>JARQOD010000003.1:226968773-227053832 GCA_033576555.1 Oophaga sylvatica | reverse complement strand
TTTCCCCCGTGAATTTGGAAAACCGTCCCAGGAATTAAGTAAATGCCTTTTCTCAAATATGCATACAGGAAATTGCTCACCTTCCGATCCCAGCCAGGAAATGGAAATAAAGTCCAGTGTGCTGGCTTTGCACCCCTGTAAGGTCCTCGCCGGCTGTGGTCTGTTGTTCACACAGCCGCGCATACACCACAGTGCTTCAGCTCTGTACTGTGAAAATTCAAACAAAACTGACACATGCAAACCTTATTTGCAGGCTTAAATGAAAACCTTGGCCATGGGTACTTGTAGGACCTCAGACTGGAGGGAGAGATCCGAACCACTCCTTGTTATGTTACGGTAGCTGAGGAGTGCAGGTAAAAAAGGAATACACCAGAGCAGTTGGAATCTATGAGATTGCAGTACCCTGACTAACCACGCAACTAGAGGCAGCCGTGGAGCGTTCCTACGTTGGTCCTGACGCCTCGTCACAGCCTGAGAAACTAAAAACACCTAAAGTAGAAATGGGAAAAAGCTTATCTGCCCTGGAGCAGACCCCAAAGATAATAGAAAGCCCAAACATGTAATGGCGGTTAGACAAGAGGAAATATGACACAGAAGAAAATGTATGAGCAACGTGGGGCCCAAACTATCTAAATAGAAAAGGACAGGAAGGGTACTTACTGCAATCTCAGAAAACCCTGAAAAAAAACACCAACTCTACTAATTTCAAAAACACCTGAGATCAAACGACCTCTACCACCTAAATTAGCTCTCTGGTGTAAAAAAATCAAAACAGCAGCCACTGAAAAAAAACGGGAAAAAAGCAAAAGTACAAAACACAGTGGCTGGACTAAACTGAGAGGGCAAAAGCCCCGGGGGGCCCCAGAAGGCCCCCACAGAAGTGCAGGACAAAATGCAAAAATATAGCAAACACAAAAATAAGAAATTGTCTTATCTGATAGCAGGAGTTGCAGACCGACCAGCAGGCTACAAGGGAAACTGGAAAGAAGGATTCAGACCAAACAATTGATCACCGCAACCCTGATGGGAAAATGACTCCCTTATATAAGACCAATCAGTAACACCTGATTCCCAGTCCTCACAATCCTCACTAGTACCGCTTGTAACCACCAGAGGGAGCCTCTGCTCAGAACTCATCTCAACCCATTCACAACAGTACCCCCCCTTGAGGGGGGTCACCGAACCCTCATTTGAGCAACCAGATCGGTCAGGATGAGTTCTATGATACGCCGGATAAGTTCCTAGCATGGATGTCCGAAGCAAACACCCAAGAATTGTCTTCCTGACCATAACCTCCCCATTTAACCAAATACTGGAGTCTTCGTCTAGAAAAACGAGAATCCAATATTTTCTCAACCACATACTCCAGATTGCCCTCAACCAAAACAGGGTCAGGAGGCACAGCAGCAGGAACCACTGGGTCAACAAACCTCTTCAACAAGGACTTGTGGAACACGTTATGGATCTTAAATGTCCTGGAAGAAGCAAACGAAAAGAAAAAAGGATTAATAATCTCCATGATCTTATAAGGTCCAATGAACCTAGGCTTAAATTTAGGAGATGCTATCTCATAGGAATATTCTTTGAGGACAACCAGACCAAGTCCCCCACTTTAAACCGAGGACCATCAGTCCTATGCCGGTTAGCAAACCGCTGGGCCCTCTCCTGAGAGAGGGACAACCCTCCACTACCTGGTCCCAAATCTGCTGCATACGCTCAACAACCAGATGTCAACACCTGGACAGACAGAAGCCTCCGTCTGTCCTGAAGAAAATCGAGGGTGAAACCCAGAATTACAGAAAAACGGAGACATCAAAGTGGGAGAGCTAGCCCTTTATTAAGAGCAAAACTCAGCCAAAGGCAAAAAGAGACCCAGTCATCCTGATCAGCAGACCACAAAGCATCTTAGATAAGTCTCCAATGTCTGGTTTGTTCTCTCAGTTTGACCATTGGTTGAGGATGAAATGCCGAGGAGAAAGACAATTGAACACCCAGTTTAGAACAAAAAGTCCTCCAAATCTGGAAACAAACTGGACTCCTCTGTCAGACACAATGTTCTCAGGAATGCCGTGTAAACGAACCACGTGCTGAAGGAACAACGGCACCAATTCAGAGGAGGAAGGCAACTTAGGTAATGGCACAAGATGTATCATTTTGGAAAACCTATCACAAATTACCCAGATGGTGGTCATTCTCTGAGAAACAGGAAGATCGGAAATGAAATCCATAGAGATATGGGTCCATGGTCTCTTGGGCACAGGCAATGGCATCAACAAACCACTAGAGCGAGAGCAAGGCTTGGAGCGAGAGCAAGTCCCGCAGGACTGCACAAATTCCCTGACATCGCGAGACAAGGTAGACCACCAAAAGGACCGACTAACCAAGTCTCTGGTACCAAAAATTCCGGGATGCCCAGCCAATGCGGAACAATGAATCTCAGACATCACACTCTTTTTCCATTGGTCCGGGACAAACAATTTTCCAACAGGGCAGCGCTCGGGCCTATCCTCCTGACACCCCTCCAGAGCAAGTCTCAAATTGGGCGAGATGGCGGAAAGAACTACACCCTCCTTCAAAATAACAGAGGGATCAGATAGCTCAGGAGAGTCCGCAAGGAAACTCCTCGAGAGGGCATCCGCCTTAACATTCTTAGTGCCAGGAAGAAAGGAAACCACAAAATTAAAACGTGTGAAAAACAAGGCCCACCTGGCCTGTCTAGGATTGAGTCGCTTGGCAGATTCCAGATAGACCAGATTCTTATGGTCCGTAAGGACACACACCTGATGTTTGGCTCCCTCCAGCCATGTCTCCACTCTTCAAAAGCCCACTTCATGGCCAATAACTCCCGATTACCCACGTCATAATTACGTTCAGCAGGAGAAAATTTTCGAGAGAAAAAGGCACAAGGGTTACTTTTAGAGGTCTCTGGATCTTTTTGGGACAAAACGGCACCTGCCCCAATTTCAGAGGCATCAACCTCCACCTGAAATGGCAGAGAAACATCAGGCTGCCGTTAGAACAGGAGCAGAAGTGAATCTCTGCTTAAGTTCCTGAAACGCAGAGACTGCCTCAGGAGGCCAATTCACACCATCAGAACCCTTTCTGGTCAAATCAGTTAATGGTTTAACAATAACCGAGAAATTACCAATAAATTTACGATAAAAATTGGCAAAACCCAAAAATCTCTGAAGAGCCTTTAATGAAGTAGGTTGGACCCAATCACAGATGGCCTGAACCTTGACCGGGTCCATTTCAATAACAGATGGGGACAAAATGAATCCCAGAAATGAGATCTTCTGTACGCCAAAAAGACACTTTGATCCCTTCACATACAGAGCATTCTCTCTCAAAATCTGGAATACAGTTCGAACATGTTTCACATGAGAGTCCCAGTCATTAGAAAAAATCAAGATATCATCCAAATAAACAATCAGAAACTTGTCCACAAAATCCCTGAAAATGTCATTCATGAAGGACTGGAAGACGGAAGGAGCATTAGTGAGCCCAAAGGGCATCACAAGGTACTCAAAATGCCCTTCAGGGGTGTTAATGCCGTCTTCCATTCATCCCGTGCTTAATGCGAATAAGGTTATACGCCCCCTGAGGTCAAGCTTGGTAAACAAGTAGCGTTTTTCACCTGGAAAACAGGTCAGAAATCAAGGGTAACGGGTATTGATATTTCACAGTAATATTGTTCAAGAGACGATAATCAATACACGGCCTTAATGAACCATCTTTTTTGGCCACAAGAAAAAACCGGCACCTAAGGGTGAAGAGGATGGTCTGATATGACCCTTCTCCAATGATTCCTTGATATAAGACCGCATAGCGTCATGTTCAGGTACAGACAAGTTAAAAAGGCGACCTTTAGGGAATTTACTACCTGGCACTAATTCAATAGCGCAGTCATAGCTCCTATGGGGAGGTAAGGATGCAGATTTACTTTCGCTAAACACATCAGAAAAATCAAACAAAAAGTCAGGAACATCCTCAGCCTGGGGGAGGCAGAAAAAACAGGAGTGTTGGTATTAACACATTGGCAGCCCCAACTGGTTACAGACACAGATTTCCAATCCAAAACAGGATTATGAGACTGTAACCAAGGGAAACCCAGCACTTAATGTCATGCAGATTATATAGAACCAAAAATTTGCAGCACTCCTGGTGATCAGGTTCAACCCTCATTATCACCTGAGTAGAAAACTGGGGTTTATTCTCAGCCAAAGGGGTAGAATCGATCCCCAGTAAAGGAATAGACTTCTGTAGGGTATCAAGGGAAACCCACAACGTTTAGCAAAATCATAATCCATCAGGTTAATAGCTGCTCCAGAATCAACGAAAGCCTGAGCAGAAAATGAGGACAGAGAGCATATCAGAGTGACAGTTAAAAAACTTAGTCTGAACACTACCAAGACAACTGAGCGTGCAAAATGTCTTCCCCGCTTAGGGCAGACTGAAATAGCATGAGAGGCATCAGTACAGTAGAAACATAACCCATTGCGCTTTCGAAACTCATGACGCTGTGCCCCAGACACCACTCTATCACACTGCATGGTTTCAGGAGCTGGTTCATAAGGCAACACCATTCCACGCATACTTCTCCGCTCACGCAAACGTCTGTCAATTTGAATCGCTAATGACATAGAATCATTGAGACCAGAGGGGACAGGGAATCCCACCATAACATCCTTTACATTATCCGACAGACCCTTCCGGAAAAGGGCCGCCAAAGCGTCGTCATTCCATTTGGTCAGGACTGCCCACCTACGGAATCTCTGACAGTATAACTCAGCGTCATCAAGCCCCTGATTTAATGCCAACAAGGCTTTTTCAGCTTGATCAGTGACATTAGGCTCATCGTACAATAACCCAAAGCCTGAAAAAATGCATCAACATCACTCAAAACAGGATCCCCAGGTGTCAGGGAAAAAGCCCAATCCTGAGGATCGCCGCGCAGGAGAGAGATGATAATTTGAACCTGCTGCGCTGCGTTTCCTGAGGACTTAGATTTTAAGGCAAAACAATTTACAATTATTTTTGAAATTCTGAAACTTAGCTCGATCCCCTAAAAACAAAATCTGGCATGGGGATCCTAGGTTCCACAACAGGCAACCTAGCAAGATATGCAGCAATACTCTGAACCTCAGTGGCAAGCTGATCCACACGGCCAGACAACTGTGCAAACTCCATTGGGAGAAAGATCCTCCCCAGCACCCAGAGATACAGAGGGAAAAAAAAAAAAAAAAAAAAATGCAACAAACAGAAAAATATCTCTGACAACTTTTCTTCCTTCAAAATATTTTTTCCCTTCTGTGAGTACCATACAATTTTATGGCCGGTGATACTGTTATGTTACGGTAGCTGAGGAGTGCAGGTAAAAAAGGAAATACACCAGAGCAGTTGGAATCTATGAGATTGCAGTACCCTGACTAACCACCGCAACTAGAGGCAGCCGTGGAGCGTTCCTACGTTGGTCCTAGACGCCTCGTCACAGCCTGAGAAACTAACAACACCTAAAGATAGAAATAGGAAAGCTATCTGCCCGGAGCAGAACCCCAAGATATAGAAAGCCCCCAAACATGTAATGGCGGTTAGACAAGAGGAAATATGACACAGAAAGAAAATAGTATGAGCAAACGCTGGGGCCCAAACTATCTAAATAGAAAAGGACAGGAAGGGTACTTACTGCAATCTCAGAAAACCCTGAAAAAACACCAACTCTACTAATTTCAAAAACACCTGAGATCACACGACCTCTACCACCTAAATTAGCTCTCTGGTGTAAAAAAATCAAAACAGCAGCCACTGAAAAAAAACTGGAAAAAGCAAAAGTACAAAAACACGTGGCTGGACTAAACTGAGAGGGCAAAAGCCCCCGGAGGGGACCCAGAAGGCCCCCACAGAAGTGCAGGACAAAATGCAAAAATATAGCAAAAACACAAAATAGAAATTGCCTTATCTGATAGCAGGAGATGCAGACACGACACAGCAGGCTACAAGGGAAACTGGAAAGAAGGATTCAGACCAGAACAATTGATCACCGGCAACCCTGATGGGAAAATGACTCCCTTATATAAGACCAATCAGTAACACCTGATTCCAGTCCTCACAATCCTCACTAGTACCGCTTGTAACCACCAGAGGGAGCCTCTGCTCAGAACTCATCTCAAACCCATTCACAACACTCCAATTCTTTAAATCTCTCCAAAAAATAAAAGCCCAAGACAAGTTTTCCTAAACTGACCTGGTCAAATAACTTTACCCAGTCCAGACTTACTTTTTTTTTGCACGGTAACCACAGCTGTGACTGTGATTATAATGCACTCCAGCGGTTCAGTTTGCTTTGAAGCACATTCTGGGGGATGCATAACAGTTCTCGCAAATAGTTCCCCTCACTGTCTCACAACTGTTAATCACCTTGCTGAGGGGTGTGAAGCTCAATTCTACATTAGCTTGAGGTTTTGATACTCTAATTGTTTGAGTCTTGTTCTACTTAGCATTTATTTTGCCTTTGGTATTAGTTTTCGTTTTTGTTGTCAAATTCTTCTAAATGGTGCACTCAATTGATGAATTTGGAGCTGAAGTCAAAAATAATCTTTTTTCCCTGCCTCCAACTGTATTGCAACTTTTTGTTTAACAAAATGGTGCAAAAATAGCTCCTAAATACTGGCATACTCAAAAATAAACCAGAGGGGGTTGAAAGTGATATTGCACCAAATTTAGTGACATTACTATACCTTTGGCGATCTCAGAAAGCTGCATAAATCTGACTACAGGACTCATGTGCCGGGCAGCTTAAGTCCCATTGTTATTCTGGTATGTCGTCTGCATTTATAGGGTTCTCTTCTGTTTTGTTGCAGTAATATTCTTTATTGGTACAATGACTCTCATGTCTATTGGGATCATAGAAACCATCTTTGTTACGTACATTGGAGGTAAAATCCAAAAGCAAGATTAAAACGCCGGGCGGGACATCGCCATTATATCAAGGTAATGTAAACATACTTTATATATAAAGACGATGTTCCAAGGGTGTCCTGCGGATAATTTGCATCTTTTTTTCGAATTTGGTTAAAAACGGGTTGTTCAAAATTTAATAAACAGATGAATAGCAGAAAATGTTACATTACAATAATGAAATACAAATGCCTGGTAACAGAGATGTTCTCAAGTATTATTATTCCACTATTTTTATTGAATACTGTAAAATGAATTAAACACGTAATTGAGAAAAAACAAACTATGAACATACTAAACCTCTGGCACACCAGAGCTGACGTTCCAGTGATCTCTACAAGTCCAGCAGCAGAAATGGCCTCACATCTATCATTCATGTATCTGCGGACAATCACTTGTCCCGTCACCTTGAAAAATGCTATGTACCTGCAGATATAGGGTTAATCTGTAGGTAAATAATGTTACAGTGCAGCCTGACATCTTTAATGAAAATGCGCCTACCAGGAGAAAATGAAAGAGCTCTTGACCGCTCGCTCTGCACAGATGCGCTGCAGAGTTGACTGTCAATCAAAGGTGTGTGGTCGGGGCGTGCTTGCAGCTTCCACTCACAGTACAGCAAGCGGTGCTGTGAGCGATATATATGCTATTTCTGTGAAGGTGGCACGATCGCCGGCCAGTCTGTGCATCGCGGTCCAATTTATACGGTAGTCTAACCCTTTAGTTAGAGAGAACGGTCTGTCTTACAATATTCAAGTATCAACATAACAGAAAACAAATGGCTTTCAGCCCTCACTCTCACTGTGAAGTAATAGTATGCCACAGGGTGGAAGCAATCTCAGACATGCCAAGGTTAAGGTGCAGAAAAGGGTTCAAATTAATACCCACAATTCTTTTTTATATCCAGAATTATTGGCTAGTAAATGTAATATTTTTTCCTCTGTAAAAAGTCTGTCTCAGTGTTGACTTTATTAATTTTATAATACTGATCAAAAGTTTAGACACACCTGTTCATGCAATGCTTTTCCTTGTTCGTACTGAAATGTGCACATGGCGGCATTTAAACTATGCTAAGATATTGCTAAAATCATACATCCAGCGTCTGTTAACTGCTGTCAATGGATCAGGCAGCATGTATCACACGTATCAGTTGTCAGGTCCTCTTTAAGTGTTAATTTGTGGAATCGCAAGCCTTCAGAAAGTATTTTTAATTATCTGTGTTTTGAAGAGGCAGTGTTGGTACACAGGTCCATACAGTACACGGCCCTATCTTGTTCCATAACTATTCTAACCAGTATATGACAAGAACTACTCAACTAAGTCAAGAGGAATGACGGTCCATCACTACTTTGACATTTTAAAACCAGGTCAGTCAAAATTGCTAGGACCTTGAAGGGACCTCAAGGGCAGTCTTGAGAACCATCAATCGCTGTGATGAAACTGGCTTTCAGAAGAAATAATGCAAGAAAGGAAACCCAAGAATGACCTCTGCTGCAGAGGATAAATTCAGAGATATCAGCTTCAGAAAATAACTCATAAATGATGTGGAAACATTAAGTAGGGCAGCACTGTGGCTCAGCTGTTAGCACTGAAGCCTTGCAGCGCTTTGGGACCTAGGTGCCAAATCCACCAAGGACAACATCTGCAAGGAATTTGTATGTTCTCCCCGTGTTTGCGTGGGTTTCCTCCGGTTTCCACCCACACTCCACTGACTGATAGAGAATTTAGGATTGTGAGCCCCATTGGGGACAGTGATAATAATGTACAATGGGTACGGAAAGTATTCAGACCCGTTTAAATGCTTCATTGCAGCCATTCGGTAAATTTAAAAAAGTTCATTTTTTTCTCATTAATGTACACTCTGCACCCCATCTTTACTGAAAAAACCTAGAAATGTAGAAATTTTTGCAAATTTATTAAAAAAGAAAAACTGAAATATTACATGGTCATAAGTATTCAGACCCTTTGCTCAGTATTGACTAGAAGCACCCTTTTGAGCTAATACAGCCATGAGTCTTCTTGGGAATGATGCAACAAGTTTTTTACACATGGATTTGGGGATCCTCTGCCATTCTTCCTTGCAGATCCTCTCCAGATCCGTCAGATTGGATGGTGAACGTTGGTGGACAGCCATTTTCAGGTTTCTCCAGAGATGCTCAATTGGGTTTAGGTCAGGATTCTGGCGGGCCAGTAAAGAATGGTCAGAGTTGTTCTGAAGCCTTTCCTTTGTTATTTTAGCTGTGTGCTTAGGGTCATTGTCTCTTTGGAAGGTGAACCTTCAGCCAAGTCTGAGGTCCAGAGCACTCTGGAAGAGGTTTTCATCCAGGATATCTCTGTACTTGGCCGCATTCATGTTTCCTTCAATTCCAACCAGTCGTCCTGTCTCTGCAGCTGAAAAACACTCCCATAGCATGGTGCTGCCACCACCATGTTTCACTGTTGGGATTGTATTGGGCAGGTGATGAGCAGTGCCTGGTTTTCTCCACACATACTGTTTAGAATTATCACCAAAAAGTTTTATCTTCATCTCATCAGACCAGAGAATCTTATTTCTCATAGTCGGGGAGTCCTTCTTGTGTTTTTTTTTTTAGCAAACTCTATGTGGGCTTTCATGTCTTGCACGGAGGAGAGGCTTCCATCGGGCCCCTCTGCCATAAAGGCCCAACTGGTGGAGGGCTGCAATGATAGTTGACTTTGTGGAACTTTCTCCCATCTCACCAATGCATCTGTGGAGCTCAGCCACAGTGATCTTAGAGTTCTTCTCCCATGATTGCTCAGTTTGGCTGGACGGCCAGGTCTAGGAAGACTTTTTCCATTGAAGAATTAGGGTATGTTTTCACGTACCAGATTCGTCCAGTATTTGCTGCGGATTGGACGCTGTGTACAGCCGCAGCGTCCAGATGTTACAGCATAGTGGAGGGGATTTTATGAAATCCCATCTCCACTATGCATCTTTGAAAGGTAAACAGACATGCTGTGGTCTAAAAAGACGTGCCGCATGTCCGGTTTAGCGAGTGTGTCACCCACGTAATCAGACGCATAGTGGAGACGGGATTTCATAAAATCCCCTCCACTATGCTAGAACATATGGCCGCTGCAGATTAAACGCTGCGGCAGGACGCAGCGTTCAATCCGCAGCAAATACTGAATGTTTACGCTATGTGGAAACATACCCTTATAGACAGCAGCATGTCTGTTTATCTTGCAGAGACGCTTCGTTTCCGCAAGATGAATAACAGTCCAATGTATAGGATGCAGTGATTCTGCATGTGTTCAATGAACATGCAGGATGTACCAAAGCGCTGGGAATCCGGCACGTGGAAACATACCCTTATGGTGTACTCTTAGCAACCTTGAGTACTGCAGAAATTCTTTTGTAACCTTGGCCAGATGTGTGCCTTGCCACAATTCTGTCTCTGAGCTCCTTGGCCAGTTTCTTTGACCTCATGATTCTCATTTGGTCTGACATGCACTGTGAGCTCTGAGGTCTTATATAGACAGGTGTGTGCCTTTACAAATCAAGTCCTATCAGTTTAATTAAACACAGCTGAACTCCAGAGAAGGAGTAGAACCATCTCAAGGAGGATCACAAGGAAATGGACAGCATGTGACTTAAATATGAGGGTCTGAATACTTATGACCATGTGATATTTCAGTTTTTCTTTTTTAATAAATTTGCAAACATTTCTACATTTGTTTTTTTTCAGTCAAGATGGGGTGCAGACTGTACATTAATGAGAAAAAAATGAACTTTTTGAATTTACCAAATGGCTGCAATGAAACAGTGAAAAATTTAAAGGTCTTAATACTTTCCGTACCCACTGTAGGTAAAGCGCTGCAGAATAAGATAGTGCTATATAAGCAAAGCATGATAAATAATAATTCGCAAACAAATCTCAACATTAACTGGCCAGAATAGATTGCAAAAAGCAGGCCTTTATGGTCGAATTGCTGAAAAGAAGCTACGGCTTAGGAGACTTATTTGGGTCAAACAACACAAGGATTAGTTATGTGATCAGTGGAAATCTATACTGTCGTTGACAAGGCAAAATGACAACTATCATGTCTTTGTTTCTGCATGTGTGGTGCACACTGTGAATCATGGAGGGGGAAGTGTGGAGTGCTTTGCTGTGACACTTTTGTGAATTTATCCCAGATTGACGACACAATTACCCAGATTGGCTAAAACAGCGTTCTACAATTACATGCCATCCCATCTGGTTTACACTTAGTGGGACTATAATTTGTGTTGCATCACAATGCCCTAAAACACACCTCCAGGCTATATAACCAAGGGGAGGGTTGGAGTACTGCATCAGATGACATGGCTCTATAATCACCTGAGCTCAGCTGAAATTATGTTTTCAATCCCTCCGGGAAGACAGACTGTTGGAAAGCCATTCCAGGCAGGGGCGGAACTATCGTGGAAGCAGCTGCCACAGTGCCCGGGCTAGAAGGGGGCCCGTCCCTGCTGCAGCTGCTTCACCTACCACCACGGTAGTTCCGCAAGCTGCCATGAGCGTACCGTACTCTGAGAGAGTTGCCGGCTGCAGTGTAGCAGGGGCGCAGTCACACACACTGTGACACCACTCACCGCCCCTCCCCCGCACCTGTAGTCAGCAGCAGAGCATCGGATCCCTCCCCTCCAGCGGCTGCAGTGTAGCAGGGGCGCAGTCACACACACTGTGACACCACTCACCGCCCCTACCCCCGCACCTGTAGTCAGCAGCAGAGCATCGGATCCCTCCCCTCCAGCGGCTGCAGTGTAGCAGGGGCGCAGTCACACACACTGTGACACCACTCACCGCCCCTCCCCCCGCACCTGTAGTCAGCAGCAGAGCATCGGATCCCTCCCCTCCAGCAGCTGCAGTGTAGCAGGGGCGCAGTCACACACACTGTGACACCACTCACCGCCCCTCCCCCCGCACCTGTAGTCAGCAGCAGAGCATCGGATCCCTCCCCTCCAGCGGCTGCAGTGTAGCAGGGGCGCAGTCACACACACTGTGACACCACTCACCGCCCCTCCCCCCGCACCTGTAGTCAGCAGCAGAGCATCGGATCCCTCCCCTCCAGCGGCTGCAGTGTAGCAGGGGCGCAGTCACACACACTGTGACACCACTCACCGCCCTCCCCCCGCACCTGTAGTCAGCAGCAGAGCATCGGATCCCTCCCCTCCAGCGGCTGCAGTGTAGCAGGGGCGCAGTCACACACACTGTGACACCACTCACCGCCCCTCCCCCGCACCTGTAGTCAGCAGCAGAGCATCGGATCCCTCCCCTCCAGCGGCTGCAGTGTAGCAGGGGCGCAGTCACACACACTGTGACACCACTCACCGCCCCTACCCCCGCACCTGTAGTCAGCAGCAGAGCATCGGATCCCTCCCCTCCAGCGGCTGCAGTGTAGCAGGGGCGCAGTCACACACACTGTGACACCACCCCTCCCCCCGCACCTGTAGTCAGCAGCAGAGCATCGGATCCCTCCCCTCCAGCGGCTGCAGTGTAGCAGGGGCGCAGTCACACACGCTGTGACACCACTCACCGCCCCTCCCCCCGCACCTGTAGTCAGCACTGCAGCAGAGCATCGGATCCCTCCCTCCAGCGGCTGCAGTGTAGCAGGGGCGCAGTCACACACACTGTGACACCACTCACCGCCCCTACCCCCGCACCTGTAGTCAGCAGCAGAGCATCGGATCCCTCCCCTCCAGCGGCTGCAGTGTAGCAGAGGCGCAGTCACACACACTGTGACACCACTCACCGCCCCTCCCCCCGCACCTGTAGTCAGCACTGCAGCAGAGCATCGGATCCCTCCCCTCCAGCGGCTGCAGTGTAGCAGGGGCGCAGTCACACACACTGTGACACCACTCACCGCCCCTCCCCCCGCACCTGTAGTCAGCAGCAGAGCATCGGATCCCTCCCCTCCAGCGGCTGCAGTGTAGCAGGGGCGCAGTCACACACACTGTGACACCACTCACCGCCCCTACCCCCGCACCTGTAGTCAGCAGCAGAGCATCGGATCCCTCCCTCCAGCGGCTGCAGTGTAGCAGGGGCGCAGTCACACACACTGTGACACCACTCACCGCCCCTCCCCCCGCACCTGTAGTCAGCAGCAGAGCATCGGATCCCTCCCCTCCAGCGGCTGCAGTGTAGCAGGGCGCAGTCACACACACTGTGACACCACTCACCGCCCCTACCCCCGCACCTGTAGTCAGCAGCAGAGCATCGGATCCCTCCCCTCCAGCGGCTGCAGTGTAGCAGGGGCGCAGTCACACACACTGTGACACCACTCACCGCCCCTCCCCCCGCACCTGTAGTCAGCAGCAGAGCATCGGATCCCTCCCCTCCAGCGGCTGCAGTGTAGCAGGGGCGCAGTCACACACACTGTGACACCACTCACCGCCCTACCCCCGCACCTGTAGTCAGCAGCAGAGCATCGGATCCCTCCCCTCCAGCGGCTGCAGTGTAGCAGGGGCGCAGTCACACACACTGTGACACCACTCACCGCCCCTCCCCCCGCACCTGTAGTCAGCAGCAGAGCATCGGATCCCTCCCCTCCAGCAGCGTCACAGCTCTCAGACTGTGGAGAGCCATGGAGGGGCGGGGCTAAATGTCGGGGGTGGAGCCACAGACAAGCAGGGAGAAGGAGGCAAAAAAGAAAGAAAAACAAGAGTGGGAGAGAGAAAAGGTGAAAGAAGACAGAAAACACAAGAGAGGCAAGACACAGGTGAGAAGATGATATAGATAGATATATATAGATAGATATATAGCTATATATACTGTATATATATATGCTATATATACCGTCAGTCGCCAGCGAGTGCGCGCTTCAGCTGCATGGAGGGAGTTTCACCGCAGGAGCGCGGCCAGGTAAGAAGAACTTTGTTTTTTTTTATTGAGAGTGGCGATCCTGGGGGCCCGGGGCAGACTGTGAGACATGGGGGGCAGAATGCTGGACACGGGGGGGCAGAATGCTGGACACGGGGGGCAGAATGCTGGACACGGGGGGGCAGAATGCTGGACACGGGGGGACAGAATGCTGGACACGAAGGGCAGAATGCTGGACACGGGGGGGGCAGAATGCTGGACACGGGGGGGGGCAGAATGCTGGACACGGGGGCAGAATGCTGGACACGGGGGGCAGAATGCTGGACACGGGGGGGCAGAATGCTGGACACGGGGGCAGAATGCTGGACACGGGGGGGGCAGACTGTGAGACATGGGGGAGGGCAGAATGCTGGACACGGGGGGCAGAATGCTGGACACGGGGGGGCAGAATGCTGGGCACGGGGGCGAATGCTGACACGGGGGGCAGAATGCTGGACGAGAGCAAATGCTGACCGGGGGGCAGAATGCTGGACATGGGGCAGAATGCTGGACACGGGGCAGAATGCTGGACACTGGGGGCAGAATGCTGGACATGGGGGCAGAATGCTGGACACTGGGGGCAGAATGCTGGACACTGGGGGCAGAATGCTGGACACTGGGGGCAGAATGCTGGACACGGGGGGCAGAATTGCAGGGGGGGCAGAATGCTGGACATTGGGGGCAGAATGCTGGACACGGGGGGGCAGAATGCTGGACACGGGGGGGCAGAATGCTGGACACGGGGGGGCAGAATGCTGGACATTGGGGCAGAATGCTGGACACGGGGGGGCAGAATGCTGGACACGGGGGGGCAGAATGCTGGACACGGGGGGCAGAATGCTGGACACGGGGGGCAGAATGCTGGACACTGGGGGCAGAATGCTGGACACGGGGGGGCAGAATGCTGGACACGGGGGGCAGAATGCTGGACACGGGGGGGCAGAATGCTGGACACGGGGGGGCAGAATGCTGGACACTGGTGGGGCAGAATGCTGGACACTGGGGGCAGAATGCTGGACACGGGGGCAGAATGCTGGACACGGGGGGGCAGAATGCTGGACACGGGGGGGCAGAATGCTGGACACGGGGGGCAGAATGCTGGACACTGGGGGCAGAATGCTGGACATGGGGCAGAATGCTGGACACGGGGGGGGCAGAATGCTGGACACGGGGGGCAGAATGCTGGACACGGGGGGGCAGAATGCTGGACACGGGGGGGCAGAATGCTGGAACGGGGGGGCAGAATGCTGGACACTGGGGGCAGAATGCTGGACACGGGGGGGCAGAATGCTGGACACGGGGGGGCAGAATGCTGGACACGGGGGGGGCAGAATGCTGGACACGGGGGGGGCAGAATGCTGGACATGGGGGGACAGAATTGCCTGGGACACGGGGGGGGGGCAGAATGCTGGACACGGGGGGGCAGAATGCTGGACACGGGGGGGGCATGCGGCAGGCAAATGCTGGACACGGGGCGAATGCTGCAGAGCGAATGCTGGACACGGGGGCAGAATGCTGGACACGGGGGCAGAGCTGGAATTGCGGACAGGAGGGGGGGCAGAATGCTGGACACGGGGGATGTGGACAGGCAGAATGCTGGACACGGGGGGGGCAGAATGCTGGACACGGAGGGGCAGAATGCTGGACACTGGGACAGAATGCTGGACACGGGGGCAGAATGCTGGACACGGGGCAGAATGCTGGACAGGACAGAATGCTGGACAGGGGGCAGAATGCATGGACACGGGAGTGCAGAATGCTGGACATGGGGCAGAATGCTGGACAGGCGGGGGCAGATGTGGACAGGGCAGAATGCTGGACACGGAGGCAGAATGCTGGACATTGGGACAGAATGCTGGACACGGGGGGCAGAATGCTGGACACGGGGGCAGAATGCTGGACACGGGGAGCAGAATGCTGGACTTGGGACAGAATGCTGGACACGGGGGGGCAGAATGCTGGACATGGGGCAGAATGCTGGACACGGGGGGCAGAATGCTGGACACGGGGGCAGAATGCTGGACACGGAGGGCAGAATGCTGGACACGGGAGGGCAGAATGCTGGACACGGGGGCAGAATGCTGGACACGGGGGGGCAGAATGCTGGACACGGGGGGGCAGAATGCTGGACACGGGGGGCAGAATGCTGGACACGGGGGCAGAATGCTGGACACGGGGGGCAGAATGCTGGACACGGGGGGCAGAATGCTGGACACGGGGGGCAGAATGCTGGACACGGGGGGCAGAATGCTGGACACGGGGCAGATGCGCAGGGCAGATGCTGGACACTGGGGGCAGAATGCTGGACACTGGGGGCAGAATGCTGGACACAGTGGCAGAATGCTGGACACAGTGGCAGAATGCTGGACACGGTGGCAGAATGCTGGACACGATGGCAGAATGCTGGACACGGGGGGCAGAATGCTGGACAAGGGTCAGAATGCGAGACACAGGGGGCAGAATGCTGGACACAGGGGCAGAATGCGGACACGGGGCAGAATGCCGGACACGGGGCAGAATGCCGGACACGGGGCAGAATGCGAGACACAGGGGGCAGAATGGAGATACGGGGCATGACTGGAGACACGGGGCATGACTGGAGACACTGGGGGCATGACTGGAGACACTGGGGGCAGGATTGGAGACAGATGGGGCAGGATGGATATGATGGAGACAGATGGGGCAATCATATGGGGCAGAAAAAGCGGAGTTGCGCCAATATGTGCACTGATGAGGATGAAATGATGTGGATTGGCAAGGCTGTAGTGATGGGCAGTGCAGGCTGTATGTCTCTGTGTGGGCAGTTTTATTGCTGGTATATTGTTTTTGTAGCGCTGTATATATATTGGTATTTTACTAATAGCAATTTGGAATCCCTAGGAAATAATGATATCAAGAAAGAGAAAAATTGCTTCACTTGTGACAAATATGGAACTGAACATTGACCATCTCATTAGCCAAAAGCAGGCCCATAGTTCCCATTGAAATACCAGTAAGTTTGTTGATTTTTAACTTTACTTGTTCTTTATTTTAAGTATTGTATTTGTTCCTGTTTTTTTTTTTTTTACCTCAAAATAAGAGTGTGGTATATGGTGTATACAGGGTCATACACATCGTGTGCGGTATATAGAGTGTAGTATATGGTGTATACAGGTCATACACATCATGTGCAGTATATAGAGTGTAGTATATGGTGTATACAGGGTCACAGGGTCATACACATCATGTGCAGTATATAGAGTGTAGTATATGGTGTATACAGGGTCATACACGTCGTGTGCGGTATATAGAGTGTATATACACTGCTGTATTATACTTTTCATATACAGGTTATAATGCCTCTTATTCTTTGTATAGAGGTTAGTGTGCCATGTATAATATATGGTATATACAGCGTAGTGTCGCATACACTGCTGTATTATACAATATACAACAGTTCTAATGCTCCATACCTAATATGCAGTATAATGTACAGTGTATATGATGTAACCTGTATAAAATGCGACATTGGCTTGCCCCCCATAGTTTTGATCCTGGGTACGCCCATGCAAGCTGCCGGTGGTGTGAGTCTGATATGGGGCCCGCCGCCGCTATGAGAGGAGGTGGGTCGGGCCCCGAGCAGTCCGGCACTTCCGCGTCATGTGACGTGGGGGCGTGCGCGCGCTCTCACGTCACATGCAAGGCTGGCATGGTGGATGTCGGAGCGGCGCGCGGAGCAGAAGAGCTGGAGGACGCAGTCACCTGAGGATTGGCAGATTGGTAAGTATGCTCGCTGAGTCTGACTCTCTTTTCCAGGGACGCGGCAGCCGCAGCTTCCCGTCCCGGCACTTGAGGAGAGCGGAGGGGGGAGGTGTGAGTGTATCAGGGGCCTCAGGTCCAGGACACAGCGAGCCACATTAGTGGCCCCAGGAAACAGCAGGCCCCATTAGGGGCCTAGGTCCAAAGGAAGCAGCAGGCCCCATTAGGGGCCTAGGTCCAAAGAAAACTGCAGGCCCCAGAAAACTGCAGGCCCCATCAGGGGCCTAGGGCCCCAGGAAACTGCTGAATAAGGTAATTATGTTGCATTATCCTTGTGAAGAAGAAATTTGTAATCTAGCCCATAAATTGCTTTCAAAACAGATGATTTATTCAGTAGAACAAAAGTACGGTATACAGAACAATCTTAGATTATTCTGTATACCGGACTGTTGTTCTACTGAATAAATCATCTGTTTTGAAAGCAATTTGCAGGCTGGATTACAAGTTTCTTCACACATTTACTCTGGAGAAAGCCTACCTTTGTCACTACCTCAGTTGCTTCCTGGGAGTTGGTTCTTTTCTGTTATTTCACTATCATTAGTCCAAAAACCTCTAATTTTGGATAATAAAGGTATCTTTCTTAACACAACTTGGGTAGACCGGGATTGGCAACGCGTGCGGGGGGGGGCCCCATTGTGAAGTTTGCTGTGGGGCCCTGCCGTTCCTAGTTACGCCCCTGATTCCAGGCAATACCTGAAGAAGCTGCTTGAGAAAGTGCCAAGGGGTTATAAAGCGGTCATCAGAGTAAAATGGGGTACCACAAGGATTTAAAGGCTTAACACATATTTTGGTTTGCGTCACATGTTTCATTACGCCTTGTTAGCATATACGATCCTCCATGGTTCTGCAGCCTTCAGTCTGAATTTACAGCGTACACATTCCAAAAGAGCAAGGAAAACCATTGCATGAACAGCGGTGTCCAAAGTTTTGACTGGCACAGTATATTTCTGGTTGAAAGCAATCACAATTATGAAGACTTCACACCATAAAAATGTTTACAAGTAGTATTAAAGAGGTTGTCCACTACTGTAGCATTGATGACCTATGCATAGGATAGGTCAATGTCTGATCTGTCGGGGTCCAGCACCCAACACCTCCACCGATCAGCTGTTTTCTTTCAGAGGGCAGAAATGCTCAATTGCAGAGCTGTTCAGTCTTCTGATAGCGGCCGGGTACCCATGCAGTACCCAGCCGCTCGCTATCAGAAGACGGAGGAGCTCCGAGATTGAGCATTTCCAGGCGGCAGCCACAGAGAACAGCTGATCAGCAGGGTTCCAGGTGTTGGATCCCGATCAGACATTGATGACCTATCCTAAGGATAGGACCTAAGAATAGGTGCTCTGGCACTGGAGGACGGTGTAACTTGAGAGAAGCAGGTAATTGGTTACTAGCTATTGCTGGAGGAACGAGGTCGGAACAGGGCAGTAACAGAAGATTTAGGCATTATGTCACCTGTAACATTCTATATAAATATCACTTTTGTAAATCTGCTATAACAGTTTTGAGGTAATGACATTATTTATAAAATGTGTGACTTGTAAGATCATTTTTTTTTGCTTTTTCCACCCTCTCTTCCTTTAAGGACTCCTACTGGAGTCTTGCTCCAAGGAAATGCAGTTGAAGGAAGAGGTACTGGAAGATGGAGTAGGCTCAATACTAGAAAGGATTTCCAGAGACATGCACTTGGTAAGGGAACAGATCCTGTCTCTGCAAAGCATGGAAAAGATGGAAACTGAACGGGAAAAGCTGCAGGAAAAGATAGAGAAAATGGTGTTCTATTGCCATCTTGTGCTCGGCTCCACATTTTATATCATTATTTTTAGCAAATGGAAATGGTGACAAACGTGTAAGAAAAGGACATGGTCTGCCGCATCAGGGTTTTATTGCATGCATGCATATATACCAATGTCTGCTCCACAACTATAGATCTGGGCTTTAGTAATTACACATAAATCTGTGATGCTCACGTGGTGTTCAAAACACTAACTGTACTTAATAAAATTCTCCACTAGCAAGGAATACTATGTGTGAATGGATAATTGCTGTTGTATATTGCAAACTTTTTGGGTTAACATTTTAACCCTTTAAAAAAAATAGGGAAAAAAAAAAAAAACTTAATGTTTCTGGCTTAGACACTGGTAAATATGAGTCGTATATACACAACACAGATCAAGTGCTCCCTCTCTTCTACAGACTCTTGTCTTTATTGACTGGCAGCAGCGATGACAATTTGGCTATAGTGGATATGACCGGTGCAGCCAATCACGCAGACGAATGGTGAAAGCAAATGTGGTTTGCACAATACCACTGAGCTCAGTGAGGGGTGGCAACGCTTAATTATAGGCATTTTTTTTTTCTCTTCATCTCCCATATTGAAAGTTCCAACCTCTATTTCTGCAATTTTTTTTTTTACTTTTGTGTTGCATTATTCAAAGATCAATGACATTTATTTTTTGGCAGGGAAAATCCCTTTAACTTTCCACCATTATGATTAAAATAACTGCAACTATACCCGGAGCAGAAAAAGTGAAAACATTTTAGCCAACCACACTGGAGTAGAAGTGTGCAGATCAGCACTTCAGAATCTCATGGCTGCTGTAAAAAGCACCTATATGCACAATACAGCTCACAGTCTTTTGATGACTTTTTAACAGAATTCTACATGAGAGCAAAAGATTGGACAACCTGAAGTCCAGCCTGTTTACCCTTCGCTTACCCCATGGGAGGACAATTTGATTCTCCATTGAAAATGTATAGGATCATCTGACATTTATACAAGCTTAATGATCTGCTAGACAGGTTTTATATCTTTATATCAAAATACTATACAATGCAAATCAAAAGAATTGACACTTAGCCAGCATGAGTCTATTTTGGCTAAATACTATTACAGAGTATAATAAAAAAACAAACAAAAAAAAAACCCTGATAGATAATGGTCTTATCAACCATGCTCATTTTACTTTTATGTTCTGCTGAAAACTACATTCAAAGTTTCATGAGGAGCAATAGACGCCAGTTGTGTCATAGTCAATTGAGTCCCAATTATAGTGCTGTCTAAAAAGGCTTAAAATCAGCTGACAACCTAGAAAATCTGGACTTCATCACGTGTGATGATGTTTAAGCCAGTGTAAAAATTATCTCTTGGCAGCACATTGTCTATAAAAGTGACAGTGTGTGCATAGAATGATCACATTAACAATCTTTCTGCATGCACAGAACGTTAACAGCCTGTCACGACTCATTTTTGGAATTATGACAGCTCTGGTTCTGCTTTAAACGTCGTTTATACTTTTGGACCAGCAAGGATGTCAGCTTCCTTGCTGGCAGCTGCTGGTCAGCTGATGTGGGTGGTGACCACTCCCACCATCCTTTAAATAGTCACATGACACATCAACTGACTGTTGGTAATAGAGTTTGTCTCTGAAGACCAGCGGAGGAGTTTGCAGCTCTCTGGTGGGTGCCATCAGTGTATCAGCTGCTTCAGTGGAGTTCGAGGTCCTGGTTCTGTATCCTTGGCTGTGCGGAGCTTTTCAGCAGAGGCTTGAGCTAAGTTTTAAATGTTCCTTTCCTTGTCTGTCTCATGCTGTCACTATCCCGTGTTGATACCATGTGCAGTGGTTAGGCTAGCGTCTTTGCCCGCCAGTACACTAGCCAGGGTATAGTGAGGTGACAGCTAGGGACTAGGCACATGATGGCAGCTGGGGGAAGGATCCGTATAGGACTTTAGGAGAGCTTAGGGATAGGCTCAGATTGTTGTTAGGAGGTGCCCCGTCCCTCATTCCCTACTGTTAGGGCCTTCCTCTCCCTTTTTCCATCCGGTTTGTTTGTGTTGTGCAATCAGCTGGACTTTCCCATCCAGAGTGTGACACAGCCAGTCTAAACAGGTCACTAAATGGCCACCGCTTAGTTTGCATGTTGATGATCAGCAGCGGCTTAGAAGGAATCTGTCAGCAGGTTTCCGCTACCCCATTTGACAGCAGTATGATGGAGGGGTAGAGAAACCGGATTCCAGTGATGTGTCACTTACTGGGCTGCTTGCTGCAGTTTTGATAAAATCACTTGTCTGCTGCAGATCTACCACTTCTTTGAATGCTGAGCCTTATATAACTGCGCCCAGACCACTATCAGCTTTCTGCATATGTAGAGAGTATACAGAAAGCTGTCAATCAGTGGTTGGGACGGGGTTAAACAGAGCTCACGAATATGGAGAACTGCATGGCAGAAGTTACCTAGTCCACTGTCTTATCAGCCTAAGGGTAAGTTTCCACGTTCTAGAATACAACCGGAATACGTGCGGATTGAACGCTGCGTACAGCTGCAGCGTTTAATCCGCAGCGTCCAGGTGTTACAGTATAGTGGAAGGGATTTGAAGAAATCCCGTCTCCACTATGCGTAGTAAAACGCAGGTGACACACCAACGAAACCGGACATGCGGCGGTTCTTATAGAACGCAGCATGTCTCTATCTTGCGGAGACGCTCCCGTCTTCGCAAGATAAATAATATAGTCTATGAATATGACGCTCCCGTCTCCGCAAGATAAATAATATAGTCTATGAATACGATGCGGCGATTCTGCATGTGTTCAATGAACACTTGCGGAATCACCGTATGTAGAAAAGGGGGCGGCGCGGGCTTTCCACTGCGTCCAAAGCGCCGGCAATCCGGACCGTGGAAACGTACCCCAAGACTGTCCACTACAGTGAGCAGCCAAGCAAGTGACATCTTTGGAATCAAGGTCTTTGTCGCTACACTATTCTGCTTTCAGATTACGTGACACACCTGCTGATAGATTCTCTTTAACGCAAGACAGAAATGTGACAGACTGCATAATGTAGGTTCTGTTTTCTTCTGGATGAACAACGAGCAATAAAGGTTATAGTCAATATGAAGGGTGAAACGGAGAACATTACAATGTGATTTATTGACTTCTAGTATGGATTAACAGCACAGTTTTATAACTCAGAGATGGGCTTGTGTGGCCAGTAGACATACTTCTCTTTATCCAACTTGGTCTCAGGGAAAGCCTCATTAACGTCTTCAATGGTCATCTGGTCAAATGGAATCATGCTCCTGAACTTGGCCAGCTGCAGGATGAGAGAAATGGTCAGGCTCCAGCATGAAAATAACCAAGAACATTCAGAATATAAGACATTTATACTTGGGCTATGAAAGCAACATTCACAGCTAAACACTATGGCTGCAACAGTTAGTAAACATCTTCTCCTTGGCTTCACAATTCAGATTTCTATTGTGCCTGACATCCAGCTGAAAGGTACTTTGTGAAGACCGTACGGTCCGCAGCTCATAACTATGGATATGCTCAGAATACGAGGAAGCAGGGGATTGTCAGACAGGAACACACATTGTCGACCTAACCCGTAACAGTATAATGTATATAGCACAGGTTGGTCACAGTTACTGCTTGTGAAATAGAAATCAAGAGCATCCATGCTTGTAGATCTAAAGAGTGGACATAACCTAATAATTGTCCTAACCAGAGGCTTCAACCAGTAGTGGCCAAACGTTCTCAAAGCCACGCAAGCCCCTCAAGCCTCGGCACAGGTCCTCAATCCGACGTCTGATTTTTCTTGAACGTAAAACCAGATTGTTGATAAATCGTTTTTTTCTTAATCAGAATTTCATCAGTGTGCCAGTTTTTACCATCAGCAATTGTCACAAATTATGAACACAAAAGAAAACTGCAAAACCGCTGCTATCCATTGCCATGTTAATAAAGAACAATACACAATCATTGCACACTGATGTCATCCATGATTTTCTCAGACCCACAGACATGTAAATAGCCTCAAACTATAATGTGTGCGCGTCTCATCCAGGAAAAACACCATCAGAACACGTACGTGACTCAAGGAGGTCTGAATGAGGCCTTAAAGACACACTGAGCTGCTATAGAGAAACTTTTTACCTTTTCAAAACCGCATTAACTTACTCTAATTTTTTGTCACATGAAAGTTTCATTAATACATTTATTCAACATTTCCCTATAAACTGCAATTGTCTCCAAGCTGATATTATCAAAGCTTTTTCACTAGAGTCCATCATTGCACCACAAAATAAATTAAATACAAATTTGGGGGCAAAATGGGATGCGGGAGATGAGATCTCAGCACCAAAATCTCCATCTGCACATGTACCGCCCCCGGCAGCCATTTTCCCGGAGTCCACGCATAGTAAACCATGGAAGTTTGGGGGCTCCGGGCTTTCACAAAATGTCGGCAGAGCCCCCGCACATCCGAGCACCCCTTTCTTCCAGACTGGGATCTGCAGCATCGCCCCACACCTGCCTCCGCCAGCAGTGACCCTGGCACCCCACTTCACCACAATCACCATCCCCCGGTAAGTAATAAGACGCATGGATTGTAAGACGCACTACCATTTTATTAAAAAAAAAAAAAAAAAAGTAGGTTTTTTTTTTCCCCATTTTTTCTCCTCAAAATTTGGGGTGCGTCTTATAATCCGGTGCATCTTATAAACCAAAACTCTGGTAACTAGAAAAACCAAAATTGACCATTAAAATTAAAATAACTTCCCATGTTTTTTGTGACTTCAAGATGCAGCACCTCTAGAATGTACCAGCGGATAGACTGTAATTCTACAAATACTACTCACCTCTTTCTCATACTGTGCCACTCTGGCTTTGGATTCCTCAATATAGGAAAGAGCGGATTTATTCTTTAAAATAAAATAGGACACATTATCTTAAACAAAAGAATATAAAATAAAACAATTGCCTTGGAAATTTTTAACATGATATAGATATATATACAGCTCTGGCAAAAATGAAGAGACCACTGCAAAATTTTCAGTTTGTCTGATTTTTCTCTTTATAATTATATTTGAGTAAAATGTAAATTACTCTTTTATTCTATAAACTACTGACATGTCTCCGAATTTCCAAGCAATAAATTTGATTTTCAGAAAATGAGAAATGGTCAAAATAACAAAAAAATGCAGTGCTTACAGACCTCAAATAATGCTAAGAAAACAAGTTCATAATCATTTAGAAACAACAATACTAATGTTTTAATTCAGGAAGAGTTCAGAAATCAATATTTTGTGGAATAACCATGATTTTTAATCACAGCTTTCATGCGTCTTGGCATGCTTTCCACCAGTCTTTCACACTGCTTTTGGGTGACCTTATGCCACCCCTGGTACAAAAATTTAAGCAGTTCTTCTTTGTTTGATGGCTTGTGACTATCCATCATCCTCTTGATTACATTCCAGAGGTTTTCAATGGGGTTCAGGTCTGGAGATTGGGCTGGCCATGGCAGGAATTTGATGTGGTGGTTCTTCATCCACACATTGAATGACCTAGCTGTGTAGCATGGTGCGTTGTCCTGCTGGAAATACCAGTCCTCAGAGTTGGGGAACATTGTCTGAGCAGAAGGAATCAACTGTTTTTCCAGGATAACCTTGTATGCGGCTTGATTCATACGTCCTTCGCAAAGATTAACCTGCCCAATCCCAGCCTTGCTGAAGCATCCCCAGATCATCACCGATCCTCCACCAAATTTCACAATGGGTGCAAGACACTGTGACTTGTACGCCTCTCCAGGTCTCCGTCCAGGGTGGATAAAAATCAATGATTTTTTAAAAAAAAAAAAAAAAAAAAAAATCGATTTTTTTGATTTAAATCGGATTTTTTTTGATTTAAATCGGATTTTTTTCAATAAACTGCTTTTTGAGGAAAATATTTTACCATCCAAAGGTTCTTCCATCATGAGATAAAGCTGAGTTGTTTAACTCAGTAGAATAAAGGCTGTATATGTGTAACATTCACAATGTCATGCTCTTCCAGAGGTTTCTGTAGGATTAGTGGACAGTTTTCTCCTATATTATCACAGACGCTCGCTTTACTTACGCAGTTCTCTAAACTGAATTTGACTCCGCAGAGGTCCCAGCCTCTTCTTCACGGCAAAAATGTTACAACATGAACAGAGTTGAGAAAAAGACCTTAATCTTATTGTTCTACAAACCTATATGAATACAGAATCAACCCCTTCAGTGCCAGTCCAAGAAGTTAGACAATATGTTTCTGATTGTTTGGAGTGGAATAGATCTGCACAACACAAGAAGAATGTGAATCTAAGTGTGAGGAGGAGGAAGGGCAAGCAGACAAGAAAATGAAAGTGAAACTTTGAGCACAATACTGCAGCATAGCCACAGACAGACAAGTCTGGATCTGTTTGTGTGTACGATCTGAGGTTTATTACATTCTTTCCTTATAATGGCAGCAGGCCATAAAAGAGACCCAGTTTGGGAATATTTTAATGAAGCTCCTTCGCCTATCGGTAAGGCAGGCATGCGTGCAAAATGCAAACGATGCAACAAAGAGATGCAAGGCCTGGTGGCGCGAATGAGGCAACATCATGAGAAGTGCGGTGATGAAGATGACCAAAGAAACACTTCTGAACAGGCAGGATCTTCAGGTTGGTAAACATTTTTATTGAATCCTATTTCTAAAGACTGAACTGTCATGTGTGAGAAAAATTATATTTCTTATTATTACTGCATGTTACTGTCATTTGGTACAGTTATGAAGAAAAACAAATATTCCTTTTGGGGCAGTGCTGTGTTGTGTACAATAAGCAGAAATTGTATAAACAATAAAATAACAACATTGACTTTTTTTGTTTAGGGGAATTCATGGATTCTGGAAACTATCCACCTCCAAGATCACCATCATCCTGTTCTACAGTTTCAGAGTTATCCATCCAGGATAGTGCTTCATTAGCAGCAGCATCATCATCAGACACCCACAGCCACATATCACCATCACCCAAAAGGAAGAAAAAACCTTTACCTCCTGGAACCACCATAGATAGGTTTGTGATAAGAACTAGCAGATTAGAAAAAGAGTTGATTGATGAAAAAATTGCCCAGTTTATGCAACGAACTCTTCTTTCCGTCTGACTGAGAACCCACATTTCATTAATATGGTTCAGTCACTGAGACCAGGATACAGTCCACCCAGCAGAGCTGATGTTGCAGGGAAACTGCTGGATCAAGTGTATGACAGAGAAATGGAGCAATGTGCAACAGCTCTGGAGGGTAAAATTGTTATCCTAAGTATTGATGGGTGGAGTAATGTCCACAATGATCCTATTGTATGTGCTTGTATAACAACAGAAGAAGGTAAAGTCTTCCTTGCACAAACAACTGATACGTCAGGAAATGCACACACAGCAGAATACTTACAAGAAGTGGCAGTAAAAGCTATAACATGTGAACAAAAATTCAAATGTCTAGTACGCAGTTTGGTCACTGACAATTCTGCAAACGTATCCAAGATGAGAAGAAATTTAGAAGAGCAGGGAGGGAATACAAAGCTAATAACATATGGTTGCAGTGCTCATTTGCTGCACCTCTTAGATAAAGACTTAAGTGTTCCAGAAATAAAGGCTAATGTTGTTGAAATTGCTAAATACTTCCGTAATAATCATTTTGCTGCAGCAGCTCTGAAAAGGATGGGTGGAACCAAGCTAACGCTCCCACAAGATGTTAGATGGAACTCTGTGGTGGACTGTTTTGAGCAGTATATCAAAAACTGGCCTATTCTGATGAACTTTGTGAAGAAAATCGAGATAAAATAGATGGCACTGTCACGGCCAAAATGCTCAACATTGGGCTTAAGAGAAATGTTGAACATATGCTGAGCTTCCTGAAACCCATCTCTCAAGCTTTAAACAAAATACAGAAAAATAGCTGTTTTATTGCGGATGCTGTTGAAATTTGGAAGGAACTGAGTGAACACTTAAAAACAGAATTACACATGGACAGAATTAAATTACAAGCAGTAAACAAACGAATGGGACAAGCACTGACTCCAGCTCATTTTTTGGCAAATATTGTCAATATCCAATATCAGGGTCAAAACCTAAGTGCTGAGGAAGAGGAGTTAGCTATGACATGGGTATCCAGCAATCATCCATCTTTAATGCCAACTATAATAAACTTCAGAGCTAAGGGGGAACCATTCAAGAAATATATGTTTGCTTTGCTGAAGATATTTTAAGGAAGGTCACACCAGTAAACTGGTGGAAGTCACTTAAGCGCTTGGATTTAGAGACTGTTCAAGTAATGATTTCACTTTTAACAGCAGTAGCTTCTTCTGCAGGCGTTGAAAGAATATTCTCTTCCTTTGGACTCATTCATTCTAAATTGAGAAATCGGTTGGGACCCAATAAAGCAGGAAAGCTTGTTTTTCTTTTCCAGATTATGAATAGGAACAAAGAAGAAGATGATGATGATGAAGATGACGACGAGTGAGCTACAGAGGACAGCAGGGACAGTAGTATTTAAGTTTTTCATGTGTCGGCTGGGCTGACAGTCTAAGTTTCTTAAAATATATATATATATTTTGTTTAGCCAAATTAGTTAACAAACATGGATGTTTGTTTAAGCAAATAACTTATGCTGTAATGTTGTTATTGTTTCAGTTGAATAAATCTATTTAAATTGTTATTAAGGTCAGGATTATTTTTCTCCTTCCTAAGTACAACAGAACAGTGGTGTCCAAATATGAATGATTAACCCATTAAACTGGGGAGAAAAAAGTAATATAAAAAGTGATTCTAAAAATCTTCATCTACTTGCATGTTAAAGTAGCAAGAACTAGTTTAGGTAGAAACTTTGATTTAAATCACTGATTTAAATCAAGCCTTACTGACTAGTGATTTAAATCGTGATTTAAATCGTGATTTAAATCAGTTTGATTTAAATCAAATCCACCCTGTCTCCGTCTAACCATTAGACGACCAGGTGTTGGGCAAAGCTTAAAAATTAGACTCATCAGAGAAGATTACCTTAATCCAGTCCTCTATGGTCTTTGGCAAACTTCAGCCTGGCTCTCCTTTGCTTCTCATTGATGAAAGGCTTTTTTCTAGCTTTACATGACTTGAGCCCTGCCTCAAGGAGCCTGTTATGAACTGTTCTTGCCGTGCACTTCACCCCAGCTGCCATTCCTTTTGTAGGTCACTTGATGTCATCCTGCAGTTTCTGAGTGACATTCGAATAAGATGACAGTCATCTCGATCAGTGGAGAGTCGTTTTCGCCCTCTGCCGGTCTGTAGCTTTGTTGTCCCCAATGTCTGCTGCTTGACCTTGTTTTAATGGACTGACATCTTAGAAATTTTAAGGATGGAGGCAACATGACGCTCACTGTATCCTTCTGCTAGTAAAGCCAGAATTGAGCCCTTCTTTTCCTCACTCAAGACTTTTCTTTTCAACTCCTTTGGCATGGTTAAGTTATTTTTTCATTCCTATTACTTTTCGGGATATTACTAGCACTTGTTTTGCCATCCAGCTTGTCCTATTGCAAGAGGATTGTGAACACCACAGAAGCGTTTTTCCTCCATTAACTAAGATTTGGTTCAGGTGATCATCTAATCAGAAGCACATTAAGTAGAATGAGGTATACTCTGGTTGGATTTCAACTGACACTGGAATGGAACATGGTCTAAAAAACATCAGAGCTGTTAAAAAAAAAAAATGAATCCAAGAATCCATATTCCCCAGTAGTGATCCCTTACAGGACCTGTTATGGTGCTAGCCTGTGCTTCTAGGTCCCATCCTGGACACATCCTGTAAAAGGGCAAGTAAATGGCCACCATGTTAATCACTGGCTGCAGTCAAGACACACCTCATTGGCATTTCTATGTGTTGAAGAAGGGACCAGGAAGAGAGACTAACGGGGGCTGGGTAGTCTTCTGAACGAGGTGTGCGGTAGATCCAAAAAGTGTGAGCATCATTTTTTAACCTTTTAAAAGAATTTTAATCACCTGGAAAACCCCTGGGCACCTACAAATGTATTTCTATAGCATTGACACAGCCAGAGCCGGTTTACAGCGGAGGTGTACAATGAGGATTACTTACAGATTCCTGCTCCTGTGCATTAATCTTCTCTGTCTGGGTGTCCTTTGGCTCTGGGATAGTAGTAGCATTGAACTAGAAGAATATGAACATTTTATTAAATCAAACATCCTAAATCCTAAAACAATTCGACCCCAGGGCGGCACGTTCATATTACCTTAGTCTCAAACTCATTGACTAAGCCGGCTTTAGCTATTGCAGTGCGGTAGAATGCCCAATCAATGGTAGGAGGTTTTTCTGGAAGAGAAGTCAACCTGTAAAAATAAATTAGAAGAGTTAGCCAATATTAGGTACTGGATAGAGATTGCAGAATTAAACGCAAGCTCATGACACACTAAAATCTACTAAGTACCATAGTTGCACCCCTAGAAGTGTAAATAGGTGCCATGGGATGTATCAGAACCCAGTAAACAGAGAAATAAAAAAAATCATAAGCAAGCTTGTGGTTAATATTTCAGCTAAGATTTTTACCAAAAATTAACATTTCCATTTATTAAAAGAGGATTTATTTGTAACAATTCAAAGTGTGCAGAAATGTGATTGACTGTGTATTTTTAGGATTATCCCAATATTTCCCTCTTAACAGCTTTGGACTGGCAGGATGCGTGATTGAGAAGGAGGCACGCCCCAAAATGTAGCAGGACCAGCTTGCTACTGCCTACACATCTCTGCTGTTCCAAATGTTCGCCATATACACTACCTATATGAACTTTAATCAATCCAAGTATTTGGCCATATTCTATGTCTGGTGAAAATGCACCTCACTATTTGTAAGAGAACCTACTTAATTGAATAGAAATTGGAGTGTCTGCATTTCTTACATAAGCATCTAATGATGATCTAATAGAAGATGGTGCATGTGAGACAAGTATATGCATACATAATTGTGCATTTAACAGTAACAATAAGTCTAAGGGGATAAAGATTCTCCTGGTGGAGAGCATCAAGCTGGCGTAAGGAGACTTATAGGCCATGCAATGCTCCCCTGCAAATGTAAATAAGCAAATAGCCTCCCAGGGGAGCATTGCATGGCCTATAACTCTTCACCAGGAGAAACTTTACCCTTTCCTGCTTGGCACTGATGAGGCAGACATCCCATAGCAGCTGTCTGCAAATATAGTTTCTCGTTTAGATTGCTATCCTAAGTCAAATGGCAAGGATCATTAAAGGGAATCTGTCACCTAATCTGAGACAAGCATAATGTAGACACAGACACTGATGCCAGTAATATGTCACTGACTGGGCTGCTTAGTGTAGTTTTGATAATCTCCTGCTGATAAAACTGATTTTATGGAGGACTAGTAAACCTGCTGCCATGTAGTCCTCCATATTCATGAGCTCTGTATATTTTGATTGGCAGCTTTTTGTATACACCGTGCATAGGCAGAAAGCTGACAGTGCTGTGGGCCATGCACATGAATAGGTAAGCAGAGTACCACATGAAGACCCCCTCAGAGGCTGCTACGAAGCACGAGCATATCATTAACTCAAAACTGAAAGATTAAACAACAACCACAAGACGGATTTCATCAGCAGGTATCATTGTAATCAGTGTAACGTCACCGACCTGACAGTGTCTGTAGGTTACTGAGCACAATCCTGCTGACAGGTTCCCTTTAAGGTGTAACATTAGGGGAAGTAGGGTACTGGTGCATCTGTTTAATTTAGGTGGAGTAATGCAATCTCTACATTTATGCGTTTTTCAGTGTTTTGCACCAGTATTTGTAAGCCAAAACCAGGAGTGGAACGTAAAGAAAAAAAGTATAATGGAAAGAGACTACCTGCAATAAGTACTACCAACAATGAGCGTCTGCTTGCCTCATGCACAACGCTGTAGATCTGCATTTCTCTACATGCATGAAGATCCTGCACAGCAAATGAAGTGGGCAGGCAAGAGATGGTAAATGGCAGCAGCAACCTCAGCTCCATAGAGGACAGCATGACATTTCATGAGCCTTCCTGACTTCTAAGAGACGTAGCTCTTATCTCCCCATAATTCTCTTGACAATTTGCAGATTATATCGGTACCTCTTTTTATTGCATTTTTTTTTCAGTAAAAGTGGGAGGGGGTGGTGACATGAATAAGAAAAAAAAAATTCTGGCAATTTTTTTTTATGTTTTGGCATAGCCATAGACTATATGGAATATTATATTTTTTTTACATATTTGTTAGTTTTTGCTATTTGAAATATAGGAAAACGAAGGTGAGGGGAGTATACTGTTATGATCATAAGGGTATGTGCAAACGTTGCGGATTTGCCTGTGGAATTTTCTGCATAGATTCTTCCTCTGTTAGCAGAAAACGCAGGTAAAAATCCGCGCGGATTTCATGCGCATTTGATGCAGATTTGCCTTACTCAATGTATAGTCAATGGGTGCAGAAACTCTGCAGATCCGGAAAAAGAATTGACATGCTGCGGAAAAATAACAAAACACTGCGATTCCGTGCGGATTTTTCCGCAGCATGTGCACAGCAAATCTCAAATTCCCATTGACTATCATTGGTACTGTACTATACTGCAGATTTGATGCAATTCCGCGCATCCAAAAACGCTGCGGATCCGCATCAAAATCCGCAACGTGTGCACATACCCTAATAGTTAATTTCTGGTGCCAACTGTATAATGCAGCCAAGACGTTTTCTAGATGCTGTCAAGCAGTCAAACATGAGTACAGTTTCTCTTTTCTATAATAATTATATAATAAAGTATTATCTATATTTGCCATCACGGCTGTAGCAGGTGACAAATGTCTTGCTGTGACTTTCTCCGGGCTCTGTTTCTATCTCAAATGATACAACCGCTAACATGCCTAAAACTCACTACCGTGTCCTTTCTACGGTCACCAACGTGTGAAATAAAGTCCAGGATGTCCCAATTTACATCTAGTGCTCATTTACAAGTTAGAAAGATACATTTCATTTCAGCTTAAGGATATGGTCACATTCTGGGGTTATTTTTTTGCTTAAATGCATGAATTTTAGACTAAAAAAAACTTTTGCAATTGTGTTGAAGTGGTTGTAAATCAGGAGTTATGGGAAAGATACCGTAAGAATTATAAACCCTCCTGTCAGGAGGAGCTCACTGATGGAGTCACTTAACTCATTCTGCGGCCAACTACGGAAAATCGGAGAGTACGTAAAATCTACTGTCCATAATTCTTAATGAAACCCAATAACAACATCTGCAAGGAGTTTGTATGTTCTCCCCGTGTTTGCGTGGGTTTCAACCCAGTACTCCAAAGGCATACTGATAGGGAATCTAGTTTATGAGCCCCAATGGAGACAGTGATGGTGATGTCTGTAAAGTGCTGTGGAATTAATGGCACTACATTAGCGAAAAAAGATCCAAATATTTCTAGAATCACAATACTACATCAGAGACTCCAAAAACATATAATAAATTGGGTTCAGTAGTGCAATGTGCTGTAAAGGTTGGCACACGTAAACCAGTCCAGCAAAATGTGAACTTCAATATTGCGTTTCTTTCCTTCTGAACTTTGCACTTAGCCTCAAAAGTAGTTTTCAACCACATGTGGGTACTTAGGAGGAAAAAAATTTTGTGGTCCATTTCCTTCTGCTATCCTTGTGAAAATGTGAAATTTGTGGGTAAAAAATAATTTTTGTTGGAAAAATGTGATTTTTTTTTATTTTCACGGCTCAATGTTAGGAAGTTCTGTGAAGCTCACCACACATCTAGACAAGTTCCCTGAGGGGTCTAGATTCCAAAAAGGTGTAACTTGTGGGCGGTTTCCACTCTTTAGGCACATCAGGTGCTCTCCAAACGCGACATGGCAATTGCTAATTCTTTCATCAAATTTTATATTCAAGAAGTCAAAAGGTGCTCCTTCCATCCTGAGCTCTGTTATGTGCCCATACACTGGTTTTCCGCAACATATGGAGTATTGGCATGCTCAGGGGAAACGGCACAACAAATTTTGGGGTCCATTTTTTCCTGTTACCATTTTTTGTAACAAAAATTTAAAATGATAATTTTTCCTACCACATGCCAAAAATGCCTGTGAGGCACCTGAAGGGTTAATAAACTTTTTACATTTGGTTTTGAGCACCTTGAGGGGTGCAGTTTTTAGAATGGTGTCACTTTGGGGTATTTTCTGTCATATAGACCCCTCAAAGCCACTTCAAATAAGATATTGTCCCAAAAAAAAAAAAAAAAAAAAAAAAAAATTTTAACCCTTAACCCCCAAGGGTGGTTTGCACGTTAATGACCGGGCCAATTTTTACAATTCTGACCACTGTCTCTTTATGAGGTTATAACTCTGGAACGCTTCAACGGATCTTCGCGATTCTGAGATTGTTTTCTCGTGACATATTGTACTTCACGTTAGTGGTAAAATTTCTTCCATAACTTGCGTTTATTTTTGAAAAAACGCAAATATGGCGAAAATTTTGAAAATTTAGCAATTTTCAAACTTTGAATTTTTATTCCCTTAAAACAGAGAAATATGTCACACAAAATAGTTAAGAAATAACATTTCCCACATGTCTACTTTACATCAGCACAATTTTGGAACCAAATTTTTTTTTCTTAGGAAATTATAAGGGTTAAAAGTTGACCAGCGATTTCTCATTTTTACAACAAAATTTACAAAGCCATTTTTTTTTAGGGACCACCTCATATTTGAAGTCAATTTGAGGGGTCTATATAGCAGAAAATACCCCAAAGTGACACCATTCTAAAAACTGCACCCCTCAAGGCACTCAAAACCACATTCAAGAAGTTTATTAACCCTTCAGGTGCTTCACAGGAGCTGAAGCAACGTGGAAGGAAAAAATGAATATTTAACTTTTTAGCCACAAAAATGATCTATTACAAACCTTTTTTTAATTTTACAAGGGTAAAAGAAGCAAATTGACAGATAAAGTTGTTGTGCAATTTCTCCTGAGTACGCCAATAGCCAATATGTGGAGGAAAACCACTGTTTGGGCACACGGCAGAGCTCGTAAGGGAAGGAGCGCCGTTTGACTTTTTCAAACTAAAATTGGCTGGAATTGAGATTGGACGCCATGTCGTCTTTGGAGAGCCCCTGATGTGCTTAAACAGTGGAAACCCCCCACAAGTGACACCATTTTGGAAACTAGACCCCCTAAGGAACTTATCTAGATCTGTTGTGAGCACATTGAACCCCCAAGTGTTTCACAAAAGTTTATAATGCCTGGTCTGAAAAATAAAAAAAACAATTTTCCACAAAAATGATTTTTTAGTCCCAAATTTTTGAATTTTCCCAAGGAAATTGGACCCCAAAAGCTGTTGTCCAATTTGTCCTGAGTACGCTGATACCCCATATGTGGGGGGGGGGGGGGGGGAAACTGTTTGGGCGCACGACAGGGCTTGGAAAGGAAGTAGTAACGTTTTGGAATGCAGACGTTGATGGGGTCATGTTCCGTTTGCAGTGCCCAGATGTGCCTAAACAGTGGAAACCCCCCACAAGTGACCCCATTTTGGAAACTAGACCCCCTAAGGAACTTATCTAGATCTTTGGTGAGCACTTTGAACCCCCAAGTGCTTCACACAAGTTTATAATGCCCGGGCATGAAAATAAAAAATCCTATTTTTTTTTCCCACAAAAATTATCTTTTAGTCACTATTTTTTTATTTTCCCAAGAGTAACAGAGAAAATTGGACCACAAAAGTTGATGTCCAATTTGTCCTGAGTATGTTGATACCCCATATGTGGGGGGAACCACTGTTTGGGCGCACAGCAGAGCTCGGAATGGAAGGAGCACCATTTGACTTTTTCCAAACAAAATTGGCTGGAATTGAGATTGGACGCCATGTTGCATTTGGAGAGCCCCTGATGTGCCTAAACAGTGGAAACCCCCCACAAGTGACCCCATTTGGGAAACTAGACCCCCTAAGGAACTTATTTAGATCTTTGGTGAGCAATTTGAACCACAAAGTGCTTCACACAAGTTTATAACGTAGAGCCGTAAAATTTAATAAATCATATTTTTTCCACAAAAATGATCTTTTCACCCCAATTTTTATTTTCCCAAGGGTAACAAGACTCCAAAAGTTATTGTGCAATTTGTCCTGAGTACGCTGATACCCCATATGTGGGGGTAAACCACTGTTTAGGTGCATGGCAGAGTTTGGAAGGGAAGGAGCGCCGTTCGACTTTTTCAACACAGAATTGGCTGGATGCCATGTCGTGTTTGGAGAGCTCCTGATCTGCCTAAACAGTGGAAACCCCCCACCACAAGTGACACCATTTTGGAAACTAGACCCCTCAAGGAACTTATCTAGATGTGTGGTGAGCACTTTGAACCCCCAAGTGCTTCACAGAAGTTTATAACGTACAGCCGTAAAATAAAAAATCTTTTTTTTTTTTACAAAAATGATTTTTTCGCCCCAATATTTTATTTTCACAAGGGTAACAGGAGAAATTGGAACCCAAAAGTTGTTGTTCAATTTGTCCTGAGTACGCTGATACCCAATATGTGGGAGAAAACTACTGTATGGGAACACGTCGGGGCTCGGAAGGGAAGTAGTGACGTTTTGGATTGCAGACTTTGATGGAATGGTCTGGGGGTGTCATGTCGCATTTGGAGAGCCCCTGGTGCACCTAAACAGTGGAAACCCCCCACAAGTGACCCCATTTTGGAAAACAGACCCCACAAGGAACTTATCTAGATGTGTGGTGAGCACTTTGAACACCGAAGTGCTTCACAGAAGTTTATAACGTACAGCCGTAAAAATAAAAAGGGGATTTTTGTGTTACTCACCGTAAAATCCTTTTCTCCGAGACGCTCATTGGGAGACACAAACCGTGGGTGTTATGCTGCTGCCACTAGGAGGACACTAAGCAATACATAAGCAAAAGAGATTAACTCCTCCTCCTGCAGTATACACCCTCTGTTGGCTCAATCCTGAACCAGTTCGGTGCCAAAGCAGTAGGAGCTCATAACAAATGCATATGTCATAACCAAACAGAGGCCCGAGGCTACTGAGTAGACAAGGGTGGGAGCTGTGTCTCCCAATGAGCGTCTCGGAGAAAAGGATTTTACGGTGAGTAACACAAAAATCCCCTTTTCTCCATCGCCTCATTGGGAGACACAAACCGTGGGATGTCCCAAAGCAGTCCCTGGGTGGGAAGAAACATCACCACAGATGTAGCCTCGTAAGCCAAATGCATAAACGCTTTAAACAGCTTAACAGAAAACAACTCAGATGCGCAACAGCTGATTGCAGAATCTGTCTGCATCTGAAGAGGCTTGAGCATGAATTTTGTAATGCTTGACAAAAGTGTGCAGACTGGACCAGGTCGCAGCTTTTCACACTTGCTGTGCCGAAGCCTGGTGCCGAATGGCCCAGGAGGCCCCCACAGATCGAGTGGAAGGTGCCTTAATCCCAGTCAGGATAGGCTGACTCTTGACACGGTACGCCTCTTGGATCGTTAAACGAATCCATCTGGCTAACGTGGTTTTGGAAGCAGGAACAAAACCTTGTCTGCGTCCCACCGGAAGCACAAACAGGGCGTCCGATTTGCGGAAAGATGCAGTCCTCGAAATGTACCTTCGGAGAGCCCTCACCAAATCCAAGGTGTGAAGGGCTTTTTCAGTACGGTGCATCGGCGCCGGACAGAAGGAGGGCAGCACTATCTCCTCATTGATATGAAAAGCCGAGACGACGGGAGATTCTTGTAAGGCACTGAGGACCAGATTAAGATCCCAAGGGTCCAGGGGCCTCTTGTAGGGTGGAACACTCCTTGTATAAAAGTCCTGACCTGAGACTTGGAAGTGATCCGTCGTTGGAAAAAAAGGACGGATAAGGCAGAGAACTGTCCCTTGAGGGAAGAGAGTGCTAACCCTGAATCCAACCCTGCCTGGAGGAACTCTAGAATGGAAGGGATAGAAAAAAAACCAAAGGGGGACGACCCTTATCCTTACACCAGGAAAAAGAATGTTTTCCACACACGATGGTAAATGCGTATGGAAACCGGTTTCCTGGCATTGACCATTGTAGAGATAACCTCTTGTGAAAAACCAGCCTGGCCTAAGATCCAGGCTTCAATGTCCATACCGTCAAATTCAGCGCTCTCGAATTGTGATGGTAGATTGGGCCCCGAGAACGAAGATCCGGTAATCTCCAAGGAACGTCTGCGAGCAGACATACTAGTTCCGCATACCACGGACGGCGAGGCCAGTCCGGTGCGACCAGGATGAGAGGAACGCCTTCCGTTTTGATCTTCCGAATCACCCTGGGGATTAACGGAAGAGGAGGAAAGAAGTAAGGAAGACGAAATTGACTCCAAGGGAGGACTAGTGCATCCGATCTGATGGCTAGTGGATCGCGAGATGGACTTATGAAAGTCTGAACTTTGGTATTCAGCCTGGATGCCATGAGATCCACATCCGGCATACCCCAACGCTGGCAAATGATTTGAAACATTTTCGGGTGCAATGACCCTTCTCCTGAGTCTAAGCCTTGGCGACTGAGAAAGTCGGCCTCCCAATTGTCCACTCCCGGAATATGAACTGCGGAGATGGGCGAGCGGTTTTTCTCTGCCCAGCGCAGGATGTGTGATACCTCGAGCATCCCTGACGGTTGATATACGCCACAGCCGTGGCGTTGTCTGACTGGATCCGGATGGGACGACTGGCCAGAAGATGCTGGAAATGCAAGAGAGCTAGTTTGATAGCTCTGATCTCCAGGATGTTGATCGGGAGACGGGTCTCTGGAAGGGACCAGCGGCCCTGAGCCATGTAGTGAAGGAAAACCACTCCCCATCCGAGGAGACTGGCATCGGTGGTCACCACCAACCAATGGACGGGCAGAAAAGAGTTCCCTTGATTCAATGATGAAACAATTGTCCACCATTTTAGGGAGCGTCTGACTCTGGGAGAAGGACGAAAGCGGCGACTTAAGGACGCTGGGTTCCTGTCCCAGACTGATATTAACTCCTGTAGTAGAGGTCGGAAATGGAAAAGAGCGAACGGTACTGCCTCGATGGAGGCTACCATTTTTCCCAGGACCTGCATGGCGACTCGCAGAGAGTGAGAGTGGGCTAGAGACAACAGGAGCACTCCCCACCTCAGAGAAGCAATCTTCTCTGGAGGGAGAGACACTAACCCTTGGCAAGTGTCTAGAATCATTCCCAGAAAAAAAGGATCCTTTGAGAAGGAATGGGAGAGAACTTGTCCAATTTGACTAACCAACCTAGGCGAGAGAGGGTGTCGATAGTGATCTCGACACTTTCTGCGCAGTCCGGAAAGGTTCGTCCTTTGATGAACACGTTGTCTAGGTACGGGAGGACCACCACACCTCGAGAGTGTAAAATTGACATGGCGGCCGCCATAACCTTTGTGAACACTCTGGGGACGGTTGCGAGTCCGAAGGGCAGAGCGGCAAATTGAAGATGATCCTCTCCGACTGCAAAAAACGCAGAAACTTTTGATGGCCACTGGAAATCGGGACGTGCAGATACGCGTCCTTGATGTCGATTGACGCCAGGTATTCCTTTCTTTCTAGAGATGCGACGACAGAGCGGAGAGATTCCATTCTGAAATGGCGGCCTCTGATGAATTTGTTTAGCAAATTTCTTTTTTTTTTTTTTTAATTTTCCGGGTCCAGAATAGAACGCAAAGAGCAGTCCTTCTTGGGAACCACGAAGGGGTTTGAGTAAAACCCTTGAACCTTTCCTCGTGAGGAACTGGGACGATGACCCCGCTGGTGCGAAGAATGTCAAGGCCTGAAGAAAAAAGGAGTTGCGAGGTCCTTGGACTTTGGGGGGCGAGTGGCCGCGAACGACCTTTGTATTGAGACCGAAAGGGTCGATTGACTCTGCGCTGCGGAAGGAATAAAAACTGACCGCAGCCCAATTGGACGGTCAGTGGGGGTTTTAATAAACAGACCGTCAGTCAGAGACAGTAGAAGTTAGTAAGCGAGCTGTGGTATAGGATCCATTGTTGGAGACTCCGTCCGCTCTGTACTAGAATGTGGCCAAAAAAAGGACACTGTGATTAAACGGTTTTAGCTCCGAGAAATCTTTGTCCGGCAACTACTGTATCTCTGACCCATGTCAGCAAGTCAGGGGGGTTGGTAAAAAACCCCGTGAAGACGTTTGATCCCTTTAACCCCTTAATCCCATTGGACGTAATATTCCGTCCATGTGACCTGGTACTTAATTCCCATGGACGGAATATTACGTCCAGGGCGATCAGCTGCGCTCCCGAGGGGAGCGCAGCTGATCGCCGCCGGGTGTCAGCTGATTATCACAGCTGACACCCGGCACTATGTGTCAGGAGCGGTCACGGACCACTCCCGGCACATTAACCCCTGGCACACCGCGATCAAACATGATCGCGGTGTACTCGGGGCACAGGGGAGGATCGCGCAGGGTAGGGGCTCCCTGAGCGCTCCCCTAAGACCCTCAGAGCAGCGCGATGTGTCGCGCTGTTCCGAGGGTCCGTCCTCCCTCCAGGTCCCCGGATCCAAGATGGCGCGGGGTCCTGCAGGGAGGCGGCTTCCTCAGTGCCTGCTGAGAGCAGGCACTGAGAAGCCTGCTGCACTGCCTGAGCGATCGCTGGTGTGACAGAGTGCTGTCAACACTGTCACACCAGCGATCTGCTAAAATACTGTGATGTCCCACCCTGGGACAAAGTAAAAAAACTAAAAATAAAAAGTGGTACAAAAAATCAAAAAAAAAAAAAAAAAATATTCCCCAATAAATTCATTTCTTCCTGTAAATTAAAAAAAACAAAATAAAAGTACACATATTTGGTATCGCCGCGTCCGTAATGACCCCCCTATAAAACTGTCCCACTAGTTAACCCTTTAGTGAACTCCTTAAAAAAAAAAAAAAAAAAAACTAAAACAAAAAAATCAATGCTTTATCACCATACCGCCGAATAAAAAATGGAATAACACGCAATCAAAAAGACCGATATAAATAAATATGGTACCGCTGAAAACGTCATCTTGTCCCGCAAAAAACGAGCCGTCATACAGCATCATCAGCGAAAAAATAAAAAAGTTATAGCTCGCAGAATAAAGCGATGCAAAATAATGATTTTTTATATAAAATTGTTTTTATTCTATAAAAGCACCAAACCATTAAAAAAATGATATAATTGAGGTATCGCCGTAATCGTACTGACCCGAAGAATAAAACTGCTTTATCAATTTTACCACACGCGGAATGGTATAAACGCCTCCCCCAAAAGAAGTTCATGAATTGCTGATTTTTGTTCATTCTAACCTCCCAAAAATCGAAATAAAAAGCGATCAAAAAATGTCACGTGGTCATAAATGGTACCAATAAAAACGTCACCTCGTCCCGCAAAAAATAAGACCTCACATGACTCTGTGGGCCAAAATATGCAAAAATTATAGCTCTCAAGATGTGGTGATGCAAAAAACTACTTTTTGCAATAAAAAGCGTATTTTAGCATGACAGCTGCCAATCATAAAAACCCGCTATAAATAGTAAATTAAACTCCCCTTTATCAACCCCTTAGTTAGGGAAAAATAATAAAATTAAAAAAATGTATTTATTTCCATTTTCCCATTAGGGTTATGGTTAAGGTTAGGGTTGCGGCTAAAGTTAGGGATGGCGCTAAAGTTAGGGTTAGGGTTGGGATTAGGGTTATGGGTGTGTTAGGGTTAGGTTTGTGGTTAGGGTTGGGACTAGGGTTAGGGGTGTGTTGGGGTTAGGGTTGGAGTTAGAATTCGGTGGTTTCCACTGTTTAGGCACATCAGGGGCTCTCCAAATGTGACATGGCGTCTGATCTCAATTCCAGCCAATTCTGCGTAGAAAAAGTCAAACGGTGCTCCTTCACTTCTGAGCTCTGCCATGCGCCCAAACAGTAGTTTACCCCCGCATATGGGGTATCAGCGTACTCTGGACCACAAGAGTTATTGTGCAATTTGTCCTATTTCTTCTGTTACCCTTGGGAAAATAAAAAACTGGGGGAGACAAAATCATTTTTGTAAAAAAAAAAAAAAAAAAATGATTTTTTTGTTTTTACGGCTGTATGTTATAAATTTTCTGTGAAGCACTTGGGGCTTCATAGCGCTCACCACACTTCTAGATAAGTTCCTTGTGGGGTCTATTTTCAAAATGGGGTCACTTGTGGGGAGTTTCCACTGTTTAGGCGCATCAGGGGCTCTCCAAATGCGACATGACGCCCCAGACCATTCCATCAAAGTCTGCAATCCAAAACGTCACTACTTCCCTTCCGAGCCCAGACGTGCACCCATACAGTAGTTTTCTCCCACATATTGGGTATCAGCGTACTCAGGACAAATTGGACAACAAATTTTGGGGTCCAATTTCTCCTGTTAACCTTGTGAAAATAAAATATTGGGGGCGAAAAAAAAATCATTTTTGTAAAAAAAAAAAAGCCGGATTTTACTTACCGGTAATGCTCTTTTATAGAGCCCACGACAGCACCCACTGAGAGAGGGGATCCGCCCCTAGGAACAGGAAACCTACAGAGAGATAAAAGGGGCGGCCCCCCTCGCTCCTCAGTTGGATTACAGAGAATGAGAGGAACCGCCACACAAGTTTTAGTTAATTTGCTTCGTAATACGTTTAAGATATATATACATATTTACACTGCTAGACTATGTACATACATTTAGCCCTTCACCCAACGGAATACACCGTGCATACTATAACTAGGGGAGGGAAGTGAGTGGGTGCTGTCGTGGGCTCTATAAAAGAGCATTACCGGTAAGTAATCCGGCTTTTTCTCTTCGCCACGACAGCACCCACTGAGAGATTTTCAGAGACTATCATCTGGGAGGGACCACCGTGTCAAGGACTGATCTACCAAACACTAGGTCTGTTGAGGAAGATAGATCTAATCTATAGTGATCATAGAAGGTAGAAGGTGAAGCCCAGGTTGCGGCCTTACATATAAGGTCTATTGGGACATCTGCTCTTTCTGCCCAGGAAGAAGATATGGCTCGTGCGGAATGTGCTTTCACGCCCTGTGGTGGAACTTTCCCCTTTGCCACATATGCCAGAGATATTGCGTCTCTAATCCATCGAGACAGCGTACTCTTCGTCACTCCTGCACCTTTACGGCTGCCCTGGAACGAGACAAAGAGAGCCCTGCTCTTCCTCCAGGGTCTAGTCCTGTCCAGATATGCTAAGACGGCCCTTTTAACATCTAAAGTGTGGAATCTTTCTTCTGTGGTGATGAGGGCCTATCGTAAAAGGAAGGAAGGTAGATCTCCTGGGATCTATGAAATTTTGTCGCCACTTTAGGAAGATAAGACGGGTCTGTTTTTAAGACTATCTTGTCCTGAGATACCGATAGGAAAGGAGGATCTATCGATAAGGCCTGGAGATCACTCACTCTTCTTGCTGAGACCAAGGCTACTAACAAAATGGTTTTAAATGAAACATATTTTATGGTATTGAATGGAGTGGTTCAAATGGACTTTCCGTTAAGGTGTCTAGAACTAAGTTTAAGTCCCAAGATGGCATTTGCGGTATATAAACTGGTTGTGTTCGATGGCAGGCTGAAATAAATCGAGCCACCCATTTATTGCCTGCTACATCCTGACTGTATAAAGCTCCTAGAGCTGACACTTGGACTTTAAGTGTATTCACTGATAGACTTAACTCATGTCCTTTTTGCAAAAATTCAAGGATAGCCGGGATAGGTACTTCATCAGATAGGTGTGTTGAATGAAATGTTAAGAATTTTTTCCAGACTCTGGCATATATATTGGTTGTGATCTCCTTTCTACTATGCAGAAGGGTATTAATTAGACCGTCTGAAAACCCTCTTTGCTTTAATAGCTGCCTTTCAAATTCCAAGCCGTGAGGCGAAGACCTTTGACCTGAGGGTGGTGAAATGGCCCTTGTGAGAGAAGGTCCCGGTCCCAAGGAAGAACCCATGGATCTGAGACCGACATGGCCCTCAGCCATGAGAACCATGGCCTCTTGGGCCAGAACGGAGCTATTAAGATTATTCTCGCTCCTTCCTCTCTGATTTTCCGGATGACGGTTGGTAGTAACATCATTGGAGGAAAGGCATAGGCTAGGCGAAAAGTCCACGGAGTCTGCAAAGCATCCAATATGTCCGGACTGTCCATCCTGAACAGTGAAGCAAACCTTTCGACTTGTCTGTTGTCCCTTGTGGCAAACAGGTCTATCTCTGGCTTGCCCATCTGACTGCTATCATGTTGAAGATTTGGCGACTGAGCATCCATTCTCCCTGATGTAGAGTATGGCGACTGAGGAAATCTGCCTTGATATTGTCTGCTCCTCTGACATGTAATGCTGATAGGGACAAGAGATAATCTTCTGCTATTTTTAGAATTTTCCCCGCGATAGACATGAGCGCTGCTGATCGTGTTCCTCCTTGGTGGTTTATGTATGCTACAGAGGTGGTGTTGTCTGATAGAATCCTTGTATGAGTTCCTTGTAGCTGTGGAAGAAAGTTACATATAGCATGATATACAGCTTTTAATTCTCTCATATTTGACGAGTCTTCTACCTCAGAGCTAGGCCACTTTCCCTGCACGATATAATCTTTTAAATGCGCTCCCCATCCCAAGGGACTGGCATCTGTGGTTACTATATTTGAGGGGACCACTACCCAAGGAACCCCTCCCGAAAGATTATCTGGATCCAGCCACCACCTTAGGGAATTGACTACTTCCGATGGTAGGGATATCATGCTTTCTAATTGTCCCTGCAGCTTTTCTTCCTCCTGTAGGATGGTTCTTTGCAATGTTCTGGTATGAAACTGAGCCCACTGGACTGCCGGAATACAAGAGGTCAACGATCCCAGCAAGGACATGCCTGCTCTTAGTGATATTACAGGTTTATTTACTACAAGTCGTACCTTATTGATTACAGTTAATTTCTTTGCCTCTGGTAGCAGGCATCTCTGACTTACTGAATTTAGATGAAGGCCTAGGAACGTCTGACAGGTTACCGGGTGTAGTCTGGATTTTTCCCAGTTTATCAGCCAACCTAGCTCTGCAAAGATGAGATTACGTCAGATAGTCTGTGCTCACACTGCCGATACAAATTTCCCACAATCAGAATATCATCCAGATATGGGATTACCAGGGTATCTTTTATTCGCAAGTATGACATCACCTCCAGCATTAGTTTGGTGAAGACGCGGGGTGCCATAGATAATCCGAAGGGCATTGCCGTGAATTGCAGATGACGAATTCGGCCCTCTAATATAACTGCTACTCGTAGAAACTGCTGATGCGAGATCTGTATTGGCAGGTGGTAATGCGCATCCTTGAGGTCCACGACCGCCATGTAGCATCTGGGAAACAGAAGTTTTATGGCTGACCGTATAGACTCCATCTTAAAAGTCCGGGCCTTCAAAAAGGTATTCAGCTTTTTTAAATTAATTATGGTTCTAAATGAACCATCTGGTTTAGATACCAGAAACAAGGGAGAATAAAAGCCTTTCCCTCTTTGATGAATCGGAACCTCTACTAGTACCTTTTTATGTAATAGGCCTTTAATTTCCAATTCTAATGACTCCTGTTGAGCCTGAGACTTTAAAGAAGTCAATAGAAAGGAGTCCGGAGGATTCCGGACAAATTCCAATGCTAGACCTGATCTTACAATATTAATGGCCCAGGGGTTTGAAGTGATCTTTTCCCAGTGACAGCAAAAGTATAACAGTCTGCCACCCACAGGTAGATTAACACTACCGGAATTTTTCTCCTGATCTAAAGGGGCGTTTACCGAACAAGTTTCCTTTCGGCTTGAAGTCCTTATTATTCCAAGGGTTCTGGGCTTTAAAGTCCTTTTTCCTGCCAAACGCTGGCTTCCTGAATGACCTCCTGTAGGACGGAACGTATGGATTAGGGAAGCCTTTCTTTCTTTCTGCTGCCTTGGTTAGGATGTCATCTAGCACTGCACCAAACAGATACTCACCCTGGCAGGGTATAGCGCAGAGTTTAGATTTAATCTGAGTGTCTCCCTTCCAGCCTTTTAGCCATAACGCTCTTCTAGCTGCGTTAGTTAAACCCGCTGTTCTTGCTGCTAGGCGGAGAGAATCTAATGAAGCATCTGACAAAAAAGCTGCTGCACCCCTAATTAGTGGAATGGAAGCACGTAACTTCTCTCTGGATAGACCATTTTTTATATTGTCCTCTAACTGGTCTAACCATATTAACAAGGCTCTGCCCGTACACGTAGCCGATATAGCTGGCTTAAATGCCCTATACATGATTCCCATGATCTTTTAAGCAGTGCGCCTGCTTTCCGATCCAGGGGGTCTGATAACATCCCAGAATCTTCCACTGGCAAAGAGGACCGGCGAGAAGTCGAGGCTACAGCCGCATCTACTTTAGGTGCTTTTGCCCAAGAGGCCAACTCATCATCATCAAAAGGGTATCGTCTTTTAGATGCTGCCGGCAAAAAACCCCTTTGCCCTTGCTTCTCCCATTCTTTTTTAACCAGATCTTTTATGGCTGGAATTAAAGGAAACACTCTACCCTTTCGTTGGGAGATTCCTGAAAACATGATTTCCTGGGGAGTTTTAGGATCTTTAACGTCCGGCAACCCCATAGTGTTTCTTATTGATTTAATCAGATTATTTACGCTATCTGTAGGAAAGCATGTATGTTCCTCTTCCTCCTTTGAGGATACAGATTGCGAAGCTTGTGAATTCAGTTCTCCACTGTCTGAAGAAGATGCTACCCTAGGCGGGGTGATTTCTTTAAGGGATCTCCTTCCCGTAACACCACTTGCTCCTCCCAGGGCCTGTAGCTCTTCTCTAATCATAAGACGAATATCCTCTGATCTAACAGAATTTTCTTCCTGGAGCGTATGACCAATGCATGTTTGACACAATCTTTTAGCATATGTGTCTGGGAGGGGTTGGGAGCATAGGGCACATTCCTTGTGTTTGGATTTGGCCGTCTTTTTCCCCTAAAGATAGACAGAAAAGAGGGGGAAGGGCCATCAGCTTTACAGGTGTGATAAAAGCACTCACCCAGTGAAGCTCCTTTGTCAGCACAGTACCGGCTTTGGAGGATCTGGCTGCGGTGTGGAGTGAGATGTTTTTTCTCCATCTCTGTTAGTGGAACCACTTCGTTTGGAGCGTCCACTTTTATCTTTTTTGCTGCTACTGCTGCTGTTACGGCGTGGATTAACCATGCCTTCAGAGAGGTGCGATACAGGGTCACCAGACGCTGACATTGCTGCACACCGGAGGCCAAATAGCCGGTGTTTTTATGCAGCTCCTACATAATTTCCTCCCACTTTTTTTTCTTCTTTGCATAGCGTTGACCCGGAAGTGTTACCCTTCTACTTCCGGGTTCCGCCTCTTCTGCATGCGACCGCTCTATACTCCCATTTGCCTCCGTGGTATCCTCGGAGGTCTGAACTTATCTCCGGTGATTACGGAGCGTGCGCTTGTTCTGCGCCGCTTTTTCTCTCCCTGGTACTTCGGTCATGCTCCCACATCATCGCAGAGGAAGGCGGCGGCTTTTCCACGCCATCTTTCCTTTCATCAAGGCTCCCAGCAATCTAAAGGTAGGCAGCCTCACATATCCACATATATGCGAGCCAGAGCTATATCACTCTGCCTCGCAAACACCACCTGATATACATACGGTTCTCTTCATGACAGCGTTCTGTCAGGTGGTTAACTTCAGTCGGGGGAGTTAACCCCGACGCTGCCTCTGGTGCCTGAACCCCTGCCGCTCTTAGGCTGGTTTCACACATCCGTTTTTCCCCTTGCGGCGCCCCGGCATTTTCCCGCAGCGCCGCATCTGAAAATCTGATGCGCCGCATGCGGCTTTTTTCGCATTGACATGCATTAGCGCCGCATGGCGCCGCATGTCAATGCGTTGCATGCGGTTTTGTCGGATGCGGCGCAAATGTACATTGCGGCGGCCGACAAAACGCTGCATGTAACGTTTTTTTTTTGCCGGATGGTTTCTTATCTCTCCAAGCATCAGAAACCATCCGGCAAAAAAAACGCATTTTGGGCGCCGGAAGTGTGAAAGCTTTTCACATGCGGCGCTGCGGTAAAATGCCGGGGGCGCCGTTTAGGCGCCCGCCGGATGTGTGAAAGAGGCTTATAGACACTGCGCAGGCGGTTCCATAGCCCAGGTATCCTCTTCTAGCTCCATAATCAGTAGGTTCCTCTCTTAGGAACAGGAAACCAACTGAGGAGCGAGGGGGGCCGCCCCTTTTATCTCTCTGTAGGTTTCCTGTTCCTAGGGGCGGATCCCTCTCTCAGTGGGTGCTGTCGTGGCGAAGAGAAAAAAAGGATTTTTTATTTTTACGGCTGTACGTTATAAACTTCTGTGAAGCAATTCGGAGTTCAAAGTGCTCACCACACATCTAGATAAGTTCCTTGTGGGGTCTATTTTCCAAAATGGGGTCACATGTGGGGGGTTTCCACTGTTTAGGCGCATCAGGGCTCTCCAAATGCGACATGACGCCCCCAGACCATTCCATCAAAGTCTGCAATCCAAAACGTCACTACTTCCCTTCCGAGCCCGACGTGCGCCCATACAGTAGTTTACTCCCACATATTGGTATCAGCGTACTCAGGACAAATTGGACAACAACTTTTGGGGTCCAATTTCTCCTGTTAACCTTGTGAAAATAAAATATTGGGGCGAAAAAAATCATTTTTGTAAAAAAAAAAAAAGATCTTTTATTTTACGGCTGTACGTTATAAACTTCTGTGAAGCACTTTGGGGTTCAAAGTGCTCACCACACATCTAGATAAGTTCCTTGAGGGGTCTAGTTTCCAAAATGGTGTCATTTGTGGGGGGTTTCCACTGTTTAGGCAGATCAGGAGCTCTCCAAACACGACATGGCATCCAGCCAATTCTGCGTTGAAAAAGTCAAACGGCGCTCTTTCCCTTCCAAACTCTGCCATGCACCCAAACAGTGGTTTACCCCCACATATGGGGTATCAGCGCACTCAGGACAAATTGCACAATAACTTTTGGAGTCTTGTTACCCTTGGGAAAATAAAAATTGGGGTGAAAGGATCAATTTTGTGGAAAAAATATGATTTTTTAATTTTACGGCTCTACGTTATAAACTTGTCTGAAGCACTTGGGGGTTCAAATTGCTCACCAAAGATCTAGATAAGTTCCTTAGGGGGTCTAGTTTCCCAAACGGGGTCACTTGTGGGGGGGTTTCCACTGTTTAGGCACATCAGGGACTCTCCAAATGCAACATGGCGTCCAATCTCAATTCCAGCCAATTTTGGTTGGAAAGTCAAATGGTGCTCCTTCCATTCCGTGCTCTGCCGTGCGCCCAAACAGTGGTTCCCCCCCACATATGGGGTATCAGCGTACTCAGGACAAATTGGACAACAACTTTTGAGGTCCAATTTCTCCTGTTACCTATGGGAAAATAAAAAATTAGTGACTAAGAGATAATTTTTTGTGGGAAAAAAAATAGGATTTTTTTATTTTCATGCCCGGGCATTATAAACTTGTGTGAAGCACTTGGGGGTTCAAAGTGCTCACCAAAGATCTAGATAAGTTCCTTAGGGGGTCTAGCTTCCAAAATGGGGTCACTTGTGGGGGGTTTCCACTGTTTAGGCTCATCTGGGGCACTACAAACGGAACATGAACCCCATCAATGTTTGTATTCCAAAACGTTACTGCTTCCTTTCCAAGCCCTGCCGTGCGCCCAAACAGTTTCCCCCCCCACATATGGGGTATCAGCGTACTCAGGACAAATTGGACAACAACTTTTGGGGTCCAATTTCCTTGGGAAAAATCTAAAATTTTGGACTTAAAAATCATTTTTGTGGAAAATTGTTTGTTTCTTTTTCCACACCCAGGCATTATAAACTTTTGTGAAACACTTTGGGGTCCAGAGTGCTCACAACAGATCTAGATAAGTTCCTTAGGGGGTCTAGTTTCCAAAATGGTGTCACTTGTGGGGGGGTTCCACTGTTTAGGTGCATCAGGGGCACTCCAAACACGACATGGCGTCCAATCTCAACTCCAGCCAATTTTAGTTTGAAAAAGTCAAACGGCGCTCCTTCCCTTACGAGCTCTGCCGTGTGCCCAAACAGTGGTTTTCCCCCACATATAGGGTATTGGCGTACTCAGGAGAAATTGCACAACAACTTTATCTGCCATTTTCTCCTTTTACCCTTGTGAAAATAAAAAAAAAGTTTGTAAAAGATCATTTTTGTGGCTAAAAAGTTAAATATTAATTTTTTCCTTCCACGTTGCTTCAGCTCCTGTGAAGCACCTGAAGGGTTAATAAACTTCTTGAATGTGGTTTTGAGTACCTTGAGGGGTGCAGTTTTTAGAATAGTGTCACTTTTGGGTATTTTCTGCTATATAGACCCGTCAAAGTGACTTCAAATGTGAGGTGGTCCCTAAAAAAATGGCTTTGTAAATTTTGTTGTAAAAATGAGAAATCACTGGTCAACTTTTAACCCTTATAATTTCCTAACAAAAAAAAATTTGGGTTCCAAAATTGTGCTGATGTAAAGTGGACATGTGGGAAATGTTATTTCTTAACTATTTTGTGTGACATATTTCTCTGTTTTAAGGGAAAAAAAATTCAAAGTTTGAAAATTGCAAAATTTTCGCCATATTTGCGTTTTTTTTCAAAAATAAACGCATGGTATATCGAAGAAATTTTACCACTATCATGAAGTACAATATGTCACGAGAAAACAATCTCAGAATCGCGAAGATCCGTTGAACCGTTCCAGAGTTATAACCTCATAAAGAGACATTGGTCAGAATTGTAAAAATTGGCCCGGTCATTAACGTGCAAACCACCCTTGGGGGTTAAGGGGTTAAAGATCTCAGTGAGCTAAGACTGATAGTCTGGCGAATCCGGATATACCCACATACGACTCATATTTTGAGTCATGTTTGCTGCAATCCCCAGGAACGGGGGAGCTGGGTGCCCATCCTTTGGACTCCTGTGAGAAAGACAAAATGCACAGATTCAAGTGTAGAGTCGCCGCGGTAAAGACATATCCGTAACACACTAAGCGTCAGCGTGCGTTCTATCGTCAGTGCTCTAAGGCTACTTCACATTTGCGCTGGGCGACCTGGCCTATTGCGCACGGCGCCCCAAGCTCGCCATGGCGCGCCTCTCCCGCGGCTCCGCCTATGGCGCATACGCGCATGCGACTGTGTACCCATCTTATCATTGGATACGCAGGCCGTGCGCAGTATGCGATGATGCGCATGCGTCCTTTAGCTGCGCGAGCGCACCAAAGCACACAATGTTGCATTTAGTGCGCTCGGCGCACCGTCAAAAGGACGCATGCGCAGTCATCGCATACTGCGCAGGCCTGCGACCATGATAAGATAGGGTACACAGTCGCATGCGCCGTCATGCGCCTAGCGGAGCGCCGGGAGGAGGCGCGGCCGGGGGCGAGCTAGCGCGGCGTGCGCAGATAGGCGCAGTCGCCGAGCGCAATGTGAAAGTAGCCTAAGGCATATATCCGGCCGCCAGAGACGCAACTGCTTCGGCGACAGACAATAAGTAGGTCACAGGAGATTGCAAACACTTACCATCGCACTGATATCTCCTCATCCACCGTACCTTTGATAGGGGGGTGGAGAGGTTATGTTAGCCTCCAGTCAGCATCCGCACTGATTATCTCCTCAATCCACCATACCTTTGATAGGGAGGTGGAGAGGTTTTTGGTAGCCTCTAGTGACCATCTGCACTGATTGTCTCCTCAATCCACCATCACCTTGATAGGGAGGTGGAGAGGCTTTTGTTAGCCCCCCAGTCACCATTCACTTTGGACAGTGGTGACATAGTGGGGGCGCACGGGCGTCGTATGGAGTCTGAGATGCGTGGGGCTCCTGGACTTGAAAAAAAACGCAGGCCCCACAGACAAAAACGGAACCATGCCTTCACTATAGCGAGGTATCGCATGAAGCACACCAGGCATACACAACTGTTTGTCAATCCTCTTAGAGCTCTTGGATTGTGACATTCTGCAATTAAGCGAGCCTGTAGACTGCTGCAGGGAAGGGGTTAAGCCATTTATAAGCTTACCCCTTTTTTTTGTTCCCGTGTTCGTGACCGCCAGGATAAAGAAAAATTCAGATGTCTCGGGTCCTACCTGAGAGGAGACATGGCGGCCGAGAGTAAATTCAGGCCGCACAGAACGCGGAGCTGCTTACACGGAAGCGAGGGGCTGCATGAGGAAGAGTGAGCTCACTGGGGTAGAGAATAGCTGGGGCTCCTGATCGTAATGACCGGAGGCTCCTGGTCGCATGCAGCACATAGTGCGGAACCTAGCTTTCTTGCAGCGAAGCGCTGCATGAGGCACAGATGGTATACACCGCAGTGTGTGATTTGTGAGCCTTTTTATTGCCCTTGGTTGCGACATTATTACAAATGGGGCTTCGGCAGGAGAAGGGTTAAGCACTATTGCACTTACCCAGGTACTGTGCCCCTTAGCAGAGGAAAGCGTCTCCAGTTAAAGATGGCGCCCGAGACTAGGATTGCGCTTCTCGTATGCCACGAGAAGCGCCAGAAAGTGAGGGGGGGAGCGAAGGAGTGACCAGGAAGGAGCCCTGTCCAATCCTGGGCCGCAGAAAGTGCGCGCGACGTGGGCGGAGTCACAGGAGAGAGCCAGGAGACCCTCCCCATCGAGGCCTATCCCGGCCCGAAGCCGGGGACTAAATTTCAAGCCGCGACCTATCCCGGCCCGAAGCCGGGGACTAAATTTCAGGTTGCGGCCTATCCCGGGCCGAAGCCGGGGACTAAATTTATGGTTGCGGCCTAACCCGGGCCGAAGCCGGGGACTAAATTTGAGACTGGGGCCGCGGCGCGACGCTGAAGCGGCGCGACACAGAGGCGGCCGCGGCGACAGACGGCCGGTACACATTGCATCCAGGTGCATGTACTCACTGCGGGGAGAGACCCGAAGATGGAGAAGGAAGGGACCTCCGCAGGGACTACGGCAGATATGGCCGTACTTCCTCAATCCACCGTCCCTTTTGATAGGGGGGTGGAGAGGGATATTAAATGCCTCCAGACCGCCACCGCTTTCAGGAGAGGTGGTGAGGGATATCCATCCATGGTCCAACGTCAAACACATCGCCCACATCGAGGGGTATCTCATGGGGAGAGCGGCCCATTCAAGGGATCTGTCGCCCCATGGTAGCGTAGCAGGAGGGGTACGTGGAGGCGACACTCGCACGATGCCGCCTGTTGATGGTTTTTGGGAGATCGTGACTTTTCGTACAAGTCCCGTCGCCCATCCGTGAGTGAAGAAAGCAAAAATAATAAAAAGGTAAAAAATGTGAAAAAAATGGGGTCTGAGAGCAGACCCTAGTGCCTCCTACAGACACTAAGCAAGAACCCGCTTAGTCCATCCTACACTCTGCTGCACGACTAATCCACCTGTCTTCCCGCTATTCCCCAGCCTCCCCACTATGCCAGGCCCTTCACTGGCTTCCTATTGCCCAGAGGCTCCAGTTCAAAACCTTAACCATGACATACAAAGCCATCCACAACCTTTCTCCTCCATACATGGTCTCCCGCTACCTACCTACACGCAACCTTCGATCCTCTCAAGATCTCCTTCTCGACTCCCCCCTTATCTCTTCTTCCCACAACCGCATACAAGACTTCTCCCGGGCTTCCCCCATACTCTGGAACTCCCTGCCGCAAAACATCAGACTTTCACCAACAACGGAGACCTTCAAGAAAAACCTGAAGACCCACCTGTTCCGACAAGCCTACAACCTGCAATGATCCTCAGTCTACTGAACCATCGCACGACCAGCTCTACCCTCTCCTAGTGTATTCTCACCCATCCCTGTAGACTGTGAGCCCTCGCGGGCAGGGTCCTCTCTCCTTCTGTACTTGTGTGTCCCTTGTCTAGCACATGTTTATTGTATCTGTCTATATTTTTCCCTTTTCATATGTAAAGCGCCATGGAATAAATGGCGCTATATAAATGTATAATAATAATAATAATAAATAATAATAACTGGTTCAGGATTGAGCCAACAGAGGGTGTATACTGCAGGAGGAGGAGTTAATCCTTTGTGCTTATGTATTGCTTAGTGTCCTCCTAGTGGCAGCAGCATAACACCCACGGTTTGTGTCTCCCAATGAGGCGATGGAGAAAAATCATTTTTTTTAACCCCTTCACCCCCAAGGGTGGTTTGCACGTTAATGACCGGGCCAATTTTTACAATTCTGACCACTGTCTCTTTATGAGGTTATAACTCTGGAACGCTTCAACGGATCTTCGCGATTCTGAGATTGTTTTCTCGTGACATATTGTACTTCACGTTAGTGGTAAAATTTCTTCGATATAACTTGCGTTTATTTTTGAAAAAAACGCAAATATGGCGAAAATTTTTAAAATTTTGCAATTTTCAAACTTTGAATTTTTATTCCCTTAAAACAGAGAAATATATCACACAAAATAGTTAAGAAATAACATTTCCCACATTCTACTTTACATCAGCACAATTTTGGAACCCAAATTTTTTTTTGTTAGGAAGTTATAAGGGTTAAAAGTTGACCAGTGATTTCTCATTTTTACAACAAAATTTACAAAGCCATTTTTTTTTAGGGACCACCTCTCATTTGAAGTCACTTTGAGGGGTCTATATGGCAGAAAATACCCAAAAGTGACACCATTCTAAAAACTGCACCCCTCAAGGTACTCAAAACCACATTCAAGAAAATTATTAACCTTCAGGTGCTTCACAGGAACTAAAGCAACGTGGAAGGAAAAAATGAATATTTAACTTTTTAGCCACAAAAATGATCTTTTACAAACTTTTTTTTTTATTTTCACAAGGGTAAAAGGAGAAAATGGACAGATAAGGTTGTTATGCAATTTCTCCTGAGTACGCCAATACCCAATATGTGGGGGAAAACCACTGTTTGGGCACACGGCAGAGCTCGTAAGGGAAGGAGCGCCGTTTGACTTTTTCAAACTAAAATTGGCTGGAATTGAGATTGGACGCCATGTCGTGTTTGGAGAGCCCCTGATGCACCTAAACAGTGGAAACCCCCACAAGTGACACCATTTTGGAAACTAGACCCCCTAAGGTACTTATCTAGATCTGTTGTGAGCACTTTGAACCCCCAAGTGTTTCACAAAAGCTTATAATGCCTGGGTGTGGAAAAAAAAAAAAAAACAATTTTCCACAAAAATGATTTTTTAGTCCCAAATTTTTGAATTTTCCCAAGGAAATTGGACCCCAAAAGTTGTTGTCCAATTTGTCCTGAGTACGCTGATACCCCATATGTGGGGGGGGGGGGGGGAGGAAACTGTTTGGGTGCACGGCAGGGCTTGGAAAGGAAGTAGTAACGTTTTGGAATGCAGACGTTGATGGGGGTCATGTTCCGTTTGCAGTGCCCAGATGAGCCTAAACAGTGGAAACCCCCCACAAGTGACCCCATTTTGGAAACTAGACCCCCTAAGGAACTTATCTAGATCTTTGGTGAGCACTTTGAACCCCCAAGTGCTTCACACAAGTTTATAATGCCCGGGCATGAAAATAAAAAATCCTATTTTTTTCCCACAAAAATTATCTTTTAGTCACTAATTTTTTATTTTCCCAAGGGTAACAGGAGAAATTGGACCACATAAGTTGTTGTCCAATTTGTCCTGAGTACGCTGATACCCCATATGTGGGGGGGAACCACTGTTTGGGCGCACGGCAGAGCACGGAATGGAAGGAGCACCATTTGACTTTTTCCAACCAAAATTGAATTGAGATTGGATGCCATGTTGCATTTGGAGAGCCCCTGATGTGCCTAAACAGTGGAAACCCCCCACAAATGACCCCATTTGGGAAACTAGACCCCCTAAGGAACTTTTCTAGATCTTTGGTGAGCAATTTGAACCCCCAAGTGCTTCACACAAGTTTATAACGTAGAGCCGTAAAATTTAAAAATCATATTTTTTCCACAAAAATGATCTTTTCACCCCAATTTTTATTTTTCCAAGGGTAACAAGACTCCAAAAGTTATTGTGCAATTTGTCCTGAGTGCGCTGATACCCCATATGTGGGAGTAAACCACTGTTTGGGTGCATGGCAGAGTTTGGAAGGGAAAGAGCGCCGTCTGACTTTTTCAACGCAGAATTGGCTGGACGCCATGTCGTGTTTGGAGAGCTCCTGATCTGCCTAAACAGTGGAAACCCCATAAATGACACCATTTTGGAAACTAGACCCCTCAAGGAACTTATCTAGATGTGTGGTGAGAACTTTTAACCCCCAGGTGTTTCACTAAAGTTTATAACGTACAGCGTAAAATAAAAAATCTTTTTTTTTTTTACAAAAAGGATTTTTTCGCCCCCAATATTTTATTTTCACAAGGGTAACAGAAGAAATTGGAACCCAAAAGTTGTTGTCCAATTTGTCCTGAGTACGCTGATACCCAATATGTGGGAGAAAACTACTGTATGGGCGCACGTCAGGGCTCGGAAGGGAAGTAGTGACGTTTTGGATTGCAGACTTTGATGGAATGGTCTGGGGGCGTCATGTCGCATTTGGAGAGCCCCTGATGCGCCTAAACAGTGGAAATCCCCAACAAGTGACCCCATTTTGGAAAATAGACCCCACAAGGAACTTATCTAGATGTGTGGTGAGCGCTATGAAGCCCCAAGTGCTTCACAGAAGTTTATAATGTACAGCCGTAAAAACAAAAAAATAATTTTTTTTTGTACAAAAATGATATTTTCGCCCCAGTTTTTTATTTTCCCAAGGGTAACAGAAGAAATAGGACAAATTGCACAATAACTCTTGGGGTCCAGAGTACGCTGATACCCCATATGTGGGGATAAACTACTGTTTGGACGCATGGCAGAGCTGAGAAGTGAAGGAGCACCGTTTGACTTTTTCAACGCAGAATTGGCTGGAATTGAGATCAGACGCCATGTCACATTTGGAGAGCCCCTGATGTGCCTAAATAGCGGAAACCCCCCAATTCTAACTCCAACCCTAACCCCAACACACCCTAACCCTAGTCCCAACCCTAACCACAAACCTAACCCTAACACACCCCTAATCCCAACCCTAACCCTAACTTTAGCGCAACCCTAACCCTAACCCTAATGGAAAATGGAAATAAATACTTTTTTTTAATTTTATTATTTTTCCCTTACTAAGGGGATGATAAAGGGGGGTTTGATTTACTATTTATAGCGGGTTTTTATGATTGGCAGCTGTCACGCTAAAAGACGCTTTTTATTGCAAAAATAGTTTTTGCATCATCACATTTTGAGAGCTATAATTTTTGCATATTTTGGCCCACAGAGTCATGTGAGGTCTTATTTTTTGCGGGATGAGTTGACGTTTTTATTGGTACCATTTTTGAGCACGTGACGTTTTTTGTTCGCTTTTTATTTCGATTTTTGGGAGGTTAGAATGAACAAAAATCAGCAATTCATGAATTTCTTTTGGGGGAGGCGTTTATACCGTTCCGCGTGTGGTAAAATTGATAAAGCAGTTTTATTCTTCGGGTCAGTACGATTATGGCGATACCTCATTTATATCATTTTTTCATGTTTTGGCGCTTTTATAGAATAAAAACAATTTTATATAAAAAATAATTATTTTTGCATCGCTTTATTCTGCGAGCTATAACTTTTTTATTTTTTCGCTGATGATGCTGTATGACGGCTCGTTTTTTGCGGGACAAGATGACGTTTTCAGCAGTACCATGTTTTTTTATATCGGTCTTTTTGATTGCGTGTTATTCCACTTTTTGTTCGGCGGTATGATGATAAAGCATTGATTTTTTGCTTCGTTTTTTTTTTTTTTTTTAAGGGGTTCACTAAAGGGGTTAACTAGTGGGACAATGTTATAGGGGGGGTCGTTACGGACGCGGCGATACCAAATATGTGTACTTTTATTGCTTTGTTTTTTTTATTTACAGGAAGAAGTGAATTTATTGGGGAATATATATATTTTTTTTTATTTATTTTGGATTTTTTTTTTAAAACATGTTTATTTTTGTTTTTTTTAACTTTTTTACTTTGTCCCAGGGTGGGACATCACGGTATTTTATCAGATCGCTGGTGTGACAGTGTGCACAGCACTCTGTCACACCAGCGATCGCTCAGGCAGTGCAGCAGGCTTCTCAGTGCCTGCTCTCCGCAGGCACTGAGGTAGCCGCCTCCCTCCAGGACCCCGGCGCCATCTTGGATCCGGGTCCTGGGAGGGAGGAAGCCCTCAGAACAGCGCGATCACATCGCGCTGCTCTGAGGGTCTCAGGGGGGCGCGCAGGGAGCCCCACCCTGCGCGATCCTCCCCTGTGCCCCCAGTACACCGCGATCATGTTTGATCGCGGTGTGCAAGGGGTTAATGTGCCGGGAGCGGTCCGTGACCGCTCCTGACACAGTCATGGGTGTCAGCTGTGATAATCAGCTGACACCCGGCCGCGATCGGCTGCGCTCCCCCCGCGTCCGATCGCACGAGACGTACTATCCCGTCCATGGTCATACGGGCCCAGGTACCATGGACGGGATAGTACGTCCGATGGCAGTAAGGGGTTAAAAAAATGATATTTTTATCCCCAGTTTTTTATTTTCCCAAGGGTAACAGAAGAAATAGGACAAATTACACAATAACTCTTGGGGTCCAGAGTACACTGATACCTAATATGTGGGGGTAAACTACTGTTTGGGCGCATGGCAGAGCTCAGAAGTGAAGGAGCACCGTTTGACTTTTTCAATGCAGAATTGGCTGGAATTGAGATCAGACGCCATGTCACATTTGGAGAGCCCCTGATGTGCCTAAACAGCGGAAACCCCCCAATTCTAACTCCAACCCTAACCCCAAGACACCCCTAACCCTAGTCCCAACCCTAACCACAAACCTAACCCTAACACACCCATAACCCTAATCCCAACCCTAACCCTAACTTTAACGCCAACCTAACCCTAGCCGCAACCCTAACCCTAATGGGAAAATGGAAATACTTTTTTTTAATTTTATTATTTTTCCCTAACTAAGAGGGTGATAAAAGGGGGTTTGATTTACTATTTATAGCGGGTTTTTATAATTGGCAGCTGTCACGCTAAAAGACGCATTTTATTGCAAAAAATAGTTTTTGCATCATCACATTTTGAGAACTATAATTTTTGCATATTTTGGCCCACAGTCATGTGAGGTCTTATTTTTTTGCGGGACGAGTTGACGTTTTTATTGGTACCATTTTTGAGCACGTGACGTTTTTTGATCGCTTTTTATTTCGATTTTTGGGAGGTTAGAATGAACAAAAATCAGCAATTCATGAATTTCTTTTGGGGGAGGCGTTTATACCGTTCCGCGTGTGGTAAAATTGATAAAGCAGTTTTATTCTTCGGGTCAGTAACGATTACGGCGATACCTCATTTATATAATTTTTTTATGTTTTGGCGCTTTTATAGAATAAAACCAATTTTATATAAAAAATTATTATTTTTGCATCGCTTTATTCTGCGAGCTATAACTTTTTTATTTTTTTGTTGATGATGCTATATGGCGGCTCGTTTTTTGCGGGACAAGATGACGTTTTCAGCGGTACCATGTTTATTTATATCGGTCTTTTTGATCGCGTGTTATTCCACTTTTTGTTCGGTGGTATGATGATAAAGCACTGATTTTTTGCTTTGTTTTTTTTTTTTAAGAGGTTCACTAAAGGGGTTAACTAGTGGGACAGTTTTATAGGGGGGGTCGTTACGGACGCGGCAATACCAAATATGTGTACTTTTATTGTTTTTGTTTTTTTATTTACAGGAAAAAATGAATTTATTGGGGAATATATTTTTTTTTTTTTATGATTTTTTTAAACAATTTTTATTTTTTTAACTTTTTTACTTTGTCCCAGGGTGGGACATCACTGTATTTTAGCAGATCGCTGGTGTGACAGTGTGCACAGCACTCTGTCACACCAGAGATCGCTCTGGCATCGCTGCAGGCTTCTCAGTGCCTGCTCTTAGCAGGCACTGAGGAAGCCGCCTCCCTGCAGGACCCCGGCGCCATCTTGGATCCGGGGACCTGGAGGGAGGACGGACCCTCGGAACAGCGCGACACATCGCGCTGCTCTGAGGATCTCAGGGGAGCGCGCAGGGAGCCCCCACCCTGCGCGATCCTCCCCTGTGCCCCCAGTACACCGCGATCATGTTTGATCGCGGTGTGCCAGGGGTTAATGTGCCGGGAGCGGTCCGTGACCGCTCCTGACACATAATGCCGGGTGTCAGCTGTGATAATCAGCTGACATCCAGCACGATCGCTGCGCTCCCCAAGGGAGCGCGTCCGATCGCTGGGACGTACTATCCCGTCCATGGTCATACGGGCCCAGGTACCATGGACGGGATAGTACGTCTGATGGCAGTAAGAGGTTAATTCTGTTGTGAAAATGAGAAATCGCTGGTCAACTTTTAACCCTTATAACTTCCTAACAAAAAAAAAAACAAAACACATGTCTCAAAAATTGTGAGGATGTAAAGTAGACATGTGCGAAATGTTATTTATTAACTATTTTGTGTGACATATCTCTCTAATTTAAGGGAATAAAAAAGTTTGAAAATTGCAAAATTTTCAATGATTTTGCCAAATTTCCATTTTTTTCCCCCAAATAAAGGCAAGTCATAGCAAAAATTTTTTTTTACCACTATCATTAAGCATAGTATGTCACGAGAAAACAGTCTCAGTCATGACATGGCCATTTCACTCATATGCGATTTTCATATTTACAGCCACGTGACAACTTCCTGCTTTTCTCAGTTTTTCATTGAACATTAAGGGTCTGTGCACACGTTGCGGATTGTGCTGCGGATCCGCAAGTCATGTACAGTACAAAGAAATTGAATGGAAAAAAAAAACGCTGTGCACATGCTGCGGATTTTTCCTCGCAGATTTAAATCCACAGCATGTCAATTCTTTGTGCGGATTTCGCAGCGTTTTTACACCTGTTCCATTATATGTGTAAAACTGCAGGGCAAATCTGCACAAAAACCGCAGTAAATCCACGCAAAAACCGCAGGTCATTTTACCTGCGGATTTAGAAAAATCCGCAAGTGAATCCGCAACGTGTGCATGGGCCCTAAGAGAATTAGGGATAGCAGCTTGTGGCACGTGACTAAGTGAGCAAATCGCATATGATCACATGACAACGACTTAGGCTAAGTTCACACGTTGCGGAATTGCCGCGGAAATTTCCGCGGCAATCCCGCACTTCTCCCGCAGGAAATACGCACGTTTTTTTATGCTGATTCCCGCCAGAATAATAGCGTTTTGCAAGCGTAATTAGCTTGCAGAATGCTAGCGTTTTCCTAGCGATCTGTAGCATCGCTTGGAAAACTGATTGACAGGTTGGTCACACGAGTCAAACATAGTGTTTGACAAGTGTGACCAACTTTTTACTATTGATGCCGCCTATGTCGCATCAATAGTAAAAAGATCTAATGTAAAAATAATAAAAAAAATAATAAATAATGATATTCTCACCTTCCGGCGGCCCCCGCAGCCTTCCCGCCTCTCAGTGACGCTCCCGGCAACTCCGGTCCCAGGAGTGCTTTGCAACAAATCACACCGATGACGTAGCATCTCGCGAGACCGCTACGCCATCTGGGTGATTCTCGCAAAGGACTCTTGGGACCGGAAGTTGCCGGGAGCGTCGCTGAAGGCGGGAAGGCTGCGGGGGCCGCGGGAAGGCTGCGGGGGCCGCCGGAAGGTGAGAATATCATTATTTTTTATTTTAATTATTGTTTTACCAGGGATATGGTACCCAGGGCCTGGAGGAGAGTCTCCTCTGCTCCAGACCCTGGGTACCATCCGCACATGAACCGCTTACATTGCGCATAGTGGGCATAGCCACATGCGGAAAGTAAGCGGTTCAATGCATTCCTATGGCGGCGGAATCACCGCGATTACGCTAAATTAATGAACATGTTGCTATTTTTTCCGCAAAGCGTTTTTTTCGCGGAAAAAATCGCAACATGTGGCCAAAACATGCGGAATCAATTAACATGTATAGGATGCTTAATGCTTGCGTTTTTATCGCGTTTTTACCGCGGAAAAACCGCAAAAAAACCGCAATTATTCCTGATCGTGTGCACTTAGCCTTAAACTGCTAAAGGGAAACAAATGTAATTGTTGACCTGGGTGCCGAAAACCTATACACCTCTAGCTACATATAGATGTTCATGAAGCTCATCTTGTTCTCACTTTGCGGCTATGGCATCACTGCGAGTCTTCAACGCGTTGAACATTGCCTTCTGGTTGGGGGGAACTCTTTCTGCAAATGCCAACCAGTCCACAGCTTTGATTGCAGCTCTTCGACCCGCCATGATTAGCAACTGAAAAAACAAAAACACAATGTCAAGAAAACTAGACTTTTTTTTTAACAACGATGTCATGGATTCTTACATAAGGGCCCCTAAAGACATCAGCGCAAACTGGATCGCAATGCACAGACTGGCTCTCCTGACCAAGTGCGACACCCTCATAGAAAGACATAAAGCGGTTATGCTCGGGGTCCGAGACCTGCAGCCAGTCAATGCATTGCGTCCGATGGGGAATGCGCAGGCAGGTACATCTACCATGGAGCTGCAGCACTGACCAATGCAGGGGGGAGAAACAGTAGGAAGCCGAGCCCGGCCAGGAAGAAGAGGCAGGTAGGTGCCCGGCATCACCAAGCTAACGCCGGCCAGAGGTCACCACCCGACAGCGCCAGCACTGCACACACCGCTGTATCGTGCTGATATACCGGCAAGCACGTCACTATCATCCTCCTGCACGCCCAGAGCTACCGGGCCGCCGCCTGCAACACCGGACAATGAGGCCGCCACACAGCGCTGCTGCCGCTCTCTCACCTGCCTGGTCTCCGACCTCCACCCTCACTAGACGGGACACTGCAATGGCCACCACCGAGAGTGACGTGCGGCAGCTCCTCAGATGAGCCAATCACAGACATCAGGACAACACGCTACAGCCAATGAGTGAAAGGCTGCCAGAGTAAAAGGGAACAGTGATTGGCCGACTCGTGCCATGTGACTCCGAGAAGGACGTGCGATTCCGTCATGACCTTGAAGAGCGACGTCATGACGTCACGATAAGGAGTATAAATGCAATCAGACTGGCGGGGTTTAGTAGTTGGACAGTGGACTAGAACACTAGTTGGAGATGGTAGTCATCCGTTATGCAGATTCTTATAGTAAATACACTATGTGTAGGTCTGTTTGGACACTAGGCCTCTTTCACACTTCAGTCGTGCGACGTCAGTCAAAATCCTTCAAAGTGTCAAAAAAACGGATCCGCCATTTTTTTTTTTGCGGATCCGCTTTTTTCCCATTGACTTGCATTAGTGACGGATTTTGATGGATGGTCGTCCATTTGATCCGTTTTTTGACGGATCCGCCATAAATTTGGCGTCCGCCTTTTTTTGGAAACGTACACTGCAACGTTTTTTGTGTGCGTCGAAATGGCGGACTATGACGGGTCAGCCGTTTTTTATAATGGACGCCTATGGGTGGCTGATCCGTCTTCATCCGTTTTAGGCGGAAGCCGCCAGCAGATTCGTTATTTTCTGCAGAAACTAGTGAAAACCCGTTCTGGAGTCTCTCTCTCTCTTTCTCCCAGACATGCATACAATACATTTTCCGGGTTTAAAAGTTCACAACGGATGCGCCTTAAAATCAGATCCGTTGCATTCGTTTTTGCACTTTTCCGGTGGATCCGTTCTTTTCACCCTTTGGAGGATTTTAACTGACGTCGCATGACTGAAGTGTGAAAGAGGCCTAAGCAGTGACACAATACAGGGTTTTATGGTTTTAGAAAAGTGAACTGATTAGATTGTGGTAAATATATCTGTAGTACTCAGTCCAGCGCTATCTGTGTGCTGCTGCTGTGGTCTCTGTGCTGTGGCTCTGATTTTGTGGATGGTACAAGCTTCTGAGCTCAGTGATTAACTGTAATACCTGTCACCGCTGCAGATGATGTAGATAGTGCAGAGTACGCAGTCATGTGGCTACCAATGGTGCAAAGGACGTAGTCGTCCCGGGCTCATATATTGAGAGGCCCACCTGGAATGACATGGTATAAATTTTCTCCATCAGCATAGGGGCTACTAGTAGGGCCATCATACTGTGTGGGGGCTACTAATGGGGTCATCATACTGTGTAGGGGGCTACTAATAGGGCCATCATACTGTGTGGGGGCTACTAATGGGGTCATCATACTGTGTGGGGGGCTACTAATAGGGCCATCATACTGTGTGGGGGGGCTACTAATGGGGCCATCATACTCTGTGGGGGATACTAATAGGGTCATTATACAGCCTGTGGTCTACTAATAGGGCCATTATACAGCATGGGAGTCTACTAATAGGGCCATCATACTGTGTGGGGGCTACTAATGGGGCCATCATACTCTGTGGGGGATACTAATAGGGTCATTATACAGCCTGTGGTCTATTAATAGGGCCATTATACAGCATGGGAGTCTACTAATAGGGCCATCATACTGTGTGAGGGGGCTACAAATAGGGCCATCATACTGTGTGGGGGCTACTAATAGGGCCATCATACTGTGTGAGGGGGCTATAAATAGGGCCATCATAGTGTGTGGGGGCTACTAATAGGGCCATCATACTGAGTAAGGGGTTACTAATGGGGCCATCCTACTGTGTGGGGGGTTACTAATGGGGCCATCCTACTGTGTGGGGGCTACTAATGGGGCCATCATACTCTGTGGGGGCTACTAATGGGGCCATCATACTGTATGGGGGGGATACTAATAGGGCCATCATACTGTGTGGGGGCTACTAATGGGGCCATCATACTGTATGGGGGGCTACTAGTAGGACCATCATACTGTGTGGGGGCTGCTAATGGGGCCATTATACTGTGTGGGGGCTACTAATGGGGCCATCATACTGTGTGGGGGGCTACTACTGGAGCCATCATACTGTGTGGGGGCTACTAATGGGGCCATCATACTGTGTGGGTGCTACTAATGGGGCCATCATACTGTGTGGGGGGCTACTACTGGAGCCATCATACTGTGTGGGGGCTACTAATGGGGCCATCATACTGTGTGGGTGCTACTAATGGGGCCATCATACTCTGTGGGGGATACTAATAGGGTCATTATACAGCCTGTGGTCTACTAATAGGGCCATTATACAGCATGGGAGTCTACAAATAGGGCCATCATACTGTGTGGGGGGCTACAAATAGGGCCATCATACTGTGAGGGGGCTACTAATAGGGCCATCATACTGTGTGGGGGGCTACTAATAGGGCCATCATACTGTGTGGGGGGCTACTAATAGGGCCATTATACTGTGTGGGGGGCTACTAATGGGGCCATCATACTGTGGGGCTACTAATGGGGCCATCATACTGTGTGGGGGGGTTACTAATGGGGCCATCATACTGTGTGGGGGCTACTAATGGGGCCATCATACTGTGTGGGGGGCTACTAGTGGAGCCATCCTACTGTGTGGGAGTTACTAATGGGTCCATCCTACTGTGTGGGGGCTACTAGATGAGCCATCATACTGTGTGGGAGCTACTAATGGGGCCATCATACTGTGTGGGGGCTACTAATGGGGCCATCATACTCTGTGGGGGATACTAATAGGGTCATTATACAGCCTGTGGTCTACTAATAGGGCCATTATACAGCATCGGTGTCTACTAATAGGGCCATCATACTGTGGGGGGGGCTACAAATAGGGCTATCATACTGTGTGGGGGCTACTAATAGGGCCATCATACTGTGTGGGGGGCTACTAATAGGGCCATCATACTGTGTGGGGGGGCTACTAATAGGGTCATCATACTGTGTGGGGGGCTACTAATAGGGCCATCATGCTGTGTGGGGGCCGCTAGTGGACCCATCATACTGTGTGGGGGCTACTAATAGGGCCATCATACTGTGTGGGGGGCTACTAATAGGGCCATCATACTATGTTGGGGGATACTAATAGGGCCATCATACTGTGTGGGGGGGCTACTAATGGGCCCATCATACTGTGTGGGGGCTACTAATAGGGCCATCATACTGTGTGGGGGGCTACTAATGGGACCATCATACTGTTTGGGGGGCTACAAATAGGGCCATCATACTGTGTGGGGGGCTACTAATAGGGCCATCATACTGTGTGGGGGGCTACTAATAGGGCCATCATACTATGTTGGGGGATACTAATAGGGCCATCATACTGTGTGGGGGGGCTACTAATGGGCCCATCATACTGTGTGGGGGCTACTAATAGGGCCATCATACTGTGTGGGGGGCTACTAATGGGACCATCATACTGTTTGGGGGGCTACAAATAGGGCCATCATACTGTGTGGGGGGCTACTAATAGGGCCATCATACTGTGTGGGGGCTACTAATGGGGTCATCATACTGTGTGGGGGCTACTAATAGGGCCATCATACAGTGTGGGGGGGCTACTAATAGGGCCATCATACTGTGTGGGGGCTACTAATGGGTCATCATACTGTGTGGGGGCTACTAATAGGGCCATCATACTGTGTGGGGGCTACTAATGGGGCCATCATACTGTGTGGGGGCTACTAATAGGGCCATCATACTGTGTGGGGGGCTACTAATGGGGCCATCATACTGTGTGGGGGGCTACTAATAGGGCCATCATACTGTGTGGGGGCTACTAATGGGGCCATCATACTGTGTGGGGGGCTACTAATGGGTGTGTCTGTTTGGACACTAGGCCTCTTTCACACTTCAGTCGTGCGACGTCAGTCAAAATCCTTCAAAGTGTCAAAAAAACGGATCCGCCATTTTTTTTTTGCGGATCCGCTTTTTTCCCATTGACTTGCATTAGTGACGGATTTTGATGGATGGTCGTCCATTTGATCCGTTTTTTGACGGATCCGCCATAAATTTGGCATCCGCCTTTTTTTGGAAACGTACACTGCAACGTTTTTTGTGTGCGTCGAAATGGCGGACTATGACGGGTCAGCCGTTTTTTATAATGGACGCCTATGGGTGGCTGATCCGTCTTCATCCGTTTTAGGCGGAAGCCGCCAGCAGATTCGTTATTTTCTGCAGAAACTAGTGAAAACCCGTTCTGGAGTCTCTCTCTCTCTTTCTCCCAGACATGCGTACAATACATTTTCCGGGTTTAAAAGTTCACAACGGATGCGCCTTAAAATCAGATCCGTTGCATTCGTTTTTGCACTTTTCCGGTGGATCCGTTCTTTTCACCCTTTGGCGGATTTTAACTGACGTCGCATGACTGAAGTGTGAAAGAGGCCTAAGCAGTGACACAATACAGGGTTTTATGGTTTTAGAAAAGTGAACTGATTAGATTGTGGTAAATATATCTGTAGTACTCAGTCCAGCGCTATCTGTGTGCTGCTGCTGTGGTCTCTGTGCTGTGGCTCTGATTTTGTGGATGGTACAAGCTTCTGAGCTCAGTGATTAACTGTAATACCTGTCACCGCTGCAGATGATGTAGATAGTGCAGAGTACGCAGTCATGTGGCTACCAATGGTGCAAAGGACGTAGTCGTCCCGGGCTCATATATTGAGAGGCCCACCTGGAATGACATGGTATAAATTTTCTCCATCAGCATAGGGGCTACTAGTAGGGCCATCATACTGTGTGGGGGCTACTAATGGGGTCATCATACTGTGTGGGGGGCTACTAATAGGGCCATCATACTGTGTGGGGCTACTAATGGGCATCATACTGTGTGGGGGCTACTAATAGGGCCATCATACTGTGTGGGGGCTACTAATGGGCCATCATACTGTGTGGGGGGCTACTAATAGGGCCATTCATACTTTGGGGGCTACTAATATGGGGGCTACTACAATACTCTGTGGGGGATACTAATAGGGTCATTATACAGCCTGTGGTCTACTAATAGGGCCATTATACAGCATGGGAGTCTACTAATAGGGCCATCATACTGTGTGAGGGGGCTACAAATAGGGCCATCATACTGTGTGGGGCTACTAATAGGGCCATCATACTGTGTGAGGGGGCTATAAATAGGGCCATCATACTGTGTGGGGGCTACTAATAGGGCCATCATACTGAGTAAGGGGTTACTAATGGGGCCATCCTACTGTGTGGGGGGTTACTAATGGGGCCATCCTACTGTGTGGGGCTACTAATGGGGCCATCATACTCTGTGGGGGCTACTAAGGGGCCATCATACTGTATGGGGGGATACTAATAGGGCCATCATACTGTGTGGGGGCTACTAATGGGCCATCATACTGTATGGGGGGCTACTAGTAGGCCATCATCTGCTTTGTGGGGGCTACTAATGGGGCCATTAGTATACTGTGTGGGGGCTACTAATGGGCCATCAATACTGTCTGTGGGGGGCTACTACTGGAGCCATCATACTGTGTGGGGGCTACTAATGGGGCCATCATACTGTGTGGGTGCTACTAATGGGGCCATCATACTCTGTGGGGGATACTAATAGGGTCATTATACAGCCTGTGGTCTACTAATAGGGCCATTATACAGCATGGGAGTCTACAAATAGGGCCATCATACTGTGTGGGGGGGCTACAAATAGGGCCATCATACTGTGAGGGGGCTACTAATAGGGCCATCATACTGTGTGGGGGGCTACTAATAGGGCCATCATACTGTGTGGGGGGCTACTAATAGGGCCATTATACTGTGTGGGGGGGCTACTAATGGGGCCATCATACTGTGTGGGGCTACTAATGGGGCCATCATACTGTGTGGGGGGTTACTAATGGGGCCATCATACTGTGTGGGGGCTACTAATGGGGCCATCATACTGTGTGGGGGGCTACTAGTGGAGCCATCCTACTGTGTGGGAGTTACTAATGGAGCCATCCTACTGTGTGGGGGCTACTAGTTGAGCCATCATACTGTGTGGGAGCTACTAATGGGGCCATCATACTGTGTGGGGGCTACTAATGGGCCATCATACTCTGTGGGGGATACTAATAGGGTCATTATACAGCCTGTGGTCTACTAATAGGGCCATTATACAGCATGGGAGTCTACTAATAGGGCCATCATACTGTGGGGTTGGCTACAAATAGGGCTATCATACTGTGTGGGGGCTACTAATAGGGCCATCATACTGTGTGGGGGGCTACTAATAGGGCCATCATACTGTGTGGGGGGGCTACTAATAGGGTCATCATACTGTGTGGGGGGCTACTAATAGGGCCATCATACTGTGTGGGGGCTACTAATAGGGCCATCATGCTGTGTGGGGGCCGCTAGTGGACCCATCATACTGTGTGGGGGCTACTAATAGGGCCATCATACTGTGTGGGGGGCTACTAATAGGGCCATCATACTATGTTGGGGGATACTAATAGGGCCATCATACTGTGTGGGGGGCTACTAATGGGCCCATCATACTGTGTGGGGGCTACTAATAGGGCCATCATACTGTGTGGGAGGCTACTAATGGGACCATCATACTGTTTGGGGGGCTACAAATAGGGCCATCATACTCTGTGGGGGGCTACTAATAGGGCCATCATACTGTGTGGGGGCTACTAATGGGGTCATCATACTGTGTGGGGGCTACTAATAGGGCCATCATACAGTGTGGGGGGCTACTAATGGGGCCATCATACTGTGTGGGGGGCTACTAATAGGGCCATCATACTGTGTGGGGGGCTACTAATAGGGTCATACTGTGTGGGGGGCTACTAATAGGGCCATCATACTGTGTTGGGGGCTACTAATAGGGCCATCATACTGTGTGGGAGGCTACTAATGGGGCCATCATACTGTGTGGGGGGCTACTAATAGGGCCATCATACTGTGTGGGGGGCTACTAATGGGGCCATCATACTGTGTGGGGGGCTACTAATAGGGCCATCATACTGTGTGGGGCTACTAATGGGGCCATCATACTGTGTGGGGGGCTACTAATGGGGCCATCATACTGTGTGGGGGCTATTAATAGGGTCATTATACTGAGTGGGGGCTACTAATGGGGCCATCATACTGTGTGGGATGGCTACTAGTGGAGCCATCCTACTGTGTGGGGGTTACTAATGGGGCCATCCTACTGTGAGGGGGCTACTAATAGGGCTATCATACTGTGTGGGGGGTTACTAATGGGGCCATCCTACTGTGTGGGGATTTACTAATGGGGCCATCCTACTGTGTGGGGGCTACTAATAGGGCCATCATACTGTGTGGGGGCTACTAATAGGGTCATACTGTGTGGGGAGCTACTAATAGGGCCATCATACTGTGTTGGGGGCTACTAATAGGGCCATCATACTGGTGGGGGGCTACTAATGGGGCCATACTTTGGGGGGGCTACTAATAGGGCCATCATACTGTGTGGGGGGTTACTAATGGGGCCATCCTACTGTGTGGGGAGTTACTAATGGGGCCATCCTACTGTGTAGGGGCTACTAATAGGGCCATCATACTGTGTGGGGGGCTACTAATGGGGCCATCATACTGTGTGGGGGGCTACTAGTGGAGCCATCATACTGTGTGGGGGCTACTAATGGGGCCATCATACTGTGTGGGGGCTACTAATGGTGCCATTATACTCTGTGGGGGATACTAATAGGGCCATTATACAGCATGGGAGTCTACTAATAGGGGGGCTACCAATGGGGCCATCATAGTGTGTGGGGTCTACTGCTGGGACCATTATATAGTGTAGGGGGCTACTAAGAGTACTATTTACAAGCCAAGATCACAGAAACTAATGCACAAAATATTTTTTTTGCAGGGTTCTGCCAAGCCCATCAATGGTGACCTTGTAAACTAAAGGCACTGTCATCACGACAACGACCTGACGAGATCGCTAGTTAGCTTCCAAACACAAAGATCTCATCAGAGATCAGCGATCTGTATAATGACCTCTGCGGTCGTTGGGAAAACCTAGTCCCACCTGCGACGCTGGTAAACTCGTTCATAAAGGGTGTCAAACTCAGCGATTCAGGCTCGCCAGCGGGACACCAACGACCAAAAAACGGCTCAGAACGTTCATGAGCGATCAGCCACATCGCTGCTACATGTCACACAGCTGCGTCGCTAACGAGATCGCTACTGCGTCATAAAATTGGTGATGCAGTAGCGATCTCGTTTAGTGTGACAGTACTTTAAGGGCCTGTCCCTCTGTCATGTACTCGTAGAGTGCCAGGCAGCACGCCTGATCTAATAGTATGGGCATTTAATAAGCTGTTAGCTGGGCACTGTGCCATATATGTGACTTGTGCAGTTTTAAAGAGAACCTAGCAGCAGGATTTAGCACTATAAAGTAAAGCCATGGTCATAATGGCTTTGCTATGCTGATTAATCTGATACCTGCTGTGAAAGAATCCAATCTGTGGTTGTTGAATAATCATCCTGTAAAATTTTCATCTAATGAAGCCTTCTGAACATCGGGGGGCCAGGGTCTTCGTATGCTCCTCCACCAGCCTTCTGTGATTATTCAATGACCTGCCTCATTTTTAAAATTCTGCGCCGCTGCAGTCATTGAGGTGGGCGGCGCATGTGCAGTTTGATTCTATGGCCAGTCTTCCATACACATTTATTAAGAAGCTTCAGTATCAAGGCCAAAACTAGGAATGTAATGGGGAAAGATTTGCACCCTTTCTCATTTTAGACTCCCATTCATCAGTCACCTGACTGCTGAGGCCTGTGATTGCAGCAGACCAGTAAGTGGACATGGTCTGTCATCAGAAACGCATCTGTTGATGCACTGCCACAGTTACTTGACCACAGCAAGCAAAGGCCTCAGCATTCAGGTGACCAAAGAGATGCCGCTGTAGCGCTTGCTAACGGAGAGCTACATGATCATCCCGCAACTGACAGCCTTTGCTTTCTAGCAAGGTGATTACTAAATGACAAGAATGAATGAGCTCTGGGGAGGTGCTCGTGTCTTCAGCTGTAGCCTATTTAATGCATTTTACAATAAAATAGGAACTCTGTAACTATTTTATTCTTAATGTGTAATTGAATATGTAAAATATTTAGTTTAAAGGGGTTGGCCACTTTAGGAAGCTTTTTGTCCCCTTAAATACATGTATTTTGGGCTAAACATCATTTTCGCAATTGAATTTTATTTAAAAAATGTGAAGTTTTGGTTTTTACAGGCTCTTTGTTTTCCTCACAATCTACTTTAGTGTAGTCTGTAGTCATTAAGCAAAAATAGTAACAAAAATTGTATTGTATCCTTTAGGATTAGTATTAATTAGCAGCAATAGGATATTAAAACTTAACATTTATTTACTAGTAAGTTAAAATGGACACTCAAATAGAAACACCATCCTCAAAAAAGTGTATAAAAAAGGACATATGATATATTCAGAGAGAAAAAAATCAAGATTATGAATAGATTAATAATCTTATATGGAGAATGACTTAGATGGGGGTATATTAATCCTCAACCTTGCACCGCTAAAGTTGCTACCCTCACTTTTATACTATTGGTTTTTTAGATTATAACCATAGCAGTAAATCATAAATATATTCATCAAAAACACATCATGGGGTCATTCAGAGGTAAATTAGAACGCTCTCACCCATAAAGATGTAAGTTTCATATGTCATCTCCTTATTAAAGAATCCAAACGATGTCACAATTTCAGAACATAGCAGGCCGTTTCCCAACGCGTTTCTTCCATTATGGATTCATCAGGGGATATGGCGATATGGACAACAGTGCATCTACATCATTATGGCACTGATTATAGCTCTTGGGAGAGCGGTGCAAGGTTGAGGATTAATATACCCCCATCTAAGTCATTCTCCATATAAGATTATTAATCTATTCATAATCTTGATTTTTTCTCTCTGAATATATCATATGTCCTTTTTTATACACTTTTTTGAGGATGGTGTTTCTATTTGAGTGTCCATTTTAGTCTGTAGTCATAAATAAGCTGCGAGGAGCTCAGAAAAAAAAATGAGGTTTACAAACTCTCCTGTTAGGCCACATGACCACGATGAGTATTTGATGGGTTTTTTGAGCATTTCTGCACCTATTAGGCAAATTGGGTTACTTGCGTTTTTGCCTCTTTTGTATGTTTTCTTGTTTTTTTTTTTCTTCCTTTTATTTGGCTTTGCAAAATGTTATTGATATGGGCATGTGTAGAGTACATGTAGTTTCTTTAGCTACTTATTTTCTGCATGTAATGCGATTCTATTTGAATTATCAGCACATAAAACGTAGCGTACCACAAGAGAAGGCCAGTTTTCATGATAAAAAAAAGCACGAGATTTCTACAAATCCCATCCACTTTGCTGGCTCTGTAAATTATTTTTCTTTGCACGCAAAAATATGCAGCGTCAAAAACTTATCGTGGAAACTTAACCTTAAACTTTAAGACTGACATCATTCACAGGTCGCCCACTTTCTTGTTAGTGCAGGTTTACTCACAAACTGACCAGTACTTCTGTCCATGCAATGTTTGCTAGTGGAGGGTCATGTGACCAGATCAGTCCATCAGCTCCTCCAATAGAAAATCAAGCTTTCCCAGTTACATCCTCAAAACACACACAGCTCAGCTACAATACACACCCTACCACGGTTTGAAGTTCTTTCCAGGCATGTGACTGATCACATGACCTGAAAGGTTCTTGACCTACTTAAAGTGTGCAGAATGATCAGTGTAGGGCGGGATGCAAGAGAGCTGTCCTCTCAGTGATCCAACAACAGGATGAGGTTTCAGCATTCTCCATCACAGGAAGCTGCCTCCAGACTATAAGATGATCACACTTTTTAGCAAGAATTTTTCTTGCTAAAAAGTGTGTCTTATAGTCCAAAGACTCATTGACACACCCCCAGTGCCGGCTAATCCCAAGAGTTTTAATGAGGTCCACTGGGTTCTATCACTGAGTCCAATTGATTTGCTGGAATAAATATTACTATATGCAGCACTTTCTTTCTGCTAAAAGTGATGGAGCCTTAATGTAAACTGATTCTAAAGTCCCTCATACAATTATGGTAATCCAAAACTACCCATATCAGCCGACCACCTAATATGTACACAGGCCCCCTGACTCTATCCCAACAGTTGAATTCAATTTTTCAGAAGATGGACTGCTGCCAGAGGGGTCTGTCATTGGCTTACTCCCCTCTCCCTCATTGGAGACACGCCCAATTAACGAGCCGAGCATTCATGTGTATGGGGGGTGGGTCAGAGGGATAACGGTTGCCATTGCATGGCTTTATGGGTAGCTTAAAGTTTTGAAAGCATTCATCCCTCGCTACAATTTGTTAAAAATAAACAAACCAACTTTACTCACCATTCCCAGGTCCAGCACTGAGTGTCTGGTGCTGATCTGTGTTTGGTATTGGCTGCGGCACTGATGTTGTGTCAACAATGGGTGAGATCAGCTGTTGTAGACTTAACGTCCGCTTAAAAACCACTGATTGGCTGCTATAGTGTCGAAGTGATGTCAGCACTGCAACCTATCAACCAATCCCTGACACCAGATTCTCAGCGCCAGACCCAGGAATGGTGAGTAAAGCTTGTTTTAGTGGTTTTAACACTATCTAGAACACAAAATTATTGTTGTCCAGATCGAAGTCCAGAGATAAGATCCACACCAAACATTTATGGCACATCATGTGTCATTTTTAGGGTTTGAGTATTTTTTATCTTAAACCTTGAGAGCATCAAAATGCTAAAAAACATAGGAAGAATAAGTATAGAGTGCAGTCTTATCATGGCATCCTTTCCTGATAAACCACATTTCTTCTGTCCACATGAATTACAGAGAAAACGGGAAATAAATAAAGGGGTTTTAAATTACTTTCAGAATCACAACTAGTGCAAGGGATGGAGCTAATTATACTGCTCCCTATAGCCTTCTCTTAGACTATGATCCTCCTCTCATTATTGAAACACACACTACCCCCATGGCCCTTCTCTGTCACACACACATGGCCCCCTGTCAAACACACTGACCCTATGCCCTCCTCTGTCACACACATACTGCCCCCTGTGCCCTCATCTATAACGCACACTGCCCCCTGTGCCCTCATGTCACACACACTGCCCTCTGCTCTCCTGTCTCTCTCTCACACATACACACTGCCCCCCCCTGGCCTTCCTGTCACACCCACTGCCCCGCTTACTCCTCTGTCACACACACATGCTGCCCCCTGTGTCCTTCTGTCACATATTGACCGCTGTGCCCTTCTTCTATCACACACCCACTGACCCTGTGCCCTCCTGTCACACACACGGCCTCCTCTGACTGACACATCCCTGTGCCCTCTTGTCACACACCCACTGCCCCCTCCTGTCACACACATGCTGCCCCCTGTGCCCTTCTGTCACACACACATGGACCCCTGTGCCTTCTGTCACACACACATGGCCCCCTGTGCCCTCATCTGTCATGCACACCCTGCCTCCTGTGCCTTCACGTCAGGCACACACTGCCCCCTGGGCTCTCCTGTCTCTCACACCCACTGCCCCCTGTTCCCTACTCTGTCACACACATGCTGCCCCTGTGCCCTTCTTCTGTCACATACTAACCGCTGGGCCCTTCTTCTGTCACACTCAATGACCCCTGTGCCCTCCTCTGTCACACACTCTGCCTCCTCTGACTGATACACACACCCCTGTGCCTTCCTGTCACACACATGCTGCCCCCTCCTCTGTCACACACACGCTGCCCTATGTGCCCTTCTGTCACACACACGCTTGCCCCCTGTGCCCTCATGTCACACACACTGCCTTCTGTGCTCTCCTGTCTCACACACACTGCTCCCTGTGCCCTCCTCTGTCACACACTGCCTCCTCTGACTGACACACACCCCTGTGCCTTCCTGTCACACACATGCTGCCCCCCTCTGTCACACACACGCTGCCCCTATGTGCCCTTCTGTCACACACACGCTTGCCCCCCTGTGCCCTCATGTCACACACACTGCCTTCTGTGCTCTCCTGTCTCACACACACTGCTCCCTGTGCCCTCCTCTGTCACACACTGCCTCCTCTGACTGACACACACCCTGTGCCCTCTTCTGTCACACACACACGCTGCCCTCTGTACCGTTCTTCCGTCACACACACGTTGCCCCTGTGCCCTCATCTGTCACACCCCCACTGCCTCCTGTACCCTCATCTCTCTCACACACACTGCCCCCCATGGCCCTCCTCTGTCACACACGCTGCCCCCTGTCCCCTTCTTCTGTCACACACGCTGCCCCTGTCCCCTTCTTCTGTCACACACGCTGCCCCCGTGCCCTCCTCTGTTAGCTGTACGCCCCGCCCTTTCTGGCACCATCACGTGACACCTACCACTTTTCTACCTGGAGCCCGCTGGCTGTGGGTGTACCAATATGACGGTGTTGGTGCCCTCGGAAGTGACGGCACAGCGCCCCGGAAGCCCCTCCAGCTCCGAGCCTCGGTGTTATGGCTCCGCCGTTCTCCCGGTTCTTTTCGGTGTGAGCCATTATGACAGAACCACAGAGGGAAGCAGCGGAGCTGGTGGGAGCACGGGTGACCCCGCACAGCCTGAGCATCCCCAGCCCCCGCAGCGGACCTCCGAGCCCCGGCCTCTCCTGCTCCGCACCCCGGAGCCCCCGCAGTCCCAGTCAGCAGGAGGGCGCCGGCAGAACGGGAGGAAAGTGGGTCCGACTGAACGTGGGCGGCACGTACTTCCTGAGCACCAAGCAGACGCTGTGCCGGGAGCCCAAGTCCTTCCTGTACCGCCTGTGCCAGGAGGAGCCGGACCTGGACTCTGATAAGGTGCCAGTGGCGGGAGGAGGGCATGAGCAGACCCTGCCATGATGGCACCTGTGCTGTTACTGAATGAGCTGCTTCTATCACCACCATATCTGTGCCAGCTGCGCTCTGATCCTCAGGCCTCGTTCACACGTCCGGTTTTCAGGGATAGAACATGTGCCCATTATAGTCTATGGCACTGTTCACACGTCTGTGTGTTTTTGCAGACTGAGTGTCTTCACGGAAACATGTCAGTTTGTGATCTGAGTCTTACATCAAACTCTTGTATGGAAATCTGCACTCAGGTCTGTGACAAATAAACTGACAGCACACGGCTGCCACGGCGTCTAATGGGTAGGAGGAACTCGGACATTCTTATTGTTCTTCTATAGAAGAAAAGCCCACATCAAAATAGATCCGTTTTTTTTTTTTTTGTGTAAGGGTATGTTTCCACGGGGCGTAATCCCTGCGCTTTGGATGCAGAGGATACCCCGCTCCGCCCAAAGCGCCGCTCCCTCTTGTACGCGCTGGGATTCCGGATGCATTCATTAAACACATGCGGAATCACTGCATCCGATCCATAGACTGGGTTATTTATCTTGCGGAGACGGAGCGTCTCCGTAAAATAAAAAGACATGCTGTGGTCTGGAAAGACGCGCCGCATGTCCGGATACACAGGGCCGCCGGATGCGGCCCTGCACGCATAGTGGAGACGGGATTTCATAAAATCCCCTCCCCCATGCTGTAACATCTGGACGCTGCGGATAGGACGTTACAGCTGTACGCAGCGTCCTTTCCGCAGCAAATCCTGATGTAATACGCCACATGGAAAATTATCCTTAGAGAAAACCGTATATGTGTGAATGAGGCCTCTCGGTGCATTAATGTGGTTTTCACGCTGCAGTGGTTGTCTGTATGCGCAACCGTTATAAGGTAGATCATTGCTGTAATAGAATCCAGTGGCATCGGGCACATTTTATTTCTAAATACTCAAATAAAGAAGCTTGCTGTTAAAGCAACCTCCAGGGGTGGTTTTAAATTCCAGCGCTGGAGTGGTGCCATTACATTAGTTCCCTGCCCCTAGTATTATACTTGGCTGTTGCCGTCTTCAGCTGTTTCTGTGCACTGATCTTGTCCGATACGCATCTTGTGAACCGCTACTTCTGACTGACTGAATAACTGTCCCAGCTCTCAGTGTTAAATCTATGCGAGCTCGTTATGGCTCTTGTAGGCGCATCTAGTAGTGACTTCCGATACCACCCAGCAAACTGCTAGAGGGGACCAATGTGAGCGGCACTAGAATGGTGCTTTGAACTGGAAGTTGGAGAACAGGTTGATCCATGGATGTCTATAGGTTTCACACTATATGTCTATATACAAGCCGAGTTTGTTGTCTATAAATACAACCTCATATCTATAGTTCCATAAATGTGCCCCAGTACTCCATCACATAATCTACGCTTCGCACTCGCTCGACATGCAGTATTCAGTTGCGTAGAGTGCGTGACCTATAGTAAACACTCAGTTTATATTGATCTACTTTACTATATCAATACAGTCTCAGAGTATCAACAACATCTCTTAACATATCGTTTAGTTTCCGCTTCAATTCACCACACAACTACTCACCGATACATCTAAAACCTATACCAAGTATCCTCCCACTACCCTTTGTACAATCACAAATTTACACCATTAAGCCCTCTGTTCACAACACAACATAGTATCACCCACTTATACTATATAGTAATGAATCTGTCAATCGTGACACTTGTAGTACCCCACACTCAACATCCCCACCATATAATAACAAATTTTAAAGTCAATAATATACCGCTAATTCCATCTTTCACAAATCACTTCACGCTATGATAATGTCTATAAGTGTCAGGAACTTGCATATGTATGAACGACAGAGCGCCTAAGGTGGCACTATGTATCTGAAATGTTTGTAACATTGTGCTCGTACCCTATGCTATGTCATCAATAAATAAATGAGTGTCCTATGGATGCCCTAGATCGGTAGCCCTCATTCTTGATCTGCTCGTTGACATCTCTTACCTACTTGGCCCACATTCTGAATTATCTATCAGACATGGCAACGTTGTCCGTTAGTCCACGAGAGTAGTAGCTTCCTACACTACCCCACCGCCAAACGACCTTTCCAAGGAGATCCACTAGTGCCTTTCGCCTTGTCCTCGCTGGGGCAATGGCATAGGCAACTGGCACTAGCATAAGTCGAGGTAGTAGTGTCATTTCTTCGCAGTCATTCATCTCTATTCTTGGACAAAGATTACGTGCATTAGTGCAGGTGATGTCTCTGCTTTATCAGGCCGTGCAGTGTAGATCAAGTGACGGTCAGTTTCGAGCATACGTTCAAAGAACTGTGCTCAAGTCACTTGCATTAGACTAACTGATAATCCAATATGAGGTAGACAGTGCTCGCACCGTAGATAGGTCCGGCTACGTTTATCATAAGTTTGTGCGTTTTTGTTGTACCCCCTCTGTAACTTCTAATTAGTGTGCTATGTACACATATAGTCATCCTTACTTCACTAACTAGATTATGCGTATGGCATGAGACTTCCTATATGGTAAGTGCCTAGGTTTATGCTAATCGAGGTGCTGTAGGACCACTCAATTGTATTCTGTGTGGTACAGCTCTTGACTAGGACTAGGTGCATTTAGACCACCTGTACCAGCCTCACGTTTGAACTGATGATTAGAGCAGTGCTGGAATGCCTTCCTCCCTCAGCACTTAAAAAACCCCCCCCCAGACGTCACATGCTCCGACGTCCGAGACAGGAAGCCAAACTAAAATCACTCACAAACATACACCCTGACCACTCCCTCAATAGTAAACTACACTACCCTAAGGGTGTGTCTAGTGTATGTTGAGTGAATGGGTATTTAGCATTAAACTGCTGTCTCGCCACACACTCTCCAGGGTACTGCGTGTGCCTAACACCAGGGCTACACATTCCCCCATGGTAAAAGACAGCACTCCCGGGCTGTAAAATACAAAAGAGACATTTTGTTTATGCATGAAAACATCAACAATAACATTAATTCGTCCCATCCAGGAGGTGAGGATATCTTGAACGTTGCAACAAACAATAACATTATATATAGAAATACAAAAGTATTAAATAGCATTCAATAAATATACAGTATTCTTGTGAAGGACCCGCACCAAACCTTCAACGTAGGTCCTGGGTGGGCTGCAGGACATCCAAATGCAGACCTCACTCAGTGCCACACCACACGGGTTTTTGGTTCAGAGGTAGTTATGCTGGTTTTATGTAAAACCAAGATAAGGCACCGAAGCGCAACTATGTACAAATAAGTTCTGGGTTGGCACAGTCCTCAACCTCAAAGTCCATTGTAAAACCAAAGACACAAATATAATATCACATTATTAGACTAAAGTGCAAACTTTTTCTGGTTACCCAGCCGGGCATTCTACGGTTAGCAAAATATATAAACATTTTCAAACTTTCTACAATATTACTTATGGTAGACCCTATAGGGATCTCACCGATTCTTCTTTACTATTTATTCATTTTCAAATACACTTTCCACCCCGGGGGCTGGAACAATGCAATGGGCCCTAGATCCCAGGACTAACAAATCATGCACTGCGATTAGGGTCTGGGTCGCCACAGTTCTCGTGCGAACCTCTAGGGGCGCAACGGGTACATTCTCCTCACGTGACACCGATTGCGTTTCAATCACAGTTAACGATATGGACCGTGTCATGGATTGCGATTGAGACTGGGTCGCATGTTGCGATGTAGAAATTGCTTGAATTTGCGATGAACTTGCAGGGGGCGATGCTGGGGCACGGCCGGATACTGCTTGAGCTGGAGACGGGGACGCTGCGGTAGTGGTGACGTTACCTGCGTCGGGGACGGGGTCACGGACGATGGTGACGTTAAGGGCATACCATCCCTTCATTCCCCAATGCCGTGTGTACGTGACGAGGTCTCCATTTACTAAGTCCCTCCCGGGATGGCCTTGCGGTAGGTGGGATTCTACGTCACGCCTGCTGACAAAGACCCCTGGATAGAGGCCCGGTTCACGGATGAAGCCCCAGCCCTTCCGGAGCTGGAACTCAGTCACACACCCCTGCCGCCGCGGTTCCCTCAGGGTACCTTTCTCTCTCCGGACACTCTCTTTGTCCGCGATCAGCTCTGCATGTTGTCGCTGACGATTCCGCTGAGCTTCCCGCTCTTCCTCCTGCTGGCGTTTCTGCTTCTCCTCACGACGCTGCCACTCATATTCCCACTGGGCGGTGTAGGCGACGTCATCCAGGCGCGCCATCTCGTCCCAGTCGACGTCTGGTAACGACGGACAGGACCCCTCCGGTGTCCCTGCCGGGGACCGATCATCTGCTGCGGCCTCCTGGCCGGGCGGGCGTTCCGGAACTGGCGATACCTCCTCAACCTCCTTCGCCTCCACCGCTTCACCGGTGGGATCAGGATTGGTACATTCGGGGGCAGCCTCCGGTTGCTCCTTCGCCTTGGGCAGCAGAATCTTCGGTAACTGGAATCGTGGGGGGTCGTTGAGGGGAGAGATCACCGTGTCCCACAGCCTCCGCTGCTCCAGGGTACGCCGGCGTCTCTCGATCTCTTCAAAGCCAGGTTGGTACTGGACCATCTTCTTCAGGCGTGCATTTTCTTCTTGAATCTCTAGCAACGCCTGCTGCAGGTGCAGGACCACGGATAACTCCAGTGCTGGTGGCAGCTTGGCTGGGGCACGGGGCCTGCCTTCCTCCGCTTCCCTGCTCGGCTGCACACCTCCTGCTTCCATGATGTTCCAGAAGATTCCTTCTTCTTCCTGCGGAGACATCCGGTCTCTTCCGTGGAGGTGGGGTTTGCGTCTCCTCCTCCTCGCAGGGAAGGTGAAGAGGAGGCGGACCTCCTTTGCTGTAGGGCAGGATCGCATATTGTAATAGCACTTTGAGAGGGCAGGCATTTTCTTCGCGCCACAGGGGGTAGACGCCCACGAAGGTACGCCCACCTTCTTCTCCAGCGCCTGAGGGCGCGAATATGGCGACAAAAATGGCGATTTTGGCGCCAAAAGTGCAAACAGTCCTTTTTCACAAAAACAATTCCTTAGGCACACAGGGCTCGCAATTCCGCGAGTTTCGCATCCTGTTCGTGACGCCAAATTTTTGTGTCGACCCGCCACCACAATTGTGGGTTACCAGGGCAATGGGGTACTCAGAGCCGAGCCCGAAGAAGTCTATGGGATTTGTCACAGGTAGCGGTGGCTCGGTCTGTGGCCCTGGCGGTCTGGCGTATGTTGGGGGAATATTTACAGGGGATAGATTTATATACAGTTCGTGACGCCACCTGTAGTCTTCTGGTAATTAGTACCAGCGCTGCTGTAGATCTCTGAGGGGATGGTGATGCAGCTAGATGTCGGGTCCCCTACAGGTGGGACTGGTCCCTCAAAGTCTATGAAGTTAGTGAAGTCGGGTGCAAATAAATAACACAGTCTCACACGGTCAGCGTCTTTCCATACCTTTACTTGTAAGATGTTCAGCAGGTCCCAGGGAGGCTGATCCAAGGAGAGTGTATCTTGAGACAGCAGCTGGACAAGTTAGGGGCCTCCTTTACTTTCAATACAATGAGTACAACCAGCCTGAAGCGTAGTTCCCTCAATAACTCCAGCTAATCCATAGCTGTACTGCCCAGTCAGTTTTGTGGTAGGAGCCTTCCAATTGATGAAACTAGGTTCTTGCTTTTGTCTGCGCTTGACTCAAAGTCCCTATTCCACCTGACTCCAGTTACGTACTGACTATAAGGGGCTTGTTTGCCGCGACCTAAGGTCCGGTAAATTCCTGGTTTTCTTACCACTATGCTTGAAGCTAATAGTGATCCTTCGGTCCCCAGTGACCGGTTGCAATGTGCAGGACTTCTTCAATGCCAAACGCACCTTTCCAATAATCCACTGTGCCTTTCGCCTTGTCCTCGCTGGTAGCATAAGCACTCACACTAGCATAAAGTCGGGTAGTTACTTCCTTCATTCACTTTCTTCAAAGTTAGTTACAGATGCTCAGTTATCAATAGGCAGGAGCACGTCTCTGAACCTTTCACTGTCCTTTAGACAGGTGACTGAAGTCTTTCTGCACTATTCTCCTTCTCCTCAGTCCAGGCTAGACCTTCCTCTCTGAAGTCCAGGCACTGACTGACCACTCAATGTATTCTGTTGAGGTACAGCTCTGACTAGACTAAGGTGAATTAGACCACCTGTACCAGCCTCCACGTTCTGAACTGATGATAGAGCAGGCTGGACTGCTTCCTCCCTCCAGCTAAACTCCAGACGTCTGCTCCGTCCGAAGACAGGAACCAAACTAAAATCACTCCACAAACATACACCCTGACCACTCCCTCAATAGTAAACTACACTACCCTAAGGGTGTGTCTAGTGTATGTTGAGTGAATGGGTATTTAGCATTAAACTGCTGTCTCGCCACACACTCTCCAGGGTACTGCGTGTGCCTAACACCAGGGCTACACATCGCTGCTCCATCACAGACGGCTGGGTTTCCTCCGGTGTCCCTACCGGGGGACTGTAATCTGCTGCAGCCTCCTTGCCTGGCTGGCACTCCGGACCGGGCAGAACCTCCTCAGCCTCCTTCGCCTCCACCTCCGCATCGGTGGGATCAGGTACAGCACTTTTGGTGGCAGCCTCCGGTCGTCCTTCAGCCTTCCTCAGCAGGGAACTTGGAAATCAGGAGACGGCATTATGCTTGTGGGAGAGAGCACTGCGTCCCACAGCAGCCGCTGTATCTGGGCACGCCAGCGTCTCTCTGTCTCCTGCATGTCTGCATGACGCTGGATTAATCTTCTGAGCACTGCATTCTTCCTCTGCAGCTCCAGCATAGTTTGCTGAAGTTCCTGTATTAGAGATGGCTCCGGTTCAAGCAACAGCTTTTCTGGGGAGCAGGGCCTGCCTGCCACTGCTCCACTGCAGAGCTGCTCTGGTCCTTCTGCCACCTCGGTCCAGGTCTCACTGTAGTATCCAACAACATTCTGGTCCTTTCCGTGGAGGCGGGATTTGCGTCTCCTCCTCTTCGCATAGAGGATGAAGAGGAGGCGTATTTCTTTAGCAGTGGGGCTGGATCTCACATTGTAATAGGCCTTGGAGAGGGCGGCCATAACTTTTCGCGCTTCAGGGGGGTACACGCCCACGAAGGTACGCCCACCTTCTTCACCAGCGCCTCAGGGCGCGAATCTGGCGGCAAATATGGCGGTATTTGGCGCCAAAAGCACAAACAGTCTTTTTCACCAAAACACTCCACAGGCACACAGGGCTCGCAATGCTGCAAGTTTCGGATCCTGTTCGTGACGCCAAAGTGTTGTGTGACCCGCACAACAATTGTGGGTTACCAGGGCAATGGGGTACTCGGAGCCGAGCCCATGGAAGTCTATGGGATTTGTGTCACTGGCAGCGGTGGCTCGGTCCGTGGCCCTGGCGGTCAGGCGTATGATGGGGGGGATTATTTACAGGGGATTGGTAGATAACAGTTCGTGACGCCACCTGTAGTTTTCTAGTCACTAAGACCAGCGCTGCTGTAGATCTCTGAGGGGATGTTATGGCAGCTAGATGACGGGTCCCCCACAGGTGGGACTGGTCCCTCAAAGTCTATGGTTATAATGATGTAGGGTGCAGATAAATGAATCAGTCTCACACCATCCAGCGTCTTTCCATACCTTTTACTTGTCAGATGTTTAGGCAGGTCCCGGGGAGCTGGTCAGGGTGGAGAATGTGCTTCGAGATAACAGCTGAACAGGTTAGAGGCCTCCTTTACTTTCAATATGATGAGTCCAACTAGCATAGAGCTAAGTTAACTCCGAATACTCCAGCTTCTCCAAAGCTGTACTGCCCGGTCAGTTTTGTGGTGGAGCCTTCCAGTGATGAAACTAGGTTCTTCTATGCTTGGCCTAGCTCAAAGTCCCTATTCCAACTGACTCCGGTTACGTACCGACACTTCAAGGGCTGCTTTCTGCGACCTAAGGTCCAGTAAGACTCTGGTTGTCCCGTTACTATGCGTGAAGCGATAGCAACACTTCGGTCCCCAGTGACCGGGTAAATTGTGCAGGTAATCCTATACCTAAGGCACTGCTCTAATTCCTTCCACTGCGCCCTTCGCCCTGCTCGCGCTCTTAACATAAGCACTCCACACTTCCTAGGATGGTACAAGTCAATCCTTTCTTACTTCTTCCTTGGAGCTCGCTGACAGATTCTCAGTATTCTCCTAGTTCAGGAACACATCAACTGAACTTCACTGTCCTTGGGACAGGCGACTGAAGTTTCTGCTGCAAACTTCCCTTTCTCCAAAAGCTGTCTCCGTCTGTCTGACTTTAGCTCACACAGAGCTCTGACAGGAAATGCAATCTGATCTCCTCTCCTCCTGCACAGACTGCACACTGGTGGGATGACTCACTCCTGAGCCACCCAAGGCTTGACTCCTCTGTCCGAAGACAGGAAACTGACTGACTTCTGCTGCATGTCACTACCTTATATACCCTATGGGTGTGTCCAAGTGTGTGATGGAGTGAATGGATATCAAGCATTAAACTGTTACCTCTCCGCACATCCTCCAGGATACTGTGTGCCTTACACACCAGGGCTACACACATAGGCTGTGTAATAACATTTGCCTTGTGGTAAGCCAACCTTGAGGGACCAAGTGGGCTGTGTGGGACCTGAGCCCTAGAGTGAGTTGTAGCTGGGTCAGGCTGGGTTGTGAGAGGCTTCAGTTTTTAGAAGAACTGCAATAGTGATTGAGAATACATTTGAGCACCCTGTTTATCTGTAAGTGGTCTGTGTGTAACGCTCGCGCCCAGACTGGCTGGCGCAAGCGTGGGGGTGTGGCCCCACTGTGCCACAAACCAGACTACCCTGGAGGGGCGAGACTAAGCAGCTACCTT
>JARQOD010000003.1:226953560-226968673 GCA_033576555.1 Oophaga sylvatica | reverse complement strand
TATTTACAAGCGATGCAAAATGTGTAGTTTTTTTTTGGTTTGCGTTTTTTTTTTAATTTTTTTTAAAAAAAAAAAAAAGTGGGGTGAGGGGGCCCGTAAAAATTTAATTTTTTGCTCTTTGCTGCCATGATCTAATAAAAAATTTGGGAAAAGAGGAGGTCAAAATTTTCTTTCTTCTTCTTTTGCCCCTCCCCTTTTTAGTCCCCCACAGTCCCGTCTCAAAATCACATACGGGCTGAATTCATGGGGCAAATTTAAACTTGTTTGTATTATTTTTGGATTGCACCCTAAAGAAAGCTATCCAGCTCTTTTTGTAAGGCTCATGAAAAGAAGCGCATAAATTGGTTGTGTGTTTTTTTGTGGGGGGAAAACACTGTTTCGGTGCCAGAGGGAAAGGAGCCCCAATTTGTTTTTTTGGAACCCAAAATTTGAGGGAAATTTAAGGGCAGACGCAATTTTAAATTTTTGGAAAACCCCCTAAATTGTCCCCCTAAACGGGTAGAAACCCCCCCACAAATGACCCTCTTGGAAACCACACTCCTCAAGGATTTTATCCAGGGGTATATTGAGCAATTTGAACCCAGAGGAAACAGAGAATTTGATAACATTAGGTCGTTATATAGAACTAGCTATTGAACCTGTTCTACGCCTGGGTGGCGAGCATTTTTATTGGTATATGGTCTCCCATCCTGGTATGTGCTGCCCCCTCCTATCCTGGTATGCATGGCACACCTCATCCCTATCCTGGTATGCATGGTAGCCCTCTTCCCTATCCTGGTATGTATGGCACTCCTCATCCCTATAATGGTATGCATGGCCCCCTCATCCCTATTCAGGTATGTATGGTCCCCTCACCCCCCCAATCCTGGTATGCATGGCACCCCATTCCTCATCCTGGTATGCATGATCCCCTCACCCCCAATCCTGGTATGCATGGTACCCTCTCATCCCTATCCTTGTATGCATGGTACCCTCTCATCCCTATCCTGGTATGCATGATACCCCCTCATCCCTATCATGGTATGTATGGTCCCCTAACTCCCCATCTGGTATGCATGGTACCCCCTCATGCATATCATGGTATGCATGGTCCCCTCACCCCCCCAAACCTGGTAGTCATGGTCCTCTCACCCCTCCATCCTAGTATGCATGGTCCCCTCACCCCCTAATCCTGGAATGCACGGTCCCCTCGCCCCCCAATCCTGGTATGCATGGTCCCCTCACCCCCAAAATCCAGGTATGCATGGTCCCCCCTCATCCATATCGTAGGATGTATGGTACCCCCTCATCCCCCAATCCTGATATGCATGGTCCCCTCATCCCCAATCCTGGTATGCATGGTCCTTTAACCCCCCACCCTGGTATGCATGGTCCCCTCACCCCCCAATCCTGGTATGCATGGTCCCCTCACCCCCTAATCCTGGAATGCACGGTCCCCTCACCCCCCAAACCTGGTAGTCATGGTCCTCTCACCCCTCCATCCTAGTATGCATGGTCCCTCACCCCCCAAACCTGGTATGCATGGTCCCCTCACCCCCCAATCATGGTATGCATGGTCCCCTCACCCCCTAATCCTGGAATGCACGGTCCCCTCACCCCCCAATCCTGGTATGCATGGTCCCCTCACCCCCAAAATCCAGGTATGCATGGTCCCCCCTCATCCATATCGTAGGATGTATGGTACCCCCTCATCCCCCAATCCTGATATGCATGGTCCCCTCATCCCCAATCCTGGTATGCATGGTCTTTTAACCCCCCATCCTGGTAGCATGGTCCCCTCACCCCCTATCCTGATATGCATGGTCCCCCTCATCCATATCGTAGGATGTATGGTACCCCCTCACCCACAATCCTGGTATGCATGGTCCCCTCACCCCCTATCCTGGTATGCATGGTCCTTTAACTCCCATCCTGGTAGTATGGTCCCCTCACCCCCAATCCTGATATGCATGGTCCCCACAAACCCAATCCTGATTTGCAAGGTCCTCTCACCCCCCAATTCTGGTATGCATGGTACCCCATCATCCCTATCCTTGTATGTATGGTCCCCTCACCCCCCCCCAATCCTAGTATACATGGTCCCCTCACCCCCCAATCCTGGTATGCATGGTCCCCTCATCCTCCAATCCTGGTATGCATGGTCTTCTCACCCCCCCAATCCTGATATGCATTTTATACTCATCCCTCCAATCCTGGTATGCATGGTCCTCTCACTCCCCCAATCCTGGTATGCATGGTCCCCTCATCATCTCAATCCTGTTATGCATGGTTCCCTCATCCCCCTATCCGGGTATGCACGGTACCCCTCATCCCCAATCATGGTATTACGGCAGGGTCTCGCCGTGAGGTCAGGAGAGGGTAGCATTGTGCAGCCGAAATTGGCGCTCGATTCCGGCACCATTACTTGCCCTCTACTGAAATCACGGCGAGACCCTGCAGCAATACCGGATCGGTAAGTTGTTGTGCCGTGATGTCAGGAGAGGGTGGGATTGTGCCGGCGAAATCAGCACCTGCGCAGTCCTCGCTTTCCAGCGCCATTTTCTTGAAGACACACTGCAGTGTGTCTTCCACAATATGGAGCTGAAAAGCGCGGACTGGGCATGCGCCGATTCTGGCGCCACAACCCGCCCTCTCCTAGCAAGACCCCGCAGCAACACCAGATCGGTAAGGTGTTGTGCCGGAGTCGAGATCGCTGTATGAGTTCAGTGCTTACGCATACCGCAATCTCCTGGGCCACCCTCCTCATCCCCGGTTGTGTTACTCTGTCAAGACTGCACAGGTGTGTCGCACGTGCTCAGTCTATAAAGGCTTCAGACAGAGTGATGCTCCCAGCGTTATATTATAGATGTGTCATCATTAATGTTGAGCACAAGTGCTCGCTACTCCAGTTTGCCTAGGGTGCTCGGGTATGCACCAAGTATTGCAGGCGCTCAAGTGACATGCTAAAGTCTCCGCCCCGCATGTGTCACAGCTGTTAAGACACCCAAATAAAAAACACAACAACATGCAACAACATGCTGGGATCTGCGATACTCTGCATACCCGAGCACCTGCGTTCAACACCAGCTGGGTTTTTTTTTTTTTTTTTTTTAAGCCTCGAACCCCAATACCACCCCAACTGCAAAGAATGGAAAAACCGGCCGGAAGATCTCAGTGGGTGCACTAGGCATGCACCCACCATTTATTTCCCAGGAAAATGTGGAGGGCTGGAGCAGGAGGGACCAGGGGATGATCGAGGTACAGAAGGGGGCTCGGGGACCTCATTTCTCTCTTCAGACATGATATACATGTTGGGTAGAGAGAGAGAAATCATTGCAACAGCAGGCACATTCCCTCCCCCCCCCCGTGATTGTTGTTATTCACTGAAAAACGGCGTTCACATGATCAGGGACCGGAAAATCCGGCCCTGATCATGTTCTCCAGGGTCTACCCCATCTAGCTGAAATCCTGGAGATTTTCTGACTGAGGGGGCTATAGCTTTATTCCCGATCGCCGTTTTAAAAAGGCAACGAGGAAATAAGGCCCCTTTGCGGCCACCGTTTTAATGCGTGTAAGCAGTCGTTAAGGGGTTAAATAACCCACTTTTCCAATTCTAAAAGTAAAAGCATATTTGATATCAACATGTTCATAAAAGTTTGATCAAAATATACAGTTTTTTTACTTATTTCTTACATAGTGTAAAGAAAAGAAAAATCAAAATGACAAAGTTGTCATTTCTGGTCAGGTCAACTGTAAAAAGTGCAATAAAAAATAAAAATTACAACATTGTATGTACCCCGAAATGATACTAGAAGAACTACATCTCACCGCGCAAAATAGGAGTCCTTATACAGCTCGATCAACAAAAAACATTTGTGTCTCACAAAATACCGTATTTTTCAAACTATAAGACGCACTTTTTCCCAAAAAAAAATTTGGGAGGAAAATGGGAGGGGTGCGTCTTATAGTCAGAACGCAGGCTTACTGGGGGAGTTGCGGCAGTGGTGTAGCAGCGTCCCTTCCTCAGGTAACCGGCAGCGTGATGATGCTGAAGCTCGGTGTCGGCGGTGAGCAGTGCGGAGTGCATCAATGGTTTCACTCCGGCCAGCCTCCTGAAGCCGTGGGCCGCCGGAGGCGGCGCGTGCGCGGATTGAGATCTTGGCTGGGCCTCTCGCGCTCCATTTTCCTGAGGCTGTGGTCTTCAGAAAATGGCCGCAGGAGGCCACGCGTAAGCAGACTTAGATCTCGGCAGCCCTTGGCTTCAGGAAAATGACCGCCAAAAAACCAATGATGCACTCGGCTCTGCTCACCGTGGAAACCGGGCCACAGCATTGCCACATTTCTGCCACCGGCATCCTAAGGAAGAGGGCAACGCAGTCTGCTCTGCCTCACCGCAGACACCGGACCAACAGCATCACACCGCGGAGATACCCCGGGACTGCAGCATTGCCCCACTTCTGCCGCCGCCGGCTTCCTGAGGGAGGGACGATGCCTCCCGTGACCCCGCTCTATCACCGCTGGCCTTAAGGTAAGATATCTTAAGTTCGGACAATAAGACAGACCCCCATCTTATAAAAATCTTTTCTTGCTATTTATATGCGTGTTATAGTCCAAAAAATACAGTAGTGACAAACCAAATTGTTTACAAAGTTCTGATTTTTTTTAACACCAAAATAAAAAAATACAAAAAAATTATACAAGTTTAGTATAGGAATAATTGTATCAACCTGCAAAAACATGCTGCCAATATTTTCCGTTACCCCCCACCCCCCAGTTTGCCCAATTCTTCACCCAGTTCTTCAGTACGTAAGATGGTAAGGCGAATGATGTTGCTTAAAGGGAACCTGTCAGCAGGATTGTGGTGAGTAACCTACAGACAGTGTCAGGTCGGCGCCATTATACTGATTAAAATGATACCATAGTTGACGAAATCCATCTTGTGGTTGTTGTTTCTTTATTTTCAGTTTATGATATGCTCGTGCTCCGGGGCGGCCTGTGGTGGGTCTTCATGTGGTGCTCTGATTAGGTATTCACCAATATGGCTTCTGACAGGTCACTGATCCCTCACTGACCTGTCCCCTATTTTACATAATTTATATTATATATATTTAAAAAAAAAAAAAAAAACGCCTTCTGCAGGCGGGAGCCAGCAGTGGCGCCTACGCTGCAGAATGATGGCATCTATAATGTGTAATTAATTTTGTTTTTGATGGTATACATACTTTTTCTTAAAAGTCAGTCTGGAAATGGCGTCGGATCGCCGATAGATGCTACTGTGCAGGTGGGGCAGACGCCATCTTAGTGGAGACAATTTTTTTTCCCCTCTAGCAAAATGGTGCTGCTGGCGCCTGCGCAGTAGCAGCTATCGGATCGCATAGTTGCTGCGGCGCCATTTTCAGACCGATTTCTTTATTTTCTTAAAACTTATGTATACCATCAAAAACAACAATACACATTATAGATGTGATCATGCTGCAGCACAGGTGCTACTGCTGGCACCTAGCTGCAGAATGTGCTTGTTTTTTTTTTAAATACATATATATATATATATATATATATATTATATATATATATATATTTCATTATGTAAACTAGGGGGATCAGTGACCTATCAGAAGTCATATTGGTGAATAACTAATTAGAACACCAAATGAAGATCCCCTTCCCCAGCACAAGACTGACTTCATCAACCAAGGCATCATTGTAATCAGTATAACGGAGTCAACCTGACAGTGTCTTTAGGTTACTGTGCACAATCCCGCTGACAGGTTCCCTTTAAAGCTACAACTACTCCTGCAAAAAAAAAAAAACAAGCCCTCATTATGACTATGTTGAAAGAAAGAAAAGTTTTGGTTCTTAAATGAAGGTTCAGGAAACAAAATGACAAAAAGTTTGCTCAAATGGGAAAGGTTTAAAAAATATGTTATGATAAAATCCAGTCTTTAACTTTATCCTCTCTTTGTAGGGGGAAAAAATGTGCTGTTCATAAGACAGCAGATACACTTACCTTTGCCTTTTCACTGGGCTCAATGACCAGTCCATTGGTAGAGTTATTCAGCTCCCTGGACACAACACACAGGAATTCTGCTTGGTCTTCATTGCCATGTTGTAAGAAGATCCAATACTGATAAGCTAAAAGACAATGAAGTACAAGTCGTCACAATCCTTATTGCTGCACGTATGCTGGTAATACAAAGATCAACTTCCCAGCGTGTTTAGAAAGAAAATTTGGGGTTAAAAGGGATATTGTACATTAATGGCGTATGCAAAGGATACACCTGTATCTGAAGAACGGGGCCCTATCACATGCAGCTTTCACAGGAAAGATGGTCAGAATTCTCATACAGATTAATGAATTCTGACAGACTCGCTCTCCAACTAACAGTGTCACAACCCTGTTATCAAGATAGATGCAGGTCCTCTTGGTGTGACTACACACGTATGCCATATCCCTTGGATATACAGTGGCATGTAAAAGTTTGGACACCTCTGGTCATACCTACTGTTATCGAGAACAATTAAGCAAGTTTAGGATGAAACGATCTCTAAAAGGACTAAAGTTAGACCTTTCCCTTTTCCCTTAGGCAAATAAAATTATATTTCAAAAACTGCAAAAAGGAAAATGGTCCGATGCAAAAGTTTGGGCACCCTGCATGGTAAGTACCCAGTAGCACCCCCTTCTGAAAGTATAACAGCTTGTAAATGGTTTTTGTATCCAACCAAGAATCTTTCAATTCTTGTTTGACAGATTCTTACCCCTTCTTCTTGGAATATTATTCCAGTTCTGTGAGATTCCTTGGTAGTCTTGCACGCACTCCTATTTTGAGGTCTTGCTACAGATTTTCAATGATATTCAGATCAGGGGACTGTGAGGGCCATTGTTAAACCTTCAGCATGCGCCTTACGAGGTAGTATATTGTGGATTTTGACATGCGTTTAGGATCATTATCCATTTGTAGAAGACATTTTTTTTTTACAGATGGTGTTGTGTTTGCATCAGGAATTTGTTGAAGTTTCTTTGAATCCATTCTTCCCTATACATGTGAAATGTTCCGCATGCCATTGACTACAACACAAACCCCAAGCATGATTGGTCCACCACCATGCTTAATAGTTGGCGAGATGTTCTTTTCCTGAAATTCTGTGCCTTTTTTCTCCACACATACCTTTGATCATTGTGGCCAAACAGTTCTATTTTAACCTTATCGGTCCACAGGACTTGTTTCCAAAATGTATCAGGCTTAATCAGATGTTCTTTTGTATATTTCTTGAGCTGAAATGTATGTTGAGGACGCAGGAGAGGTTTTTTTCTGAAGACTATTCCATGAAGGACATATTTGTGCAGGTGTCTCTGGAGTTGTGGTACATTGTTCTTCTGGTCAGAGTCTGCTAAATTTTTTGAAGTCAAGCGGGGGGGGGGGGTGGGGTTTGATTTGCCTCTAGCAATCCTACGAGCAGCTCTCACTGAAATTTTGCTTGGTTTTCCAGACCTTATCTAGACCTCCACTGTTCCTGGCAACTACCATTCATTAATTACATTTTGAACGGAGGAAAGAACAACTTAAAAACGCTTCGCTATCTTCTTATAGCTTCTCCTGCTTTGTGGGCCTCCACCATTTTCATTTTCAGAGTGCTAGGCAGCTGCTTAGAAGAACTCATAGCTGCTGTTTTTGGCACAAGGTTAGAGGAGGCTGGGTTTTTATAAAGCTGGGAAATCTGCATCACCTGGCCTTTCCTAATGACGATAGTGATCAAGCCATAACCAACAGGCTAATTAAGGTCTGAAATCTTGGTGAAACTTATATAAGCACACAAATCTCAAAGGGTGCCCAAACTTCTCGATCAGCCCATTTTTTATTTTGTAATTTTTAAAATGAAAAAAAAAAAAAAAAAAAAACCAAATATATTTTCTTTGCCTAAAATACAAAAGAAATGTGTCATCTTTAGATTTAGGCCTTTTAGAGATCATTTCATCTTCAACTTGCTTAACTGTTCACAATAACAATAATTTTGCCCAGTGGTGCCCAAACTTTTCCATGCCACTGTACCATAAATGCACTAGGTGGAAATACCCTTTCAATCGAGTTCTACTAAAGCGGACAAGTCATTAAAAATTTTAATGTGCAAGTGTCTCTTTTGAATTATGAATATACTGATGAGAGAAGATAGACTACAGGGGCCTTATGTGGACCTAGTCCTGTACAATATACACACGTGGTCAAAATTGTTGGTACCCCTCGTTTAATGACAGAAAAATCCACAATGGGTTTTCACAACCTTTTGAGGCAATCCCTGCAATCAAATGATTCCTGTAACTGTAAATGAGACTTCCGCACCTCTCGACAGGTATTTTGGCCCACTCCTCAAGAGCAACCTGCTACAGTTGTCTCGTGTTTGAAGGTTGCCTTTTCTAGACGGCATGTTTCAGCTCTTTCAAAGATGCTCAATAGGATTTAGATCAGGGCTCATAGAAGGCCACTTCAGAATAGTCCAATGTTTTCCTCTTTGCCATTCTTGGGTGTTTTAGCTGTCTGTTTTGAGTCATTATCCTGTTGCAAGATCTATGACTTGCGACTGAGACCAAGCTTTCTGACACTGGGCAGCACATTTCTCTCTAAAATCACTTGATAGTTTTGAGATTTCATTGTACCCTGCACAGATTCTAGACACCCTGTGTCAGATGCAGCAAGGCAGCCCCAGAACATAATAGAGCCTCCTCCATGTCTCACAGTAGGAACAGTGTTCTTTTCTTGATATGGTTAATTTTTCCGTCTGTGAACATAGAGCTGATGTGCCTTGCCAAAAAGTTCCATTTTAGTCTTATCTGTCCATAGGACATTCTGCCAGAAGCTTTGTGGCTTGTCAACATGCACTTTGTCAAATTCCAGTCTGGCTTTTTTATGATTTTTTTTCAACAATTGTGTCCTCCTTGGTCATCTCCCATGAAGTACACTTTGGCTCATACAACGATGGATGGTGCAATCTGATAATGATGTTCCTTAAGCTTGAAGTTCAACTTTAATCTGTTTAGAAACTTTTCTGGGCTCTTTTGTTACCATTCGTATTATCCATCTCTTTGATTTGTCATCAATTTTCCTCCTGTGGCCACGTCCAGGGAGGTTGGCTACAGTCCCATGTAGCTTACTTTTCTGAATAATATGTGCAACTGTAGTCACAGGAACATCAAACTGCTTGGAGATGGTCTTATAACTTTTACCTTTAACATGTTTGTCTATAATTTTCTTTCTAATCTCCTGAGACAACTCTTTCCTTAGCTTCCATTGATCCATGCTGAGTGTGATACTCACTGTGCTGTTTGGTGACATGGTGTGTATCTGTAGCCCTTTATAAAGGCCCACTCACTGATTCCAAGATTGTAGACACCTGTGATGCTAATTAGTGGACACATCTTGATTTTACATGTTCCTTTTGTCACATTATTTTCAGGGGTACCATCATTTCTGTCCAGGCCTTTTTCAGGAGTTTTATTTTTTTTTTTTAATTCTGTGGAAGCATGGTTGAAAAGCAATGTCTGACTTTAATTTGTTCATTTTCATAGATTTTTGATTTATTATTACTTTTGTCAGGTTCAAGTTATTTCTGTGACTATTGTGGGTTTTTCTGTCATTAAAGTTTAAACGAGGAGTACCAACAATTTTGACCACGTGTGTATACCCTCTTGTTACATGCATGTTACAGGGCTCACCTGCTCAAACTTCCAACCATCAGACATGGTGGACACCATCTGTGTCAGCTCTTCTTCTTGACACTGTAACACTCTGTAGACATGCTTCACTGGACCCTGCAAATATAAAGATGATCGAGTATTATGAACCTTCTATCTTCTATAAATATACAGTTGGTGCATTAACAGAAGAATATGGTAAATGGCAGTCAAATTCTAAGATCATTAAAGGACAAATGCCCTACCCTCACCCCAAAAAGACAAAAAAAAAAAAAAATCAAATGTGTGAAAAACATAATAGCATGTGTTTAAAGGGGTTATCCGCTACCAGGACAATCCCTACTTAGATAAAGTACTGCCCTTTGTAAAATAAAAAAGAACACCATAGCCATTACAGCTACATCAGCACTGGGTCTCTTAGGATTCGCATGACATTAATATGACTTGTGAGCTCTGCAGCCACTAAACTGCCGCTATTTGGCTGCGACGGTCTCACACATGGCCTAACAATGCAACAAGAGACCCAATGCTGGAAGAAAGTATATCTTTTCTTCATTATTGTTATTTTACAAAGGGGACAACCCTTTTAAAGAGAACCTGTAAGCAAGATTTAACCTGTTAAAGTAAAGGTATGGCCATTATATATAATGTTATACTGATTTAATGGATACCTGTAGTGAAAAAATCCTGGTTCTTGTTTAATTCACCTTAGAAGTTTTGGTGTAATATCTTCTTTGTGCACCAGAGTGGGTCTGTGGGAAGGGTCTTCGTCTCTGCCATGTCCCCACTGCATGTGTATGAGCCTTTTTAAAATTTTGTGCTAGCGTTGCCCTTGCCACAGGCGGCACTTACGCACATTCATGTCCCAGCGTTCTTCGGCAAAATGGCACCAGAGGCGACGCATACTCATATTAACCTCCTGCGATCTCCAGCAAAATGGTGCTGGAGGCAGTGAATGCTCAGATTAACTTTACGGTTTCCAGCAAAGTGGTGACACACGCACAGATCGCGATCTTGGCTTGTCAGTGAGCCAAGATGTTAGTCTGCGCATGCGTAGCCACGGGTTCAATTTTGGTGGAGCACAAGAGACATGAATGTTCGAAGGTAGCAAAATTTAAAAAAGGATGCTGACACAAATGCGGAGGAGCCACGGCAGAGCAGAAGAGCCTACCCACAGTCCCGCCCCAATAAACAGTACGATGATCACGCTTAAGTTTTTGGGAAATATCTAATGTTTTCATCCCTTGACCAAGCATTGCACTATTTGATGCTTTTCAGCAGCAGAGAGATCCTTTTTCTTTCCCATGTTACTTGAAAACTCTGACCTGCTTAATAGTGTGGAACATCCAGTTTTCCTTTTATTGGGCTCACATGGCAAACTAATTATCACAGGTATCTTAGATTGATTTCAGTGATCCAAAGAACCCTGAGACACAATACCATCAATGGGTTTCATTTACAAAAAAAAAACAAAAACGCTATGACACTTAAAACCAATTGGCATAATAATTTGAAACAAAGTTTACTGTGCCCAGCACCATACGAAGTGCCAGTTGTGTATGAATTACCTGTGAAGTTCTATTTTCATTGTCTCGAATCCGTTCCTTCACTAGTCGCACAAGGGAAGCAATGTTATAAAACTCTGCTTCTTCCAAGACCCCTGTGTACAGAAGATACAACCGGTTTAAAAACCTTTTATGTAGAGTTTATCTTCTCTGTTGAAAGTGACATCAGCACCACAGCATGCAAATTATATTGTCCATATGTCAATTTGATACTGATTTCCAAAACCTGAGTGAGGATTTCCTTTGCTAAAAATTCCCCCAAAACACAACTCCACCTATTTCACTAATGCTCACAATAAAGTTGCTGTAGTTGCCCTAAAACTTTGCAGAGCGGAAAATTACCATGAAGCACCAAGGGGTCAAGTTATTTTATATAATGAAGTTTCGTTGTGTGGTGTCATTCTCTGTAGTGGATAACCATCAGGCCACCTCAGGCACCAGTTTAAAGGGTCGACTGTAACCTTTGCATCTGCCAGAAAATGCACACAATGATGTTCCTGTATGGAAAAATTCTTAGGCTCCGCTCACATTTAATTAGTGTACAATCAAGGCGCATATGCCTGAAGAGTGTCTTCTTGGTATTTGCTGGGCAGGTAAGTGTTGACAGACCATTTGATATTTGCAATTCAAACAGTTCTCTCTCTGACCCACCCCTAATATACCTGAATGCTCGGCTGGCCAATTGTGCGTGTCTCCAATGAGGGAGAGAGCAGTAAGCCTCTGACAGACCCTATGGTAGCAGCTCATCATCTGGAGAATTGTATTCAACTGTTGGGGTAGAGTCGGGGGCCTCTGCACATATTAGGTGGTCAACTAACATGGGTAGTTTCAGATTAACCTAATATCGATGAGGGACTTTAGAATCAGCTCGCATTGGGGCTCCATCACTTTTAACAGAAAAAAATAAATGTGCTGCACGTAGTAATGTTTCTTCCAGCAAATCAATTGAACACAGTGATAGAACCCATTGATTAGCAGTTTGTCTATGTACAGTGTACAATCTGAGCACTGGCAGATCTGCAGCAGAGGAAACAGTGACAACAGTCCAGCGTAGCCCATAAGTGACACACTGCTGGAATTAGGGTCTATAACCCTACATTAAATTGCTCTTAACCCCTTACTGCCATCAGACGTACTATCCCGTCCATGGTACCTGGGCCCGTATGACCATGGACGGGATAGTACGTCCCGTGCGATCGGACGCGCTCCCGGGGGGAGCGCAGCCAATCGCGGCCGGGTGTCAGCTGATTATCACAGCTGACACCCAGCACTATGTGTCAGGAGCGGTCACGGACCGCTCCCGGCACATTAACCCCTGGCACACCGCTATCAAACATGATCGCGCTGTACCAGGGGGCACAGGGGAGGATCGCGCAGGCAGGGGGCTCCCTGCGCGCTCCCCTGAGACCCTCAGAGCAGCGCGATGTGTCGAGCTGTTCGGAGGGTCCGTCCTTCCTCCAGGTCCCCGGATCCAAGATGGCGCCGGGGTCCTGCAGGGAGGCGGCTTCCTCAGTGCCTGCTGAGAGCAGGCAGAGCAGGCACTGAGAAGCCTGCAGCACTGCCAGAGCGATCTCTGGTGTGACAGAGTGCTGTGCACACTGTCACACCAGCGATCTGCTAAAACACTGTGATGTCCCACCCTGGGACAAAGTAAAAAAGTTAAAAAAAATGAAAATAAAAAGTGGTAAAAAAAATCATAAAAAAAAAAAAAATATTCCCCAATAAATTAATTTCTTCCTGTAAATAAAATAAACAAAACAATAAAAGTACACATATTTGGTATCGCCGCGTCCGTAACGACCCCCCTATAAAACTATCCCACTAGTTAACCCCTTTAGTGAACCTCTTAAAAAAAAAAAAAAAAAAAACTAAGCAAAAAATCAATGCTTTATCATCATACCGCCGAACAAAGTGGAATAACACGCGATCAAAAAGACGGATATAAATCACCATGGTACCGCTGAAAACGTCATCTTGTCCCGCAAAAAACGAGCCGTCATACAGCATCATCAGCGAAAAAATAAAAAAGTTATAGCTCGCAGAATAAAGCGATGCAAAAATAATAATTTTTTAGATAAAATTGCTTTTATTCTATAAAAGCCCCAAAACATAAAAAAAATGATATAAATGAGGTATCACCGTAATCGTACTGGCCCGAATAATAAAACTGCTTTATCAATTTTACCACACGCGAAACGGTATAAACGCCTCCCCCAAAAGAAATTCATGAATTGCTGATTTTTGTTCATTCTAACCTCCCAAAAATCGAAATAAAAAGCGATCAAAAAACGTCACATGCTCAAAAATGGTACCAATAAAAACGTCACCTCGTCCCGCAAAAAATAAGACCTCACATGACTCTGTGGGCCAAAATATGCAAAAATTATAGCTCTCAAAATGTGGTGATGCAAAAAACTACTTTTTGCAATAAAAAGCGTCTTTTAGCGTGACAGCTGCCAATCACAAAAACCCGCTATAAATAGTAAATCAAACCCCCCTTTATCACCCCCTTAGTTAGGGAAAAATAATAAAATTAAAAAAATTTATTTATTTCCATTTTCCATTAGGGTTAGGGTTGCGGCTAAAGTTAGGGTTAGGGTTGGCGCTAACGTTAGGATTAGGGTTAGGGTTGGGACTAGGGTTAAGGGTGTGTTGGGGTTAGGGTTGGAGTTAGAATTGGGGGGTTTCTGCTGTTTAGGCACATCAGGGGCTCTCCAAATGTGACATGGCGTCTGATCTCAATTCCAGCCAATTCTGCGTTGAAAAAGTCAAACGGTGCTCCTTCACTTCTGAGCTCTGCCATGCGCCCAGACAGTAGTTTACCCCCACATATGGGGTATCAGCGTACTCTGTACCCCAAGAGTTATTGTGCAATTTGTCCTATTTCTTCTGTTACCCTTGGGAAAATAAAAAACTGGGGGCGAAAATATTTTTGTAAAAAAAAAATGATTTTTTTTGTTTTACGGCTGTATGTTATAAACTTCTGTGAAGCACTTGGGGCTTCATAGCGCTCACCACACATCTAGATAAGTTCCTTGTGGGGTCTATTTTCCAAAATGGGGTCACTTGTGGGGGGTTTCCACTGTTTAGGCGCATCAGGGGCTCTCCAAATGCGACATGACACCCCAGACCATTCCATCAAAGTCTGTAATCCAAAACGTCACTACTTCCCTTCCGAGCCCTGACGTGCGCCCATACAGTAGTTTTCTCCCACATACTGGGTATCAGCGTACTCAGGACAAATTGGACAACAACTTTTGGGGTCCAATTTCTCCTGTTACCCTTTTGAAAATAAAATATTTGGGGCAAAAAAATCATTTTTGTAAAAAAAAAAAAAAAAGGATTTTTTATTTTTACGGCTGTACGCTATAAACTTCTGTGAAGCACTTCGGGCTTCAAAGTGCTCACCACACATCTAGATAAGTTCCTTGTGGGGTCTATTTTCCAAAATGGGGTCACTTGTGGGGGGTTTCCACTGTTTAGGCGCATCAGGGGCTCTCCAAATGCGACATGACGTCCACAGACCAATCCATCAAAGTCTGCAATCCAAAACGTCACTACTTCCCTTCCGAGCCCCGACGTGCGCCCATACAGTAGTTTACTCCCACATATTGGGTATCAGCGTACTCAGGACAAAATGGAAAACAACTTTTTGGGTCCAATTTCTCCTGTTACCCTTGTGAAAATAAAATATTGGGGGCAAAAAAATCATTTTTGTAAAAAAAAAAAAAAAAAAAAAGATTTTTTATTTTACGGCTGTACGTTATAAACTTCTGTGAAGCACTTGGGGGTTCAAAGTGCTCACCACACATCTAGATAAGTTCCTTGTGGGGTCTAGTTTCCAAAATGGTGTCATTTGTGGGGGGTTTCCACTGTTTAGGCAG
>JARQOD010000003.1:226928747-226953460 GCA_033576555.1 Oophaga sylvatica | reverse complement strand
CAGGGAAGTTCCCCGCGCAGCGGCCTCACGTACACCCCAGCAGCAGCAGCCTCCACGTACACCCCAGCAGCAGCAGCCTCCACGTACACCCCAGCAGCAGCAGCCTCCACGTACACCCCAGCAGCAGCAGCCTCCACATATACCCCAGCAGCAGCAGCCTCCACATATACCCCAGCAGCAGCAGCCTCCACATATACCCCAGCAGCAGCAGCCTCCACATATACCCCAGCAGCAGCAGCCTCCACATATACCCCAGCAGCAGCAGCCTCCACATATACCCCAGCAGCAGCAGCCTCCACATATACCCCAGCAGCAGCAGCCTCCACATATACCCCAGCAGCAGCAGCCTCCACATATACCCCAGCAGCAGCAGCCTCCACATATACCCCAGCAGCAGCAGCCTCCACATATACCCCAGCAGCAGCAGCCTCCACATATACCCCAGCAGCAGCAGCCTCCACATATACCCCAGCAGAAGCAGCCTCCACGTATACCCCAGCAGAAGCAGCCTCTATATTCACCCCAGCAGCCTCTATATATTTTACCCGGAAAATCCTGTGTATTCATTGCATTGTTCTTAAATCTTCATAAATAAACTACATACATATTCTAGAATACCTGATGCATTAGAATTGGGCCACCATCTAGTTATCATTGTAATGCAGGAATTTGTGAATGGCCTTAAAACGCGTCCGGGCCATGAGCATTCGGAACACTCCAATATTGCCGAAGTTCTGGCTTCTTCAGGATCCCCATATGAAGGACCAGGCCCCAAAACTGCATCATTTCAACTGCGTCTACAGGAGACCAGTTAGAAAATGATGACATTGGGTTTTGCGCCAAAAATTGCCGAGCATATAAATTAGTTTGCTCCATCATGAGGATAATAAAATCCTCAGAGAAAAAGACTTTGAAAAAGTCTATTTCTGTGAGGCCGGTGGTGTCCAAACTTGATTCCTGATTCTGCCACAAAATCAGGAATCAGTGGCTTGTAATTTTCGTGGGGCGAGGTCCATACTGGGTCCGAAGAGGGGTGCGCTGGTTTCTCTTCAGGAGTGGGCGCTGCCTCATCTTCTGTCCTGGGACGTCTGCGTGGCGGTTCCACAGGACCTGAGGATGAAGAAGAGGAGGAGGATGAAGAATCCGAAAAGTAAAAAAAATGCGGGATCCTCTCCCTCGCTATCAGTGTCGGAGGCAAGGAAAGCATATGCCTCCACTGAATAGCTCTATTGGGATGAACGTGACGGGCGGGACATTTTTTTGTGAATGTGGTGCTTTGTGTGTACTTTATTTATAATTGTGTGTGGGGGGGGGGGATAGTGCTTGGTGCAAACTATTCTGAAAAGAAAAAGCCAAAAGGAAAAAAAGCAAATAGGGAAAAAAAATGCCTGTGATAAAAGTCTAAAACAGCAGGCACATGCTCTGATAAGTGAACTGTGTCACTTATCAAAGTTCCGCGGCTGCTGGATGTACACACGGAGGGGGGTGAAAAAGAAAAGCGAGCACGAGTGTTGATCGGTGAACTGCGTCACCAATCAACGTTCGTCGGCTGCTAAATGTGCGCAGAGGCGGCTCAAAGGGGGGTACAAAGAGGGTGAAAGGGAAGGGGGGATTGGGGTGGATGAAGAGAGATCGGGCAGGGAACAGGGATCAACACTTATGGTTGCAGTCTCTCTTCTTTCTTCTGTCTTCAGCAGGAATTGTGGTGTCACAGGCTTCTGTGGCACCACAAGTCCCAGCACTGGAAGAGCTCTGGCAGTGTGACCGCTCAGCAGGAATCCTCAGCTAGTATGAGGACCCCTGCAGAGCAGTCACACAGGTCAGAGACAGTTGACAGACAGGTCACAGAGCGGTCATGTCGCTGCTGTGACCTGTCATTGGTGGGATCAATGATCACATTGATCCCACCAATCAGAGGTGACCCTGGTGACGCCGGTGTTGCTAGGCAACGGCCTAGGATCGGAGCTCACAGCTCCGATCCACAGGCAGGTCACCAAGCAGCGCACAGCGCGGTCACACCGATCGCGCCAATCAGCAGCTGCAGGCCTTGCTAGGCCTGTCCTAGGCTCCAGCCTAGGATCGGTGCTATTACTGCACCGATCCAGGCAGGGACAGCGCGGTAACACTGCGGTTATGCCCTGCGATTGGCGCGATCGATGTGATCGTCGACCGCGCCACTCTGAGGGGTTCGGTATTCGATCCTGGCCTGGGACCTCACTGTTTCAGCCAATGAGAAAGGCTGCGATTAGCTGTTCAGAATTGAACAGCCAATCACAGCGATCTGGAAGCTGGGTGGGCGGAGACAGGCCCTGGGATGATGACACCATCTTCCTCCAAGTAAGATGGCGTCGGAATTTTAATGCGATCACCGCGACTTGAGTCGTGGTGTCGAATTAAAGGGCATGACATACTATCCTGTCTATGGTCATATGGGCCCAAGTACCATGGACGGGATAGTACGTCCGATGTCAGAAAGGGGTTAATGTCTTGATGGGTATAGTTTCCAAAAGGGTCAATTCTGGAGTTTTACTGTATATGAATACTTGGGTTGCTATAATGTCCCCTTTAAGGGGATTACAGTGATGGAAGGTTTTCTGTTTTTGTTTTGTTTTTTTTTCAGCTTCCCATTCTCAAGTACATTCTGATTGGGGTCATGCAAAGCGAAACTATAAACCCAAAAAAGAAGCTCTCAATGTTGACATAAAAAAAAATATAGTTATGGATTTTGGAAGAATGACCGGAAAAAAAACTCATTTGCAAAAATGAAAATTGACTGCAGTGCAGCAAAAGAAGGGGTGTGGATGATGTGTTGACTAATTCTTGTGCTCATTGGCTCTGGGTATGTGCACACGTTTCAGATTTTGCCTTGCAGATCTGCAGCAGAACTGCAAGCGATGTACAGTATCATTCTAGTCAATGGAAATCAAAAAATGCAGTGCACATGCTGCAGATTTTTCCGTGCAGATTTGGTGCGGATTTAAAACTGCAGCATGTCACTTCTTTTGTGCAGAACTGCAGTGTTTTGAGACCTGCTCCATTATAGGAATCTGCAGGTCTCAAAAGGCAGGGGAAATCTGCACAAAAACTGCAGTAAATCTGCAGATAAAAAGGACGATAAAAACTGCGCAAATTTTGACCTGCAGATTCTGTGCAGAAAATTCTGCAGACCAATCTGCAACATGTGCACATACCCTAATATTTTTATGATCTTTTTTTATCAAGTTCCTTTTAATGTAAGTACCTCTCTCCAGGCATATGGTATTATTAATTTTAGCTTTCAATTCCTCCAATGTTGGAAGATTATGGTCTAACTAGTGCAGTGTTACTCCCAATCACTTTTTTATTCTCTTCAACTGTGTAAATGTGTTTAGGTGTTGTCAGTGTCTTAACATACTCCCCGATCACCATCTTCCCTGGTTTCTGGTGCTGCTCTGATCCTTTTCTCACTCATTTAACTTCTATTCCAACTTGCCTAATCACACTGCGGTTTGTGTGTGACTCGCTCTGATGCTCCATAGGCTTAGATTATAAAAGCCACATACAGCCCAATGTGATCTGGCAAGTCGGCATAGGAGTCATGTGAATGAGGAGTGGAGCGACTCTGGACATTGGAGGAGACGGTGATTGGTGGGTATATTAATACATACACACTGCATATACGTTTACACAGGTATAGCTAATAAATGATTGGGAGTGCATCTTTAAGCAAACATTCTTGACTCCACAGATTCAGCGCCTGATAATAGCCGCTTCCTCCTTCCTCCAGCTATCTTACTTTTGAAGTAAGATTGCCAGTTATATTATGCAGTGCCCATTATAATTGATGTTCTTACCTTGTACTTTTTTTTTGCTCTGTTCTGGCAGGCACAATTCAGTCCCAGGTTGGGAATCCCTTATTAAATCTTATGAAATTTTCTTTCTCATTTTAGATTCTGCAGGAGCGAGGATCCAGGATGTGACCAACCATGGTGACCAAGATCTGTTCCTGAGCTCCAGCCAGGCTGTAACCAAAGCCCTCTCTGCCTGCGGAGCTGTTGCGCTGTACTTTCTTGTTATCCCCTCTTCCTCAGCCGGCCTTAACACCCCAGCGTTACAGAGGGGGCAATTATGCGCAAACTAAAACAGACAGTATTATGTTTGCCGTCTCCCGTCACAGGCCTGTGCTTTATGTTGTCAGGTTATTTAGGAATGATGTCCATTATTGTGGGGTGGACGGGTTGGAGGGGGCAACTCCTACTTTTTTGGGGCTAGTTGTGTTTTCTCGTGTGTTCTCTGACTTTGGCCTATGTTAGGAGTACCTTCTGCAATGCTCCTTGGACTTCCAGTGACAAAAGGCAAACTTATTTGCTGGATGGAAAATATTGGCCTTCCCTTAAATTATCTTCCTTTACAGTTGCCAAAAGTCTTGTTCTGTTTCCGGTCTTAAGTGCTTTTACTGTGCAGTTGTCTTTTTTTTCTTTTTTTTTTCTTTGTTAATCTATGAGGAAATCGATGCCTGGAGTCTACTATGTTGAGCGCAGTCTGTTCTCCACAGGATCTCAGAAGCAAAAGTAGAACTCCAATAAACTGATCACCATTTTGGCACGGAAGTGTCCATCGCTCACTGCGGAGGCTGTTCCAGCAGTTGGCAATCTTCCTTTGTCTTTACAATGCATGCATACCTGTACCAAACAAACTGCCATGTTCCTTTTTTTGTTGGGATGGATTAGTGTGTGGGGAGGGGGGTCTGGGTTTGGACTGCCTGCCTTTGAATCTTTGTGTTTCAATAAGCACAAACACTCTTTGGACAACTGTGATACAGAGAAAAGATGAGGCAGAACCAAATTATTTGTTTTGTTTGTGGGTGTATTTTTTTTTTCCTCACGCAAAAATTGTCATTATTGCCAAAGCTTAGTGTGTGCATTTTTCTTTACTGCGTCCTCCTTTTTTTTTTTTCGCTATCTCACTTCAGCTGTTCATATGTTGGTCTTGCATAACTGTAATTCACACTGCACTATTGAAAAAGTTAGTATTGGCCAAAACTGCTTCCCTTTGCACTTTTTACAAAAAAAAAAAAAAAAAAATACCATAAAAACCTCAATACAAGCACTCTTGGACCCAGGGCCAGATCCAGATTTTTGTGGGCTTTGGGCAAAAGAGTCTCAGCGGGCTCCTTTAACACATACCACAATTCATGATGCACAGATACAGCAGAGAAATATAGGTACAATAGAAAACCAATGATTTCATTTACAACTTACATTACGTGATTGATATCTAATGTACATTCTACACTAGCTCAGCCAGTATAGTCCTTCATACAGAATAATGAACCCCCATGTAATGCTCCATACAAAATAATGAGCCCCCATGCAATGCTCGATGCAGAATATAATAGGCCCCATATATTGCTCCAAACATAAAAAAAATTAAATACTCCCCTCTCTTCACTGGCTGCTGCTTTGATCTGGACTTCTCAAGTGTCTTCCGTTTGTCTGGACTGTGTATGTTCAGGCAGAGGGCACACAGACGTGATGTCATTGCGCCCTCTGATCTGAACGTCACAGTCAGAGGACTGAAGACGCCTCAGCGGTGGAGCAGGGAGAGGTAAGTATTGCAAGTGCTGGGGCCCTGAGCAAGCAGGGGGTCCACTCGTGGGCGCCGGGCCCACATAACTCGCTGGTGTCCCCAACGACGAGTAGGCCTGCCCGCCTGCTCAGGGCCCCTGCACTTGCCCGGTTGCTGACGACGGCCCTGCTTGGACATATCTATCAATATTGTCTAATTTTGCAGACAGCATAGACCTGTACCAGACAGTTATAAAATACCAGATTTATCATTTGTTTAGGCTGTTTGATGAGAAATGTAGACATCTTTACGCTGATTTTCTAAGGTGTGCTTACTGTGTGTCAGAAACTTGCACCAAAACTTTGGCACAATTTTTTGATTTATGGTTCATACTTGCCAGACACAGAAACTAGTTGGTGCTAGCCATGAAATACAGTGGGGGTGGGGGGGGGGGGGGTTTGGTGTAAATTGTGCTAAAATTTTGGTGCATTTAGCTTGATTATTCGCCCCACTCGTGATGATCAAGCACTAAAGTGCTCGGTACTCGAATCGAGCAGCTCGGATGGGCTTGGCTCAAGTAACCACTATAATAAAAGTCAATGAGAAACTTGAGCATTTTTCAGAAGACTTGAACAGAAGGGGCTGTAAAATTGCTTAAATGGATGAAAACAGCACTCAGATTGATTGGAACCAACATAGGGAAGACGCCTGGATGCATCTCTGACTCCCAGGTCACTGCTGGGTGTTACTGCACTGTTACGGACTGACAAAACATATAAAACTGAAGTTAGAATGGCTTTTACAGGAAAAAAAAAGTTATAAGACATTCTTTACTGTATAATGACTTGTATATAAAGCAAAATTAAATAGAAAAAAAAAAAAAAGCCTATTCCACCCCTTAACCCTTTTCTGACATCTGACGTACTATCCTGTCCAGGTGACCCTGGCCCATATGATCGTGGACGGGATAGTATGTCATAGGCCGGGATCACACATGCGAGTAAGTCGTCCGACACTCGCATGTGAAATCCCAGCTCTGGCGCCGGCACTCAGGAGTGGAGCGAGCAGCTGCATGTAGTTCTATGCAGCCGCGCACTCCACTCCCGAGTGACGGCGCCAGAGCTGGGATTTCACATGCGAGTGTCGGACGACTTACTCGCATGTGTGATCCCGGCCTTATGCAATCAGCTGCGCTGAGGGGGGGAGCGCAGCTGATCGTGGCTGGGTGTCAGCTGATTATCACAGCTGACACTCGGCACTATGTGCCAGGAGCAGTCACGGACCGCTCCCGGCACATTAACCCCACCACACACTGCGATCAAATATGATCGCAGTGTTCTGGGGGTATAGGCTCCCTGCGTGCTTCCCTGAGACCCTCAGAACAGCGCGATGTGATTGCGCTGTTCCGAGGGACTCCTCCCTGCAGGACCCCGGATCCAAGATGGCCGCGGGGTCCTGCAGGGAGGTGGCTGAGAGCCGGCGCTTAGAAGTCTCCTGCACTGCCTGTCGGATCGCTGGTCTGACAGAATGCTCTGCAAATTGTCAGATTAGCGATCTGACATTATATAGTAATGTCCCACTTTGGGACAAAGTAAAAAAAAAAATAAACGTGCAAAAATAATTAAAAGAAAATATTCCCCAATAAATTCATTTCTTTATGTAAATAATAAAAGTACACATTTAGTATCGCAGCGTCCGTAACGACCCGCCCTATAAAACTGTCCCATTAGTGAACCCCTTAAAAAAAACTAATGCTCATCACACCGCCGAACAAAAAGTGGAATAACACGCAATCAAAAAGACGGATATAAATAATCATGGTACCGCTGAAAACGTCATCTTGTCCCGCAAAAAATGAGCCGCCATACAGCATCATCAGCGAAAAAATAAAAAGTTATAGCTCGCAGAATAAAGTGATGCAAAAATAATTTTTTTTATATAAAATTGTTTTTATTGTATAAAAGCGCCAAAACATAAAAAAAAACATAAATGAGGTATCGCTGTAATTGTACTGACCCGACAAAACCGCTTTATCAATTTTACCACACGCAGAACCGTATAAAGGCCCCCCGAAAAGAAATTCCTGAATTGCTGTTTTTTTTTCATTCTGCCTCCCAAAAAAAGTAATAAAAAGCGATCAAAAAATGTAATGTGCCCGAAAATGGTATCAATAAAAACGTCAACTCGTCCCGCAAAAAATAAGACTTCACATGACTCCGTGGGCCAAAATGTGGAAAAATTATAGCTCTCAAAATGTGGTGATGCAAAAACTATTTTTTTGCAATAAAAAGCGTCTTTTTAGCGTGTGACAGCTGCCAAACATAAAAACCTGCTATAAATAGTAAATCAAACCCCCCTTTATCACCCCGTTAGGGAAAAATAATAAAATTTAAAAAAATGTATTTCCATTTTTTTCATTAGGGTTAGGGTATGTTGGGGTTAGGGTTGGAGTATGAATTGGGGGTTTTTCACTGTTTAGATACATCAGGGGCTCCAAACGTGACATGGCGTCCAATCTCAATTCCAGCCAATTTTGCGTTGAAAAAGTCAAACGGCGCTCCTTCCCTTCCATGCTCTGTCGTGTGGCGAAACAGTGGTCCCCCCCCACATATGGGGTATCAGCGTACTCAGGACAAATTGCACACTAACTTTTGGGGTCCAATTTCTCCTGTTACCCTTGGGAAAATAAAAAAAATTGGCCCTGAAATAATTTTTTTTTGTGAAAAAAAGTTATATTCATTTTTTTTTTAAACATTCAAAACATTTCTGTGAAGCACCTGAAGGGTTAATAAACTTCTTGAATGTGGTTTTGAACACCTTGAGTGGTGCAGTTTTTAGAATGGTATCACTTTTAGGTATTTTCTACCATATAGACCCCTCAAAGTGACTTCAAATGTGATCACCCCAAAAAAATGTTTTTGTAAAAATGAGAAATCGCTAGTTAACTTTTAATCCTTATAACTTTGTAACAAAAAAAAATTTTGGTTGCAAAATTGTGCTGACGTAAAGTAGACATGTGGGAAATGTTAGTTATTAAGTATTTTGTTTGCCATATCTCTGTGATTTATGGCCATGAAATTCAAAGTTGAAAAATTGCGACATTTTCGCCAAATTTTCGTTTTTTTCACAAATAAACACAAGTTATATCAAAGAAATTTTACCACTAACATGAAGTACAATATGTCACGAGAAAACCGTGTCAGGATCGCCAGGATCCATGGAAGTGTTTCAGAGTAAAGGGACAGTGGTCAAAATTTGAAAAATTGGCCCGGTCATTAACGTGCAAACCACCCTTGGGGGGGTAAAGGGGTTAATAGTCTAGCCATCTCTCACTGTATTTGCCTATGACTACAGTAGAGGGGGAAATAAAACTACACCCACCGGTAGTCACAGATGAATGTAATTTTAGCATTTTACTACCTTATCTGTACATGTGGTGGGTGTGTGATATGGTCAGAAACATCCTGTTTAATTTATGAAGGAGGGACTCTGAAACTCACAAAGCCTATGCAGACAATGCAAGAACGGCCAACAATTAGAATGAAGAGGGACTCTGATACACCCTGTATTAGGGCTCATACTCGCATGCGAGAAACTCGGACAGTCTCGCACGTCAATACCCGGCACTGCCGTCGGCACTCAGATCGGAGCGTTCAGCTGCATAGAAATACATGCAGCTGAACGCTCCAATCAGGGTGCCGGGTATTGACGTGCAAGACTTGTCCGAGTTTCTCGCTTATGAGTATGAGCTCTTAGATGTAAAGGAAGGCATCATTCTGTTAAAATTGTTAGTGTATAGGCTTCATGAGCCTAGGAGTCCCACTACCTAAAGGGTATGCCACACTAAACAACATCGCTAACGGGATCGCTAAAAAACGTCACTATTTAGCGATCCCGTTAGCGATGTTGTAGTATGCAGCAGCTGCCAGCGACGAGCTTCCTGCTGTGATCTCGCTCGTCGCTGGAATCGCTCCGGACCCTATTTCATCGTCGGCGCTCCCGCTGGGTAAGTATCTAATTGCTGAGTGTGGCACCTTTTCTTAGCGATATCGTTAAGGAGATCGCTAACCGCGATAGCGTCCTTAACGATATCGCTAAGTTAAGCCGCACTCAGCGATATACAAACAATCCCGCTAGCGATCTCATTAGTATGCGACGCTAACGAGATCGCTAGCGGGATTGTGTAGTGTGGCAGTACCTTAAGTACAAGGGCTGCCAAAAATTAGGAGGGACTGCAATACATCCTGGAAGACATGTAAAGGATGGCCTCAGAAAACATTCCCATTTTCAAGGAGTGGGACTGGACTCATGTAAAGTATAAGTGCAAGGGCTGAAAAAACTTTTACCCTTTAGGGGTAGGCTGTATTTTTCGAATTATAAGATGCCCCACCCCAAATTTTGGAGAAAAATGGTGATGCCATCTTAGAATCCAAATGTAGCTTACTGGGGTGTATGGGCAGTTGCAGTGGAGCGATGTCACGGGAGGCATAAAATGCTCCTGCAAGAGGCCAACGGCATGAGGTGGGGTGCGATGCTGTGGGCCCAGTACTGGGAGGAGGGGGTGTCCCGGTGGTGCAAGGCTGCAGAACTTGGGCTTTCAAAAAATGTTAGTGGTGACGAGCAGAGTCCCCATCTCATTGATTTCCCTGTGGTGGGCTATGGGAAAATGGCCGCCAGAGGCGCGCTGATTGATTTCCCTGTTGCTCCTGAGATCTCAATCAGCGCACGTGCTGCCTCCAGCGGCCATTTTCCCGAAGCCCACCGCAGGGAAATCAATGGGATGGGGACTCTGCTCATCGCTAACATTTTATGAAAGTCCATGGCCTGCAGCCTTGCACCGCTGAGACACCCCCTCCTCCCAGCACAGGGCCCTCAGCATTGCCCCACACCTGATGCAGCGGCACTGCCTCCTATGACCGCACTCCACCACAGCCACCAAATCCCCAGTAAGCTACCATAAAATCAAACTGAGACGCACCATCATTTTATTTTTTAAAAAAAAAAAGTTTTTTTCCTACATTCCTCCCCAAAATTTGGGGTGCGTCTCATAGTTTGGTGCATCTTATAATCAGCAAAATCCAATATATATGTAAGAGAATTGTAGAGGTAGGCCTCGTACACATCCTGTAAAAATTATGAAGGAGGACAACATCCACACTGGAAAAAATTGAGACCGAGGGTCACATGATTACTTTCTAAAAATTTTGAGTTAAGGCTGCCTGATGATCCTACATTTGAATTGATTTTATGTACTGCTGTTGTCATCCGTTGGGGTTGAGAAGTCTGGGCCAATCCAGGCCTATCAGTTATGCTCCCCGGCAGCACTAAAACCCTGCTCTGACAAAATGCTAGAGACCGGACAGGCCAGCACCTCCAAGGTGTAGAAGGGCAGTTCATTCCATGTGTCCAGGTCAGATACCCAATAGTTGTGCTGCACAGAGGAATCATGGAGGACGCTGATACGGTCGGCTAGTTACTCATTCACCATCTTCAAAAACGATTCCCTCCTTATATGACTCCCGTGCGTATCGGCCTGGGCGCTGGGAAAATCTAATGAAACTGTCCCAGATCCTTGATAGTGCTCCCCTGCTTCTGTTGGGCCTGGTGTGTTTCTCCCTCGTCACTTCTTGGTTGCCCAAGGTTTTTTTTTTTCTAATTGTTCGACTAGGGCCTTTTGGTATTCACAATTTTACTAGCCCTCTCTGCCGCAGGAAGGAGAGATTGGTGAACAACAAGTAATCAGTGTTGGCCAAAATGCATATAACGTGAGGGTCATGAGAAAGGCAGTGGAACATAGCATGTGTGCCAGACTTCCAACAGGCAAGACCACACTGTTCCCACGAGGAGGACGACTCTCCTGCTCCTTTTTAGCCCATCCACACTGACCAGACGGGATGAGGGTGGTGGGGGTAGTACCCTCAGTAGTGCAGGCAACCATCTTCTGTTCTTCCTCCTCGTTATCACCCAATCTGGTCTGAGAAAATGAGATAAGGCTGAACTTGATAGTATCACCCTGTGTACTTTCTCCATCTCCAACAGGTCCACATGCAAAGCTTCCTCTTTAATTGTTAGCAGCAAGCTTTCAGTAGACAACGAAGCTGGATGGTCATTGCCGCTCACCATCTTGGTTGATTCTTCAAACTTTTGTAGAACATCTCTGATGTCAGACATCCATGACTACTCGTCGATTATGTGCGGAGGCTGACTGGAGTACCTATGGGAATATTGTAGCTGGTATTCAACTACTGCCCTCTGCTGCTCCCAAAGCCTTGCAACATATGCAATGTGTAGTCACGTTGCATACCAGTTGGAGAGCTGGCACTTGCAAGCATTGCTGTAGCACTGCTAGACCAGCGGCAGCTGTAGCACTGCTAAACCAGCGGCAGTTGTAGCTGACTGGTGGAAATAAGCCCACACGTACTTTCACAAGTAGCTCAGGCAAATCTTGGTAGGTTTTCAGAAACCACTGAACCACTTAGTTGAGCACATGGGCCAGGTATGGTACGTGGCGAGCTTGCCAAGCTTTAGAGCTGCCACCAGGTTATGGCCATAATTACACCATGCCTGATTGTAGGTTGAGCGGTGAGAGCCACAGATCTGCCTGGTCTGTTATACCTTTCAACAACTCTGTGGTGGTGTGCTCTTTGTCACCTAAATAAATTAGTTTCAGCAGAGTCTGTTGCCGCTTTACCGAGGCAGTGCTTCTAGCTTCCGACTCATGAACGACGTGCTCCGAGTTGACAATTCAGAGGGGGTGTAGGAGATGGAGGAAACCCTGATTGAAAGCCCACAATCCTCGGCATCAGTTGCAGATGTGCCGTCCTAGGGTATGACCTGGTTCCACCCACAAGGTTCACCCAGTGTGCCATCATGGAAATGTAGCATCCCTGGCAAAAAGCACTTGTCCATGTGTCAGTCGTTAAGTGGACCTTCCCATTAACTGTATTGGTCAGGGCAGGGTGACGTTATGGGACACATGCTGATGTAAGGCGAACACGGCACACTGGGAAAAATAGCTGTGGCTAGGGACCGAGAACCAAGGGACGGACGACACCATGAGGTTGCGGAAAGCCTCAGTGTCCACAAGCCTAAAAGGCAATTTTTCCAGGGTAAGCAGTCTAGAAATGTACCTGTTTGGTATTTTTGCCTGTGGGTGGTTGGCTGGGTATTTTCGCTTGCGTTCTAGGGCCTGGGGTAGGGACAGCTGAACGCTGCACTGGGACTAAGAATTTAATACTTAATTCTGCTCAATAATAAGTAATACAATTAAATAAAATAATTATAATTAATACAATAATATTGAGCAGAATTAATTTCAGCCTATTAGTTCGGCACTCCACAACAGTCACGGTTTCTCATGTGGCCCCTTGGGAAAATTAATTGCCCACTCCTGATCTAGAAAATACTTTGTAGATCTACACAATCAACTTATGAATACAACGCTACTTCCAAAAAAAAAAAACTTGTCATACAAATGTGATAAAAGTAAGCTTATTTTGCAAGTTCTTCAATGATTTATTGGTCTAGCTGCAGATGTCAAATGAACTTGCATGATTATTTCAATGATAGATGGGAAATAAGCCACTTACAAAATAACCTCCTGTATCATGTTATAGGCTCATTGAGACTAGCATATAAATCAATGACTAGTGACACAGCTGACAATGCTCTCCCTCCCTTCACAATTACCTTTGAACGCGCTCATTAGACACTTTGATACAAAAGATAAGCTCAGTCTGTTGCCGCTAATGTACATGTGTATTTCCTGAAATAGGAAGTGAGTCAAGAATATCCCAATGGCCAGTGTAAAAATGGCAAGATTTCTCATTTTTATTTTCAGTACAGACTGATATGAAAAACAAGTTGCCAAAAATAAAAAAATATAGATGTCTACTACTTGGGCGACCCAATCTTACATAATATATGCCCCGGTGTAAAGTAAAAATAACAGTATCCTGGAGAGGGCCATCCAAAGTTGTAATGGAGAGTTCGGGGAAAGGTTACATGTGCTAAAAAGACTACCATGTCCTGCCACGTGCTGGTCTCCTGTCCTCACAAGGACAGTCTCAAAGTATGGTCCTGTATTAGAAAGTGTTCCTTAGTTCCCTCCCGATGCGTTTCATCCATCGGTCAAAGTGGATTCATCAAGGGAAAAGGAATATAAATTTGAATCTATAAGGTAAATTTTAAGAACCATAATAGAGTCATCATGGACTAAAATTTTGGGGTGGTACACCAATAGTGGGGAGCCGTATTCTGTCCACAGAGTGCTGCACAACTTAGTCAAAGTAATAGCTAACACAGAATTTCAGAAAAGGAACATCATACCAACAGTAAAATACGGTGGTGCTAGTGTGATGTTCTGGGGCTGTTTTGCTGCTTCAGGACCTGGAAGACTTGCTGTGCTAAATGGAACCATGAATTCTGCTGTCTACCAAAGAATCCAGAAGGAGAATGTCAGACCATCTGTTCGTGACCTCAAGCTGAGGCACACTTTGGTTATGCAGCAGGACAATGATCCAAAACAAACCAGCAAGTCCACCTCTGAATGGCTTAAGAAAAACAAAAATGGACTGGCCTAGTCAATGTCCTGACCTTAATCCAATTGAGATGCTGTGGCATGACCTTAAAAATGCGGTTCATGTTCGGAAACCCTCGAAGGTGGCTGAGTTACAACAATTCTGCAAAGATGAGTGGGCCAAAATTCCTCGAGAGCGTTGTAAAAGACTCATTGCCAGTTATGGCAGACACTTGATTCCAGTTGTTGGTGCTAAGGCAGGTCCAACCAGTTATTAGGTTTAGGGGCAATCACTTTTTCACACAGGGCCCTGTAGGTTTGGATTTCTTTTTCCTTTAATTAAAAAGACCGTCATTTAAAAACTGCATTTTTGATTTATTGTGTTATTTTTCTCTAATATTTACATTTATTTGGTGATCAGGAACATTTAAGTGTGACAAACACGCAAAAGAAAAGAAAATAAGGAAGGGGGTGCAAACACTTTTTCACAAAACTGTACTTATACATTACTTATCTTAAAGTATAGAGAATCCGGACTGCACACTATTCACATTATATATTATAATTATTTATTATTATTTATTTATATAGCGCCATTAATTCCATGGTGCTGTACATGAGAAGGGGTTACATACAAAGTTATAGATATCGTTTACAGCAAACAAATTTACAATGACAGACTGGTACAGAGGGGAGAGGACCCTGCCCTTTCGGGCTTACATTCTACATTATTACAACACACACTAAACCGCAGGGCATAGTTTACATTTCACATGACACATTATATGTAAAAGATGCATAACACTTATTCACATAACGTAGTGGCATATATTTTATTTATAGGCGGTCACAGCTCCAATTCCTCTGCTTCATTATCAAACTAATAGTGTAATAAAACGTTACAGTTGCCACTAGAGGGCAGTGTAGTCCTACAGTGCTATATGATTCTCTAGTCTACAGCAACACATGCAGAGATCATGTTATACCGATGGGTGCGCTCTTGAGCCACTGTTCAGAATCTTGGGAAACTGTTTTCTGGGTGATAAAATTCTGTCATAGTAAAAATTTCTTTTAACCAGATAATGAATTTGAGGGATTTGAAAAGCTGTGGTTAAATCTATAACTACAGTATAAATGGTACTTATAGGTATGGTCTCAATAGAAAGAAATGCTGCCAAGCAGAATGTGCCAGTGCACAAACAGCTCCTACGTAGTTCCTTATACTTCACTTGCTCTGCCTAGAGTCCGCCCGTGAAATGAACTAAAGCTTGGGAGACTCCTGGACAATATTGAACAATTGGAAAATATACTTTAAAGCGGTTAACCTGTACTTGGAAAACCGCTTGTGATTACCATATTCCCCCTTGTAAAATTTTTATTTTACAAGGGAGAATTTAGTGTTTGGGAAGGGGTCATCTGAGTAGTGTAGGGACGGAGAGCTATATGACTTTTTTTCTCAGTTTTTATGCAGTTTTCATTAGATTCCTTTTTATACAAATTTATTTTCATTTTGAAGTCGATTGTTGTTATTTGACTGTAATTATGTCTCACATTGTTTGGTTAAGTATCGGTTAAGGGGTTGTAGATCACTTCCTGCTCATTTGCTATATGTAAGCTACTTGCTTGTAATGTTCCCCCATACCTGATGAAGGCGGTATTCAGCTGCCGAAACGCGATGTGAGTTTAGCATTTTAATAATGGTTTGTTTATTTTTATTAATCTTTTGCCCTTTCTTGCATGCCCAGCACTCCGCTTGACCGCACATTTTTTTCTTCATTTGGAAAACAAATTGTCATAGAATAATTTGTGGACTATATATACAGAGTACCTAAGTGCCAGAAGAGCAGAATCCTTTCTCAAGTGACCCAAGTTTGTAAATTACTCCCCTCTGGAAATGTATTGTTTTCCAGAAACAAGCAACAGTGGATGTTGCTGAGTGAAAATTTCAAATCTGTCATTCTAGCTCCAATACATTGTAGCGCCCACAGGGCCGGTGTTAGGGGCAGGCAGACCAGGCAGCTGCCTAGGGCCCCCACTCCCCAAGGGGCCCCCCCAGCTTGCGACACATCACGCAGCCGCTATTGGGGCCCCTGTGAGGCAGGGGGGCCCGCCTGCCCCCATTGCCGACTCCCCCCGACGCAGCGCCACTTTGAACTAAACTGGCATCTGCCGGTACAGTTCAAAGCAATGATGGAGGAGAGAGCATCAGCTGACGCTACCTCTCCCATCATTCCCCTCTGCCTCTGACACAGCGGGTGCGCGATGACATCATCACGCACTCACTGTGTACCAGCCAGGCAGAGCAGGAAACAGGAGACGGGAGCAGCGCGGGCATGAGGAGAGGTGAGGAGTGTATTTTTTTTAAAATATGTCAGTGAGTGCTGAACTGTGGCTGTGGGGCCATTCCTGGGGGGGGGGAGAGATGAGGGCTGTGTTATATAGGCCCTGCTATATACTATGTGGGCCCTGCTATATACTATGTGGGCCCTGCTATATACTATGTGGGCTGCACTATATACTATGTGGGCTGCACTATATACTATATGGGCAGTGCTATATACTATGTGGGCCGTGCTATATACTATGTGGGCCCCGCTATATACTATGTAGGCCCTGTTACATACTATGTGGATCGCGTTATATACTATGTGGGACCTGCTATATACTATTTAGGCCCTGCTATATACTCTGTGGGCCCTGCTATATACTATGTGGGCTGCGCATATACTATGGGCCCTGCTATATACTATGTGGGCCGCGCTATATACTATGTGGACGCTGCTATATACTATATGGGCCCTGCTATATACTATGTAGGCCCTGCTATATACAGTCATGGCCAAAAGTTTTGAGAATGACACAAATATTATATTTTCACATGATCTGCTGCCCTCTGGTTTTTATGTGTGTGTTTGACAGATGTTTTTATCACAGACAGAAATATAATTGCAAACATATGAGTAACAAAAGCTTATATTGACAGTTAGAATGAGTTAATGCAGCAAGTCAATATTTGCAGTGTTGACCCTTCTTCTTCAGGACCTCTGCAATTCTCCCTGGCATGCTCTCAATCAACTTCTGGACCAAATCCTGACTGATAGCAGTCCATTCTTGCACAATCAATGCTTTCATTTTGTCAGAATTTTTAGGTTTTTGTTTGTCCACCCGTCTCTTGATGATTGACCACAAGTTCTCAATGGGATTAAGATCTGGGGAGTTTCCAGGCCATGGACCCAAAATCTCTATGTTTTGTTCCCTGAGCCATTAAGGCCTCTTTCACACATCCGGCATTTAGCCGCAGCGCCGCATCCGGTATTTTGTATGAAATGCATCCGTCTCATCCGGTGTATCCGGTTTGGCATCCGTTGACGCCGTATGCGCCGGATCCGGTTTTTTAAGAACGCCCTTTTTGGGGTTCCAAATATGATTGGCTACTGTAATCCTATATATACACTGGTCCTACATCCCTTCTTTGACAGGTTGTAGAGGAGCAAGTGCAGTTTGGAGAGAAGAGCAAGTAGCAAGTGATTGGCGAACATGGATGTCATTATCGGCAATATCTTCAGGAATCTTGTTGATTTTACTGCGGAGATGAATCGATTGAGGTTTATCGTTCTGGAGAAGGAGCGAAAGTTTGAGGAGCAGCGCATTAGACGTCAGCGAAGACGCCACCGTATGTGGATCCACCCCATCACGGCACAGAGATTAACTCGTGGTGTCTATTCCACACTGAACATGGAGCTGCGACAAAATCCAGAGAAGTTTTTTGCCTATCTGCGGATGAACAAAGAAAACTTTGATGATTTGCTGGAGCGTGTTGGAGACCAAATTAAAAAATCGGACACCTACTGTCGGTTCTCGGTATCTCCGGCGGAGCGTCTCATGGTGACTATAAGGTAAGCTATATGTATTGGATCTGTTTGTTTGAGCGCACTTGTAATTTTATCATTAATTGAACATCACAGGCCAACTAGGAAACCATATGAGTATCCCCAAATTTAGTTATAAAACAGTCTTTGTCATAGATGTGATTATGTTTGGTATCTCCAATAGTCGTAGCTGAGTTCTGGTATGTAATGCTGCGTTTCTGAAATAATTTGTATTTTCTAATTTGTTTTCAGATTTCTGTCAACTGGCGAAACTCTATCATCGCTACATTTTCAGTATCAGATGGGAATCTCCACACTATCCGGGATAATAAAGTATACTTGTCGTGCTCTGTGGGATAGTTTGGTTGGAGAATTTATTCCAGAGCCAACAACAGAGCGGTGACTTGAAATAGCGGACCAGTTTCTACGCATCTGCCAGTTCCCCAATTGGCTGGGGGCCGTTGATGGAAAGCACATCCGCATTCAAAAGCCAAAAAAGCCAAAAGGAACTGGATCTGAATTCTTTAACTATAAAAAAATATTTCTCTATCGTCCTGATGGCTATTGCAGATGCGCACTACAAGTTTATCGCGGTGGACATTGGGTCTTATGGACGGTCTAATGACTCCCAAGTGTTTAAACTATCTGCTATGGGACGTAAATTGTATGGAAACAGTTTTCATTTCCCCCCCCCTAGGCCACTGCCTCAAACCTCAGGCCCACCGATGCCATTCGTGTGTGTAGGTGATGAGGCATTCCAGCTGTCCCAACACCTCTTGAAGCCGTACGCCAGCAGAGGATTAACACATACAAAGCGTATATTTAACTACCGCCTCACAAGAGCCAGACGGATGGTGGAGTGTGCCTTTGGCATTATGACAGCAAAATGGCGTGTCCTTTTGACTGCAATTAACTTGAAGACCGAGACTGTTGATGATGTAGTGAAAGCGTGCGTGGTCCTCCATAATTTTGTCCTAACCAAGGAACCAATTTCTCTGGAGGACCACAATCAAGAAACAACTTTGCACGACTACAGCAACATTACCACTCGCAGTACAGTCGCGGTTTCAAGAATGAGGGACCAGTTTGCTCAATACTTTGTGTCACCGGAAGGTAGTGTTGACTGGCAGGATGACAGAGTGTGATAAATGTATTGTTTCTTTTAATAATTTTCTTTACCCACAATAAACCTTTAATAGTTTACTTGTCTACCTTCTTGTGTGTTTTCTACTGTAACCTTTTTGCCATTGTTGTGTCCATGGCTGTTTAACAAAACTATTTCACCTTTTGTCAAAAAAAGTGTACATTGTAGGCCATGGTTCCCCAAATCCAGTCATCAAGGCCCACCAACAGGTATTGTTTTCAGGATTTACTTTGTATTGCTCAGGTGATAATTGCCTCACCTGTGCAATACAAAGGAAATACTGAAAACAATACCTGTTGGTGGGCCTTGATGACTGGATTTGGGTAACCATGGCCTACAATGTACCCTTTTTTGGACAAAAGGTGAAATTGTATTAACAAAAGTATTTCACCATTTGTCAAAAAAAAGTGTACATTGTAGGCCATGGTTCCCTTACTCCAGTCCTCAAGCCACCAACATGTCAAGTTTTCAGTCTTTCCTTTGTATTGCTCAGGTGATAATTGCCTCACCTGTGCAATACAAAGGAAATCCTGAAAACATGATATGTTTTTGGTGGGCCTTGAGGATTGGAGTAGGGGAAACCTGGGGTAGGGGATAATCTAAAAAAGGACACATTTTTAGTAAAAAGATAATAGAAACCCGGGACATAACTTTGTAAAAAGGTTGCATTTATGAACCTTTTAGCCAACCTGTATAACAAATTTAATACTTAACATCCTATAAATTAAAGACAGACAACAATGTTAAACCAATGAACAATTTATTGAAATTTTTTTTTTAATATAATTGTTATAAAATTAGGCCTTTTGGCCAAATGTTTAACATAGAAATAACCTTTTTTTTATATGAAACTTTATTTTTTTATTAAACTTTATTTATTAAACTTTATTTTTTTATTAAATTTTTTTTTTCATTAAAAAAATGATAAACAAACACATATTTAAAGGTCTGTGTAGTGTGGGGTGGAAATACTGCTGGAGGGCCTGCGGGACACTTCGATCGTGGGAGTGTGGAGAGTGTGGAGGGACAAACGGGATGGTGGTGGGGAAGGAACAGGAAGAGGTGAAGGGGTGGAAAGACCAAAAGAATGGGAAGACAAGGCAGAACAGGTGGGTGGTGGTGGAGTGGAGGGTTGTGCATGAGGAGCAGGTGACATAGTAGGTATTTGGAAGGGGGAAGGAGATTGGTAGGTAGAAGTGTGGTAGGGAGTAGGTGGCTGGTAGTGGGTAGGTTGTTGGTACTGGGGAGGTGACTGCAGTTGGGGAGGTGGTTGGTACTGGGGAGGTGGTTGATATTGTGGAGGTTGATGGACCTGGGGATGTGGTTGGTATTGGGGAGGTTGATGGACCTGGGGAGGTGGTTGGTATTGAATAGGAGGGGGAGGAGGTATGGCAGGTGGAGGGGGGGGAAGATGGACGGCGGCTGTAGGGGGGGGAGGTGGTGGAATGACTGGGGTGGATTGAGGATGGGAGACAACCTGCGCTAGAGCAGTGTGGCACGTGTGCATCACATACATCTGCTGGTCATAAGATAGCGGATCTATGCGCTCCGCAACCGACCTAAAAAAGCTGTAGTTCGGGGGTGCTCTTAACTCAGAACGCACAGTTTCCAGAAGTGTCTTGACCTCACCAACTAGTGAGGTTATCTGATTAACGCCTGCGGAAACTTGTTCAGATAGCAACTTAAGGCAGTTCTGGAAAGATGCGTTCATGTGCAAGAACTCGGGCGCATAGTTCTTTTCCTGACCCTTCTGACGCTGCCGCCCAGTACCCGCAGCAGTACTAGAGGTGGCAGGGTCAGAAGGGTGGGGTAAAGGGAAGGCTATATCCTGACCAGCAGATTCATGTAATGCAGCCGGCCACGATGCTCCAGTGCTGGTGGAGGGGACAGCGGGATCAAGTGTGTGTGAAGTCTGGGAAGGGGCAGATGTGGAGGGTTGGTCAAAGTGTCCCTCGGTGTCGGTCTCCTGAGGGATCACTCTAGAAGGCTCCAACTCTGCAGGCGCCCGAGTTCTGCTCACCGTGCTGTGGAAGAAACAAAAACATAAAATTAATATACAGATGTGGAATGGCCCTGGCTGTAAAAAAAAAAAAATTTAACATTTTATGGTTATATTTACCTTCTGGTGACCATTGTTTCACGCAGGAACGCCAGAGCTCGTGCATATTTGTACTTGCTCTGGCGTCCTGAAGATCCACTCGGGGCCCGCATCTCTTTGTTAAATTCCTTCTTAAAGCGATCCCTCACAGACCGCCACCGCTTCATAATTCTCTCCCCTGAAATGAGAAAGCACACATTGGTTACTATACAACAACCACACTTTAGTCCTCGTGTCCCCCAGAGTTAATGTTTTCATTGTTTCCATAGTGTTTCACAAAAGAAAATAAGGAAAACAAGAAGCGTTGGTTACACGAGGACAGAAGTTTTGAAAAAACACCTTTACAGTCAGCAACATGAACTATACTTACGTAATTTAGTCTGGGACCTAGGATTGAGGTCCTCCCAGCGGTGCACCATTGCTGCTGCCACTTCCGTCCAGAGCCGTCGTGTCACAATTTGATCCGCATGCCGGCGGTCCCCCATGTTCCACAGTGGCTCCCTTTCTCGGACCAGGTCGATCATCAACTCCACGTCCAATCCCTCCTCCGTGTCCGAGTCGGGAGCACGCTGTGAAGCCTGTGAAATTAACAAAGAAAAAAAAAAAATCATCAGACACATTGTTTGAAATTTTCAAAATTATACATGTTACAATGGGAAAATTAATGCACAAACATTTTTAGATAACACGTTTTGTAAAAAGGAAAAATTATAGAAAATGGCAAAAAAAAAAACTTACACGTTGAGAACCGCCGACAGTCTCATGACGACTCTGGGAGGCGCTGGGAGAAACCCTCTGGCTCCCAGATGCGAGAGACTAAAAATGAAAAGAAAAATTAGGATATTGGCAGGTGTTGGCCGCTGTGTGAAGTATGTACTAAATGTTTTTCTATGTGTTGTGTGTACTGTGATGGTGTGTTTCTGCGATTGATGCAGGATACTTACGAATTGTGAGCCCACTCCGGGTATCTCTCCACCCCGTCCTTCTTCCTCTGGGAGCTCCTCGTCATCTTCAGATTCCTGTTATTAAAAAAACCCAATCAAGACATATAGCCCACAGATGGATTGTGGATAGAAAAATTAAAAATACATATTTTTACTGCCAATTCCTGACGATGGCTAGGAGGGCTCCCAGAAGAAGATGTGTCCTGCTGTGGCGGCTCTGGCTCTGGCTGGGAGGGAGGAGATGGCGATGCCGGTGGTGCTGCCGCCACCGCTTCAGCCGCTGCCTCCTCCGCCAACACCGCCATTGCGGCAGCTGCAGCTGCTGTTTGACGTTATCTGCTGTGGAAGAAACAAAAAGGGACAGTCAATATATTTCTATATTCCTTGGCCCTGGCTGAAAGAGAAAAACAAACATGTATTTTTATTGAAATGGGGGATGTAATCTTTACTTTCTACTGGCTTCCCTCCTTGCCCGCCTCTCCTCCTCTCGTCTATCTCCAGCCGCCGCCTCCCCTCTTGTTGTAGTCTTCTGCTGTTAAGTAAAAAGGGACTGTAAATTTTATATTCCTTGTCCATGGCTGAAAGAAAAACAAACATGTAATTTACAGCAAAATGTGTGCTGTAATACTTACTTTCTGCTTGCTAGCCTCCTAGCTTGGAGGTCCTCTCCTCCCCTCTGCTCAACTTGCGCTTCAGCCGCCGCCGCCGCCCGGTGAAGTCTTCGGCTGTTGAATAAGGACTAGTGTTGAGCGATACGATACCGCAAGTATCGGGTATCGGCCGATATTAGCTCTATCGGCCTTTCGATACTTAGTTCTGATATTTTCGTCTTATCGGATACCGGAATCGGGATTGTCACTGTCACTGTCAGTGTCCGTCGGTCGGGTCTGTCAGGAGTCAGCGGCACTTACCTGGCAGAAGATCGCCGGCGGTCACGGGCTGGACTGCTTCATGGCCGCCATCATCTTTCCCCGGCGGTCACATGCAGTTTCTCGCGATAACTGCAGTGACTGCTGGGTAATCCCGGCCGTAAAGCAGTCAGTCCGATGACGTCACCGCCGGGGAAGCAGGTAATCAGCTGTGCTGCGTCGAGATGACAGGCTCTGCCTGTCATTGCGATGTAGCAGAGCTGGATCGCCGTGGGACAGTCGTTACTATGGACTGCGTCGGACAGGTGGTATACTGTTGTTTTTTTAATTTTTTTACAGGAGATCGATGGCGTCGCAGGAATGAGAGTATAATAAAAGAAATGAAAACTGTGTTGTCTCTTTTATTTCATTAAAATACTTTTTTCTTGCTGTGTCTTTTTTTTAATACATTTAAAAACTTTGGGATTAATAATGGATCGGTGTCTTATTGACACCTCTCCATTATTAACCGGGCTTATTGTCACCGTGCAATCAACGGTGACATTAACCCCTTATTACCCCACTTGCCACCGCTACAGGGCAGTGGGAAGAGCCGGGTAAAGTGCCACAATTGGCACATCTTTTGATGCGCCAAATGTGGGGCTGCTGTAGCCTGGTATTATCAGGCTGTTGAGGGCCAAAATCCATGGGCCTTGACAGTCTTTTAATACCAGGCGGCAGCAGTCTGCATTTTACTTGGCTGGTTAACACAAATAGGGGGACCCCTACGCCTTTTTTTTTCGAGGGGATCCCCTATTTTTGTTAACCAACCAAGCTAAGCAAACTGCTGTGGCCTGGTATTATCAGGCTGGCAAGGTCCATGTATGTTGGCTCCTTAACAGCCTTAAATACCATTCCTCAGCAGCAGGGGCGTACATATAAATCATGGGGCCCCATAGCAAAAGTCTGAATGTTCCCCACCCCCCCAAAAAAAAACACAGAGGCATTGTAAATGTAAAGTGCCAGCACAGTGAGGGAAGTTGAGTCGCACAGAGACAGGGGTTTTGGGGGTACTCGGCACCGATCACGTCGACTTCTATGGGGGATGTCACGAGTAGCACAGCTCGGTCCGTGACCTGGGCGATCACTGGAATGTGGGATATTTCCAGGGGATGATAGAATGTTCGTGTAGTTTGTCGTGACGCCACCTGTAGTACCTGATCAGGGTGTCCAGCGCTGCTGTGCAGGTCCTCTGGAAGGGATGGTGTAGTGCAGGTAGGTGAAAAGTCTTCTACAGGTAACACGCTATCCTTCCAGGGCAGATAGATGTGAGATAGAGCAATGGTGCAAAGTGATGTAGCAGAGTAGACTATGCGACGTAGTAAGGAAGCAGGAAACACTTCAAGTTAAGCGTTGCATAATAAAAATTTTAATAATAACATTACAAAAGTGCAAATGGCTTATATTATGTGACATGTTTTGTTACTGTTCATACCCTTGATATGTGTTATACATGTGTGTTAATAAATACATATTCAACAAAAGTGCAAATAGCATTAGTGCCGAAGTTCGTGGAGACTTCTTAGGACTACCCCCACCGGGGTAACTTCACAGTGTCCTTTACTTGTGCTTGTGGAGGACCTGCTCCAAACCTCCAACTGTGGTCTTGGGTGGGCTGCAAGACTTTCCTTGAGCAGACCTCACTTTCGGCCACACCAAACGGGTTTTTAGTTTCTGAGGTAGTT
>JARQOD010000003.1:226896474-226928647 GCA_033576555.1 Oophaga sylvatica | reverse complement strand
TTCCCCTTTTCCACTCACTCTGGCCTCCAACTTGCCAACTTTTCCAAGATGGACTTTTCGAGTCAAAATATGCACAAAGGCCTCAGGTTTTAGGGCATGTCCCTGTTTTCCCTTTTTTTACCCCTATTTACCGGTTTTTAGTGTACGGGTTCGTCCCAAGATATACCCCCACCAGGGGTTGGACTCTTCCTATGCCTTTCTGCCATTTCCCCCCTTCTCCTATTATGGCAGCAAAAAAACTCTCATTCCCGTGTCACCCATTTTGACATGGCTTTTTTAAAACCCCATCCCCTCAAATTTCTCCCCAAGGGGGAATTTAAAAATCACCAAGCGTACAAATCATCATTATACATTGCTTTTACAGCATATGAGTCGCCGCCGGGTCGTGGGGTACTCGGCCCCGAGCCGTTCATTCTATGGGGGATGTACGGTGACCAGTCGGTCCGGGCCCCCTGGGCGCTCATGAAAAGGGGGATATTTACAGGGGATTAAAGTGTTTGTAGAATGTTCTGCGCCACTGTGGTACCTGGTGGGTGACCAGCGCTGCTTACGATGCTGAAGGGTTGGTGGGGGGAGCAAGGGGGGTTAACCTTTCCCCAAACAAGGTGGGGTTTTTTAGGGTAAACGGGTGTGGGGTGCAGGATGGAGGGGGGGTTTTGCAGGGGGTAAAATGCACACACAAAAATTTTTTTCTGTATTTTTCTGATGGAAGGCAGGAGCCCCCCGGGGGCGGGGGAGGGTAAAGGATGCACGCCCGTTTTTCCCCACTGAGTGGGGTTTTTGGGCCCCCCTCTCCCCCGTAATGTGACCCCGACCTGTATAAAACGGGTCTAACTTGTCTTAAACTTTACCCGGCTGATTTTGTATAGGGCTTTTTATTGGAAGAACTAGTCTCAAATGGGGTCTGCCGACCCCCTTTTCCCCCAACCGCCCGTTCAAACCTATGGGCTCCTGGCTTTTTAGTCCCCCAGGGTCTCGGTTTCCTGCTAGTGGAAGGTCCGCAAGCTCGGACCGGGCCCGGGTTTAATCAGAGTAGGGGAAAACTTCAAGTATTTCCCTTGTCACTCTTTCTTATCCCCTGCCTTTGCCCCACTTGACCCCAAAAGCACACGCTAGCAGATGGTGGATGCTTTTTCCTTTCTCACCCTTCAAAGGTCGGCCTTTTTCTCATGAACTGAACCCGGTTGACTCAGCCCTGACTAGGCTGGTGGGTACCTTTCCATTTTTCGCCCCACGTTTGTCTAACTTGGAGCTGCGATTTAGGGTTTTTCAACAACTGCTGTTTTTCTCTTCTCTCCAAGAGGACAAAATCAGACTGCCTACTCTTGTAGACTAGTTTGACAAAACGTGAGCTTCTGAGGGACTATGCTGAGCCCTCAGCTAAAAAAACTTTGTGGCTTCCCATCCTTATATAAAAAAGGCTCCCTTGGTGCTTAGGGATTGGTGAAGAAGTGTTTATGCCTTTGGGTCCTTAGTGGTCATTCCTTCGGTGAATCCCTTGGGAAATGATTTGTTTGTTAGTGTTACGTTCCTATAGGGTCTTGTGCTTGGGGTGCGAGGAAAACCAGGGGACTAGGTTGAAATGAAAGAATTGTATTATTATAAAGAGCTGAAAAGTTCAACGTTTGCAGGAACAGCGACAGGAGACAAGAGGCCAGAGTAACTTAAGCCTACAATAAATTCCCTCCAAAGCAGTTTAGGTTCTCTTTCTGTACGTAATTCCTCTGCAAATGGATTCACCAAACAGCAGGTTTCCAGGTCAAAAGTGTTCCAATGTTTCTCGTGGGAATAGTGGAGTACAAGTCCAAGGTTTCCGGAGTCAGGTCACAGATGACTGAGGCTGATTCGGAGCAGTTGTTCGCTGAGGCGCTTAAGAAGCAAGAGGGAAGAATCAGGGCGGGAAATGAAAACTGGAAACTCCATTTAACTGAGGGCAAAGCTGCAGAAAGACGAAAGCAAAATGGCCGATGGAAAAAATGAGTTTCAAGGAACTGTCAACAGAGACAAAGAACCTTCATTACTCCCCCCTTGGGGGAAAAACCTCCGGATACCTCAGCCCAGGCTTGTCGGGTACCTTGATGAACTGGCGGGCAGGCGAGGAGATTTACATTATTGAATGGTTCCCATGAGTTGCCTCCACTGGGTAGCCCTGCCTTTAATCAAATATTGCAGTGATTTCTGTAAACCTGGAATTAAATCTTTCCACCATAATTCTTCTACCATCGACCAGCAGGGTCAGGGCAAGGAGGAGAACTCAGGAAACGTATTGGGTGTTGCAGCCTTTAGTGGATACTGAAAGACAGGGTGGATTTCATAGTTTGGGCAGTTTTGAAGACGACAAGCAACGCACTTATAATTTATTGTCTTATAAGGTCCAAGTATTATGTCCCAATTTAGACGTTGGAATCTTTTAATTTAAGATTTTTGGGGTTGAAGCCAGACCAAATTCCTACCTTGAAAGTGGGCTGTTTCGAAATTATCTGCTGCTTTCTTTTTACCTTTCCTAGCCAATTCTGATTTTCCTTTAGAAGATCCATATTCTTTTGTAAAGAAGTGATTTTTCAGCCACTGCCGGCAAGGGCGTTCTATGGGAAATCGAGGAAGAATGTTGGTGTTACCTAGTTGGAGTAAAAGGAGATGCTTGGGAGGCGCTTGAGAGTTGTTTTAAAAAGAACTCAGGCGTGGAAGTGACACCCAATCATCCTGTAGGTGGCAGATAAAACAGCGGAGATACTGTCCAGGTCTGATTGGTTCGTTCTGTCTGTCCATTAGTCTGGGGATGAAAAGCGAAGAAAGGTTTATTTTAATGTCCAATGCGCACGAAATTTTGCCAAAACCTTGAAGTGAATTCACCCCCATCCGAAATGACCTTCCGGTCTCCTTGTAAGGAAACAATTCTTAATCATCAAGCTGATGTCTGTTTTACAGGGGTAAGGACCAAGGGATAAAAAAGAGTGCCTTTGTTGACGGTAACCACCATTGAATGGTGTTTTCCCTTGAGAGGTTGGTAACTCCCAATGAAGTCCCCTAGAAAATGGATCCCATGGGCGGGACGGGGTGGGAAGAGGTTGCAACAGCCAGTTGGTTGGGGCGAGGTGTTTTGCATCTTGCACAGCTTCACATGAAGTGCATAGTTTAAGACATTTTCCTGTAAGTGGGCCACAAAGAAATGGAAAAAAAAGAAATTCTTGGTCTTTGATTCCCCTATGCCGGATCTTGGAATCGGGAGAGTTGCAATCTCTAAATCGCTGTTTCAGGATTAAGGTTGTCCTGAATCCACCACCATTCTTAAAGACAAAGGGGCTTAGTCCCTGGGGGGGGTTTAGCCAACAAAATCCGCATGGTTTTTCCCCTTTATGTCCTTAAGTAGGTCTTGTTATGAATCACTCCCAGGAAATTAGGTCGAAGATAGTTTAGGAGGAGTAAGGTGGAAGTGTCTTGCGAAGAATCCTAGAGGTGCATCAGCCTTTCCATTGCGCGTTGGTCTATAAGAAATGAAAAATTAAATTGGTTTAGGAAAAGATTCCAGCGAGCCTGGCGGGGATTCGGCACTTAGCCCCCATGATAAATTCAGGTTTCGTTTGGTCTGTCAGGACGGGGCTTTTGCTGTGCGTCCCTGAGAAGGTGTCTCCTTCCTTGAAGGCGGCAATAAGGCCAACAATTCTCTATTGCCCACATTTAGTTCCTCTCAGCCGAAAGACAACTGCTGGGGGAAAAGAAGGCCAGGGTGAAGAATTCTTCTCCTGTTCTTGAGAGAGTATAGCCCAACGGCACGTTGAAGCATCCACCTCTTTTTGAAGGCAAGTGGGGTTGGGAGTATAAGATAGGTTCGTGGTAAATTTTATCCTTTAAAAGGAAAATGCTTCTGAGCTTGCGGGGCCGGAGACCTGATGTTCCGGGTTAAGTTGGGGTGATAGGTGACACAACCTCAGAAAAATTCTTAATGAAAACGTCTATAGAAGTTGGCAACCGATGAAACGCTGCACCTCCTTCAATTTTAGGAATTGGGGGCAACCTTGGGTTGGGTCTTATTCCTCCATACTAACCCTTGCTAGATTTAATACCCCAGGAAATTGAATTTCGGTCCTAGGAATTTCCTTTTTCAAGTTTGATGTAGGTTGGTTTGTCTTAGGCGTTCTAAGACCATTTCACATGTCCTGATGTTCCTCTGTGGAGTTAGAAAAAAATTAGAATTCATCCAGTTAAATCACCACAAATGTATTGGAGATCCGAAGATATCATTCCGAAAGTGTTGGAAAGTGGCTGGGGGGGGTATCAGACCAAAAGGATAACTAGATATTCAAGTGTCCATAGCGTGACCTGAAAGCAGTCTTCCATTCATCCCGTTAATACGGACAGTTATAGGCCCCACGGAGATCCGTTTGGAAAATTTTGGCATGGCACTTCTCCAACAACTCGGGATTAAAGGCAATGGTAAACGGTTTCAATGAACCTTATTGAGTTCCCTATAGTCTATGAGGGTTCAGAGATCCATCTTTCTTCCACAAAGAAGATGGGTGCACCTGGGGAGATGAAGAGGGGCGTATGAAGCCCTTGGCTAAATTTTGTCTTATAACCTTCAAGCTTTTTTCTCGGGCCCCGCTAGGGGGTGTCTTACCAAAAGGTTCTCGGTCCAGGAATAATTCAATTGGCAATCATATGGACGGTGAGGGGAAACTGATCAGGTTTTCTTGTCACTTAAATCCACATAGTCCTGGTTACGCGGGTTTGTTCGGGCTGACATGGTTCCTTTAGGAACAGAGCAAGCTGGAAACTCCTTGATCTCTTTTTCCGGAAAAGTGTAATTCCTTGGTCTCCCGTTAATCGTGGTTTGCGCCTGCAGCCTGGTAGCCCTGAATAATGGGAAAGTGGGGAGAAGAGATAGAAAAAAACTTTTCTCTGATGATCTTTACCCATAAGGCCCTAAAGGCTCTGTTTCTTGATCCACTGGTCCAGAAGTCAGTTGAGAGCCTCCACAGTTCCATTGTACGGAGTGCCTTCTTTCTGAAAGTTTCCCCTGTTTTTAGAGCAAAAGGAGATACCATAAAATTTCCACTTGCTCCTGGTCGTCATTGCAGGTAGCACCAGCTGGTCAACCCGGTTTGATGGAAAGGAAGAATGAGAATTGTTTATTTTACAACTCAGCTGGGACCCCCGCTGAGGAAACTTGAAAATTGCAGGTTTATACCGTCATCGTCCCAGAACTAACGAGTTTAAGTCCGAGAAATCAAGATCTCTTGCAAGCAGTCTCTCTGGAGCCTGAGGTCGGACATGACAGAGCTCCCTCTCGCAACATCACGTGAATGGACCGCTGCAGTAGTCTTACGAGACGGTGGGTTGTTATAATGGTGCCCTGACTTACCCAGTAGAAAACAGATTTTCCTTTATCGTTGTTCTTTGCGTGCATCACTAACCCGTTTTGTAAAAGGCCACCTGCATGGGTTAGGTTTGGTTCCCTTGTATCCTTCAAAGGTTCCTTAGTGGGAGGGGAGGTTGTAAAAGGTTGTGGTTATTTTCGAAACCTCTCTTTGTCTGGTTCAGTCGGACGAGCTCAATACGGTAAATAGTTAATAAGTCACCTAACGCAGTGGGGGGTCGGCCGGCAAGTTCATCCTTAATCAGTGGGAAACCCTTTCCGAAAAATGATTTTTTAGGGGGAAGTGTCCCAAAGTGGTTCAAGGCCCATTTTCCCGAATCCAGGGCTTATTGGGGTATGAACGCTTCCTTGGGCAAGTTATATGGCTGCTTACTTTGACTCGTTGGGGTCTCAAACCCTGCCCCATGGCTGATTAAAGCATCAAGGTGATTCAAACAATCATCTCAGTTCATTTCAGAGGGTTTGCCCCCCAAAGCCTATTGGAAGCAACATGATTTTTAAGACTTTGGATCGTTCAGTGGGTTGTGAGGCTGTGCAGAGAAAAATAAATTGCATTGAAATAAATCCCGAATTTTCCGTTCACCGCCAAAAAAAAAAAAAGGGAGGTAATTTGGGGTCCCAGAACTCGGGGTTAGGCGGGCCTGGGCTCGTTCCTCTGAGCCTCAATCCGGCCGCAATTCTGGGTTTTTGTTGTCAAACACTTGCAAATTATGTTAGTGAGGTCCTGTAGGCTTGCAAAACGGGTTTTAAAGTCTGACATCTGAAAGGATTGTATAGTCACTCCGCAAAGTTTCTTTATGGGGCCTCCATCTTCCAAATCTTTTAAGCAGAAGTGTGGAAGAGGAAAGGAGAAAAAAAAAAAAACAATAGTGTTTACCTGTGGTAAATCAGGTAAAATTTTAAGGAAGCGTCACCGGAATGGTTGTGGAATAAAACCCCTGTTCACATAAGGTATTAAACGGAACTGATACCCCCCCCGTCCAGCAGACCGGTTTCCCAGACCCAGCAGGACACTAAACATTGGTCTGAATTTGTCATGTATATGTCAGTTCTATAGCGTCTTGTGCTTGGGTGGAGGAAACACAGGGAAATAGGTTAAAAATGAAATGACTTGTATTATTCATACAAGCATGCTGAAAAAGTTCACACAGTTTGCAGGAACAGGACGGAGACAAGGGCCAGAGTAACTTCAACACTAAATAAATCTCCAAGCGGTTAGGATCTCTTTCTGTACCGTAATTCCTCTGCAAACATGGATTCACCAAACAGGGTTTCCGAGTCCAAAAGGTTCCAAGGTTCCTCAGTAGGGAATACTGGAGTACAAGTCCAGGTTTCCGGAGTCAGGTCACAGACTGCTGAGGCTTGATTGGGCACTGATTGTTCACTGAGGTGTTAAGAAGCAAGAGGGAAAGAAGCGGGGCGGGAACATGAAATGGAAAACTCCATATTAATGAGGGCAAGAGCGCAGAAAGACAGAAAGCAAAATGGCCGACGGAAAACGAGTTTCAAGGAACATGTCAACAGAGACAAAGAACTTACAATGGTTCCAAGGGCTGGGTCTAATCCCCCCCTAGAAACATCAGCACTCCCGGGTGAAAGAAATATTTTTAAATCACGTTAACATCAAATAACAAAGAATCTTCCCTTACGGGGCAAGAATCTTTAACATTGAAAGGTAAATATGAAATTATTTAAAAAATTTTTTTTTTTTTCCACTGTGATCTAGTGAAATGCTTAAATTTGTTAGGCCTACTTCGGTACCTAAAGGTAAAGTCCCTTTGTCATGCTTCTGCCTCTGATGTTCGTTTAGGTGAGGTAGCATTTGATGTCTGTCCTACGTGAGGAAACTGTTTACGCCCTTAACCTCTTAGGATTGGCAAGTATACTTGCAGTGGGTGATGCGGTTCTGTTGCAGGGGATTCTTTTTGAGGGACCCAACTATTGAGATTCCCTTCATGAGTGTGTTGAGAGGTTCCTCTTGAATTTTTCTTCGCAAAAACTGTCTCAACTTGACATTGGAGTGTTCTTGCGGTTGATGAATTGGAGTACGGGAATTATTACAGCTTCTCAATACGAGGCCAATCGGCGGGAAAATCTCTAAGTCCGATGTATGCTCCCCTTGCTTCTCTTTGTTTAATGAAGGTTCTTCTTCTTGAAGTTTAATGATCTGGACTAGTTTTAGGTGACCTCTGGATCAGTTGTGTAGTTTTTCCCCCCTCTTCTTTGATACAGTTTTCCTGTTGTCAAATTTGAATTTTGCACGACATAGGGCTCTTTCCCATTGATCACTAATTTTGATTCTCCTTTTTCTTTTCGCACAATTTCTCCAGGTACAAAGGTTCAGCTGGCGCATTTTGTTGTAGTTATCCTCTTGTTTTCCCCTTCTGTTTGGCTTTTCCAAGCAGGCTTGTCTCTCCTGTAGTTCCTGTTGTTTGTTTTCCCAATTTTCAGTAGCAACATCTGCTTTGGTTTCTACAACACCAAGTCCAGATGCATGGGCAGCTTTCCTGGTCTTGCCCGCATGAGATAGGCTGGGGTGCAATTGGGGGGAACTCACAGGTATGTGATGTACGATCTCCGGTAAGGTAGTAAGTTGGCCACCGATTTTTCTTTAAGTGGACTCTTCAAAGGTCATGACGTTGTGATTCCTTTTCAAGAGGACCATTGGTTTGGGGGTGGTAGGTGTGGTTCTTATTTCTTCATCCGTACAAGTGACGAACTCTTTGAACAATTGGCCTCGAGGCTGGGCCTTGGTAGTTAGCACTGCCAGGTATCCGTTGGGTTCTGCAGAATCGCTTGGAACGTCTTTGTGCGTCTTGCGTCGATCTTTGACAGGAGCGACCCAGGAAACCTGGAGTAGTGATCACCATGGTCAGGGCATAGGAGTTCCTGACCGTGGGTGACAAACTTGAAGGTCCAGGCCACGTCTCCAAGGGACGAGTCGTCTTGTGGGTTGCGGGGTGCCTTCTGTGCTGAGTCTTTTTTTGAGGCCACAGGGACCACAGTTTGGCCCACCTCTCAATGGAGCTGCGCATTCCCCACAGTGAAACGAACTTCAACGGGTCTCCAGCTTCTTCCAGCCAAAGTGTCCCGCCCTTTATCGTGGTTAGGTTCCAACCCTTGGATGCTGCTCGGGGGATACTATCTCCCATCCTTTCTGGGTTTTTTGGTTTGAGTACCTCCGGACAGCTTCTCTCATAGAAAAAAGCCGGTTTTCATCCCACAGTGCTTTGTTTAGGGACGCATCCTTTCCTAGGGGGAAACCTTCTGAGTTATCAGCCCCTTGTACGGCGACAAAGGGGGATCGCTGTCCTGAGTCTCCTTCCAGCTGTGTGGGTAAAGGTTTTAAAACGTTTACCACGCGGCCCTGCGGGCTTGTTTTTGGGGTCACCCCTTTCCTCGGGGTAGTTCTTTTCTTTCCAGATCATCCACTTCTTCTTCGTGTCCGATTCTGAGGCACCCGGTAGGGCATAGGTTTTGCATTTTGCGGCCCGCTCGGTATTGATTGTGAATTGGTTTTTTTGACAGCCGAGCCACCCAGCGTTTTTCCAGGGGTCTCGCTTAGCAGTTTCAGATGCGCAAGGGTTTTATTATCGGTTTTGGCGGAATTTGTGGAGGCTGGTTGTGTTAAAACCTCTCCGTGTGCCCAGCCCGTGCAGGAACTCCATTGAAGCTGCTATAGTTCTCGGGGTTCCTCTCGGTCGGGCGGGCTTCCTGCTTGCTTTAGGCGAGACTTTCTCCCAGGCCTTTTTGCTTCTGACTGAGGACAGCTCCAATCTTCTTTGCGGGCGTCAGATACAGCGGAACGTTGGCGTAGTCGGGTAGGCTAGGATCTCGTCCCTGTGGGGATTCCTTCATCCCCTTGAATGTTTTCCCTTTTCTTTCCCCCCAGGGGAAATTGGAATTTTTCTGTCGGGGGGACTGCCCCACCGGGGGGTTTTGAGAGGCGTGTTTTCTTGGTGTAGCCCTTTACAAACCGGTAGTTCCTGTAGTCCCGGAAAACGTCGCACTCCTTGGATTTTGGGTTTTTCCGGGTTTCTGAATGGCGGTGCCTTCCGGGATTGGCGTACCCTTCTGAGTGAAAATATGTCGAGGTATTTCCTTTTTTTTTGAGCAGGGGGCACTTTGAAGGCTTCAGTTTTTTCCCTTACTTGGACGTGACTCGAATACCCCCGCAGGTGTTTAAAATGATCTTCATACGTCTTGGGTACACAATCACGTTTCCCAGGTACAGCAACACAGTTTCAAAGTTGGATGCCCCAGGAGTCTCATCACTCTCTGGAACTTTCCAGGGCATGTGAGTCCAAACGGTTTCTGTCAAAACTCTCGAGTCCCATGGGTTTGGGGGGTGAAAGCCGTTTCTCCGACCCTCCTCGCCACAGTATTCCCGTACCCACTGTGGGGTTAAAGGGGGGAAAAAGTAATTAGCAGTTTTTAAAGGAGCTAAGGTTTCCCTAATGCGGGGGAAAGGGTTGCATTTTTATGTGTAATGCGTTTTATTGTATGTAATCTCCAATTCTCATGCTTCCACCCTTTTTCCCGATGGGGACTAGAGGTGCTCCCCAGGGCTAAAAGTATCCCTTATCACCCCGCTTCCTTCTTATCACGCAAAATTCCCTTGGTTTTTTGGTAGTGTCTGGTGGTATAGGCCGTAAGTTTTTTAAAGGGGGGGGGGTGGTTCCCTGTGAATATGGTGTTGCACCCCTTAATTGCCCCAAAGTAAGGGGGTGTTTGCTAAATACCCCCCGTTTTCCGTTGAAAAATTTAAATTGGAAATCCCCCTTGGTTTTCCTTTTTGGCTGAAAAATGGTTTCGTTTCGAATACTGGTTTTTTCAGCTTCTTCAAAAATTTGGTCTTTTATCCTCCAAAAAAGGTTGTGGGTAATGGAGTGTCTTACTGGGGGGTTTTTAAAAGTGTTCAAAATAAAGGGGGGGGTTTTTTCCCTTATTTTTTGGTCCAGACCCAATCGGGGGTAAAAAAACCTTCCCTCCTTATCTTGAACTAGTCAAATTTTTTTGTTTAAACCCTTGCCATAAGCAGTTCTGTTTATGTCATTGCCTCCTATTGCATTTTTTCTGTGCTATTTTGTGTAAAATATGTGATTTTCGAGTTGTATTTGTCTATGCCTGGAAGAGACTGGTAGTCTCGAAAGTTGCAATTTTTTACCCTCTTTTCAGTTGCCTTAAAAGGTATAACCTGAGGATCTCAAGTCTAATATTTTTTTAACCAATTTAAACATTTCACTCATTGGGGGTTCACAATGGGGTTCGGGTCTGCCCCGTAAATTCCAATCCACCCCGGTCGTTTCACTTTCTGCTGGCCATCAGGGCCCGGATCTCCTTCGGTCCTTCCCTTTTTCTTTGGCTGGCAAATGGGGGCTGTTGGAGAAAACACAACTTCCTCCAAACAGTTATGATAATGTTGGGACCCCAAACCACATTTACGGGAAGCCTTTTCCTCATTTACAGTTTTTACTATAAAAGGTCCCCGGGCCTTCAGCTCCCCTCTACACTTTTTTGTCCGTTTTTTTTGGTCGGATATAACAGGGAGGCCCTTGAGGCGTATCTGCAAAAATCAGGGCTCGGGGGTGGAGTGTCCTGGACCAAAATCTTTTAAAGGGCATCAGGTTGTGGTTACCTGGATCCAGTGTCCAGCAGGGCGGGGGGGATCCGTCCCGTTGATGGAAGGTATGGTCTTCCTCCCAAAACCGCGGGGTTCCCGTCTGAAGGGCTTTAAAAGGGGCTAGTCCTGGGTTTTTGGGGCCCCCGGGCCCCGGATCTGTCGTTTAGGACACCCGAGTGTGGGTGACCTTTTGTGGCAACGTTAGCAGTTTTATCTCTCGGGAGGATGGTGCTGGTCGGGGTTTCGCTCCTGGGGGTGGCGTTGTCCCCCTCCCGGGGGGGCGCGCCTCTTTCCCCGGCTCATCCAAGGGCTCCTTGGGCAGTCAGCCGAGGATCTTTCTCCCCTCCTTTCCCCGTTGCAGGGCCATCATTACAGTGGCCGGTTTTTTGGGCAGCTGGCGCATTTGAGCGCAGACAGTCCGCCAGTAGGGGGCGCCACCTGGTTTTTGGTTTCCCCAAAGAGGGGAAAAAAGGGGGATGCTGTGGCTTTAGGGTGGCTTCACCGGGTGACACGGGGTTTCCATTGGGCGTCTCCGGGGTCGCGTCCCCTTTTATAGCCATATCCTTAAGGGATCAAAAAAAATTGCGTCGGTGATCCCAAAGGCACCAATGCAATTCTGCTTTCAGCTGAGACCTCGTCCCGTAAAAATTGCTCCTTTAATTTTTTTTTTCATGATGCACTTTGGGGTTAACCTGTTTGAGAGCTCGCAGGGCCCCTTTTGTCGGCAGGCAAGTCCCCAATGCTTTCATTGGTTTCTGGGAGCATTGGTAAAAACCTCACCGGAGATCTGTTTCAGTGCGGTCTCAAAGTAGTTGTAGCTTTAGAAATTGCAAGCATGATTTGGCCTTTAAATGTCCAAGTCTCTATTCCCTTTTGAGCACCCTAAATTGTCCCCCTACCCCCTGCAGCTCTCTGCTTTTCTGACTTGGGTACATGTTCATTATACTGATATTTTGCGCTTGAACCCCCGAAGGGGTCTGGCTTGCCCCTGTATGGGGGCCACTTTGTCCAGGGAGGTATGGCAGGTCAGCGGTCTATCGGGGCCAAGGACCTGGTGAGGGACCAGCGTTTCCATCCCCGCGCGGCAGGCCGAGGGGGGAAGTCTGGGGCGGTCTTTGGGGCCGCGCTGTCGCTTGCTGCTGGACATGTTGCGCCCCCCTAGTTAAGGTCGCCTACTTCTCTGAAGGCCGCAGCTCCGCAGGGCACAGCGGTGTAGAGGCCTGCGTCGTGGCGCTCTGACGTCAAGGTTCCTGTGCTTCCACGGACCTGCCGCGCGTCGGTTGGGGGCGTGTCGGGATCGGCGCTTTTTACAGGTAGCCTCCTTCTCTTCGCGCCCGTAACGCTGCAATTTGGCGGGCAATGGTGGGAAATCTTTACAAATAGCAATACAGTCTTTTGCACTAAACAGTCAAATCGGCAACAGGACTGCTTTAACGAGCTTCAGAATCCGTTTGTGATGCCCAAAAATGAATCGCCGCCAGGGCCTGGGGGGGTACTCGGCCCGAGCCCGTTCCTTTCTTTGGGGGATGTCCGGGGGAAAGCTTGGTCGTGGCCCTGGGCGCTCATGAAAAGGGGGATATTTTCGGGGATTAAAGTGTTTGTAGAATGTTCGTGACGGACCTGTGGTACCTATTCAGGGTGACCAGCGCTGCTATACCAGATCGCTGAAGGGTTGGTGTTGGGCAGCAAGGTGTTAAGCCTTCCACAGGCAAGGCTGGGGTCCTTCAGGGTAACGGAGTGTAGGGGTGTAGGATGGAAGAGGGGAGTTCAGCAGCGGGGTATAAGGTAGACACACACAAAAGTCTCTTTCTGTACCTTTACTGAGGAATGGCGGCACGTCCCGGGGGTGGCAGGGTGAGGATGCACGTCAGTTCTTCCAATGAGTAGGTGTAGGGCCTTCTCTTCCTGTAATGTGAGTCTCTGACCTGTATGAACGAGGTTAACTCTGTCTTTAACTTTACACCCGGTGATTTTGTATGGGCTTTCTATTGGAAGAACCAGTCTCTAATGGCGATCCTGCCAGACTCCTGTCTTCCTACCCAGCCCGTATCAACACCTATGGGTCCTGCGATTGTAGTCCGCAGGGTCTCCGGTATCTCTGCTAGTCGTGAAGGATCCAGCAGCTCGGACCCGGCGTCTGGTTAATCAGAGTAGAGGTAAGCTATCAATGCTATTTCCACCTCTGTCACTCTCTTCTTATCACTCGCCTTTCGTCTACTCGACCCTCAACATAAGCACACGCTGCAGATGGTGGACTGCTTCTTTCCTTTCTTCACCGCTCTAGCGTCGGCACGCTTGCTCACTGAACTGAACTCGGTTGACTCAGTCCTGACTAGGCTGGAGTGGCTACCTTTCACTTGTACTAGCCTCCACACGTTTGAACTAAGTTGGAGCTGCAGATTTCAGGTTCTTTCAACAACTGCTGTTCTCTCTCTTTCTTCCAAGAGGACTAAACTCAGACTGATTACTCTCCATGTAGACTCAGACTAGACTAATCTGTGAGCTCTTGAGGGTGGACTACTGACTGCAGCCCTCAGACTAACTAACTTCTGTGGCTTCACCATCTTATATTACACTACAAAGGCTCCTCTGGTGGCTCTAGGGATTGGTGAGAGTGTGTATGCTTATTGGGTCCTCTAGTGGTCATTACCTTCGGTGCATCCCTCTGGGAAATGAGATTCCAAGCGCAGCTGGGCCCCCTCTACACATATACATCGATTAACAGTAATATAATGCAAATAAATATGACCTTAAAATTACATTAGTTATATGGGATAATGGTCATTTGGGAGGTGTTAGGCAGCACAATAGGTACTATATCTTTAATGTAGGTGTAAGGGTCGGCAAGGACTGTAGTCGTAGCTGGGACACCGGGGCACTGGTGTCCTGGCCTCCCTCACAGGAAAATAATGTTGCTAGCAGCATACTGTGTCTTCAGGTCCGGCTCCTTCAGGGTCCTCCATATGCCGTGGGAGCCGTCTTTAGGTAAATTCACATTAACTGAAGCACAGTCCATCTCAACTTTAACAGAACTCTTTACTGTGTTCGTTACACAGCACTTCCAAAGTTTCACAGCATTTACAAAAGGTTTCACATTGCAAGCTCCTTCTCTTTCCTGCACTTCTCTCACGGTTTGAGTCGCCCTCAGGGCCTTGGGGTACATCGGCACCGAGGCCCGTTGTTTTCTATGGGGATAGGATGTCACGGTAGCTACAGCTCGGTCCGTGGCCCTGGGCGCTCACTGGAAATGGGTTGTTTTTACAGGGTATTAAAGGTTATATGAATGTTCGTGACGCCACCTGTGGTTTTGTTCAGGGTGACCAGCGCTGCTATGCAGATCCTCTGAAGGGTTGGTGATGTGCAGCTTGATGTTAGGTCTCCCACAGGCGGACTGAGTCCTTCTGGGTTGTAGTTGTTGTAGTATGGAGCTGTGGTGCAGAGGGATGTAGCAGAGTGGAGTGTGCGACATTGAAATAACGCGGAAACAGTTCTGTTGAAGTTTCAGGGATTTTATCCAATCTGTTGGTACCAAACAGATGCCCCCTGGCACTGTGTCCTCCGGGTGAGGGATCCAGCAACTCCCAGGTAATTTGGTACACTTCCCAAAGGCTCCTTTCAGTGTGTTTCCTTTCCTGGCCGTCTCTCTCTCTCTGTGCTATTTCACTCTCTCTTTCCTAGCACCTCACCACGCGTCTCTCAGTCCAGAAGCTGCGGACCCTGTCGGGTAAAAGATTAACTCTTTGCGTCCTGTGGCCCTATAATGCTTCCTTCCGGAGGTGTGCTGGTGGTTTTTGTGTAATGATCCGTTAAAGTAATCACCACCGTTGCTTACTAGCGGGGCCCTGTTCTAACCTAGGGGCCCGAACCCTGTTGGCCTGGTCCTTCCGATCCCGGAATGGGCCACAGATGGATTTATCCGGTCTGTGCCCAGGACCTTTCTACACGCCACTTTTAGCAGCTTCTTCCTGGAGAAGTACTCTCTAGAAGATCCAGTCAGAGATGACTGACTAAATTCCACACAAACAGCCTCAGCCTGCTGCTAACTCCGCCCACACCTACACTCTTTGTTGACCAGAATGGTATGAGACATCCTCCATCGGGTCCTCCATATGACCAGCGGGTCTAACGTGTATGTTGGATGCAGGTGTTGGAGTCTAAGGGTTTGTGCTCCCTCCTTACCTAGGAGTGGGGTGTCACACCTCTGGCTGAGGTGCAACACCTCTGTGGCGACTGGACCCTCAGGGGCGCCACATTTACACGTACGGGACCCGGTCAGACCGTCCTGACGGTTTCTCAGTTTCCTCTCTTTCAGCTTGCTACGGTTATGCATCTCTCGATCTGTTCGCCCCCAGACACAAAACCTACAAAATACATATTTACAAGAATGGTTAATACACTAAAAGTGTAGCAGTACTGTTATCAGTAGGCGGTAATACATGTTTCACGTAGCAGTACCACTCATTATAACATTAGCATCATAATGGAACAAACAATATCAGACCCTATTAAGGAGGACACGCAAAGGGAACATAATACTTCATCGCTTACATTGGCACACCTGAGAGGAAGGTGATATGCAACAAAATAAAGGACCATGTGAGACGGTGAGATAGATGAAATTCTGAGGGACGTAGATAGGCGATGTGTCGACCCGCCACCACATATTGTGGGTTACCAGGGCAATGGGGTACTCAGAGCCGAGCCGTAGAAGTCTATGGGATTTGTCACAGGTAGCTGTGCTCGGTCTGTGGCCTGGCGGGTCTGGCGTATGTTGGGGGAAATATTTACAGGGGATAGATTTATATACAGTTCGTGACGCCACCTGTAGTATTCTGGTAATTTGTACCAGCGCTTGCTATAGATCTCTGAGGGGATGGTATGCAGCTAGATGTCGGGTCCCTTACAGGTGGGACTGGTCCCTCAAAGTCTATGAAGTCAGTGAAGTCGGGTGCAGATAAAAACAGTCTCACACGGTCGCGTCTTTTTCCATACTTTACTTGCAAGATGGTAAGACAGGTCCCAGGGAGGCTGATGGGTTGATGGAGGATGAGCTTTGAGGCAACAGCTAAGCAAGTTAGGGGCCTTCTTTACTGTCCAATAAACGATGAGTACAACCAGCTTGCGCGTAGTTCCCTCTTTAATTTCAGCTATTCCAGAGCTGTTCTGCCCAGTCAGATTTGTGGTGAAGTCTTCCAATTGATGAAACTAGGTTCTTGCTTTTGTCTGCGCTTGACTCAAAGTCCCTATTCCACCTGACTCCAGTTACGTACTGACTATATGGGGCTGTTTGCCGCGACCTAGGGTCCGGTAAATCCCTGGTTTTCTTCCACTATGCTTGTAGCTAATAGTGATCCTTCGGTCCCAGTGACCGGTAGCAATGTGCAGGACTTTTCCAAGCCAAAAGCACTTTTCAATAATCTTCCTTCCACTTTGCCTTCGATTTGCTCGACTCTTAATAGATAGTTCAGTCTTTCTTCAGTGGGGCACAGCTCTGATAGGCTAAGGTGAATTAGACCACTGTACCAGCCTCCACTTTCTGACTGCTGACAGGCTCAAACTGGACACGTCTACTCTGTCCAAGGACAGGAAACTGACTGACTAAATCACTCCCTTCCACACCCCTGCTGGGTGTGTCAGAAAGTGTACGTGATGTCATGAAGAGCCTTAACTGTTACCTCTCCACTCATCCTCCTGGTATTGTGTACCAGGGTACACATTCCCCCATGGTAAACGACAGCACTCCCGGGCTGTAAAATTAAAGAGACTTTTTGTTTATGCATGAAAACATTAACAATAACATTAATTCGTCCATCGGGAGGTGAGGATATCTTGAACGTTGCAAACAACAAAACATTATATATAGAAATACAAAAGTATTAAATAGCATTCAATAAATTTCAGTATTCTGTGAAGGACCCGCACCAAACTTCAACGTGGGTCCTGGGTGGGGCTGCAGGACATCGATGGCAGACCTCACTCAGTGCCACCCACACGGGTTTTGTATTCAGAGGTAGTTGTGCTGGTTTTTGTAAACCAAGATAAGGCACCAAAGCGCAACATATACAATAAGTTCTGGGTTGGCACGTCCTCAACCTCAAAAGTCATTGTAAAACCAAAGACATAGATATAATTCACATTTTTCATAATACTAAAGTGCAAACTTTTTTGGTTACCAGCCGGGCATTCTACGGTTAGCAAAAATATATATGCATTTTATACGTTATACTCTTCAAACTTATGCAAAAATTTGTAAAACATTCCTAAAACTTTCTACAATATTACTTATGGTAGACCCTATAGGGATCTCCACCGATTCTTCTTTACTATTTATTCATTTACTTCAAATTCACTTTCCAACCGGGGGTGGAACAATGCGATGCTCGCACACGGACCGTTCCTATTCCTGGGCCCATGTGCCCAGCACCAAGATCATCGACTCCACCATCGGGGTCTGTGTGGCTGGTGTGCATGGGTGGTGGGGATGTTGGGGGTTCCAGCAGGGTGTCATCATCGTGGTTATTGCGGGCGGTTCACTCCGGCCTCTAGGCCGCAGGGCCCGTCCTCCTCTGGGGACGCTGCTGCAGCATAAGATACTGGGCAAAAGCGGCTTTTGTAGTGGCTCAATTGAGATCGCATCAGGACTCTTGCGATTTTGTTTGGGTCGCGATTTGGTTGCGGTAGATCGCCGTTGCGATACGGGGGTGTACGCAGGGGGCGTGCCGATGACAATGCTGGTGTGATGCGGCAGGAAGCGGTGGCGCAATGGCTATTTGGGGGGCGCAATAACCTGTGGGGTTGTATCATTGACGGTGGTCCCCGACGGTTTTGTCCCTACCGGGACGATATCTGCTGGGGCCCTCTTGGCGGGCGGGCGTTCCGGAAACTGGCGGTCCTCCTCAACCTCCTTCGCCTCCACCGCTTACCGGTGGGACAGGATTGGTATTTCGGGCAGCCTCGGTTGTCCTTTGCCTTGGGCAGCAGATTTTCGGTAATCAAATCGGCATTTTTTCTTTGATTTCCGCAATGCTTGCTGCGGTGCGGACCACGGGACTTGTGTGGGTGGAGCTTGGTTGGGGACGGGGCCGTTCTTCCGCTTCCCTCCTGGCTGCACACGTCCTGCTTCCATGATGTTCCGAAGATTCTTTCTTCTTCTGCGGAGAATCCGGTTTTTCCCCGTGGAGGTGGGGTTGCGTTCCCCCCTCGCAGGGAGGTGAAGAGGGGGGACCTCCTTGCTGTGGGCAGGATGATTTGTAATAGCATTTGAGAGGGCAGGCTTTTTTGCGCCACAGGGGGGAGACGCCCCACGAAGGAGCCCAACTTTTTTCTCCCGGCCTGAGGGCGCGAATATGGCGCAAAAATGGCGATTTTGGCGCCAAAAGTGCAAAACAGTCCTTTTTCAAAAAAAATTCCTTAGGCACACAGGGCTCGCAATTCTGCGAGTTTGCATCCGTTCGTGACGCCAAAGTTTTTTTGGGTCGACCCGCCACCACAATTGTGGGTTACCAGGGCAATGGGGTACTCAGAGCGAGCCCGTAGAGCTATGGGATTTGTCAAGGGAGTGGGTCGGTCTGTGGCCCTGGCGGTCTGGCGTATGTTGGGGAAAATTTTACGGGGATGATTTATAACGTTGTGACGCCACCTGTAGTATTTGGTAATTTGTACCAGCGTGCTATGATCTCTGAGGGGATGGTGTGTGTGTAGCCCTGGTACACAATACTAAAGGATAGTGGAGAAGGTAACAGTTAAGGTCTCTTCATGACATCAGTACACTTTGAACACCCAGCAGGGGTGTGGAAGGGAGTGTTTCAGTCGTCAGTTTCCTGTCCTTGGACAGAGTTGGGAGGTCCAGTTTAGCCTGTCTTCAGTTCGAAGTGGAGGCTGGCAGGTGGTCTAATTCACCTTAGTCTAGTAGGCTGTGCCCCACTGGAAGAAAGATGAACTAGCTATTAAGAGTTGAGCAAATCGAAGGGAAAGTGGAAGGAAGATTATTGGAAAAGTGCGTTTGGCTTGGAAGAGTCCGCACATTGCTACCGGTCACTGGGGACCGAAGGATCATATTGTTAAAGCATAGTGAAGAGAAAAACCAGGATTTCCGGCCCTAGGTCGCGGCAAACACCCCCTTTAGTCAGTGTTCTGGGGTCAGGGGGGTGAAGACTTTGGTCTCTGCAGGAAAAATAAGGATTCAGTCCCTCTAGAAAGGCTCCTAACACTAAATTGACTGGGAAGCACGTTTGGTTAGTGGAATCATAGAGGGGACTACGCTTCAGGTGGTCGTATCATTTTATTGGTCAGTAAAGGAGGCCCCTAAGCTTGCTGTTGCCTCAAAGTCATCCCATAACCCATCAGCCTCCCTGGGACCTGCCTTTATCTTGCAAGTAAAGGTTGGAAAAAACGCTGACGGTGTGAGACTGAGTTTTATTGCATTGCCCGCAAATCCACCTAACTACGACCTGAGGGAAGGTCCCACCTGTAGGGGACCCGAATTGGCCTCCTCCCCTCAGAGTCTCAGCGCGCTGGTAATAATTCCAGAAGACTCAGGTGGCGTCACGAATGTATAAAACCTATCCCCTGTAAAATTCCCCCCAATACGCCAGACCGCCGGGCCAGACCGAGCCACGTACCTGGACAATCCCTAGCTTCTGGGCTCGGCTTGAGTACCCCCATTGCCCTGGTAACCCACAATTGTGGTGGGGGTCGACACAAAAATTGCGTACGACAGGATACAAAAAAATTGCAGCATTGCGAGCCCTGTGTGCCTGTGGAGTTTTTTGCGAAAAAATGTTTTCTGTTTGTTTGGCGCAAATACCGCCTATTTGCCGCCTTTGCCCCCCTCAGGCGTGGAGAAAGAAGGGGGGTACCTGAAGAGGCGCAAAGTTTGGAACGCCCCCGGCTCTGACTCATGGCGGTCCTGCAACCGGAAGGAAGCTCTGACTAGAGCGCCTGCGAGAAGGTCCTGTTCCCCTGCGGTGCCTGTGAAATGCGGTCTGAAACCGGTAGTCCGTTTAAACAAGGGGGCGCTAAAGATGTCAAACAACGGCTGACAGGGGCCCGGGGAGTCCCAACCCGCACCGTTGGTATTGTGGCCAGATGGGGGCGCAGGCCCTGACCAGTCGGTAGTCCCGATTATCCATAAGCTCCCTTATGCCTGGGGCGAAAATGGCTTCCCCAATACAGCGGTGGCCAGGCATTGAGGTTCCGCGGAAGTTATGCAGTTTAGAAATGTACTCCATGCCTGAGGAGACAAAAAGCTGCTGTGCTAATAGGGCAGCAATGGCGCTGTGGAGGGAAGTGGAGATTGGGTACGTTGACAGGAGCGGTCCTGGATCTTCCTGAGCTGCATGCCATATTTGAAAGAGCACAGAAACGGATTCGGTGGCCTTTATCATGTTCACAACAGCAGGTGACAGCTCCGGGACTCGCTTGCCGAAACAAGGGCCCTGGAGCCCTCAAGAAATTAAAACCATTTAAATGCATCGACGAGAATAGAATGCTGAAAGAAAATTTTACAGGGATGAGATCCCCGGGAGGAACGCAGAACTGTAAATTGTTGGTCTTTAGTCATCCGGATGCTACCTTTGTGCCTAAAGCCCCATGGCAATAAAAGGGTCGGCCCCTGGGCAAACCTGAGGTGCCACCAAATCTCAGGTGAAGCACTCCGGAACCGGCAGTAACCCCTTTTCCCGCTAGGGCTGAAGCCAAAGCGCAGGTGAACCTCCTAGTGAATTGGACTGTCTGCGTCGGGTGCGCCGTGACTAAAAAATTTTTTGTGCTGTAATGTGCCCTGCAGTGGGGAAAGGAAGGAAGGGAAATCTTGTTGCTGATGCCCCAGGGCGTTCCGTGGATGCACCGGAGAAGAAAGAAGACGTCGCCCCCCCGGAGGAGGACAACGCCACCCCCAGGAGAACCTCTGAATCAAACCCTCCCTCGCGAGAGATTATCTGTTACGCTGCAACCGGGAAGGTATCTGTCTAACAGTGTCCTTTAAACGGCCCAAAAACTGGGTCCAAGGGCCAACACCCGGAGAATACCGTAGGCCCCTAGACTGGAACCGCAGTTGGGGCGGGCGACCACCTGTCATTATTTAGTGGTTTTGCTGTTCCAGCATTGTTAGAACTGGGTCGCAGGGCCCCAAATTTTACCTGATGCTCTATATCCAAGTTGGTCAATGGCAGTCTTAAAACCCCGAGCCTTGATTTATGTGTATGCTTGAATGGTTCTTCCTGTAGAAGTACTGGGGACAAAATGGTAGTGTAAAGGTGGGCAGGGGAGTTGAAAGACAAGGCTTTGGTGTAAAGACTGTAAATGAGGAGAAACGGTTTAAAATTTCATTTTGGGTACTAACATTATCGGTAATTGTTTGGGGAAGTTGGTTTCTCCAACAGCTCGGAATTGCCCGACCAAGGCAGAGGGGTAATCCAAAGAGGACCCGGCCCTGGTGTGTCAGCAGAAGCGAAGCTTACCGAGGCGAAATTGGTAATGTAGGGTCCTGACTCGGATCCTATTGTGTACCCCAATGAGTGAAATGTCATTTGGTGCGGGCAGCCATAGGTCTGAGAGGACAGAATTACCAAGCTGTGTAGAAACCCCAATTCAGAAATAGACTACACTTTTGTGCTAGAGGAGTAGTGAGGTGGTGAATGGGAAGAGTACGGTAGGTTTCAATTGGGGAGAGATGAGGTAAATTTACCCCGTTATGAACCTGCTAAACTTCATGCTGTTGATAATAATTTATTCTCCCGGCTGAGTCCTTAGACTCCTGTCAAAGAGGAGGCAATGGCCAGCAACCCAGGTGGCGGAGGGTGTCAGCAACTCCATGTTGGGAGGACCCATCCGCCCCGAAAGCAAGGGGTATTAGGGGTGGTTGCAAGAGTACGCCCAAGGGTTTAGCAAAAATCCACTTGATTTTGGGAAATTAAGGGAGTAAAAATCATATCCCTATGGCAGTTTTCCCATCAAGAGCGGTATAGGCCCTACCTCCAGCTCTTATCAGAAAGTAAAGAAATGTTGAATGATATGAAGAAAGCCGGGGTGATAAGGGATAGTTGTAGCCCTGGGCAGCCCCCTTGTTCTGGTTAAAAAGAAAGATGGTAGTATGAGAATGTGTGTGGATTTCAGGCAGGGAACCGCTAAAACAAGGATGCATACCGCTCCACGTAAGAGGAATCTTAGCTGCTCTGAAAACGGCTAAACTACTTTTCTACCCTTGATCTGCTAGTGGTTTGGCAAGTGGCTTGGCTGGGGGAGGTTCGTGAGGGAAAAGGGGTTTCCCCCCCAATGGGGCTTGTGGTTCGGGACGGAATCCGTTTGGGCTCAGCAGTGCCCCAGGAACATTTCGGGTGATGGGGAAAAATGTCTGGGACTCTCAATTTTGAAACCGTTTGCTATACCTGACGACGTTATCGTGATTCCAAGCATATGAGGCATCTGAAGCACCTGGAGAGTATTCGGAAGTCCCCTGCCAGGTGGGATGAAGTTGAAACCTCAAAATGCCATCTTAAACAGAAGGTACAATACTTGGGGCACTCGTCAGTTGGAAGGAGTAGCGCCGGACCCAGGAAAAGCACTGCCTCCAGAGTGGCGGAGCCGAAAAAAATTAAGGAAGGGACAGTTCCTGGGACTAAGGGGGTTACTACCGGAGATTCGTGAAAAGATTCCGAAGAAGGCGCTCCTTTACGGACCTCCTTGTAGGACAATCCCTGAGAGCAGAAACCCTCCCTTTAATTGGGGTAAAGAAAGGCTGAAGCATTCCAAAAGATGAAGGAATCCGAAGGTGATTGAGATTTAACCTTCTGATTTAAGCCAAAGTTCCTGTTGTACCCGACGCCAGTAATGAAGGGTTGGGGAGTTCTCAGTCAGAAGCAGAATGGCCAAAAAAAGCATGTTATGTAGCAGAAAATCAGGCCAACGGGAGGAATCCGGAAAATTTAGGCTTCAAGGGTTTTCTGGCGCTGGTCTGGGCCATTACTGAAGATTTAAGCACTATCTGGCCTCCAATAAGTTCACGGCGTTTACAGCAAACAACCCGTTAACGCACCTGGAAACCGCCAACTGGGTGCATGGAGCAGCGATGGATGGCTCGGTTGTCCAATTACCAGTTTACTATCAAGTACCGGGAAGGTCGAAAGAATGCTAATGCTGATGCGTTGTCCGAATGCCGCATGGACTCTGATACGGAAGAAGAATCGGACGACTGGAAGAAATTGAGCTACCGCGTTCCATCGAAATGGGGTAGTCCACGAGCATCAAGTTCACAGAAAGCAGCATGGTGCAACATTAAATCCTTTACCCCATCACAGCTGGAAAGAGACTCAGGACAGTGATCAGTGGTCAGCCGCATCAAGGAGTTGTTTAAAACGGAAGGTTCCTCCTGGAAAAGGATGCACCTATGTCAGCCAAGCTCTGTGGAACGAGAAAAAGCAGGTTGTTCCTATACCGTGAGAAGTGTGCAGAGATACGTCAACCCCCCGAACCATGAATGGTCTGGCAAATCGTGTTCCCAAGGCAGAGTCCCAATGGTGTTGGAAGCATACCACGATCAAGCAGGACACTTTGGTGGAGAAAGCTGGAGACCCTGTTGAGATGCCGGTTCTACTGGGTAGGGATGCGCAGCTCCATTGAGAGTGGTGTCGGAACTGTGGGACCTGTGGTCTCAGAAGAAAGGACTACGGTAGTCAAAAGGCCCCCCTGCAAACCTATCCGGACAGACTCGTCCTCTGGAGATTGTGGCCTGGACCACGTCAAAACTGTCGCCAAGTAGATCTGGATACTCATACGCCTTGACCATGTGGACCATTACTCCAGATTCCTGGTGGTTGTTCCAGTGAAGGACCAGACCGCAGTGACGGCCGCGAAGACCTTTCAAGCAAGCTTTTGTAGACCGCATGGGTATCGGAGCAAGTTCTTAACGATCAGGGACCTGCTTTTGAAGCGATTTATTCAAGGAATTCTGTCATATGTACGGGTGCAAGAAAATTTAGAACGACACCATACCACCCTCAAACCAACGGTCTCTGTGAAAAGATGAACCTATTGTCCTTGACTTGTTGAGATCCATACCTTGGGAAGACAGGAATCGATGGCCGGATTTTACTACTGATTTGGTTGATTTGTATAATCATTACCTGTAAGCTCAACTAACTGCACTCCAGCTTATCTTATGCGAGCAAGGCCCGGAAAACTACCAATGGATCTAGAACTTGGAGTGGTAAAACGGAGGCAGACGATGCCGTGGGAAAACTGGGACGTCAATCGGCAAAGAGCAATACAGAAGAGTACAAATCTGTGTAGAGGAAAGTCTTATTAGGCCACGGGAGAAACAGGAAGATGTTTACAACCGAAATGCTCCTGCCAAGCCTTTGATGCCTGGAGAGGGGTAGTATTAAAAAGGAAAAGGAAGATGCACAAACTGGATAACCATGGGAGCAAGAACCCTACGTCATACAAGATTCTAAATATGACATATAGAAAAGTCTGTGTCGTCAGTAAAGACGGAGGAAGAACAAACGACCACTGTGTCCAGAGATCATTTGAAGTTGTGTCCAGAACACTTAAAGAGTTGTGAAAAGAACCCTGTCCTCATATAAGAGAAAGAAAAGGAAGAGGTCATACACACCGATCTGGGAGATTTCCTGCGGATTGGCCTAGACTGGAGATGCTGTGTTAATTCCAGTGTTGCGTTTTATCGCCACAAGGGAAGTTTTACCTCCAGTTGTGCTGTGGTGCCAGTTGAGCCCGCCTCAGGAGTTACCCATTCCAGCACACCTCAACCTGTGGAACTCAAGATGGATCATCTGAAGCGCGCCCATACTATGGGATCCCTGGTGAAGCTGACTCACACCGTCCAGCCATCAGTACGCTTGCCAGATCCATAGAAAGATTAAGGCAGTTCTTAGTTTGCCGTTACGCAGTGCAGACAGATCGCAATTGATATACCTGAAACTACACCACGTAGATCAGAGAGATCACAAAAGGGAATTACCCATTAGATTTCAGCAGTAGTTATAACGAATTTATGTGACATTGTAAAGATCTATATTTATAAATGTGGTTTTTCCTATTATGTCTTCGTTTAACAATGGACTCAGAGGTGAGGACTGAGCAGCCCAAAAAACTGTATCTGTAAATAGTTGCACTAAAGTGCCTTTCTTTTTAATGGTTTCACATTGAAACCTTGACTTACTCTGAACCAAAAACCCGTGTGGTGTGGCACTGAGTGAGGTTCTGCATTTGGATGTCCTGCAGCCCACCCAGGACCCACGTTGAAGGTTTGGTGCGGGTCCTTCACAAAGTATACCGTATATTTATTGAATGCTATTTAATACTTTTGTATTTCTATATGTTTGCAACGTTCAAGATATCCTCACCTCCCGGATTGGGACGAATTAATGTTATTGTTAATGTTTTCATGCATAAACAAACTGTCTCTTTATATTTTACAGCCCGGGGGAGTGCTGTCGTTTACCATGGGGGAAGTGTAGCCCTGTACACAATACTAAGGGATGAGTGGAGAGGTAACAGTTAAGGTCTCTTCATGACATCACGTACACTTCTGACACACCCAGCAGGGGTGTGGAAGGGAGTGATTTCTAGTCAGTCAGTTTCTGTCCTTGGACGAGTTAGACGTGTCCAGTTTGAGCCTGTCTTCGTTCAGAACGTGGAGGCTGGTACAGGTGGTCTAATTCACCTTAGTTAGTCAGAGCTGTGCCCCACTGGAAGAAGACTGAACTAGCTATTAAGAGTTGAGCAAATCGAAGGGGCAAAGTGGAAGGAAGATTATTGGAAAAGTGGCGTTTGGCTTGGAAGAGTCCTGCACATTGCTACGGTCACTGGGGACGAAGGGATCACTATTGTTACAAGCATAGTGAAGAGAAAACCAGAGATTTACCGGACTAGGTCGCGGGCAAAACACCCCTTTTAGTCAGTACGTATTGGGGTCAGGGAAGTGAAGACTTTGAGTCTCTGCAGGACAAAATAGGATTCAGCTCCCTCATAGAAAGGCTCCTAACACTAAATTGACTGGGAAGCACAGCTTTGGATAAGCTGGAATCATAGAGGGGACTACGCTTCAGGCTGGTCGTACTCATTTTCATTGGACAGTAAAGGAGGCCCCTAACTTGCTTAGCTGTTGCCTCAAAGCTCATCCTCCATCAACCCCATCAGCCTCCCTGGGACCTGCCTTATCATCTTGCAAGTAAAGGTATGGAAAGACGCTGACGGTGTGAGACTGAGTTATTATTGCATGCCTGCACAATCCCTACCTAACTACCGACCTGAGGGAAGAGTCCCACCTGTAGGGACCCGACATCTAGCTGCCTCACCATCCCCTCAGAGATCTACAGCAGCGCTGGTACTAATTACCAGAAGACTACAGGTGGCGTCACGAACTGTATATAAACCTATCCCCTGTAAATATTCCCCCAACATACGCCAGACCGCCAGGGCCACAGACCGAGCCACAGCTACCTGTGACAATCCCCATAGACTTCTACGGGCTCGCTCTGAGTACCCCATTGCCCTGGTAACCCACAATTGTGGTGGCGGGTCGACACAGATGCAGCTAGATGTCGGGTCCCCTACAGGTGGGACTGGTCCCTCAAAGTCTATGAAGTCAGTGAAGTCGGGTGCAGATAAATAACACAGTCTCACACGGTCAGCGTCTTTCCATACCTTTACTTGCAAGATGGTAAGACAGGTCCAGGGAGGCTGATGGGGTTGATGGAGGATGAGCTTTGAGGCAACAGCTAAGCAAGTTAGGGGCCTCCTTTACTGTCCAATAACGATGAGTACAACCAGCTTGCAGCGTAGTTCCCTCTTTAATTTCAGCTATTCCAGAGCTGTTCTGCCCAGTCAGATTTGTGGTGAAGTCTTCCAATTGATGAAACTAGGTTCTTGCTTTTGTCTGCGCTTGACTCAAAGTCCCTATTCCACCTGACTCCAGTTACGTACTGACTATATGGGGCTGTTTGCCGCGACCTAGGGTCCGGTAAATCCCTGGTTTTCTTACCACTATGCTTGTAGCTAATAGTGATCCTTCGGTCCCCAGTGACCGGTAGCAATGTGCAGGACTTTTCCAAGCCAAAAGCACTTTTCCAATAATCTTCCTTCCACTTTGCCCTTCGATTTGCTCGACTCTTAATAGATAGTTCAGTCTTTCTTCCAGTGGGGCACAGCTCTGACTAGGCTAAGGTGAATTAGACCACCTGTACCAGCCTCCACTTTCTGAACTGCTGACAGGCTCAAACTGGACACGTCTACTCTGTCCAAGGACAGGAAACTGACTGACTAAATCACTCCCTTCCACACCCCTGCTGGGTGTGTCAGAAGTGTACGTGATGTCATGAAGAGCCCTTAACTGTTACCTCTCCACTCATCCTCCTGGTATTGTGTACCAGGGCTACACAGCGACAAGCTGTGTATGTGACAGACTGTGCAGGGGAAGACTGAATGAGACTTAAGGGCCCGTCTCACATAGCGATATCGCTACCGAGATCGCTGCTGAGTCACTAGTTTTGTGACGCAGCAGCGAGCTCACCAGCGATATCGCTGTGTGTGACATTCAGCGACGATCAGCCCCCCTGCTGGGTATCGCTGATCGTCGCTGAAATGTCAGGACATTTTTTTGATCGCTGGTCTCCCGCTGACAGGCACGCATCGCTGCGTGTGACAGGCGGGAGACCAGCGATCCGCTGGTAACCAAGGTACACAGCGGGTAACTAAGCGATGTTACCCAGCAGTGTCGCTGTCCCAGATCGCTGCCTGAGCTGCCTGTTTGGCAGCTCAGCAGCGATCATGTAGCGATACACCAGCGATCCTGACAAGTGCATATCGTTGTCGGGATCGCTGGTGTATCGTTATGTGAGACCCAGCCTTTAGTCAGAGAATTGGGAACCGGAGGGATTGCAGAGCGGAGGGGGCCGCTGGCACAGGAGTAGGAGGGAGGGATGAGGCAGCGCTGTCCCCTTCTGATAACATGATCTGCAGCATAAGATAGACTTTTGGACTTGGGTGTTTAGCTTTACTGACATGGTGCTGAGAGCACAGTGAGAACAGCAGCGAACGTTCAGCTGGCACAGAGAGTAGATTGGCCATGGGGAGCATCAGTAAGGAGCATAACCTGGGGACCGATGGGCGCCAGCTGCATGACCACTGTCTCAGCTCCGCCGACACCAGTGGTATGGATTTACGGAAGCTGAAGAAGGATTACCACCACAGGTGAGTGCCAAGGTGGCCAATGGGTTCCTATTACTGGGGACAAGATGGACCAAGTGGTCTTCTTCTGCCATCAGCCTCCAAGTTTTCTAAAATGACCTTCGATATGACAATATTTTAGCCAATCTGCCCAATGTGTGGGCACAGGGATAGCCGCGTGTCCGGTATGACAAAATGGAATATTTTGGTTACTAGTCATCATTATATCTTAAGTTTATAGATACTCATAATTTTCATTGATTTCAATGGGAGGTCTATAGTCTTCCAGTGCCATCTACTCGCTGGATGACATTTTTTCTTTTGACCGCTTTAAGGGGGATTCCATAAAGGTGAACCTCTCGATCTCCAAAAGGTACCATCCTGATAGTTCCCTCTTGGGGAATGAATAACCATAAGATTTATGCCTGTCGGATTCTTTGCTTCCCCAGGGAGGAGTAATGGAGGTGTCTAGTAGTATCTTACCGCTCATCATTCCTAGAAATAACACACCTGTGCGGTAGATAGGGTGCTGGGAACATTGCAATAATGGTCAAAAAATATTTGCAACATCAGCAAATGTAGATGTGAGTGGGAAATTGACTTGCCTAGATGATTTGGAAGCTATTTCCAAGTGATTGCATCTTTCCATCTGGATTAGCAGTCTTTGAATGCAGATGAGCACAGCAAGAACAGAGGGATTTTTAATTTCTATGGTTTACTGCTCATTGCCTAAGTAACCGGCTACTGCTGCCATCAGAAGTGACCGGTCTTTAAAGCAAGGAGAGAAGCACTTACTTACTCTTTACTATAGAGCTTACAAATGCTGCTCAGAAGCTGGAGCTCTGATGCTGCGGAGGCAAAGTTCAATCATCAGGAGCACATTATCCCCAGATAATCAGGGATCCGGGAGACAGGGGAGAGGTGCACTCCTGAAGATAAATATTCAGAAAAGGCGAATGCTTGTTCTGCCAATAGCCGTTTTCTCACACCCCTAGTATACACATGCACACTCAGCCCGGATGAGTGATGAAGGCAAATGAATATACCACTTCCCATGCTAGTTTCTTTTATCCTATGACAGAAATGTTGTGTATGGACCCAATTCAACAGCTACAAGTGATTTGCTTGGATTAGCCCAAGAGGATCTAGTTCCATATCTAGTGGTTGACTTTATTTCTGGAATAAGTAAAAGTAAATCTTAAAGGGTTTTTTCCCCAAATTTAAATATATCCCCTATTCATAGGATAACAACCGTGGTCACAGTGGTCGCCGTTGCGACCAGGCCCGGCAGGTCAAGGGCCTTCCGACGCCAGTGGATACTTCAATTGGATGTTTGTCCTTGAACGCACATCCAGTTGAAGTGTATTGCACCTCACAGACCCTTTGGGTTCATGCACGACAATGCACGCTGCCAGTCAATCAGAGGCCAGCAGCTGACGTCGGAATGCATGTGGCGGGACGCATGGTAGTGACGTCATGTGCTCGCGTCGCATGCTGAAGTCAGGTGCCGACTTCACAAGAGGACGCGTGTGGTGAGGGAGTGGAGGGAAGGTGAGTATTTATTTTATTTTTTTTTAAATCAGTGGCCATACTAGTACATGGATGACTATGGGGGTGCATTATACTTTATGGAGGACTATGGGCTGTGCATTATACTTTATGGAGGACTATGGGCTGTGCATTATACTTTATGGATGACAATGGGGTACATTATAATTCATGGATGACTATGGGCTGTGCATTATACTTTATTGATGAATGAGCTGTGCATTATACTGCATGGATTACTATGAGCTGTGTGCTATACTTTATGGAGGACTATGGGCTGTGCATTATACTTTATGGAGGACTATGGGCTGTGGATTATACTTTATAGATGACTATGGGCTGTGCATTATACTATATGGATGACTATGGGCTGTGGATTATACTTCATGGATGACTATGGGCTGTGCATTATACTTCATGGATTACTATGAGCTGTGCATTATACTACACGGCGGACTATGAGCTGTGCATTATACTACATGGATTACGATGAGCTGTGCAGTATATTATATGGAGGACAATGGGATGCATTATACTTCTTCTATGGAGCCCATGACTTCTATGTATGCCCCAGGTGAGTATAATTGTTTATTTTCTTCTATACATTAAAGAACAGTGGCAGAACGGGGGATATATATACCAGGATGGAGGATATATATACCAGGATGGAGGGCATTATATATTATATATATATATATATATATATATATATAAAATCATAATTTGAGGTGGGACCAGTTCAATTCCTGCAGGATAAGGAACATGTGGGCAGGATAAGGAACATATACCAGGATGGAGGATATATATACCAGGATGGAGGGCACATATATATATATATATATATACATATAATCATAATTTGAGGTGGGACCAGTTCAAATCCTGCACTTGGGCCCATCAGACTCGAGTTATGCCACTGCTGATCACTGAGGGTTTGATTGCTGGGATTTCCTGTGTTCTCAAGAATGGGGATGTACATAGCCCTGTCTGACAGGAGCAGAGGTCAAGCATGCCCACCAACTACTTCATTCATTGTCTCTGGGGGACTGCCAGAAATAGCAGGACGCTGTTTGGCTTTTTCCTGCCACCCTATAGCCAAATAGTGGAGCAGAGGTAACCTGGGGGTCACAATGTGATTCCATTCACCTGCATTGCGCTGACATGTAGCAGCAGCACAGCGTTCTTAGCGATATTTAGGCCTGATTCGGACACCTGTAATTTGCATACATAGATGATATGGTGCAGGAGCAATGTCATTAATTCACCTGATTTTAGCACATACCCTGATACATGTCTGGTCACTGCTGGGAATCACTATATATGATGTTTTTCTTATATCCATGCAGGATTTTTGTCAATCGGAGTTTGGGCCTGGAGAAAATAAAATGTTTTGGATTTGATATGGATTATACATTGGCAAGTAAGTTGTTTTTTTTATCCCTAAATGTAAAACGTTAGAGCATCTCTGTAAAAAGCGGACGATAAGAATGACTATATATTTGGCTTCACGACTGATCTGCACAAAATCATTGAAACGTGTCCGATTTTGATCCAACTGTCGGATCAAAATCGACAAACATGTTTGAATTTTTGTAAAAAAATTGTCAGTACTCGGATGGCATCCGACTGCTGCGTAATTTTCATAGACTGTTAGATGGGAAAAGAATAGAGAAACTTTTTTTTTTATTTTATGTAGGAGAAAAACTGATGATACTCGGACCAAACTCTGATGAAACTCAGATTTTAATGTACATTAAAAAAAAAAACAATGTGTGAATGAGGCTTTAGATTGCATTCACAAATACTGTAAGAAATTGCCTGAACTGGCACTATTGCTGCAGATCTCACAGAGATGTATTATATTCTATATGTATTTATTATACGCTGATTTTCCCCCAGTGTATCGGTCCCCAGACTACGAGGAACTTGGCTTTGAGCTTCTACTGGACAGACTGGTTTCCATTGGATATCCTCATGAAATTCTGGAGTATAAGTACGATCCTAACTTCCCGACCAGGTGTGTGTCTTTTCTTCTGATTTATTGGAATTTCTGAGTAAGGGCTCGTCCATCTTACCATCCGCCTTTCTCCGGGAGGAGAATATGCACCCATGAGGCCAACCTATATATTCGCCGCTCCTTATGTACATAGTAGTTAGTTTGCTGGGTGCAGCAGTTGTGATAGAATCACAGTATTCTCTGCCGCAGATCTAGCAGAGCTCAGAATGCTGAGCTCTGTATAACCCCGCCCACATCACTGATTGGCTGCTTTCTCTGTACACCAAATAGTGATAGAGAGCTGCTAATCAGTGCTGGGGTAGGGTTGAACTAGAAGGCACGAGGCCAGTTCTCCTGTAGTGATAATCTCCTGCTGATAAAACACTGGTTGTATTTAAACAGTAAAACACAGCTTAGTAAGTGACACATCGTTGGAATCAGC
>JARQOD010000003.1:226839329-226896374 GCA_033576555.1 Oophaga sylvatica | reverse complement strand
GGTGTTTACTGGAGCCTCTTATGGTGAGGACAGGCCTGTGCGGCAGGTAGCTGCCAGGTACCACTCCAGGGCGGTGTCTGGTAGTAGCAGCTGATCCCACTGGGGACAGAACACTAATAGCAGGTGCGAGCAAGTACAGGCGGGCACGGCAGGCACTCTGGCAGGCGGGCACGGCTGGCACTCTGGCAGGCAGGCGGGTGTAGGAAGATGAACTGGCCTAGGGCAGTTTCTTGTGTATCTGGGCTGAAACCATCGGGGCTGTCACCATTGTTGCTGGAGGAAGAACTTCCTGACCGGATCAGACCTCTGCACCTGACTGTTGCTATCGACAAATCCAATCACAATTATATCAGGAGGTGAAATGTATGCTGGGACAGATTTTGCAGAAAGGTGTTGTGTAGCCCAGCTGTGTCTGGAGCCACATGTTCCCAGGTGGATGCAACAAAGGTAAACCCACAGTGACCTATATGCACACAACACATCTGCACTATTCCCTAGATCCAGCAGAGGGAGCCCTTTCGCAGTTTATAAAGGTAGTGTAGACACATGAGTTACCTCAGAACACCAGAGATCTCAAGTTACCTCAGATCTCCTCAGACGAGCTGAGACACGGCAGTTACATCTTAGAGAGCAGTGAGTAGTTGTATTTTTACCTCAGATGAGCTGAGAGAGAGAGAGTTACTGAAAGACTGAAGACTACAGCTTGAACTTAGTTTACAGTGTGGAGTCCAGTAATAGTGGAGGAAGATAGCCACTTTAGCCTGGTCAGAACTGAGTCAACTGAGGTAGTTTCAGTGAGCAAGCGTGCCGACGCTTTGAGAGCGGTGAAGAGAAAGGAGAACCAGCTATCTACTGCTAGTGTGCTTATGCTGAAGGTCGAAGTAGGACGGAAGGCGAGTGGAAGCAAAAGAGAGTGACAGAGGTTGAAACAGCATTGATCGCTTACCTCTACTCTGCCCCACCGGACACCGGGTCCGAGCTTGCTAGCATCTACATGACTAGTAGGAGATACGGAGACCCTGCATGACTACAGGTCGCAGGGGCCCACAAGTGTTGATACGTAGCCGGGGTCAGGAAGACAGGAGTCTGGTCGGCCAACCATTAGAGACACTGTTCTATCCCAGAGAAGGCCTCACCACAAAGTCAGCTGGGCGTATAACTGAAGACAGAGTTAGACTTCGTTTCACACAGGTCAGAAACTCACACAACTGGAGTAAGGAGGCCCTACACCTACTCACCTACTCAGTGGGATTACTGGATGTGCATCCTCCACCCTGCCAGCTTCCCGGGACGTGCCTGCAACTACCATCAGTAAAGGTACAGAAAGAGACTTTCGTGTGTGTGTCTGCCTTATTGATCCTGCACCCCTACACCGCCATATACCCTGAGGGATCCAGTCTTGCCTGTGGAAGACTTAACACCTTGCTGCCCAGTAACAACCCCTCAGAGGATTTACCCTGCAGCGCTGGTCATCCTGACCAGGTACCACAGGTGGCGTCATGAATAAACTGTATATATACTTTAATCCCCTGTAAATATCCCCTTTTTAGTGAGCGCCCAGGGCCATGGACCGAGCTGTGCTACCCGTGACATCCCCATTGAAGTGAACGGGCTCGGTGCCGAGTACCCCACCTGCCCTGGCTGAGCGACTCAGTGTCATCAGAGAAAGCCAGAGCCCCTGGGCTGCCCTGATAGTTTTGGTATGAAACAAAGACGGGACTCTGCGCTTTTATGTGGATTACCGGAAACTCAACGATTTTACCGTGAAGGATTTCTATCCACTACCCAGGATTGAAGAGTCTCTGCGCTCAGGAAGGCCAGATTCTTTTCGACTTTAGATCTCACCAGCGGCTATTGGTAAGTATCGATGTCAGAACAGGATTGAGCAAAGACTGCTTGTATTCTGCCCATGGGCTTATTCGAATTCAACTGGATGCCTTTCGGTTTGGCTAATGCCCCTGGAACTTTTCAAGGTCTCATGGAGAGATGTCTGGGTGATCTGAACTTTGAAGCTACGCTAATTTATTTAGACGATAGTCTACGCTGCTTTATTTGAGGAACACAGTTACAACGTCTGGAACAAGTGTTGAGTTGATTGCAGAAATACGGGCTGAAGGTGAAACCTCAAAAATGTCATCTGTTCCGTGCTCAGATTGAGTACCTGGGTCATGTTGTGTCTGTGGAAGGAGTAAAACCCTCTCATGAGAAGATCGCTGCGATACAAGATTGGCCCACTCCAGAGACAGAGCGTTTCTAGGACTGGTTGGGTATTATCGCCGCCTTGTGAAAAACTTTGTTCGCCGAGCCAGACCGCTACAGGAACTGCTGAAGGCAACGCCCTCAGGCACAAATAACTGGAAGATTTGCTGAAGAGAACATCAGGAGGAAGCCTTCCGAGACCTGAAGAAAGCATTGACGGAAGCTCCTGTGTTGGCTTATGCAGACTTTTCTCAACCGTTCATTCTTCACACCGATGGGAGTTTGCATGGACTTGGGCTGTGTTGTCGCAGATACAGGGCGGAAGAGAGAAGGTGATCGCTTATGCAAGTCGATCCCTTCACGATTCTGAACGTAATCCAGACAATTACAGTTCCTTCAAGTTGGAGCTACTAGCGTTGGTGTAGGCTATGACGGAGAGGTTCGCGGAATATTTGTCCGGGTCTGAAGTTCTAGTGCGCAGATAATTTAATGTTGTCCACACTAGTAGTAAGCATAACGTTTCAGTCTTACATCAGACCTTCATCAGTTACTACAAATAAGATACAAAAATTAGGAAAAACAAATAAACAAAACAAAGTATATACAATAAACAGAGACATGGTCAAAAATAGATTACACCAGTAATTAAGATCAATACTAATGAACATAGTAGCTAGAACCAGTCAGATTATCTCAGGTACAGAGAAATAGTCTCAGGTATTGAACAAATAATAATCTAAGGTGTAGAAAAAATGAGGACCATAGAAGTGAGGCCAGAGAGTGTTTGGTGGAGGAAAGGCAGGACATACCAGAATAAGGTAAAGTTATTAGGTCAGGTGGACGAATAATCTTGGTTGGAGATCACTAGATCTATAATGAAAATAATATGTCATTTGGAGGCATATAGGAACGAAATGTAAAATCTAATGATTGGCAGCACATACCATTAAACATTCCGTGACATGAAAAAGTAGGGCAAGGGTTGTCAGACCTGAAAACAGACACAGATAGCTATAGCATATATAGGTAGCCAGGCATAGAATAAAGCCGGAGCTCACTGGTAGTAAGTTCAGAAAATAGTGGGCTATGTTGGTGACTGACCTGTGCACATATAGGGTTAAGTGCACCGTGCCTCAGTGGCATATGCAGACAGTGTCCACCACTGGTCCTGTGTGAGAGAGCTGTACAGGGGGGTGGAAATAGGGACCAGGACCAGCGGTGGACACCGTGTCTGCACATACCACTGAGGCACGGTGCACTTAACCCTATCTGTGCACAGGTCTGACAACCCTTGCCCTACTTTTTCATGTCACGGAATGTTTAATGATCTAGTGATCTTCAACCAAGATTATTGGTCCACCTGACCTAATAACTTTACCTTATTCTGTAACTGATGTAAGACTGAAACGTTTTGCTTACTACTAGTGTGGACAACATTAAATTATCTGATCACTTAAGTTGAGTGCCGAGTCTCTTAATATAGTATATGTTAATGGTATGGGAACCTACTCTGGCACCTACTAAAGCTGTGCACACGCTTATCTATCCAACTGAAGTTCTAGTGCGCACTGATCCTCTAGCTCAGTGTTTCTCAACTCCAGTCCTCAGGACCCACCAACAGGTCATGTTTTCAGGATTTCCTTAGTATTGCAAAGGTGATGGAATTAATGCTTGAGCAGGTGATAAAATTATCACCTGTGCAATACTAAGGAAATCCTGAAAACATGACCAGTTGGTGGGTCCTGAGGACTGGAGTTGAGAAACAGTGCTCTAGCTCATCTGGAAAATGCGAAGCTAGGAGCCCTGGAACAACGATGGGTGGCCAGAATGGCGAAGTTTCGGTATAGAATCACGTACAAGAGGGGAACAGAGAACATTCATGCTGATGCTCTGTCCAGGATAAATCATCGGGAACCTGGAAGGAATAGAGATGAGGAACTGGAAAGTGAAGCGATTCCCTGGTTTCTAGAGCCCACCAGGACAGTGGTGGCGACGCAGGATCAAATACAAACCCAGATCCTGGGAGGAGTTTTAGGGCGATCCCGGGAAGAATGGGTCCGGTTGCAGCAAGAAGAAGGAGAGCTTGCTCTATTGGGGCTGTGTGTCTTCAAAGAGACCGTCCAGTCTGGCAGAGAGGAACACTATTTCTCCAGAAACTTTGCGGATTCTCCGACAGTGGGAACGCCTCCAGATGTAAAATGGTCTACTGTATCGGAAAGTACAACTTCAAACGGAGATGGGGATCACCTGGCAGGTCCTAGTTCCAGAGACACTGTTAATTGAGATTTCCACCAAGGCCCATGAAAAAGGGGCGCACTTTGGCCAGGAGAAGACTTTCCAGTGGTTACAGCGGTTCATTTATTATCCTCGGCTGAAGGTGGTTGTTGAAGAGACATGCAGAGCTTGCCGGACGTGTGAACTGGCGAAACCTCCCGAGCAAAGAGCTCCAATACAGTCCATAGTGACATCCGCTCCCTTTGAGTTATTGATGATAGACTATTTGACCACCGGACCGGCTCACCAGGGATATGAACATTGCTTAGTAATGATAGAGCATTTTACAAAATTTGCTGTTGTGACCCCCACCAGAGATCAAACTGCTGAGTCAGCTGCATATGCCATCTGTAAAAATTTTTTCCAAATTTATGGCTGTCCAAAACGGATTCATTCAGATCAGGAAGCCTGCTTTCTAGGAAAGGTGATGGAGGAGTTGCATCGCACGTACTGAATTGACAAATCTCGGACTACACCGTACCATCCGCAGGGTAATGGAGCCTGTGAACAATTCAACCATACGTTGATCCAAATGCTCAGAACTTTGGAAGAAGATCGGAAGGCCCGGTGGCCTGAATTTATTTCAGAACTGGTCTGGGTTTATAACAATGGAGTGCATAGTGCCACGGGTTAGACTCCCTACTCGTTCCTGTTCGGCCGAGATGGAAAAGGATCACGGCGTTAGAGTTAGATCCAGAAGAAAATTGCTCAAGGGTAAGAGTGTCCTCATGGGTCCAGGAACATCAACATCAGCTACACTCCCTGACAGAAGTTATGTCGCTTATCCATGTTATATAAATAAAAGCTTATAACCTGACGTTAAATTCATCCATTGGTTGTATAAATTATTCTTTTGAAAGCTGAAACCCTCCGAAATGTGGTTTAGGTTAAGAAAATAAATTGGCATCAATGCAGAAATATTGATCATTTAATGGACACAGAATGGTCAGATTTTGGAAAGACAAAAGTTTTGTCGCCCACAGAAAGTAATGTGATATTCAAACAAATAATTAACTTAAAATACAAATATATGTTGCATAACATTGGTGAATGAAGTTGAGGTGCTATTAGAGTCATATTTAATATTTTGTGGGCCTTCCATGAGCTTGAAGGACTGCATCCATGCGGTTCAACAATGATTCATACAATTTATTAATGAAGTCATCAGGAATAGCAAAGAATGCAGTCACATGCCCCCCAGAGTTCATCTAGATTCCTTGGTTTTGTCTTCCATGCTTCCTCTTTCATCCTACCCCAAACATGCTCAATGATGCTCACGTCTGGTGACTGGGCTGGCCAGTCCTTGAGCACCTTCATCTTTTTTGCCTGGAGGATCTTTGTTGTAGAGATGGATGTATGAGATGGAGCACCATCCTGCTGCAGAATTTGATCCCTTTTATGATTTGGAATATAAGAGGTAGCTAATACTTCTTGATATTTTAGGCTATTATATTGCCTTCCACCTTGTAAATGTTTCGCACACCCCATACTGAATGTAACCCCAGACCATGATCTTTCCACCACCAAATTTAACTTTTCTGGGTGTATTTTGGATCCATGCGCGCTCCAGTAGGTCTCCTGCAGTATTTGCGGCGGCTGTGGTGTAATTCTATTGAAGATTCATCAGAGAAATCCACCTTCTGCCACTTTTCCAGCGTCAATCTGTTTAGCAGGCTGTGGGACTTTGCAAATGCAACACGTTTTTTTATTTGCCTTTTATTTAATGCTGGCTTCTGGGCACTGATTTGACCATGGAGGCTATTTCAAGACAGAATCCTACAAACTGTTCTAGTTGACATTTTCTAACCAACAAACGTTCCTCCTGAGCAGTTGTCTTGCGGGGTCTGCCGGACCTGGGCTTGTCAAACACATCTCCAGTCTCTTCAAATCTTTTTTTAATTCTTTGTACTTGACACTGAGACACATTAAAGGTCCCAGCCACCTCTGCAGTGGATCTGGTCTTCAGCCTCTTGATAATCCAGGCTTTGGTCGCAGGGTGGATTTTTGGCATGTTGTCAGAGCTCAAGTTGCAGTTCAAGTGAAGGTCTGAGGTGCTGGGTTTCTTTTTATACACACCCACTAATTAACCGATCATTTACTGAGCACAGGTGAGGATGTAAACTAGGATTGGGTGCATGGGTGTACCCAGGATCAAAACTAGGGAGGGGCAAGCCAATGTCGCATCTTATACAGGTTACATCATATACACTGTACATTATCCTGAATATTAGGTATGGAGCATTAGAACTGTTGTATATTGTATAATACAGCAGTGTATGTGACACTACGCTGTATATACCATATATTATACATGGCAGTCGCGCTCATGTCAGGAGCGGTACCAGCAAGTCCGAGGATTGCAGTGTGATCCTCGCATGAGCTATACGGCCGTCTGTCTATGCCCTTGTTATAATAATACTGAAATATAAATCTATTATTAAAGTATTAAGGAGCTCACAAGTAAAAAAAAAAGCCCCCTACCTCCCCTGTCCCCCACCCACACCCCAACAGCCCATCGTCTCACATGCACCCCTTAGTGTTCTGTCCCACTGACCCCACAATACCCCCATCCTCTCACATCCACCCCTCAGTGCTCTGTTGCCCCTCCCCACTTCAGTCCCCACAATACCCATCCTCTTACATTCAACCCAGTGACCTGTCCACCCTCCCTCACAATACCCCATCCTCTCACATCAACCCCTGTGCGCCAGCCCCCACAATATCCCCATCCTCTCACATTCACCAACCAGTGCCCTGTATCCCTTCCCCCACAATACCACATCCTCTCACATTCACTCTCTGTGCCCTGTTGCCCCTCCCCCACTTCAGCCCCCACAATACCCCCATCCTCTCACATTAACCCCCCAGTGCCCTAGCCCCCACAATACCCCAATACCCCATACTCTTACATTCACCCCAGTGCCCTGTACCCCTCCCCCACAATACCCCCATCTTCTCACATTAACCCCCCCAGTGCCCTAGCCCCCACAATACCCCCATCCTCTTACATTCACCCCAGTGCCCTGTACCCCTCCCCCACAATACCCCCATCCTCTCACATTAACCCCCCCAGTGCCATAGCCCCACAATACCCCCATCCTCTTACATTCACCCCAGTGCCCTGTACCCCTCCCCCACTGTACCCCCATCCTCTCACATTCCCCCACAGTGACCATGACATGCCTGAGCTGAATACATTTAATAAATTCCATCCCCTTTACCATGAAGCTTGCAGGCAGTGGCTGAGGCAGGAGCAGGAAGTGTCCAGTGTATGCACACAGAGGGCACTAGGACCCAGTGTGGCTGAGACAACCAGAGCCTGCAGGGCAGAAAGTGAAACTACAGCTGCTGCCGGCCAGGAAGAAGCTCCTCTGGAGAGACAGCAGCTCCGTGCACTGCGCACACAGACAGGCACTGCAACCTGTGGCAGAGGGAGCCGCCATTGTGCTGCTCTCTCCGCTCTCTTTCATTGTGTGCCCCTGCTTCTAGGGAGGGGCAGCTGCCCCCCCCTGCCCCACGGTGGGTACGCCCATGATTGGGTGCATTTTATGACCAGGCGACAAAACTTTTGTCTTGCCAAAATCTGACCATTCTGTGTCCATTAAATGATCAATATTTCTGCACTAAGGTCTAGGGGGTAAGGTTTCTCCTTGTGGAGAGTGACATACCAGCTCTGGCGTGTCAAGGTAAGGAGGCTTATTCGCCGTGCAATGCTCCTCTGGGAAATTTTAATATGCAAATTGCCTCTTCAAACAAAGAGGACTTGTACTCTATAGCGCCACCTATTGGAAGTAGCGATCCTACAAGTCACAATCCGCTTGTAGGATCGCTACTTCCAATAGGTGGCGCTATAGAGTACAAGTCCTCTTTGTTTGAAGAGGCAATTTGCATATCAATATTTCTGCATTGATGCCAATTTATTTTCTTAACCTAAACCACATTTTGGAGGGTTTCAGCTTTCAAAAGAATAATTTATACAACCAATGGATGAATTTAACGTCAGGTTATAAGCTTTTATTTACATAACATGGATAAGCGACATAACTTCTGTCAGGGAGTGTACAGACCCTGCATCGTTTAGTACAGACCAGAGTCCGAGAATTGGAGCATGCTGAGGGAACTCCACCACGGGCAACAGATCTTCAAATTGGAGACCTCGTCCTAGTGCAAGACAAACGCCCTCAGGACAAACTGGAAAACCATTGGGAAAGAGACACCTATCGGGTAAAAAGACAAGTCCGCTCCAAAGGCCCTGTATATGAGATTCAATCTAAAGGAGATAGAAACTCTACTACTCGAGTAGCTCACCGAAACATGCTCCGACCTTGTTTAAAGATCCAGTACAAGTGGAAGAGGTACTAGAGATCTCAGAGTCAGTTCCTGTCATAAAAGAGGAAGAAGAAGAAGATGAGGAAAGTACAGAACAGGAGCTCAGGGTCCCCCAGGAAGATAGTTCAGAGAGTACAGACACATCCGGTCCTCCTACAGTACCAACGGATTCTACCATCCCAGGGGACTCCACTACTCCTTCCAATTTTTGCAGCGCCGAATGTTCAACAGCTGGCAAATCCCCAAATCATTATGAACAAGACCAATTCATTTGACAACGGAAAGTACAGAAGAGAAGGAAACGCCCACGCAGTTCTCGAGAATTCTCGCCCGTGGAATGGCGAGCGAAAGGAGTGGGGGAATGTAGGAAGATGGACCGGGCTAGGGCAGTTTCTTGTGTATCTGGGCTGGAACCATCGGGGCTGTCACCATTGTTGCTGGGGGAAGAACTTCCTGACCAGATCAGACCTCTGCACCTGACTGTAGGGGGGGGGTAGAGATTAAAGGAGCTGAGAGCGTGCAAACGGGGCTTCTGGTGGGAAAACAGGGAACACGCAGAGAGAAGGCTGACTCCGTCTCCACTGTCCCACGCCAACCTCCAGGCCTTCTCTTCGGCCTGTCCTCTCCTACGTGCACAGCCTGTTTACGGAGAGAGCCGAGCACTCTGCAGACTTCTGTACACGAGAGCCTTGACCGATCCGCATCTTTCACAGTAGCTGACAAGTCCCACAATATCGACCTTGCGCAACACTCTGAGTCATTAGGCCCCGCTGTAGCCTCTATTCCTGTACTTTGTACCACGCTTGCTTCACCATCTTCCACTTCCCGTACCACAGCATGTACCAAGACCGGGAGATCACGTCTGGAAAAGCCAAGGAACGCCGTTTCGGTATAGAGCAGTGCTTCAACTTCATCAGTGATCGCTTCAGAGACGTCTTGCGCCACCTGCGTCAACACCGTGGGATCTTTCAACCTCTTCTGACCGGGAGCCACAGACTGATAAGTTGATTTATTTTACTGATCGCTATTCACTCTGCATCTTCATTGTTTAACTCCCCCCTGTATTTGTAATTGTTATATTTCTGCAAACTCCCTGTGGAGTATTCACTGACAAGAATGTTCTTCATAAAGTGCCTGCTAACTATTGCTCTGCCTCCTGCTCGTCACTGCATCCCGCATTCTTACTAGTACCTTACACGGGCATGGCTGGCACTCTGTCAGGCAGGCGGGCACGGCTGGCACTCTGGCAGGCAGGCGGGCACGGCTGGCAGGCACATAACGGGTAGTGCAGGAACACAGGCAGGTATGAGTAAGACAAGGGAGCACGTAGGAACCAGTTCAGACTGGTGGGACAGGAACTGTTAGGTGAACCACATTACACATCGGCTCCCAGGTAATTTGTTGTTCCACTGGCCATACTTTAGCGCGTTATTTGCTGCTCCACTAGCCATATTCTAGCACTTTATTTGCTGTCCCATTAGCCATACTTTAGCGCGTTATTTGCTGTTCCACTAGCCATACTCTAGCGCTTTGTTTGCACAAGCACTGCACATCACCACACACTTTGAGTTTTTTATGTATTTGTGTTATCTGATTTTTTACAACACATTTTTGTGCAGATCAGTTTAACAGCTCATGATTTGCACCTCTCTGTACAATTTAGGTTGAAGCACAGTGTCATTGACACCATATTGTAGATCTGTTTGCACACTATCTTTTGTGCACTTTTTTATGCACTTTTGTTATATACATTATTATTTAGTTGAGTTTTATTGCATTGTTGCATGCTATATATATTTTATATGTATTATTCTATTCATATACTTTATTGCACATTTAGCGCCTTTTTCATACATAGCGCTACATCTCAAACCCCATTTTTTGCTAATTATGGAGTACATCCAGTATTTATCCCTAATCTGCCAGTGAACACTCCCATTCCTGCTGTTAATGACAGGCTTACAAAATTACAGGAATCCCAGAAGGAATTATCAGAGATATTGCTCAAGACCCAGGAAGAATATAAGGAAGCAGCAGATAAACATCGGAGAGTGCCCCCTGCTCTTCAGGTTGGAGACAAAGTTTGGCTGTCCACTAAAAACCTTAAGACACATGTGCCATCCTCCAAATTGGGTCAGAAATTCATTGGACCTTTTCAAATTTCTGCAAAAATTAACCAGGTTGCTTTTCGTTTAAAACTTCCCAACAATCTAAAGATTCATCCAGTGTTTCATATATCGTTGCTCAAACCCTTCTGTGAAAACCCGTTTCCAGGAAGAATTCAGCCACCTCCTCCACCAGAAAGGATCCGTGGTGAAGAAGAATACATTGTGGATAAGATTCTGGACTCCCGAAAATTCAGAGGTAAACTGCAGTATCTGGTGCAGTGGAAGGGTTACGGACCAGAGGAAAATTCATGGGAACCAAGGGACAACGTCCATGCTCCTAGACTAACAAGAGCCTTTCATCAGAGGTACCCGGATAAGCCAGCTCCTGAGATGTCCAGAGGCCATCCTGGAAGGAGGGGAGTACTGTCAGGAGTCGAACCCAGTACCTCTTGTCCACTGGCCAGCAGCTCTACCATCTGAGCTATTCTGCTGTCTGCAAAGTTCCTTGCTGAACCCAGATACCATTGACTGTTCTTCCTGATTGGCTACGCCTAGTGCTTTCTTGATTGGGCCTCTGATTGCCAATTACACACCCTATATAGACCTGGCCCTGTGGGTGTGTCATTGCGAGATTATTGTGCTTCCAGCCTTTAGTCAAGCTCTTTCTCCTGCTGTTCCTGCTGCTACAAACACTGCCTTTCCTGTGTACCGACCTTCGGCTGCCACCTGACTACGTTATCTGCCTGTTCCTGCTGCTACAAACACTGCCTTTCCTGTGTACCAACCTTCGGCTGCCACCTGACTACGTTATCTGCCTGTTCCTGCTGCTACAAACACTGCCTTTCCTGTGTACCGACCTCCGGCTTCCACCTGACTACGTTATCTGCCTGCTCCTCTGCTACAAACACTGCCTTTCCTGTGTACCGACCTCCGGCTGCCACCTGACTACGTTATCTGCCTGCTCCTCTGCTACCGAACTGCCTTTCCTGTGTACCGACCTTCGGCCTGCCACCTGACTACGTTACCTGCCTCTGCTTCCCCTAGTGTTTGCAGTAACATCGGCTCCAACCCAGACGGGATCCTGACAGTAACCATCAAGCATATTGTCCCCTTAATTGTGAACTGTAACTATCAAGCATATTGTGCCCTTCATTGTGAACTGTAACCAACTTTATTGTGCTCTTAATTGTGAACTGTAATCATCAAGCATATTATGCCCTTCATTGTGAACTGTAACCATCAAGCATATTGTGCCCTTCATTGTGAACTGTAACCAACTTTATTGTGCTCTTAATTGTGAACTGTAATCATCAAGCATATTGTGCGCTTCATTGTGAACTGAAACCATCAAGCATATTGTGCCCTTCATTGTGAACTGTAACCATCAAGTATATTGTGCCTTCATTTGGGAACTGTAACCATCAAGCATATTGTGCCCTTCATTGTGACCTGCAACTATCAAGTATATTGTGCCCTTCATTGTGAACTGTAACCATCAAGCATATTGTGCTCTTCATTGTGAACTGTAACCTAACCATCAAACATATTGTTCCCTTTATTGTGAACTGTAACCATCAAGCATATTGTGAACCGTAACTATCAAGCATATTGTGCCCTTCATTGTGACCTGCAACTATCAAGTATATTGTGCTCTTCATTGTGAACTGTAACCATCAAGCATATTGTGCCCTTCATTGTGAACTGTAACCAACTTTATTGTGCTCTTAATAGTGAACTATAATCATCAAGCATATTGTGCCCTTCATTGTGAACTGTAACGATCAAGAATATTGTGCCCTTCATTGTGAACTATAACCATAAAGCATATTGTGCCCTTCATTGGGAACTGTAACCATCAAGCATATTGTGCCCTTCATTGTGAACTGTAACCATCAAGCATATTGTGCCCTTCATTGGGAACTGTAACCATCAAGCATATTGTGCCCTTCATTGTGACCTGCAACTATCAAGTATATTGTGCTCTACATTGGGAACTGTAACCAAATTTATTGTGCTCTTAATTGTGAACTGTAATCATCAAGCATATTGTGCCCTTCATTGTGAACTGTAACCATCAAGCATATTGTGCCCTTCATTGTGAACTGTAACCATCAAGCATATTGTGCTCTTCATTGTGAACTGTAACCATCAAGCATATTGTGCCCTTCATTGTGAACTGTAACCATCAAGCATATTGTGCTCTTCATTGTGAACTGTAACCATCAAGCATATTGTGCCCTTCATTGTGAACTGTAACCATCAAGCATATTGTGCTCTTCATTGTGAACTGTAACCATCAAGCATATTGTGCCCTTCATTGTGAACTGTAACCATCAAGCATATTGTGCCCTTCATTGTGAACTGTAACCAACTTTATTGTGCTCTTAATTGTGAACTGTAATCATCAAGCATATTGTGCGCTTCATTGTGAACTGAAACCATCAAGCATATTGTGCCCTTCATTGTGAACTGTAACCATCAAGTATATTGTGCCTTCATTTGGGAACTGTAACCATCAAGCATATTGTGCCCTTCATTGTGACCTGCAACTATCAAGTATATTGTGCCCTTCATTGTGAACTGTAACCATCAAGCATATTGTGCTCTTCATTGTGAACTGTAACCTAACCATCAAACATATTGTTCCCTTTATTGTGAACTGTAACCATCAAGCATATTGTGAACCGTAACTATCAAGCATATTGTGCCCTTCATTGTGACCTGCAACTATCAAGTATATTGTGCTCTTCATTGTGAACTGTAACCATCAAGCATATTGTGCCCCTTCATTGTGAACTGTAACCAACTTTATTGTGCTCTTAATAGTGAACTATAATCATCAAGCATATTGTGCCCTTCATTGTGAACTGTAACGATCAAGAATATTGTGCCCTTCATTGTGAACTATAACCATAAAGCATATTGTGCCCTTCATTGGGAACTGTAACCATCAAGCATATTGTGCCCTTCATTGTGAACTGTAACCATCAAGCATATTGTGCCCTTCATTGTGAACTGTAACCATCAAGCATATTGTGCTCTTCATTGTGAACTGTAACCATCAAGCATATTGTGCCCTTCATTGTGAACTGTAACCATCAAGCATATTGTGCCCTTCATTGTGAACTGTAACCAACTTTATTGTGCTCTTAATTGTGAACTGTAATCATCAAGCATATTGTGCGCTTCATTGTGAACTGAAACCATCAAGCATATTGTGCCCTTCATTGTGAACTGTAACCATCAAGTATATTGTGCCTTCATTTGGGAACTGTAACCATCAAGCATATTGTGCCCTTCATTGTGACCTGCAACTATCAAGTATATTGTGCCCTTCATTGTGAACTGTAACCATCAAGCATATTGTGCTCTTCATTGTGAACTGTAACCTAACCATCAAACATATTGTTCCCTTTATTGTGAACTGTAACCATCAAGCATATTGTGAACCGTAACTATCAAGCATATTGTGCCCTTCATTGTGACCTGCAACTATCAAGTATATTGTGCTCTTCATTGTGAACTGTAACCATCAAGCATATTGTGCCCTTCATTGTGAACTGTAACCAACTTTATTGTGCTCTTAATAGTGAACTATAATCATCAAGCATATTGTGCCCTTCATTGTGAACTGTAACGATCAAGAATATTGTGCCCTTCATTGTGAACTATAACCATAAAGCATATTGTGCCCTTCATTGGGAACTGTAACCATCAAGCATATTGTGCCCTTCATTGTGAACTGTAACCATCAAGCATATTGTGCCCTTCATTGGGAACTGTAACCATCAAGCATATTGTGCCCTTCATTGTGACCTGCAACTATCAAGTATATTGTGCTCTACATTGGGAACTGTAACCAAATTTATTGTGCTCTTAATTGTGAACTGTAATCATCAAGCATATTGTGCCCTTCATTGTGAACTGTAACCATCAAGCATATTGTGCCCTTCATTGTGAACTGTAACCATCAAGCATATTGTGCTCTTCATTGTGAACTGTAACCATCAAGCATATTGTGCCCTTCATTGTGAACTGTAACCATCAAGCATATTGTGCTCTTCATTGTGAACTGTAACCATCAAGCATATTGTGCCCTTCATTGTGAACTGTAACCATCAAGCATATTGTGCTCTTCATTGTGAACTGTAACCATCAAGCATATTGTGCTCTTCATTGTGAACTGTAACCATCAAGTATATTGTGCCCTTCATTGTGAACTGTAACCATCAAGCATATTGTGCCCTTCATTGTGAACTGTAACCATCAAGCATATTGTGCCCTTCATTGTGAACTGTAACCATCAAGCATATTGTGCCCTTCATTGTGAACTGTAACCATCAAGCATATTGTGCCCTTCATTGTGAACTGTAACCAACTTTATTGTGCTCTTAATTGTGAACTGTAATCATCAAGCATATTGTGCTCTTCATTGTGAACTGTAACCATCAAGCATATTGTGCCCTTCATTGTGAACTGTAACCAACTTTATTGTGCTCTTAATTGTGAACTGTAATCATCAAGCATATTGTGCCCTTCATTGTGAACTGTAACCATCAAGCATATTGTGCCCTTCATTGTGAACTGTAACCATCAAGCATATTGTGCTCTTCATTGTGAACTGTAACCATCAAGCATATTGTGCCCTTCATTGTGAACTGTAACCATCAAGCATATTGTGCCCTTCATTGTGAACTGTAACCAACTTTATTGTGCTCTTAATTGTGAACTGTAATCATCAAGCATATTGTGCGCTTCATTGTGAACTGAAACCATCAAGCATATTGTGCCCTTCATTGTGAACTGTAACCATCAAGTATATTGTGCCTTCATTTGGGAACTGTAACCATCAAGCATATTGTGCCCTTCATTGTGACCTGCAACTATCAAGTATATTGTGCCCTTCATTGTGAACTGTAACCATCAAGCATATTGTGCTCTTCATTGTGAACTGTAACCTAACCATCAAACATATTGTTCCCTTTATTGTGAACTGTAACCATCAAGCATATTGTGAACCGTAACTATCAAGCATATTGTGCCCTTCATTGTGACCTGCAACTATCAAGTATATTGTGCTCTTCATTGTGAACTGTAACCATCAAGCATATTGTGCCCTTCATTGTGAACTGTAACCAACTTTATTGTGCTCTTAATAGTGAACTATAATCATCAAGCATATTGTGCCCTTCATTGTGAACTGTAACGATCAAGAATATTGTGCCCTTCATTGTGAACTATAACCATAAAGCATATTGTGCCCTTCATTGGGAACTGTAACCATCAAGCATATTGTGCCCTTCATTGTGAACTGTAACCATCAAGCATATTGTGCCCTTCATTGGGAACTGTAACCATCAAGCATATTGTGCCCTTCATTGTGACCTGCAACTATCAAGTATATTGTGCTCTACATTGGGAACTGTAACCAAATTTATTGTGCTCTTAATTGTGAACTGTAATCATCAAGCATATTGTGCCCTTCATTGTGAACTGTAACCATCAAGCATATTGTGCCCTTCATTGTGAACTGTAACCATCAAGCATATTGTGCTCTTCATTGTGAACTGTAACCATCAAGCATATTGTGCCCTTCATTGTGAACTGTAACCATCAAGCATATTGTGCTCTTCATTGTGAACTGTAACCATCAAGCATATTGTGCCCTTCATTGTGAACTGTAACCATCAAGCATATTGTGCTCTTCATTGTGAACTGTAACCATCAAGCATATTGTGCTCTTCATTGTGAACTGTAACCATCAAGTATATTGTGCCCTTCATTGTGAACTGTAACCATCAAGCATATTGTGCCCTTCATTGTGAACTGTAACCATCAAGCATATTGTGCCCTTCATTGTGAACTGTAACCATCAAGCATATTGTGCCCTTCATTGTGAACTGTAACCAACTTTATTGTGCTCTTAATTGTGAACTGTAATCATCAAGCATATTGTGCTCTTCATTGGGAGCTGTAACCATCAAGCATATTGTGCTCTTCATAGTGAACTGTAACCATCTACCATATTGTGCCCTTCATTGTGACCTGCAACTATAAAGTATATTGTGCCCTTCATTGTGACCTGTAGCCATCAAGCATATTGTGCCCTTCATTGTGACCTGCAACTATCAAGTATATTGTGCTCTTCATTGTGAACTGTAGCCATCAAGCATATCATGCCCTTCATTGTGACCTGCAACCATCAACCATATTTTGCTCTTCATTGAGGACTGTAACCATCATACTGATGTAAAATACTGACCAAATACTGAATGTGTGAACGTGGCCTAAGGGGAATCCTTGACCACTTCTTAAGTAATAATTTCCCATCATGCCCATTGTTGTGGACCAGACCAAAAGTATTGCACTATTCAAGTGGATGCAGTTTTCAAAAACTTTATTCACACCATTGATTGTAAAACTAACATTTACAGGTATAAGCTATTGATGTTAATATTCATGGGTCTATCATTAGCAATTGTTTGCACAAATGAGACATATATGGGAGATCTGGGAGATCATGTGCCAGGATGAGACCTTCAGTATTCAGAAAAAAACATCACGTCTAAATTTTATCGATGGTCATTTTACCAGAAAAAAATTGCACTATTTCTTTATCTAAACTATTTCTATGTCTAACCTCCTAACGAACGAATACAAATAAATCCACCATGAAAAAAAAGGGTTCTAGGATGGCCTGGTCTGATAGACCCTTGTAGGACGCCTGCTAGGGCTTGTTCCACCAAAGAATATCAGATAAAATTGCTGAAATTACTTTTTCCAAAGTAGGAAATGACATGTGCACTTTTTGTTTTGTTGGATAAATCATGCAAAAGTGAATTTATTGGCTTTGTTCTATAACATCACATTTACCTTTATATTCTGTGTAAATGAAGATCAAATGTTGATATATCCACATGTCTTAAAAACCTGGAGACTTGACATGGTGCCCACATTCACACGACTGCGCGTCTGTGCTGGACGAGGTATTTTATGAGAAATCAGATCAAGTTCATTCATTACTTTGAAACTACGTGACCCCATAACTCGCCTCTAGAGGGCACTACTGATCTGCTAAGGAACAACAGGGAAGACAACCGTAAAACTGGATAAAAAAAAAATGTGTAGCTCAAAGTCAGGAGAGAAAGACGTGGAACCAGGGGGTTATCACTTATGCCTCATCCCAATGATTGTAATGCCGTCACATTTTCCTGCACGTATTATGAGCACCACGTGATTCTAGTAACTCTTAAGTTAGATCACTGCCTTATGGTAATGTAAATTTGGCTCTCCGGGTCCTAAGGATCTCAGTTGTAATAGGGGGCACTAAAATGCGGATGCATTAGGGACGTTTGAATGAGGTTTTACTAAAAGCAATATACAGCAGACAATTTCATATATAGAGCATATTCACTGCGTATCACAAAAACTTTGCAAATAGTTTTGACTATGGGGTTAGTAATGAGGGCGAATTATAGACACCTCTTCATTACTAACCCTGCCGGGCTTGATGTCAGCGGACATAAAACAGCTGACATTAACCCCCAAACCATTACCCCGTTTGCCAACGCACTAGGGCAAGTGGGAAGAGCCAAGATTAAGCGCCAGAAATGGCACATGTAATTGATGTGCCATTTCTGGGGAGGTTGAGGGCTGGTGTTATTAGTCTGTGAGGGGCCAATATCCATGGCTCCTTCCCAATCTATTAATATCAGACACAGCTTTTTTTTGTACCCCCATTTTTAATAACCAGTAAAGGTTACGCAGACAGCTGTGAGCTGATATTAATAGGCTGGGAAGATCCATGGATATTGGCCCCTTCCCAGAATAATAACACCAGCCCCCAGCTATCTGCTTTTCTTACTAATGTGATTTAACTATTGGTGGGTTTCAATGAATAGATGGAAAGAGGCCGGAAGGCAAACAGTGTGGAAAAGTGCCTGATGGCATGTCAACCGGGAATTGGATGGCATATGTACAGAACAGCGGGGAATAGTGAAGCTGGAAACGCAAGATGGCACCTTGGTATAGCTGAGCCGAGTATGTGGACAGGCACTTTGAGACAGCAGAGCAGGGTATGCAGACAGGCATCTTGATACATTGGTACAGCATACAAGAATGTGCATAGAGCAACTTGAAACAGTAAGGTCCCGTTTTCAGCTCCTCACCCTCAGTACAGCACAGTCAGCTTTGCAGTCAGGCAGCTTGATGCAGCAGAGCTGAGTTTGTTTATAACACTTTGGAACAGCGTAGCTGGGTGATGCAGAGATCAGTTGGTCTTTAGCAGTTCAAGCAAGGTGGTCAAGAAGGACACCACACTACCTGAATACTCAGATGGCAAGGCATGGTCTGAGCCGGATAAGGGGAGTGACATCAGAGGCGCACGCGGTGGTATCATGGTAATCTGATGTGTACTAGTACAGAGTGAGCCATCTGCCCAGCATAGAGGAAGTAACGTCTGGTGCTGGAAGGGGGACTTATGATATGAACCTCACTTTCTCAATTTTTAGTTTAATAAAGTCTTGTTATGTAAAAGTTATGCCACAGTGGTTCACTGACCAGCCATAACAACTATATGTAAATCCCATCGTAATTCTAAAATACCCCTGGCCCATAAAGGTACAGTCTCTACAAGACCTAAAGCCCTAGCCCATCAAGACACAGACTTTACAGGACCTTTGGTGGTGTCCTGTTGTATCAAGCACCTAGATGTTAGCAGCTGATGTTTTAAAACCCATCTCCAAGATCCTATTCCAATATGTAGAAGGTGTAATAATAATAATACTATCAAATATCTCCAATTAGAAATTTAGTATAGTTCTTCTGATTTGCTATGTTGCTTACTTCATGCACAAAGCATTGCAGTAGCTTAGGTATCCATGGTTACAACTGACAGTTAGTTGTTAGTGGTCGTAACCATGGATATCTAAGCTACCGCAATGCTCTGCACATGAGGTTAGAGACATAGCAAATCAGAAGAACTATACAACTTTTCTAATTGAAGGTATTTGCTAATATTATTATTATTACTACATCTACTATGTATTCAGATAGGATCTTGTAGATGGGAATACACCTTTAATTCTTGTGACAGCTTCACTCTCACTTCCTAAGGACGAAACTGACATCCAGAAAAAGTGAAAGCTGCTGCATCCTCTGGATGTCAGTTATGACAGTAGGAGGGGAGATTGAAGTGGCCACTGATTGGCTGCAGGGCTCACGTGACGTAACATCGTCATCCAAACCCCGGGAGAGCAGGTGCTGACATCGCTTGAACGGCACAGGGGGTGAGCTTAGCTATTATTATTAAACATGGCGAATTATAGTAGTAGTAGCGGACAACCCCTTTAAGTGGGCTATCCCTTTAAGGACACAATGTCTATAGCAAAATAAAAAAAAAACACATAATTTGATATTTGTTTAAGTGAAAACAACACAAATAAAAAAAATGTACAAAAGGTTAAGTGTGAATGATATTTTTAATACTGGCAATTCTTTAGTTGTGTTGTTCCTTGAAACATGTGACCTCATGTCAGTGTTTGTACTGAGCACAGCGTGATAGCCGGGACGTGATCACCCGAGCGCCATAATAATGCTCTCCATAAAGAAAAGATTAATGGTCTCCACCAGCGCGGTCACACCTCAGCTGTCGGACGCCGTCACGGGTTTTAGAAGGAATGCTGAATACTATAGCAGTGGCCCACATGACCGGTGTCCGGGTGAACGGCACGTTTCCGGGTCCGTACAAGTACCGGTGATTGTGTCCACTAACCCACAAGGTCAGCGAAGAATGAAATCTCGGAATACAAAGAATTTCTGCCGTTTAATCACCTGGGAGCAAATATCAGAGCGAACAAAGATCATTTAATACCAGATTTTGGCACATGGGGCAATATTTACTATATTAAAAGATCAACCAGGGCAGCACAGGAATGTGGACCTTAAAGGGATCGTCCACTTTATCTTTATGTTAACAAGCTTAGGACAAAATACTGTGGCACTTACTAATATTTAAGTATTGCAGGTTCTCCTTCATCCTCACTGACTGCACTACTATCCTCCATTTAGAATTGTAGTATAGTTCTTCTGATTCGCAATGTTGCCTACACCATATGAAGGGCATTGCAGTAGCTTAGATATCCATGGTTGCGACTACTAACAACTAATTAACTGTCACTATAGGAGTGGTCACAACCATGGATACTTAAGCTACTGCAATGGCCAGCACATTAGGTAAGCAATATAGCAAAACAGAAGAACTACTACATTTGTAATTGGAGGTATTTAGTATAATTATTATTATTATTACACCTAGTTCATATTGGGATAGGATCTTGGAGTTGAGAATACCCCAATAAATAATCATTAAGACTTAAGTTGGAATAACAAGGAAAAGTCTTGGAATTATAGAAATCGTAGGATGGATAGACATGTTAACGAGATGCAAATAGTGCATAAAGGAAACAAAATTCTCAAAACTTCTCGATATATTCAGTATTGAGTATGAAGATAGAAATCCCCACATTTACAGCCTTGGCTGGTATCGAGGTTATTAATGGTTGTCTAAGGAATGTTCTGCCGCACTGAATACACTTGGGCAAATCATCAAGATCCTCTGCTGACAGCTTCTTTTGCAATTGCCGACCAATGACTTCCCAAATGTGATGGGAGACAATTCTGGAGACGCTGCAGGCCATGGTAGCATGATTAGGCCACGCAGGCTTCTCACAGTAGTACAAGTCGTATGGACACCAAAATGCTATTGATAAAAATCACAGCTTACCACAAAAAAACTAACTGTCATACAACTCTATTATCAGAAACATAAAAAAGTTATAGCTCTTGGAATGCAAAGAGGAAAAATCAAAAGTGAAGAGGGTCCCGCTGTGACTTTGCTGCCCAAGAACCTGCATGACCTGGAAACCAGCACTGACGCACAAAAACACCACAAAGTGGAGCCCACTGACGACTTATCCATCTCATAATCAGCGGGGGGCCACAGTAGTCAGACCCCCAGTGACCTGATATTGGTGACATATCCTAATAATATGCCCTCAATGTCTGTCCTGAGACAGCTGCTTTCAGAGGTGTAACCAAAAGAAAAAGGAGTCACGAGGTCCCCAACAACCACGTGTCATTTGTAATACTGAGGCATTTTTATGTGGCACAGGGGCATACGGGCCTCTTGGGGTGCGACTGCTACTGTAAGGTTCTATGTATATATTCCTGAAACTCAGTTTGTTCGTCAGCCATTTTACTTTCTGTCTTGCTGCAGCTATCTTGCCCTCAGTCAAAATGGAGTTTCCAGCTTGCATGTTCCTGCCCTGATTCTCTCCTTTGCTTCTTAAGCAGCCACAGCTGAGCAATCAGTGCTTCAGAATCTAGCCTGCAGTGAACCTGTGACTTGACTCCTGTAAGCCTTGGACCTTGTACTCCAGCTATTCCTACTGAGGAACTCTGAAGCACTTGTGGACTCTGAACCCTGCTCTTTGAAAGACCCACGTTTGCATGGACTTATGGTAACAGAGAAGAAGATCCTGAATCTGTATTGGAGAGTGATTGCTGAGCTTGGATTACTCTGGCCTGCTGTGTCTCCTGTTTCTGTGTCTGCAAACTGTGTGACTATTTCTGCCAACTTGTATGAAGTAATACAGGACTTTTCTATATCAAACCTGTGACTCCTGTGTTTTCATCGCACCCAAGCACAAGACGCTATATGAACTGTACTACATACATTACAAGATTCTGAAGCCAAAACGTTAGTGTCTGCTGGGTCTGGAAGGCTGTGTCTGCTGTACTGTGGATATCAGACGTCCGGTTGTACTTTCTGTGATGACAGTGGTTGTGACTTCTCACAACCATTCCAGGTGAGCAATTCCCTTAAGTTTTTTCTTTTTGCAGTGTTACCACAGGTAAACACTATTGTTTTTTTTTTTTTTTTCCTTTCTTTTCTCTTTTTTGTCTGCTGTAACTCTGGATATCAGATGTCTGGTTGAAACTTTCTGTGATGATAGTGGTTGTGACTTCTCACAACCATTCCAGGTGAGCAGTTCCCTTAATTTTTTTTTTCTCTCTGCAGTGTTGCCACAGGTGAACACTATTGTTTTTTTTTCTCTCCTCTTCTTCCAGTAATCCTGTCTTAAAAGATCTGGAAAATGGAGGCCCGCATAAAGGAACTTTGCGGAGTGACTGATAATATCCTTGCAGATTTGCAGAATATAAAGACCCGTTTTACAAATCTACAGGACCTCAATAATCACAATTTGCAAGTGGTTGGACAGACTACCCAGGATTTGCGAGCCAGGATTGAGGTTCTAGAGGGGCGAGTCCAGGCTCCTGCCGTAGCCCCGAGTGCTGGGATTCCCAAGTTGCCCCCTTTTCATTTTGGCGGTGAACGTGAGAAATTCAGGGGATTTATTAATCAATGCAATCTTTTTTTTTCTGCACATGCTTCACAATTTCCCACTGAACGATCTAAGGTGCTTACTATAATTATGTTGCTTACCAACAAGGCTTTAATGTGGGCAAACCCTCTGATTGAGACTGAGGATGATTGTTTGAATCACCTTGATGATTTTATTTCAGCCATGGGGCAGGTGTTTGATGACCCCAATCGAGGTGCAACAGCTGAAGCAGCCATGTTAGCTTTGCGCCAAGGTAAGCACTCGGTAGCTGAATATGCCTTGGATTTCAGGAGATGGGCCCTTGATACCACCTGGGACAGTTCCGCCAAAAAATCTATTTTTCGAAAGGGGTTATCTCCACTGATTAAGGATGAACTTGCTCGTGCCGACCCTCCCACTGCGTTAGGTGACTTTATTAACTACTGCATCCGTATTGATACTCGTCTGACTGAACGCAGGCAAGAGAGATGGTTCGAAAGCAATCGTACTAACCTTTTCCTACCTTCCTCTCCAGCTAAGGAACCTTTGAGTAGGATTACACGGGAACCTGAACCTGAACCCATGCAGGTAGACTCTTTACAACGACGGGTTAGTGATGCACGCAAGGAACATCGTTTTAAGGAGAATCTATGTTTCTATTGTGGTAAGTCAGGGCACTTCATTATAAACTGCCCCAGCCGTTCTCGTAAGACTACTGCAGCACTCATTCATTGTGAGTGTTGCGAGAGGGGATCTGTCAGGTCCGAGCCTCAGGCTCCAGAGAGATCTGCAGCAACAGATCTTGATTTCTCGGACTTAAACTCCGTTACCTCTGAGGACGTTGACTGTGTAAACGCTGCCATTTTTCAAGTTTCCTCAGCGGTGTCCCAGCTGAGTTGTAAGAAAAACAATTCTCATTGCTTTCTTTCCATCAAACTCTGGGTTGACTCAGCTTGGGTGTCTAGCTCTGCTATGATCGACTCAGGGGCAAGTGGAAATTTTATGGATGTCTCCTTTGCTCTGAAACAGGGAATACGTTCAGTGAAGAAGGCTACTCCAGTACAGATGGAAACTGTGGATGGCTCCCTGCTGACCTCTGGACCAGTGGATCAGGAAACAGAGCCTTTGAGGGTTCTTATGGGTAAAGATCATCAAGAGAAACTGTCCTTTATGCTTATCTCTTCTCCCCACTTTCCCATTATTCTAGGGCTACCATGGCTGCAGGCTCAGAATCCTACCATTAACTGGGAGACCAAGGAATTACACTTTCCAGAGAAACAGATGAGTCCAAAAGTTTCAGCTTGCTCTGTTCCTAAAGGAATCATGTCAGTCCCTGAACTACCAGCTGTATACCAGGACTATGTGGATTTATGTGACAAGAAGAACGCTGACCAGCTTCCTCCTCACCGTCCATATGATTGTCCAATTGAATTATTGCCTGGAGCAGAGATACCTTTTGGTAAGATCTACCCCCTGGCGGGGCCCGAGCTAAAGGCTTTAAAGGATTACATAGATGAAAATCTAGCCAAGGGCTTCATACGCCCCTCTTCATCTCCTGCAGGTGCACCCATCTTCTTTGTAAAGAAGAAAGATGGATCTCTGAGACTATGCGTAGACTATAGGGAACTCAATAAGGTTACTATTAGAAACCGTTATCCATTGCCTTTAATCCCTGAGTTATTGGAGAGAGTGCGACATGCCAAAATTTTTTCTAAACTAGATCTTCGTGGGGCCTATAACTTAGTCCGTATTAGACCTGGGGATGAATGGAAGACTGCATTCAGGTCACGCTATGGACACTTTGAATATCTAGTTATGCCTTTTGGTCTGAGTACCGCCCAGCCACTTTCCAACACTTGGTGAATGACATCTTCAGGGATCTCCTAGATACATTCGTGGTAATTTATTTGGATGATATTCTAATTTTTTCTAACTCCACAGAGGAACATCATGGACATGTGAGAATGGTCTTGGAACGTCTAAGACAAAATCATCTTTACATCAAACTTGAAAAGTGTGAATTCCATAGGACCGAAATTCAATTTCTGGGGTATGTACTGTCTACACAAGGAATTAGTATGGATGGAAGCAAAACCCAAGCCATCAAGGATTGGCCAAGTCCTAGAAATGTGAAGGAGGTACAGCGCTTCATCGGGTTTGCCAACTTCTATAGACGTTTCATTAGAAATTTCTCTGAGGTAGTGTCACCTATCACTCAACTTACCCGGAAAGAGTCTAGGTTTTCCTGGACTCCCCAAGCCCAGGAAGCATTTTCCCATCTAAAAGATAAATTTACCACTGCACCTATCCTAGTACATCCCAACCCCGAGCTTGCCTTCATAATAGAGGTGGATGCTTCAGACTGTGCCGTTGGAGCTATACTCTCTCAGAGAACAGGTGAGAAGAATGTCTTGCATCCCTGTGCCTTCTTTTCCCAGCAGTTGTCTTCGGCTGAGAGGAACTACGATGTGGGCAATAGAGAGTTGTTGGCCATTATTGCCGCCTTCAAAGAATGGAGACACCTTCTTCAGGGAGCTGCACAGCAAATAGTCGTCCTGACAGACCATCGTAACCTTGAGTTTATCAGGTCGGCTAAGTGCCTGACTCCTCGCCAGGCTCGCTGGAATCTTTTCTTAAACCAATTTAATTTTATCATCTCTTATAGACCAGGATCGCGCAATGGAAAGGCTGATGCACTCTCTAGGATTTACTCAGCAGAGACACGTCCAATTACTCCTCCTAAGACTATTCTTCCTGACTCTAGATTCCTAGGAGTAATTCATAATCAAGACCTACTTAAGGACATCAAGGAAGCATACCATGCGGATTCCTTTTTGGCACAACCCCCAAGGGACGTAAGTCTTGTCTTTAAGAATGGTGTGTGGATTCAGGGACAACGTCTGTATATTCCTGAAACAGTCAGATTAAGAGTATTGCAACTCATTCACGATTCCAAGATAGCTGGGCATAGAGGAATTCTAAAGACACAGGAATTTCTTTCTCGTTTCTTTTGGTGGCCCACTTGCAGGAAGGATGTTTTGAATTATGTCACTTCATGTGAGGTCTGTGCAAGATGCAAAACACCTCGCTCCTCACCAACTGGTCTGTTACAGCCTCTTCCCACCCCGTCCCGCCCGTGGGGATCCATTTCTATGGACTTCATTGTGGAGTTACCAACCTCTCAGGGGAAGAACACCATTCTAGTGGTGGTTGACCGTCTAACAAAGGCAGCTCATTTTATCCCTTGTGTCGGCTTACCCACTGCAAAACAGACATCAGATTTGATGATTAAAGATGTGTTTCGCTTACATGGAGTACCGGATGAGGTTATTTCGGATCGAGGGGTGCAATTCACTTCTAGATTTTGGCAAAATTTCTGTGCAGCATTGGACATTAAAGTAAACCTTTCTTCTGCTTTTCATCCCAGACTAATGGACAGACCGAACGAACCAATCAAACCCTGGAGCAGTATCTCCGCTGCTTTATCTGCCACCTACAGGATGATTGGGTGGATCTACTTCCATTAGCTGAGTTCTCGTATAACAACTCTCAGAGTGCCTCCACTAAACAGTCTCCTTTTTACTCTAATCTAGGTTATCATCCTAACATTCTACCACGATTTCCCATAGAAACGCCTTTACCAGCAGTGGCTGAAAGAATCACGTCTTTACAGAAGAATATGGATCTTCTAAAGGAAAATCTGGAATCGGCTCAAGAAAGGTATAAGAAAGCAGCAGATAAATTTCGTAAACCTGCACCAGCTTTCAAGGTAGGAGACTTGGTCTGGCTGTCAACCAGAAATCTTAAGTTAAGGATTCCATCGTCTAAGTTGGGACATAAGTACATTGGACCCTATAAAATCAGTAAAATTATAAGTGCCGTTGCTTGTCGTCTTCAACTGCCCAGAACTATGAGAATCCACCCTGTCTTTCATGTATCCCTACTAAAGGCTGCGACACCCAATACGTTTCCTGGACGTTCCTCTCCTTGCCCTGACCCAGTGCTAGTCGATGGTCAGGAAGAATTTGTGGTGGAAAGGATTTTAGATTCCAGGTTGTATAGAAATCAGTTACAATATCTGATTAAATGGCAGGGCTACCCAGTGGAGGACAACTCATGGGAACCGGTCAATAACGTTAATGCTCCTCGCTTGCTCCGTCAGTTTCATCAGAGGTACCCACACAAGCCTGGTCTGAGGTCATCCGGAGGTTGTCCTTAAGGGGGGAGTAATGTAAGGTTCTATGTATATATTCCTGAAACTCAGTTTGTTCGTCAGCCATTTTACTTTCTGTCTTGCTGCAGCTATCTTGCCCTCAGTCAAAATGGAGTTTCCAGCTTGCATGTTCCCGCCCTGATTCTCTCCTTTGCTTCTTAAGCAGCCACAGCTGAGCAATCAGTGCTTCAGAATCTAGCCTGCAGTGAACCTGTGACTTGACTCCTGTAAGCCTTGGACCTTGTACTCCAGCTATTCCTACTGAGGAACTCTGAAGCACTTGTGGACTCTGAACCCTGCTCTTTGAAAGACCCACGTTTGCATGGACTTACGGTAACAGAGAAGAAGATCCTGAATCTGTATTGGAGAGTGATTGCTGAGCTTGGATTACTCTGGCCTGCTGTGTCTCCTGTTTCTGTGTCTGCAAACTGTGTGACTATTTCTGCCAACTTGTATGAAGTAATACAGGACTTTTCTATATCAAACCTGTGACTCCTGTGTTTTCATCGCACCCAAGCACAAGACGCTATATGAACTGTACTACATACATTACAGCTACCTTTGCACCCCTATAACTACAACTCATCACTGATCAGACAGGTTCAGTGACATTAATGTGAAAGGGCCTGTGGCAGAGAGCAGAGATTGCGCCAGGTGAGTGACAGGGTTACCTGGTCAGTGATGTTGGCAGGATAAAGCTGCAATAAATTGGAGCAGTGACCTCAGGGTGAGAGTACACAAAGTGAGCTGAGAGATGGGGGCTGTGTAGGGGAGCACAAGGTGATATTTGCATTGCAATAAAAGTTGATCCCATGAAAGTGAGTCACACGCCAGGGCCTGTGGGGTACTCGGCACCGAGCCTATTAACTTCTATGGGGGATGTCACGGCGACACAGCTCGGTACGTGGCCCTGGGCGCTCACTGAAAAGGGGGGAATATTTACAGGGGATTAAAGTGTTTGTAGAATGTTTGTGACGCCACCTGTGGTTCCTGGTCAGGGTGACCAGCGCTGCTGTATAGGTCTACTGAAGGGTTGGTATTAGGCAGCAAGGTGTTAAGCCTTCCACAGGCAAGGCTGGGGACCTTCAGGGTAATTAAGCTGTGTAGGGGTGCAGAATGGAGGAGGGGAGCTCGGCCGCAGGAGTATTAATGGGAACACACACACAAAAGTCTCTTTCTGTACCTTTACTGATGGAATTGCAGGCACGTCCCGGGGTGCTGGCAGGATGAAGGATGCACGTCCAGTTCTTCCCACTGAGTAGGTGTAGGGCCTCCTTACTCCTGTAATGTGAGTCTCTGACCTGTATGAAACGAGGCCTAACTCTGTCTTCAACTTTTCACCCGGCTGACTTTGTGTAGGGCTGTCATGTGTGCATTGCCACGAAGATCGTCGCGGTTGCACATTTTGACTTCTCACAGCTGAGCTGCTGTTTCTTTGTGTTTGGCAGCTAGGGAGTTAATTCTGTCTGTGCTCGGTGCTGGGACTGGGTGCAGTTTCTCCCGGCTGCAATTGATTATTTGTTGATTGGTTTCCTTTAAATTCCTGGTTGTCTGCTTGGGGAGTTGCCAGTGAAACCTTCATGCAGACCACAGATAGGAATGAATCTGTATAGACTTTAGTTGTGAGCTCCTTAGTTGTTCTAAGCTCAACTTGGTTAGAGTTTATTTCCCAGACCATTTATGTTCCTTTGGTGTTTGAGTGTGTATGCAAGCGAGTGTTATCCTGTCTGTCTTATATGTCTAATCTGTGTATTTAGCTGAGATCAGCCCATATCCCTTTGGTGGTAGTCAGGATCCTTCTTAGGACTGATTACAGGGTTCAGGGTCTGATAGGAGACAGGGTTAGGTTGGAGACTTGGACCTCTGAACCATTATCAGTACCTCCAAGGTGAGGGATTAGTTAGGACCCCAGTTTAGGGTCAGGTTAGATCCCGGTCCACCTCTTTCCTGTTTCAGCTCATCAAGTCCTCAAGATTAACCCTGAGTTCAGCAGATATCGTGTCAGGTAAATCTATTCTATACTTACATGCTGATGTTGCTATACTAGTTGTTGTATAGAGTGTTGTTCCTGTATTAATAGTTTACTGACATTGTATACATATCATTAGACAGCGTGACATTTTCACTGGCCATAAAAATTATCTCCAGTTACCATGGATCCAGTAGCCCAGCTGGCTCTGCAGTTGCAGGGATTATCCATGGAGCTGACGGACATTAAGTCCAAAGTTTTGTCTCCCCTGGAGCAAACCAGAGTTGAACCTAAAGTAGCTCTCCCGGACAGGTTCACTGGTGGGCGAGACAAATTTTTCACCTTCCGGGAGGCATGTAAATTGTATTTTCGGCTTCGACCTCGATCATCAGGGAGTGAGGAGCAGAGAGTGGGAATTGTTATCTCACTTCTGCAAGGGGACCCTCAATCCTGGGCATTTTCCCTTCCTCCGGGATCCCCGGCTCTACTGTCTGTAGATCAATTTTTTACTGCCCTGGGATTGGTATATGATGACCCAGATCGGGTCTCTCTTGCTGAGACAAAATTACGTAAGATACAGCAGGGAGATCGTCCGGCAGAGGAATTTGCTTCTGAGTTTCGTAGATGGGCCACAGATACTCAGTGGAATGACCCAGCTCTTAGGAGCCAGTTTTGTCATGGGCTTTCTGATAAATTAAAAGACGTTTTGGCTCAGTATGAGTCTCCTCCTTCTCTGGAGGCTGCTATGGCCTTAGCTATCCGTACTGATAGACGGCTTCGGGAGAGGGGTGAGGTAACCCCACTCCCTGTTGTTTCTCCACCTACCACTAAAGTCCCTTATGTTGAGGTTCCCCTTGTCTGTTCGGATGAGCCTATGCAGTTGGGAGGGACATCATTTCGTAGGAGGGGATTGGCGGTACGCCGCAGGACTAGAAGATGTTTTTTTCTGCGGGAAAGAGGGACATTTTGTTGGAGAAGGTCCATCCCGTGCCTTGTTGAGCCAAAAGTCGCCGGAAAACTGTTAATCCCAGGTTGTGTGGTGGACGACAACCTGGGAGTATGTATTTCATCCGCCAGTTCTTCTCAGTTCCTTGTACCAGTGGAGGTGGTAGTTGGTACGAGAGTGGAGAGATTGTCTGTTCTTCTTGATAGTGGTTCCGGGGCTAATCTGGTTGACGCTCAGTTTGCTCAGGCTCAAGGTATGCATCTGAGTGTATTGGTCAAACCGATCCCTATATTCTCCATTGACGCCAGGCCTCTCGGCCAAGGTAGCTTTGTTCATGAGGTTCATAACATTGACCTTCGGGTAGGGGCAATACATAGGGAACAATCATCTTGTTATGTGTTGGAGGGTCTACCTACTCCCATTGTGTTGGGACTTCCTTGGTTGGTTAAACATAACCCTGTGATTAATTGGCAGTCCAGAGAAATAAGCCAATGGGGTGAGTTTTGCAAAAGCAACTGCATGAACACAGTCATCAGTGCGGTCGTGCCTAGTACATTGCCTCCTTTTTTGGAGGATTTTGGGGATGTTTTCTCTGAGGAGGGGTGTCAGGAGTTGCCTCCTCATCGCGTGTATGACTGCTCTATTAATCTCCTTCCTGATGCTAAGTTGCCTAAAGCTAGGTTGTATAATCTTTCTGGTCCTGAGAGGCAGGCTATGAAAGATTGTATTTCTGAAAGTCTGGCCAAAGGGCATATTAGACCTTCATTTTCCCCAGTAGCCGCGGGGTTCTTCTTTGTGAAGAAGAAAGATGGAGGCCTACGCCCTTGCTTGGATTTCCGCGAACTTAATCGGATTACTGTTCGAGATCCGTATCCACTCCCTCTTATTCCTGATCTCTTCAATCAAATTGTTGGCGCCAAATGGTTCTCTAAATTGGATCTCAGGGGGGCGTATAATCTGATTAGGATAAAAGAGGGGGATGAGTGGAAAACGGCGTTTAACACGCCGGAGGGACATTATGAGAACCTTGTCATGCCTTTTGGTCTGACTACTGCACCAGCAGTATTCCAACATTTTGTTAATGACATTTTTCTTCACCTTGTGGGGCTGTTTGTGGTTGTATATTTGGACGACATTTTAATTTACTCGCCAGATCTTGTGTCTCATCAGGAGCATGTGAGACAGGTGTTGCAGATCTTGCGAGACAATAAACTATACGCCAAACTGGAGAAGTGTGTATTTGCCGTACAGGAACTTCAGTTTTTGGGTTTTTTGGTGTCAGCCTCCGGTTTCCGTATGGACCCTGAAAAGGTGAGAGCAGTGCTTGAATGGGATCAGCCAGGGGATCTTAAGGCTCTGCAGCGTTTTTTGGGGTTTGCTAACTACTACCGGAAATTTATTTGTAATTTCTCGTCTGTCGTCAAACCTCTCACTGACATGACAAGAAAAGGGACGGATTTTTCTAAATGGTCGGACAAAGCTTGCCAAGCCTTTTCCTCTTTGAAGAAATGTTTTGCTTCGGCACCCGTTCTCATCCAACCAGATGCATCTCAGCCGTTCATTGTGGAGGTGGATGCGTCTGACGTAGGGGTGGGTGCTATATTGTCCCAGGGTCCGTCCCCTGGTAAATGGCATCCGTGCGCTTTCTTTTCTAAGAAATTGTCGTCCGCCGAAAGGAATTATGATATCGGCAATAGGGAACTTTTGGCCATTAAGTTAGCTTTTGAAGAATGGCGTCACTTTTTGGAGGGGGCAGTCCACCCGGTTACCGTTATTACTGATCACAAGAACCTGTTGTATTTGGAATCTGCTAAGCGTCTGAATTCCAGACAAGCTCGATGGTCGTTGTTTTTTACCAGGTTTAATTTTGTCGTCACTTATCGCCCGGGGTCTAAGAATGTAAAGGCTGATGCCTTGTCTCGCAGTTTCCCAGGGGCCGGGAAAACGGATGACCCGAGTCCTATCCTTCAGGAGGGGGTGGTAGTGTCGGCTGTATTTTCTGAGCTTGAGGAGGAGGTGTTAGAGGCTCAGGGGGACGCCCCTGCAGGACCTCCAGGGAGACTGTTTGTCCCAAATCTGTTGAGACAAAAGGTTATTGAGGCACATCATAATTCTGCTCTAGCAGGACATCCAGGGAGTAAAGGTACTGCCACACTAAGCAATCCCGCTAGCGATCTCGTTAGCGTTGCATACTAATGAGATCGCTAGCGGGATTGTTTCTATATCGCTAAATGCTACCGCATTTAGCGATATAGTTAACGACGCTATCGCCGTTAGCGATCTTCTTAACGACTTTAGCGGTACAAAAGTACCGCTAAATCGCTAAGAAAAGGTGCCACACAGCGATTAGATACTTACCCAGCGGGAGCGCCAGCGATGAAATAGGGTCCGGAGCGATTCCAGCGACGAGCGAGATCACAGCAGGAAGCTCGTCGCTGGAAGCTGCCGCACTGAACAATATCGCTAACGGGATCGCTAAATAGTGACGTTTTTTAGCGATCCCGTTAGCGATATTGTTTAGTGTGGCATACCCTTAAGGCTACTTTAGATCTCCTTTCTCGCCGGTTTTGGTGGCCTAATGCTAATAAAAATGTTATAACTTTTGTCGCGTCATGTGGGGTGTGTGCTCGCTCTAAAACCCCTCATACTCGTCTGTCTGGGACCCTTTTACCCTTGAAACTTCCGGAGCGTCCATGGACTCATTTATCTATGGACTTCATTACGGACCTTCCTCCGTCGTCAGGGAATACTGTCATACTGGTGGTTGTTGACAGGTTCAGTAAGATGGCACATTTTGTTGCTCTTCCTGCACTCCCTAATGCTAAAACTCTGGCGCAGGTGTTCATTAGGGAGATCGTTAGACTTCATGGGTTGCCTTCTGATGTGGTGTCAGATAGGGGTCTCAGTTTGTGTCCAAATTTTGGAGGGCATTTTGTTTATGTCGGGGGATGCAATTGTCATTTTCCTCGGCTTTTCATCCGCAGACCAATGGTCAGACAGAGCGTCTGAATCAGAGCTTAGAGACATATCTCCGGTGTTTTGTCTCAGAGAACCAAGAGGACTGGTCTTCTTTCTTGCCTCTGGCAGAGTTCGCTCTTAACAACAGGCGGAGCGAGTCCACTGGTAAGTCCCCGTTTTTTGGGGCATATGGTTTCCATCCCCAGTTTTGTACTTTCAATGGGGGGGGCCTTCTGGGGTTCCTGAGGAGGAGCGTTTCTCGTCGTCACTTGCTTCTGTGTGGAGAGGTGTATTGAATAATCTGAGTGCGATGGGGAACCGTTACAAACGTATGGCTGATAGGAAGAGAGTTTCTGGTCCAGATCTGAATGTGAACGATCTGGTATGGTTGTCTACCAGGAATATAAAACTTAAAGTGCCCTCCTGGAAACTGGGTCCCAGATTCATCGGGCCGTACAGGATCAGTTCCATAATTAATCCTGTGGCATTTCGTCTGGACCTCCCTCCTACGTTTAAAATTCATAATGTGTTCCACAAGTCATTACTTAAAAGGTATGTGGCACCAGTCATACCGTCACCTCTACCTCCTCCTCCTGTGTTGGTCAATGGTAACTTGGAATTTCAAGTATCAAAGATCATTGACTCACGTCTGAATCGCCGGTCCCTTCAGTACTTGGTGCATTGGAAGGGGTATGGTCCAGAGGAGAGGACGTGGGTCCCTGCGTCTGATGTTAACGCAGATCGTTTGGTTCGGACCTTCCACAGAACTCACCCGGGCAGGCCTGGCCCTGAGGGTCCGGAGGCCCCTCGTAGAAGGGGGGGTACTGTCATGTGTGCATTGCCACGAAGATCGTCGCGGTTGCACATTTTGACTTCTCACAGCTGAGCTGCTGTTTCTTTGTGTTTGGCAGCTAGGGAGTTAATTCTGTCTGTGCTCGGTGCTGGGACTGGGTGCAGTTTCTCCCGGCTGCAATTGATTATTTGTTGATTGGTTTCCTTTAAATTCCTGGTTGTCTGCTTGGGGAGTTGCCAGTGAAACCTTCATGCAGACCACAGATAGGAATGAATCTGTATAGACTTTAGTTGTGAGCTCCTTAGTTGTTCTAAGCTCAACTTGGTTAGAGTTTATTTCCCAGACCATTTATGTTCCTTTGGTGTTTGAGTGTGTATGCAAGCGAGTGTTATCCTGTCTGTCTTATATGTCTAATCTGTGTATTTAGCTGAGATCAGCCCATATCCCTTTGGTGGTAGTCAGGATCCTTCTTAGGACTGATTACAGGGTTCAGGGTCTGATAGGAGACAGGGTTAGGTTGGAGACTTGGACCTCTGAACCATTATCAGTACCTCCAAGGTGAGGGATTAGTTAGGACCCCAGTTTAGGGTCAGGTTAGATCCCGGTCCACCTCTTTCCTGTTTCAGCTCATCAAGTCCTCAAGATTAACCCTGAGTTCAGCAGATATCGTGTCAGGTAAATCTATTCTATACTTACATGCTGATGTTGCTATACTAGTTGTTGTATCGAGTGTTGTTCCTGTATTAATAGTTTACTGACATTGTATACATATCATTAGACAGCGTGACAAGGGCCTTCTATTGGAAGAACACAGTCTCTAATGGCGGATCCTGCCAACTCCTGTCTTCCTAACCCAGCCACGTATCAACACCTATGGGCTCCTGCGACTTGTAGTCCCGCAGGATCTCCGGTATCTCCTGCTAGTCGTGAAGGATCCAGCAAGCTTGGACTCTGTGTCCAGTCAATCAGAGTAGAGGTAAGCTATCAATGCTATTTCCACCTCTGTCACTCTCTCCTTATCCACTCGCCTTTCGTCCTACTCGACCCTCACATAAGCACACTCTAGCAGATGGTAGACTGCTTCTTCTCTTTCTTCACCGCTCTCAAAGCGTCGGCACTAGAGTTGAGCGATACTTTCCGATATCCAAAAGTATCGGAATCGGAATGGTATCGCCGATACCATTAAAATATCGGCGATACCCGGTACCGATACCGGAAATCCAATGTAAGTCTATGGGAACAAAATATCGTAACTAAAAAAAACCCATTCTTTCCTTGTAAACACTAAATATACACACATAGAATACATATATATATATATATATACATGTCATTGTGACATATATATATACATATATGTATAGTTTATACACTTCTACATAGTAAAATATCCTCTGATTCAATTGCGGGTAAAGCCGGCTTCTGTGAAAAGACAGAAGCACCCGACATGAAATGACACTTGGTGTACATAGGGTTAACCATGTCTTTTCATGTCGTTTGCTATCTGATTTGCACAAACAATTACATCAGTCTATGTGTGCAAAATTTCACACCTGTAGGGGTTAATTAAAGGTGTAAATTCGTTGTAAAAAAAACGGACTTTTTTGCTACGAATTTACACCTTTAATTAACCCCTACAGGTGTGAAATTTTGCACACATAGACTGATGTAATTGTTTGTGCAAATCAGATAGCAAAGGACATGAAAAGACATGGTTAACCCTATGTACACCAAGTGTCATTTCATGTCGGGTTCTGCATTTTCACAAAAGCCGTCAATTGAATTAGCGGCTATTATACTATGTAGAAGTGTATGAACTATAAATATAAATATATATATATATGTGTCACAAATTCAATGACATGTATATATATAATGAGGTGTAAAATTGCTGAAAAAAAATGCGTGGGCTCCCGCCCTATTTTCGCAACCAGACAGACAAAGCCAGTGAGTGGGGGCAGATAATGATAGCCCAGAGAGGGACCATTATTTTTGCCCCCCCCCCCTGGCTACTAACATCTGCCCCCAGACACCCCAGAAAGGGCAAATCTCTAATTAGATTTGCCCTTTCTGGCACTTTGCCCGTCTATTCCCATTGCCCTGTAGCGGTGGCGAATGGGTTAATAAGGGGTTAAAATGACCTTGCAATTGAAAGGTCACTTTAAGCCAGGTTAATAATTGAGAGCTGTCAATTAGACAACTATCAATTATTAATCCTATTGCATGAAATAAAAATAAAACACACACACTTTAATTAAAAATCATTTTAATGAAATAAAGACACATGTTTTTGACCATCTTTTATTTTACTGCAAAAACCATTTCCTGTAATAAAAATAAAATAAAAAAGCAAAATTATTCTTACCTATCCCATGCACAGTCAGGTCCCACGGTGTAATCCTTCAGAAAGAGTTAATGTTTACTGCAGGTGTGTAGCCCTGGTACACAATACCAGGAGGATGAGTGGAGAGGTAACAGTTAAGGTCTCTTCATGACATCATGTACACTTCTGACACACCCAGCAGGGGTGTGGAAGGGAGTGATTTCTAGTCAGTCAGTTTCCTGTCCTTAGACAGAGTAGACGTGTCCAGTTTAAGTCTGTCAGCAGTTCAGAACGTGGAGGCTGGTACAGGTGGTCTAATTCACCTTAGTCTAGTCAGAGCTGTGCCCCACTGGAAGAAAGACTGAACTAGCTATTAAGAGTTGAGCAAATCGAAGGGCAAAGTGGAAGGAAGATTATTGGAAAAGTGCGTTTGGCTTGGAAAAGTCCTGCACATTGCTACGGTTACTGGGGACCGAAGAATCACTATTGTTACAAGCATAGTGAAGAGAAAACCAGAGATTTACCGGACCCTAGGTCGCGGCAAACACCCCCTTATAGTCAGTACGTAACTGGGGTCAGGGAAGTGAAGACTTTGAGTCTCTGCAGGACAAAATAAGGATTCAGCTCCCTCATAGAAAGGCTCCTAACACTAAATTGACTGGGAAGCACAGCTTTGGATAAGCTGGAATCATAGAGGGGACTACGCTTCAGGCTGGTCGTACTCATCTTCATTGGACAGTAAAGGAGGCCCCTAACTTGCTTAGCTGTTGCCTCAAAGCTCATCCTCCATCAACCCCATCAGCCTCCCTGGGACCTGCTTGAACATCTTACAAGTAAAGGTATGGAAAGACGCTGACTGTGTGAGACTGTGTTCTTTATCTGCACCCGACTTCACCAACTTCATAGACTTTGAGGGACCAGTCCCACCTGTAGGGGACCCGACATCTAGCTGCCTCACCATCCCCTCAGAGATCTACAGCAGCGCTGGTACTAATTACCAGAATACTACAGGTGGCGTCACGAACTGTATATAAACCTATCCCCTGTAAATACATCCCCAACATACGCCAGACCGCCAGGGCCACAGACCGAGCCACAGCTACCTGTGACAAACCCCATAGACTTCCATGGGCTCGGCTCTGAGTACCCCATTGCCCTGGTAATCCACAATTGTGGTGGCGGGTCGACACAAAAACTTGGCGTCACGAACAGGATCCGAAACTTGCAGCATTGCGAGCCCTGTGTGCCTGTGGAGTGTTTTGGCGAAAAAGACTGTTGCTGTTGTTTGGCGCCAAATACCGCCATATTTGCCGCCAGATTCGCGCCCTAAGGCGTTGGAGAAGAAGGTGGGCGTACCTGAAAGAGCGCGCAAAGTCTTGGACACGCCCCCGGCTCTGACTCAGCGGCAGGTCCTGCAACAGGAAGTGAACGCTCTGACATCAGAGCGCCTGCGACGAAGGTCCTGTTCCCACTGCGGTGCCTGTGAAATAGCAGCGTCTGAAACCGGTAGGCTCCGTTTAACCAAGGGGGCGCTAAGATGTCACAACAACCGGCTGACAGTGCGGCCCCAGCCGGAGGCCCCAATCCCGCACCGTCTGGTATTGTAGCGCCAGATGGGGGCGCAGGCCCAGCACCCAGTCCGGTAGTCCCGATCATGCCACTAACGCTCCCATATATGCCTGGGGCGAAATGGCTTCCCCAATACAGCGGTGAGCCAGGCACATTAGCAGGCTTCAAGCGGAAGTTATGCAGCATCCTAGAAATGTACTCCATGCCTGAGAGACAAAAAGCTGCTGTGCTAATAGGGCAGCTAACTGGCGCTGCTGAGAGGGAAGTGGAGACCTGGGATACCGTTGATCAGGAGTCGGTACCTGCGATCTTCCTGAAGCTGCATGCCATATTTGAAGACCGCACAGAAACGGATCTCCGGATGGCCTTCTATCACTGTTCACAACAGCCAGGTGACAGCATCCGGGACTATGCTTGCCGACTACAGGGAGCCCTGAGAGCCCTCAAGCAAATTAACCATTTAAATGCTATCGACGAGAATAGAATGCTGAAAGAACAATTTATACAGGGATTGAGATCCCCAGAGGAACGCAGAACTGTAAATTGGTGGTCCTTAGATCATCCGGATGCTACCTTTGATGCCCTAAAGGACATGGCAATAAAAGGGCTGCGGCCCCTGGGCAAACCTGAGGTGGCCACCCAACATCATCAGGCTGAAGTCACTCCGGAACCGGCAGTAACCCCCTGTTCCCCGCTAGTGGCAGAAACCAAAACGCAGGTGACACCTCCTAGTGAATTGGACTGTCTGCGCTCAGAGGTGCGCCAGCTGACTAAAAATCTGGCCGCTGTGATGAGTGCCCTACAGCTGCGGAAAGAGGAGGAAGGAAAGATCTTGTTAGCTGACTGCCCAGAGGACGTTCCGTGGATGCACCGAAGAAGAAAGAAGACGTCGCCCCCCCGGAGGAGGACAACGCCACCTCCAGGAGCAACCTCTGATCAACACCCTCCTCGTCGAGAGATCATCTGTTACCGCTGCAACCGGAAAGGTCATCTGTCTACACAGTGTCCTTTAAACGGGCAGAACCTGGGTCCAAGGGCCAACACCCAGGAGAATACCCGTCAGGCCCCCTAGACTGGAACCGCAGGTATGTGGGCGGGCGACCCTACCTGTCCATTATTCTAGATGGTATTGCTGTTCCAGCATTGTTAGACACGGGGTCCCAGGTGACCCTAATACCTGATGCTCTATATACCAAGTACTGGTCAATGGACAGTCTTAAACCTCCGAGCCTTGACTTTACTGTGTATGCTTCGAATGGTCTTCCTGTAGAAGTACTCGGAACAAAATGTGTAGATGTAAAGGTGGGCAGAGAGGAGTTGAAAGACCAAGGGCTTCTGGTAGTAAAGACTGTAAATGAGGAGAACGGTTTAAATATCATTTTGGGTACTAACATTATCGGTAATTGTTTGGGAGAAGTTGTGTTCTTACTCCAACAGCTCGCTGAGATTGCCCGACCAAGGCAGAGAGGAGTAATCCAAAGAGAGATCCGGGCCCTGGTGTGTCAGCAGCAAGCGAAGCTTACCGACGGCGAAATTGGTAATGTACGGGTCACTGACTCAGATCCTATTGTGATACCCCCAATGAGTGAAATGATCATTTGGTGCAGGGCGGCCATAGGTCTGAGAGGACAGAATTACCAAGCTGTAGTAGAACCCCACCATTCAGAACATAGACCTACACTTATGACTGCTAGGGGAGTAGTAGAAGTGGTGAATGGAAGAGTACCGGTACGGCTTCTCAATTGGGGAGATGATGAGGTAAATTTACCCCGTTATGCAACCATTGCTAAACTTCATGCTGTTGATAATAATTCTATTCTCCCGGCTGAGTCCTTAGACTCCTGTCAAATAGAGGAGGACAATGACCCAGCAACTCAGGTGGCGGAATGGTGTCAGCAACTCCATGTTGGGACGGACACCACTCCCGCTCACCAGAAGCAAGGGGTATTACGGGTGGTGCAAGAGTACGCCCAAGTGTTTAGCAAAAATCCACTTGATTTTGGGATCATTAAGGGAGTACAACATCATATCCCTACAGGCAGCCATCCTCCCATCAAAGAGCGGTATAGGCCCATACCTCCAGCTCATTATCAGAAGGCTAAAGAAATGTTGAATGATATGAAGAAAGCTGGGGTGATAAGGGATAGTTGTAGCCCCTGGGCAGCCCCTCTAGTTCTGGTTAAAAAGAAAGATGGTAGTATGAGAATGTGTGTGGATTACAGGCAGGTGAACCGCATAACACACAAGGATGCATACCCGTTACCACGTATAGAGGAATCATTAGCTGCTCTGAAAACGGCTAACTACTTTTCTACCCTCGATCTGACTAGTGGTTACTGGCAAGTGGCTGTGGCTGAGGAGGATCGTGAGAAAACGGCTTTCACCACCCCAATGGGGCTCTGTGAGTTCGACAGAATGCCGTTTGGGCTCAGCAGTGCCCCAGGAACATTTCAGAGGGTGATGGAAAACTGTCTGGGACATCTCAATTTTGAAACCGTGCTGCTATACCTAGACGACGTCATCGTGTATTCCAAGACATATGAGGACCATCTGAAGCACCTGGCAGAAGTATTCGAGTCCCTGTCCAGGTACGGGATGAAATTAAAACCCTCAAAATGCCATCTACTCAAGCAGAAGGTACAATACTTGGGGCACATCGTCAGTTCGGAAGGAGTAGCGCCGGACCCAGAGAAAGTCACTGCCATCCAGAAGTGGCCGGAGCCGAAGAACCTTAAGGAAGTGCGACAGTTCCTGGGACTAACGGGTTACTACAGGAGATTCGTGAAAGATTACACGAAGAAGGCAGCTCCTTTACAGGACCTCCTGGTAGGACAATCCCTAAAGAGCAGAAACCCTCCCTTTAATTGGGGTAAAGAACAGGCTGAAGCTTTCCCAAAAGATGAAAGAGATCCTTACAGGTGATGAGATCTTAACCTATCCTGATTACAGCCAACCGTTCCTGTTGTACACCGACGCCAGTAATGAAGGTTTGGGAGCAGTTCTCAGTCAGAAGCAGAATGGCCAAGAAAAAGTCATCGCATATGCCAGCAGAAAACTCAGGCCAACTGAAAGGAATCCGGAAAATTATAGCAGCTTCAAGCTGGAGTTTCTGGCGCTGGTCTGGGCCATTACTGAAAGATTTAAGCACTATCTGGCCTCCAATCGGTTCACTGCGTTTACAGATAACAACCCCTTAACGCACCTAGAAACGGCCAAGTTGGGCGCCATGGAGCAGCGATGGATGGCCCGGTTGTCCAATTACCAGTTTACTATCAAGTACCGGGCAGGTCGAAAGAATGCTAATGCCGACGCGTTGTCCCGAATGCCGCATGACTCTGATACGGAAGAAGAATCGGACGACCTGGAAGAAATTGAGCTACCTGCGTTCCATCGAAATGGGGTAGTCTACGAGCATCGAGTCCACAGAAAGCAGTATGGTGCAACATTAAATCCTTTACCCCATCACAGCTGGAAAGAGACTCAGGACAGTGATCCAGTGGTCAGCCGCATCAAGGAGTTGTTAAAACAGGAAGGTTCCTCCTTGGAAAAGGATGCACCTATGTCAGCCAAGCTCCTGTGGAACGAGAAAAGCAGGTTGTTCCTATACCTGAGAAGTTGTGCAGGAGATACGTCAACCCCAGAACCCATGAGATGGTCTGGCAAATCGTGGTCCCCAAGGCAGACGTCCCAATGGTGTTGGAAGCATACCACGATCAAGCAGGACACTTTGGCTGGAGAAAGCTGGAGACCCTGTTGAGATGCCGGTTCTACTGGGTAGGGATGCGCAGCTCCATTGAGAGGTGGTGTCGGAACTGTGGACCCTGTGGTCTCAGAAGAAAGGACTACGGTAGTCAAAAGGCCCCCTGCAACCTATCCGGACGACTCGTCCTCTGGAGATTGTGGCCCTGGACCACGTCAAACTGTCGCCAAGTAGATCTGGATACTCATACGCCTTGACCATGGTGGACCATTACTCCAGATTCCTGGTGGTTGTTCCAGTGAAGGACCAGACCGCAGTGACGGCCGCGAAGACCTTTCAAGCAAGTTTCTGCAGACCGCATGGGTATCCGGAGCAAGTCTTAACCGATCAGGGACCTGCTTTTGAAGCCGATTTATTCAAGGAATTCTGTCATATGTACGGGTGCAAGAAAATTAGAACGACACCATACCACCCTCAAACCAACGGTCTTTGTGAAAAGATGAACCATATTGTCCTTGACTTGTTGAGATCCATACCGTTGGAAGACAGGAATCGATGGCCGGATTTACTACCTGATTTGGTTGATTTGTATAATCATATACCTGTAAGCTCAACTAACTGCACTCCAGCTTATCTTATGCGAGCAAGGCCCGGAAAACTACCAATGGATTTAGAACTTGGAGTGGTAGAACCGGAGGCAGACGATGCCGTGGAAAACTGGGACATCAATCGGCAAGAGCAATACAGAAGAGTACAAATCTGTGTGGAGGAAAGTCTCAATAAGGCACGGGAGAAACAGGAAGATGTTTACAACCGAAATGCTCCTGCCAAGCCTTTGATGCCTGGAGAGGTAGTATTAAAAAGAAAAAGGAAGATGCACAAATTGGATAATCAGTGGGAGCAAGAACCCTACGTCATACAAGATTCTAAATATGACAACAGAAAAGTTTGTGTCGTCAGTAAAGACGGAGGAAGAACAACAACCACTGTGTCCAGAGATCATTTGAAGTTGTGTCCAGAACACTTAAAGCGTTGTGAAAAGAACCCTGTCCTCAATCAAGGAGAAAGAAAGGAAGAGGTCCTACACACAGATCTGGGAGATTTTCCCGCGGATTGGCCCCGACTGGGAGATGCTGTGATAATTCCAGTGTTGCAGTTTTATCAGCCACAAGAGGAAATTCTACCTCCAGTTGTGCCTGTGGTGCCAGTTGAGCCCGCTCAGGAGTTACCCATCCCAGCAACACCTCAACCTGTGGAACCTCAAGATGGATCATCTGAAGCAGCGCCCCATACTATGGGATCTCCTGGTGAAGCTGACTCACACCGCCCAGCCATCAGTACGCTTGCCAGATCCATAGAAAGATTAAGGCAGTTCTATAGTTTGCCGTTACGCAGTGCAGACAGATCGCAACTTGATATACCTGAAACTACACCACGTAGATCAGAGAGAATCACAAAAGGGAAATTACCCATTAGATATCAGCAGTAGTTATAACGAATTTATGTGAACATTGTAAAAGTCTATATATATAAATGTGTTTTTCCCTATTATGTCTTCGTTTAACAATGGACTCAGAGGCTGAGGACTGAGCCAGCCCAAAAACTGTATCCTGTAAATAGTTGCACTAAAGTGCCTTTTTTTAATGGTTTCACATGAAACCTTGACTTACCTCTGAACCAAAAACCCGTGTGGTGTGGCACTGAGTGAGGTCTGCATTCGGATGTCCTGCAGCCCACCCAGGACCCACGTTGAAGGTTTGGTGCGGGTCCTTCACAAGTATACCGTATATTTATTGAATGCTATTTAATATTTGTATTTCTTTATAATGTTTGCAACGTTCAAGATATCCTCACCTCCCGGATGGGACGAATTAATGTTATTGTTAATGTTTTCATGCATAAACAAAATGTCTCTTTTATATTTTACAGCCCGGGAGTGCTGTCGTTTACCATGGGGGAATGTGTAGCCCTGGTACACAATACCAGGAGGATGAGTGGAGAGGTAACAGTTAAGGTCTCTTCATGACATCATGTACACTTCTGACACACCCAGCAGGGGTGTGGAAGGGAGTGATTTCTAGTCAGTCAGTTTCCTGTCCTTAGACAGAGTAGACGTGTCCAGTTTAAGTCTGTCAGCAGTTCAGAACGTGGAGGCTGGTACAGGTGGTCTAATTCACCTTAGTCTAGTCAGAGCTGTGCCCCACTGGAAGAAAGACTGAACTAGCTATTAAGAGTTGAGCAAATCGAAGGGCAAAGTGGAAGGAAGATTATTGGAAAAGTGCGTTTGGCTTGGAAAAGTCCTGCACATTGCTACCGGTTACTGGGGACCGAAGAATCACTATTGTTACAAGCATAGTGAAGAGAAAACCAGAGATTTACCGGACCCTAGGTCGCGGCAAACACCCCCTTATAGTCAGTACGTAACTGGGGTCAGGGGAAGTGAAGACTTTGAGTCTCTGCAGGACAAAATAAGGATTCAGCTCCCTCATAGAAAGGCTCCTAACACTAAATTGACTGGGAAGCACAGCTTTGGATAAGCTGGAATCATAGAGGGGACTACGCTTCAGGCTGGTCGTACTCATCTTCATTGGACAGTAAAGGAGGCCCCTAACTTGCTTAGCTGTTGCCTCAAAGCTCATCCTCCATCAACCCCATCAGCCTCCCTGGGACCTGCTTGAACATCTTACAAGTAAAGGTATGGAAAGACGCTGACTGTGTGAGACTGTGTTCTTTATCTGCACCCGACTTCACCAACTTCATAGACTTTGAGGGACCAGTCCCACCTGTAGGGGACCCGACATCTAGCTGCCTCACCATCCCCTCAGAGATCTACAGCAGCGCTGGTACTAATTACCAGAATACTACAGGTGGCGTCACGAACTGTATATAAACCTATCCCCTGTAAATACATCCCCAACATACGCCAGACCGCCAGGGCCACAGACCGAGCCACAGCTACCTGTGACAAACCCCATAGACTTCCATGGGCTCGGCTCTGAGTACCCCATTGCCCTGGTAATCCACAATTGTGGTGGCGGGTCGACACACAGGGACCGCAGCTAATGCTGCAGCCTCACAGTAAACCCCCAAATGAATGAGTTCCTCTCCTGGCTGACAGGAGAGTAAAGGCTGGGTGTCACATAACGATACACCAGCGATCCCGACAACAATATGCACTTGTCAGGATCGCTGGTGTATCGCTACATGATCGCTGCTGAGTTGCCAAACAGGCAGCGATCTGGGACAGCGACACTGCGAGTAACATCGCTTAAGGGCCCGTCTCACATAGCGATATCGCTACCGTGATCGCTGCTGAGTCACTAGTTTTGTGACGCAGCAGCGAGCTCACCAGCGATATCGCTGTGTGTGACATTCAGCGACGATCAGCCCCCCTGCCGGGTATCGCTGATCGTCGCTGAAATGTCAGGACCTTTTTTTGATCGCTGGTTTCCCGCTGACAGGCACGCATCGCTGCGTGTGACAGGCGGGAGACCAGCGATCCGCTGGTAACCAAGGTACACAGCGGGTTTCCAGGCGCGGGGCTGTGCCTAGAAACCCGCTGTGTACCTTGGATACCAGCGCCCTGATGCAGGGGAGCTGGTATCCAAGGTACACAGCGGGTTTCCAGGCACCGCGCAGCGCTTGGAAACCCGCTGTGTACCTTGGATACCAGCTCCCTGCATCAGGGCGCTGGTATCCAAGGTACACAGCGGGTTTCTAGGCACAGCCCCGCGCCTGGAAACCCGCTGTGTACCTTGGTTACCAGTGGATCGCTGGTCTCCCGCCTGTCACACGCAGCGATGCGTGCCTGTCAGCGGGAAACCAGCGATCAAAAAAAGGTCCTGACATTTCAGCGACAATCAGCGATACCCGGCAGGGGGCTGATCGTCGCTGAATGTCACACACAGCAATATCGCTGGTGAGCTCGCTGCTGCGTCACAAAACTAGTGACTCAGCAGCGATCTCGGTAGCGATATCGCTATGTGAGACGGGCCCTTAAGTGGAAAGCTTAATTGATTGCTTTCCACTTTCACTTCAGGTCAGCCAGGGACACAATCAGTGACGTCAGAGGGAACTGATTAACAAAAATAGGGGTTCCCTTCGAAAAAAAAATGGCGTGGGGTCCCCCCTATTTTTGTTAACCAGCCAGATGAAGCAAACCGCTGAGGCCTGGATTTTCAGGCTGTTAAGGAGCCAAGATCCATGGACCTTGCCAGCCTGATAATACCAGGCCACAGCAGTCTGCATATCTTGGCTGATTAACAAAAATAGGGGATCCCCTCGAAAAAAAATGGCATGGGGTCCCCCCTATTTTTGTTAACCAGCCAGATGAAGCAGACCGCTGAGGCCTGGATTTTTCAGGCTGTAAGGATCCAAATCCATGGACCTTGCCAGCCTGATAATACTAGGCCACAGCAGTCTGCTTAGCTTGGCTGGTTAACAAAAATAGGGGATCCCCTCGAAAAAAAAAACGGCGTAGGGGTCCCCCTATTTTTGTTAACCAGCCAAGTAAAATGCAGACTGCTGCGGCCTGGTATTAAAAGACTATCAAGGCCCATGGATTTTGGCCCTCAACAGCCTGATAATACCAGGCTACAGCAGCCCCACATTTGGCGCATCAAAAGATGTGCCAATTGTGGCACTTTACCCGGCTCTTCCCAATGCCCTGTAGCGGTGGCAAGTGGGGTAATAAGGGGTTAATGTCACCGTTGATTGCACGGTGACAATAAGCCCGGTTAATAATGGAGAGGCGTCAATAAGACACCGATCCATTATTAATCCCAAAGTTTTTAAATGTTTAAAAAAAAGACACAGCAAGAAAAAAGTCTTTTAATGAAATAAAAGAGACAACACAGTTTTCATTTCTTTTATTACTCTCTCATTCCTGCGACGCCATCGATCTCCTGTAAAAAAATAAAAAAAACAAACCAACAGTATACCACCTGTCCGACGCAGTCCATAGTAACGACAGTCCCACGACGATCCAGCTCTGCTACATCGGAATGACAGGCAGAGCCTGACATCCCGGCGCAGCACAGCTGCTTACCAGCTTCCCCGGCGGTGACGTCATCGGACTGCTTTACGGCCGCGATTACCCAGCAGTCACTGCAGTTATCGCGAGAAACTGCATGTGACCGCCGGGGAGAAGAGGATGGCGGCCATTAAGCAGTCCGGGATGTGACCGCCGGAGATCTTCTGCCGGGTAAGTGCCGCTGACTCCTGACAGACCCGACCGACGGACACTGACAGTGACAGTGACAATCCCGATTCCGGTATCCGATATGACGAAAATATCGGAACTCGGAATCGGAATTCCGATACAGCCAATATCGGCCGATACCCGATATTTGCAGTATCGGAATGCTCAACACTAGTCGGCACGCTTGCTCACTGAACTGCACTCGGTTGACTCAGTTCTGACTAGGCTGGAGTGGCTTCCTTTGCACTTGTACTAGCCTCTACACGTTTGAACTAAGCTTGGAGCTGCAGATTTCAGGTTCTTTCAACACAGCTGTTCTCTCTCTCTTCTCTCCAAGAGAACTAAACTCAGACTGATCTGCGCTCTGTGTCTTACTCTTCACCATCCTTATATACACTACAACAGGCTCCCTCTGGTGGCTCTAGGGATTGGTGAAGATGTGTGTATGCATATTGGATAAATTCATATATTAGTTGTACAACCACTAATGTGGTATACATGATAACCTGCAATATATGCAACATTAACTACATCGGTTCAACGATAAGGAAGTTATCCAAACGTTTTGCTGAACATCTAGGTGAAACACGACCGAATGCTACTAGATTATCTTCGGCGGTAGCACGACATTGTGTACAATATCACAGGGGTAGGACTGATAATCTCATATTAACTGGTTTAGAACGAGTGAAAAATCAGGAAAGAGGAGGTGATCAATTAAAGAAGCTTAGGATGAGGGAAGCGTTGTATATAATGAATTTTAACACCAGACAACCGCTAGGTATGAATAATAGAATGGATATTTTGTATATTTATTGCTAGTTATGCAATATAATTTATTAAATGAAATCAACATTTAAACAAAATGAAGCATAATTACTAATAAAATAAAATAAAATACAATGAATTATATTTGACATTTGCATATAAATAAAAGTTGCATAACATATATTCATGTAATGCAGGTAAGCAGATTCACCGCGGAAACATATCCATTACTATATTTTAATGAGTAGATCAGCATCAAGACATCATTCAAAAACAAAGATGAATAGTATATAAATGGCATTGATACGGTTAATAGTGTGCTTGCAAAAGCGAGTGATGCTTGCTGAATGCATTAAGGAGTTTAGTAGTATTAACCAACCACACCTGAAGACTAATCATGTCACAGAAGGTGGTGAGTTTTAGAATTACTGGCGCTTATTTTAAAAGCTGGCGTCCGCGGTGAGCATGCAGCCTAGCAATTTGACAAAGCTCATCTTTTGGAGCGAAACATGTAATTGCAACATGTACCGCAGCACCTATTAAGCAAGCTAGCATTTTTAGCGGACAAGCGATTCAATAAAGGATATTTTGACTTCATATGGAGCTGGATTGGATTTCATTATATGCATATTGGGTCCTCTAGTGGTCATTACCTTCGGTGCATCCCTCTGGGAAATGAGATTCCAAGCGCAGCTGGGCTCTACAAAAGGACACATGGTCACCTGCTGAAATCCTGTTATTGTCACTTTGCAACTCCTGATCTGGGTGAACATCTAGGGAGCTGTAAGTGGATCGCCCGCCAGGGCAGTGGGATACTCGGTAGCGGGCCGGTGTATTGAGGGGATGTGTCACAGCGGCGGTGACCCGGTCTGTGGCCCTGGGCGTCCAATGAAAGGGGGATTATTTACAGGGGATGTTAGAGTTTGTAGTGTAGGTATTTATGACACCACCTGTGGTATCTGGTCAATGGCGACCAGCACTGCGGTGCAGATCCTCTGGGATAGATGATGAAATGCAGCAGAGTTGGTACAGTCTCCCACAGGTGAGAGTATGGGATCCCAGGGCAGGCAGATGTTGTAGTAGGTGGTAATGGTGCTGCAGGATGTAGCTGAGTGCAATGTGTGACGCAGGAAGAAACTGAGAGACAGTCAGTGAGTTGCAGTTTCCAAAGTTTTACTTACAGTTTTGCAGGCAAAGCGTCCAGGGCATTGAATACAGGTTGTACTGGAGTAGGTCAGCCTGAAAGCAGTTTAGGATCCCCTTATTACAGGTGGGATGTGAGGTCTCCTTACTAGCGCTGTTCTGTGAGGCATTGGCTGCTATAAGCTCCTTCCAAGTCCTCTGGATTCTCTCTCTCTCAGTTAAGTTGAACTTCACTCTCATTACATGCAGCTGTAGCCTGCTTCAGGAACTAATCCGTTATGGAGTCTCCGGCTCACTTGTGCTGCTGCTTTGTGGAAGAATCTTAATGGGAACAGAGAACCTTCAGTCCTCTGCCCTCCGGATTCTGCTGCTGGGATTTTACTACACCCTCTCAGCCTCGGACTCCAGGGGTCGGGTCTCTGGCGCTTAGAGCTGGGGATGAGCCCTGCTATGGCTTCCGTCCCCCTGCTTGTCTCTTCCATGTCTTCTCCCTCTCGTTCCCTCAGCTAGACTGACTAACTCCTCCCCCAGCCAGGATATTCCAGGGAAGCTCCCCTCAAAACAGGTGTTTGAGCTCCCCCTTCTGGTCTGGAGTCAGAAAGGTATTGCATGCTGAATTACCTGCAAAGGGGTCCCTCTTTGCTTTCAGGCATGACATCACCCTCCCCTGGAGGAAGGCAAGGTCACTGTGGCAACCAAACTCCTGGGGTGCCACATTCCCCCCTAGTGAAATTCAGTACTCATGGACTGAGGAAACAACAAGAATAACATGTTATAACTATTTACAAAATTTAACATTAAATATATACATTTGATGGAGTCTGGGATGGGGTGTCCTTTTTCACCCTTGAAGAGCATAATGTGAGGGACCCGCCTCAAACCCTCAACGTAGGCCTTGGGCGGGCTACAAGGCATGGATGATTTCCCCACGTCTTCAGCCACGCCAGGCGGTTTTTGTTCTGTGGTCAATAACATTAACTATTTACACGTATTGTCCTGGTCACTCCAAGTCCAGTGACCCTATCGTCCATTTAAAGAATTAAATCAGAATAAAAGTTGCAATTTCAAACATTAACTTATTTACATTACTAGAACAATAACATGTTAGTCCATATACCTGGCTGGAACCTGACCTCTAGTACTACGGACTGACCTACGGAGCATTGGTGTCTGTAGTGACCTGACTGTGTCTACTGTATTAACTACTATTGGTGTAATGTGCTCTCTAGAGGTTATGCTACTGTTGATTCTACGTAGCACGGGTATGCCTGATTTTATAGGACTAACCCTTCTCACTGTGGGCATTACAGATTCACCGGTGGCAGGAGGTGGACTTTTGAGTTCCATTGCAGGGGTGGCTTCTATCACTGGAACTTGCAGTACTTCAGGATGATCCTGAGTCACTTCTCTTTCAGGCACTGTTGGTTGTGGGAAGGTCAAGACGGGCACTACTATAGCCTGATTTACTCTCGTCCAGTTCGCAGGGAACTCGCCCAGTACGGTGCGGACTTTTTCTTCCACCTTTTCTACTGACGAAGGAATTTCCTTTTCTCCGATCTTTCCCTTTAACTGGTCAGGGCACGATTTCAAGTGATCCCTGGACACCGCTGTGGAGTTTTCTCCTCCATCCTTACTGATAAGGGCTGCGGAATATGTTGGCGCTATATAAATAAAGATTATTATTATTATTATAAGGCACACCTTTGTATTCTCGAAGTCCGAGGGCATATTAGTATATGGCTCTGCTTCCCATTGGTCGTCAATCTTGTGGAGTCGCCTTTTCCTTTCTAGTACCTGTTCTCCAGGTGCCAAGGGAACTGCAGGTGCATGCTGTTTGTAATTTCTTTCCTGCTTTTGTCTTGCCTGAGACAAGCTCTTCTCCACGCATTCCTGCACCTTGCGGTACTGCTCAGTATCCCAGTCTGCATCTGGTGATGTTACCTCAGGGGTCAGAACTCCCATGTCCAAATCAATTGGTAATTTGCCAGGTCTTGCTCTCATTATGTAGGCCGGTGTACAGTTGGTAGAATTCACCGGAATGTGGTTGTAGAGATCCACCAGATCTGGCAACTTTTCTGGCCACAAGTTTCTCTCTTCCAGAGGCAAAGTCTTCAAGAGGTCAATTACCACTTGGTTCATCTTCTCGCACATGCCATTTGTCTGTGGATGGTATGGTGTTGTTATGATTTTCTTGCAGCCGTACATGTTACAGAACTCCTGGAACACTTCTGCTTCGAAAGTGGACCTTGGTCAGTAAGCACTCGTTCAGGGTAACCATGTGGTCGACAAAAGTGCTGTTGGCATGCCTTGGCTGCTGTCTTTGCTGTTTGGTCCTTGACAGGCACGACTACCAGGAACCTTGAGTAGCGGTCAACAATGGTAAGAGCGTAGACATAGCCTGACCGGCTAGGAGTTAGCTTCACATGGTCCAAGGCTACCAGTTCAAGTGGCTGTTTGGTGATTATTGGCTGCAACGGGGCTCGCTGGCTGTTACGGTCTTTTCTTCGCAAGTTACATGGTCCACATTCCTGACACCAATCTTCAATGGCCTTCCTCATACCAATCCAGTAGAATCTCTCAAGCAGTAGAACCTCTAACTTCTTCCATCCGAAGTGTCCTGCTCCATTGTGGTACGCTTCCAAGACCATTGATGCTTCTCGCCTCAGGACCACCACTTGCCAGACCAGTTGTGAGTTAGGGCATTGACACTCCTCTGACACAGCTTTCCCTCGTAGATGAACAGCCTGACCTTTTCCTTCCACAGCTGTTGGGACTCTTGTGGAGCATCTGAACCAGGACGTGAATCAGGACAAGAATCAGCTTGTGCCAGTAGCTCCTTTACCAGGCGGACTGCTGGGTCGCTATCCTGTGTTTCTGCCCACTAATGGTGAGGTAATGGATTTTAGGTAGCCTCTTTCGTGATGTAGCACTTGTTTTTCACCCCTTGGGCACGTTGGGCTGCAATTGGACGGTGGAAGGCTGGTAATTCAATTTCTTCAAGTGTGTCCAGATCTTCTCCCCCATCTGGTAAGTTGGGCATTCTGGACAGTGCATCAGCATTGGCATTTTTATGCCCCGCTCGGTACTTGATGGTGAACTCGTAGTTAGACAGCCGGGCCATCCATCGCTGCTCCAGTGCACCTAGCTTTGCGGTTTCCAAGTGAGTCAGCGGATTGTTGTCCGTGAAGATGGTAAACTTTGCCACAGCTAGGTAGTGTTTAAACCGCTCGGTCACAGCCCAGACGATGGCGAGGAACTCTATCTTGAAGGAGCTGTAGTTGTCAGGATTCCTTTCAGTGGGACGAAGTTTCCTGCTGGCGTAGGAGATCACTCTTTCTCTGCCATTCTGTACCTGCAACAGTACTGCTCCCAGTCCAACGTTGCTGGCATCAGTATAGAGGATGAATGGTTGGTTATAATCTGGATAGGCCAGAACTTCATCCCCCATAAGAGCCATCTTCAACCGAGTGAAGGATCTTTCCAGTTCGTCATTCCAATCAAACGTAGAACTTTTCTTTCTGGCCTTCTTGGGCTGGCCCACAAGGAGATTTTGCAGAGGTGCCGCTATTTCAGTGAAGCCCTTGATAAACCTTCGATAGTAGCCTACCAACCCGAGGAATTGGCGTACCTCATGGATGTTGCTGGGCCTCTGCCAGTCCTGGATAACAGTGATTTTGTCAGGGTCTGGCGCCACGCCTTCTGCGCTCACTACGTGGCCTAGGTACTGCACCTTGGGCTTCAGGAGGTGGCATTTGGACGGCTTCACCTTTAGGCCAAATTTGGACAGGGCCTCGAACACCTTAGTCAGGTGCTCCAAATGTTCCTCATAGGTCTTGGAGAAGACAATGATGTCATCAAGGTACAACAGAACTGTCTCAAAGTTCATATGTCCAAGGCAGCACTCCATCAATCTCTGGAATGTTCCTGGTGCGCTGCAAAGCCCGAACGGCATGTAGTTGAACTCTAAGAGGCTGTTGCAAAGGCGGTCTTCTCTTTGTCTGCCTCTGCCACGGGAACCTGCCAATACCCACTAGTGGGATCCAAGGTAGAGAAATAGTTAGCGGTTCTCAGTGCAGCTAGTGATTCCTCTATCCTAGGTAACGGATAGGCGTCTTTGTGGGTAATGCTGTTAAGTTTCCTGTAATCAACACACATCCTCATTGTACCATCTTTCTTTCCAACAAGGACTAGTGGAGCTGCCCAGGGGCTACAACTGTCTCTGATCACCCAGCCTCCTTCATCTCTCGTAACATACCTTTGGCATATTGGTAGTGATTTGGGGGTACAGGCCGATATCTTTCTTTAATGGGCGGATGATTTCCTGTGGGAATATGATGCTGGACCCCTTTTGCCTGCCCAAAATCTAAAGGGTGTTTGCTGAATACCCGTTCAAACTCTTGAACTACTCGGTAAACCCCATTCTTTTGGTATGGAAGGGTGGAGTCAGTGCCTACGTGTAGCTGCTGACACCAGTCCTCCAGCTGTTTTGCAGAGTCATTGTCCTCTGCCTGTTCGGACAAGACCAGGGGTTCTGCTGTCTGAATGGCGTTGTTATTGACAGTGAACAGCTTAGCAACGGTGGCATGCCGAGGTAGTTTGGCCTCCTCCTCCCCACAATTTAAGATGCGTACAGGTACCCTCCCCTTGCGGACATCAACTACCCCTCTGGCGGTCAGGATAGTGGGCCTATTATCAGAGTACACTGGTTCTACCAGAGCTTGGTAATCTCTCCCTCTGAGGCCTATGGCTGCCCGAGACCAAATTAACATTTCACTTTTTGGGGGTATTGCAGTGGGGAATGCATCACTCACTCTGAGACTGCCGACTTCTCCTCCAGATAGCTCTACCTGCTGTCTTTGCATTAGGGCCCTGATCTCCTTCTGCAGGACCCATTGCTCACTGGAACCAGCAGTTTCGGCTACCTGTTGCAACAAAACAATAACCTCAGCAAGACAATTTTCTATCACATTAGTACCTAAGGTCATCATTGGGTTACATTCTCGTCAATCAATGTCTACAATTATCATACCTTGGTTTTTTAATTCTACCCGCCCCAACTTAATGGTCACTTCCTTATACCCCTTCTGTGGCAAAGGCTGACCATTGCTGGCGACTACTGTCAGCTTGTCAGCTGGGCCATGAGTAAAATCAGAGTCAGCCCAGTACCGTTTGTAAAGGATATATGGCATAGTTGTCACCTGAGAGCCAGTGTCCAGCAAAGCGTTCATTGGGATGCCATCAATCATCACTGGGAGGACCAGTCGACCTCCGACGTACTTTGCTCACCAGTTCTGTGGACCTGGTCGTCTTACTCCTGGGGGTTGGCCCTCTGCCCCAGGGGTTGCTCGACAGAATCTTGCGATGTGCCCTGCTTTTCTGCAGCGGCGGCAAATGGGACGTCCGTCTTTGTCGTAGCGATCGTTGTCTCTCCCTCTGATCGGCGGGATCCTCTTCTTTCATCGCCATGGGACATCATCCAGACTGGAGGCTAACTCTATCTTCTCCTTTTGGGGCACTTGCAAGGACTGCACGGTTTTGGTTAGTGCAGCCACACTTTTGTTCAGCTCCTGAACCTGCAGACGTAGCTCTGCAGATGGGTCATCATCCAAGGTCTGTGCGTCAGCCTCAGCGAGAGCCTGAGGGAAGGATGCCGCCTCCTGGTGGTATGTAATGGCTGGGCGCCTAGGGGGCACTGTACGGCTGACATTTGGTTCGTGTAACGCCCGGATAGCCCTGTCTTTAAAGTCTGCAAAGCTCAGGTCAGGGTTTTGTTGGGCCATGATGCGCAGCTGTGACCTGTGGGTGCTGGACAGGAGCCCCTCAACAAACTGCTCCTTTAACAATCTGTCTCCATCCTGCACGCTGTCGGGGTCAATCTGCTTTATGGCCCGCAGTGCCTCCTGAAGATTAAGAGCATAGTCCCGTATACTGTCCTGCACCCTTTATTTGCACCCAAAGAACCTCATTTTTATTTCTGCTGCAGTGCGGGTGTCAAAGCCTCAGCTTTGCCAGAATTTGCTTAACAGTCTCTTTATCAGGGTGAGTTTCCACGATCAGTATTGCATCAGGAAATGCTGCGTGTTTGGCGCTGTGCGCTGGCGCAGCGCCAAACACGCAGTGTCCAGATGTTACAGCATAGTGGAGGGGATTTCAAGAAATCCCGTCTCCACTATGCGTAACAACACGCAGGCGGAAAACCTGCGTATCCGGACATGCTGCGCGTCTTTTCAGATCGCAGCATGTCCTAGCGTATTGCGGCGACGCTGCGTCGCCGCAACAGAATTTAACACAGGGCTATGTAGCCCTGCGTTCTTTCCGGAGGTGTTCCGGAGGTGTTCTGAACACCTCCGGAAAGAGCGCGCGTCAGAAAGGGGGCGGGGCTTAGGACGGAGCGGAATTTCCGCTCCGTCAAATGCGCTGTGTTTCCTGACCATGGAAACACAGCCTTAGTGTCCTGCCAGGATTTTACTTCTCTTTGCGCTGCACCAGTTAACTGTCCAATGAGAATGTTCACTTTTTGGTTTTCAGACAGGGGGTATACATCAAATAAACTGCACAGTCTCTCCCTGAAATCGCTCAGGGTATACGGCTCCCCTGAGTATTGTGGTAGCCAGGCCGCTCCCGGTATATATGGCATTGAGAGCGGCATTATAGGGACTGCTGCGGCGGTCACCAGATCTTGCTGCGTTCTGAGGACTGTGGCTGCGCTGGCAGCTGGGTTCTGCGGCGCTATTGGAGCTGCGGCTACATCTGACTCTGCATCTGGCGGCGCTATGGGGGCTGCGGCTGCGTTCGCCGCTATATCTTCTCCTGCGTGAGACATTCTCTCCCCCCCTAGTTAATCTTAGCCAGGCTCTGCATTTTCACTGGCTTACCAGGCTCCGTCGGCTGGATGAGCGGTGCGCGCCGTAATCCCAGGACTCAGCTCCCTGTGCTCTGCAAGCTGCCGTTTTTTCGCACGCAGCACCTCACTTTTTGGCGCGCTCTCTCTCTGGCTCCGCCCACGACAGCACGCCTCTCTTCTCTCTGCTCGCCTCGCGGCGTTGTAATGGCAGCCCCTGCACAAACTTTCAACAAAGTCTCTGGCACAATTAAACAGTTCAATATAAACACACAGGACCCGGTAGCACTGGGTTTCGGAATCCTGTTCGTGATGCCAAAATGGATCGCCCGCCAGCTCAGTGGGATACTCGGTACCGGGCCGGTGTATTGAGGGGATGTGTCACAGCGGCGGTGAACGGGTCTGTGGCCCAGGGCGTCCAATGAAAGGGGGATTATTTAAAGGGGATGTTAGAGTTTGTAGTGTAGGTATTCGTGACGCCACCTGTGGTATCTGGTCAATGGCGACCAGCGCTGCAGTGCAGATCCTCTGGGATAGATGGTGAGATGCAGCAGAGTTGGTACAGTCTCCCACAGGTGAGACTATGGGATCCCAGGGCAGGCAGATGTTGTAGTAGGTGGTAATGGTGCTGCAGGATGTAGTTGAGTGCAATGTGTGACGCAGGAAGAAACTGAGAGACAGTCAGTGAGTTGCAGTTTTCAAAGCTTTACTTACAGTTTTGCAGGCAAAGTGTCCAGGGCATTGAATACAGGTTGTACTGGAGTGGGTCAGCCTGAAAGCAGTTTAGGATCCCCTTATTACAGGTGGGATGTGAGGTCTCCTCTCTAGCGCTGTTCTGTGAGGCATTGGCTGCTATAAGCTCCTTCCAAGTCCTCTGGATTCTCTCTCTCTCAGTTAAGTTGAACTTCACTCTCATTACATGCAGCTGTAGCCTGCTTCAGGTACTAATCCGTTATGGAGTCTCCGGCTCACTTGTGCTGCTGCTTTGTGCAAGAGTCTTAATGGGAACAGAGAACCTTCCGTCCTCTGTCCTCCGGATTCTGCTGCTGGGATTTTGCTACACCCTCTCAGCCTTGGACTCCAGGGGTCCGGTCTCTGGCGCTAAGACCTGGGGATGAGCCCTGCTATCGCTTCCGTCCCCCTGCTTGTCTCTTCCATGTCTTCCCTCTCGTTCCCTCAGCTAGACTGACAAACTCCTCCCCCAGCCAGAATATTCCAGGGAAGCTCCCCTCAAATCAGGTGTTTGAGCTCCCCCTTCTGGTCTGGAGTCAGAAAGGTGTTGCATTCTGAATTACCCTCTTTGCTTTCAGGCATGACATCACCCTCCCC
>JARQOD010000003.1:226757988-226839229 GCA_033576555.1 Oophaga sylvatica | reverse complement strand
AACTCTGCTACATCGCAATGACAGGCAGAGCCTGTCATTGCAACGCAGCACAGCTGATTACCTGCTTCCCCGGCGGTGACGTCATCGGACTGACTGCTTTACGGCCGGGATTACCCAGCAGTCACTGCAGTTATCGCGAGAAACTGCATGTGACCGCCGGGGAGAAGAGGATGGCGGCCATGAAGCAGTCCAGGACGTGACCGCCGGAGATCTTCTGCCAGGTAAGTGCCGCTGACTCCTGAAAGACCCGACAGACGGACACTGACAGTGACAGTGACATCCCGATTCCGGTATCCGATAAGACGAAAATATCGGAACTCGGAATCGGAATTCCGATACAGCTAATATCGGCCGATACCCGATATTTGCAGTATCGGAATGCTCAACACTAGTTGTGACTTCTCACAACCATTCCAGGTGAGCAGTTCCCTTAATTTTTTTTTCTCTCTGCAGTGTTGCCACAGGTGAACACTATTGTTTTTTTTCTCTCCTCTTCTTCCAGTAATTCTGTCTTAAAAGATCTGGAAAATGGAGGCCCGCATAAAGGAACTTTGCGGAGTGACTGATAATATCCTTGCAGATTTGCAGAATATAAAGACCCGTTTTACAAATCTACAGGACCTCAATAATCACAATTTGCAAGTGGTTGGACAGACTGCCCAGGATTTGCGAGCCAGGATTGAGGTTCTAGAGGGGCGAGTCCAGGCTCCTGCCGTAGCCCCGAGTGCTGGGATTCCCAAGTTGCCCCCTTTTCGTTTTGGCGGTGAACGTGAGAAATTCAGGGGATTTATTAATCAATGCAATCTTTTTTTTTCTGCACATGCTTCACAATTTCCCACTGAACGAGCTAAGGTGCTTACTATAATTATGTTGCTTACCAACAAGGCTTTAATGTGGGCAAACCCTCTGATTGAGACTGAGGATGATTGTTTGAATCACCTTGATGATTTTATTTCAGCAATGGGGCAGGTGTTTGATGACCCCAATCGAGGTGCAACAGCTGAAGCAGCCATGTTAGCTTTGCGCCAAGGTAAGCACTCGGTAGCTGAATATGCCTTGGATTTCAGGAGATGGGCCCTTGATACCACCTGGGACAGTTCCGCCAAAAAATCTATTTTTCGAAAGGGGTTATCTCCACTGATTAAGGATGAACTTGCTCGTGCCGACCCTCCCACTGCGTTAGGTGACTTTATTAACTACTGCATCCGTATTGATACTCGTCTGACTGAACGCAGGCAAGAGAGATGGTTCGAAAGCAATCGTACTAACCTTTTCCTACCTTCCTCTCCAGCTAAGGAACCTTTGAGTAGGATTACACGGGAACCTGAACCCATGCAGGTAGACTCTTTACAACGACGGGTTAGTGATGCACGCAAGGAACATCGTTTTAAGGAGAATCTATGTTTCTATTGTGGTAAGTCAGGGCACTTCATTATAAACTGCCCCAGCCGTTCTCGTAAGACTACTGCAGCACTCATTCATTGTGAGTGTTGCGAGAGGGGATCTGTCAGGTCCGAGCCTCAGGCTCCAGAGAGATCTGCAGCAACAGATCTTGATTTCTCTGACTTAAACTCCGTTACCTCTGAGGACGTTGACTGTGTAAACGCTGCCATTTTTCAAGTTTCCTCAGCGGTGTCCCAGCTGAGTTGTAAGAAAAACAATTCTCATTGCTTTCTTTCCATCAAACTCTGGGTTGACTCAGCTTGGGTGTCTAGCTCTGCTATGATCGACTCAGGGGCAAGTGGAAATTTTATGGATGTCTCCTTTGCTCTGAAACAGGGAATACGTTCAGTGAAGAAGGCTACTCCAGTACAGATGGAAACTGTGGATGGCTCCCTGCTGACCTCTGGACCAGTAGATCAGGAAACAGAGCCTTTGAGGGTTCTTATGGGTAAAGATCATCAAGAGAAACTGTCCTTTATGCTTATCTCTTCTCCCCACTTTCCCATTATTCTAGGGCTACCATGGCTGCAGGCTCAGAATCCTACCATTAACTGGAGACCAAGGAATTACACTTTCCAGAGAAACAGATGAGTCCAAAAGTTTCAGCTTGCTCTGTTCCTAAAGGAATCATGTCAGTCCCTGAACTACCAGCTGTATACCAGGACTATGTGGATTTATGTGACAAGAAGAACGCTGACCAGCTTCCTCCTCACCGTCCATATGATTGTCCAATTGAATTATTGCCTGGAGCAGAGATACCTTTTGGTAAGATCTACCCCCTGGCGGGCCCGAGCTAAAGGCTTTAAAGGATTACATAGATGAAAATCTAGCCAAGGGCTTCATACGCCCCTCTTCATCTCCTGCAGGTGCACCCATCTTCTTTGTAAAGAAGAAAGATGGATCTCTGAGACCATGCGTAGACTATAGGGAACTCAATAAGGTTACTATTAGAAACCGTTATCCATTGCCTTTAACCCCTGAGTTATTGGAGAGAGTGCGACATGCCAAAATTTTTTCTAAACAAGATCTTCGTGGGGCCTATAACTTAGTCCGTATTAGACCTGGGGATGAATGGAAGACTGCATTCAGGTCACGCTATGGACACTTTGAATATCTAGTTATGCCTTTTGGTCTGAGTACCGCCCCAGCCACTTTCCAACACTTGGTGAATGACATCTTCAGGGATCTCCTAGATACATTCGTGGTAATTTATTTGGATGATATTCTAATTTTTTCTAACTCCACAGAGGAACATCATGGACATGTGAGAATGGTCTTGGAACGTCTAAGACAAAATCATCTTTACATCAAACTTGAAAAGTGTGAATTCCATAGGACCGAAATTCAATTTCTGGGGTATGTACTGTCTACACAAGGAATTAGTATGGATGGAAGCAAAACCCAAGCCATCAAGGATTGGCCAAGTCCTAGAAATGTGAAGGAGGTACAGCGCTTCATCGGGTTTGCCAACTTCTATAGACGTTTCATTAGAAATTTCTCTGAGGTAGTGTCACCTATCACTCAACTTACCCGGAAAGAGTCTAGGTTTTCCTGGACTCCCCAAGCCCAGGAAGCATTTTCCCGTCTAAAAGATAAATTTATCACTGCACCTATCCTAGTACATCCCAACCCCGAGCTTGCCTTCATAATAGAGGTGGATGCTTCAGACTGTGCCGTTGGAGCTATACTCTCTCAGAGAACAGGTGAGAAGAATGTCTTGCATCCCTGTGCCTTCTTTTCCCAGCAGTTGTCTTCGGCTGAGAGGAACTACGATGTGGGCAATAGAGAGTTGTTGGCCATTATTGCCGCCTTCAAAGAATGGAGACACCTTCTTCAGGGAGCTGCACAGCAAATAGTCGTCCTGACAGACCATCGTAACCTTGAGTTTATCAGGTCGGCTAAGTGCCTGACTCCTCGCCAGGCTCGCTGGAATCTTTTCTTAAACCAATTTAATTTTATCATCTCTTATAGACCAGGATCGCGCAATGGAAAGGCTGATGCACTCTCTAGGATTTACTCAGCAGAGACACGTCCAATTACTCCTCCTAAGACTATTCTTCCTGACTCTAGATTCCTAGGAGTAATTCATAATCAAGACCTACTTAAGGACATCAAGGAAGCATACCATGCGGATTCCTTTTTGGCACAACCCCCAAGGGACGTAAGTCTTGTCTTTAAGAATGGTGTGTGGATTCAGGGACAACGTCTGTATATTCCTGAAACAGTCAGATTAAGAGTATTGCAACTCATTCACGATTCCAAGATAGCTGGGCATAGAGGAATTCTAAAGACACAGGAATTTCTTTCTCGTTTCTTTTGGTGGCCCACTTGCAGGAAGGATGTTTTGAATTATGTCACTTCATGTGAGGTCTGTGCAAGATGCAAAACACCTCGCTCCTCACCAACTGGTCTGTTACAGCCTCTTCCCACCCCGTCCCGCCCGTGGGGATCCATTTCTATGGACTTCATTGTGGAGTTACCAACCTCTCAGGGGAAGAACACCATTCTAGTGGTGGTTGACCGTCTAACAAAGGCAGCTCATTTTATCCCTTGTGTCGGCTTACCCACTGCAAAACAGACATCAGATTTGATGATTAAAGATGTGTTTCGCTTACATGGAGTACCGGATGAGGTTATTTCGGATCGAGGGGTGCAATTCACTTCTAGGTTTTGGCAAAATTTCTGTGCAGCATTGGACATTAAAGTAAACCTTTCTTCTGCTTTTCATCCCCAGACTAATGGACAGACCGAACGAACCAATCAAACCCTGGAGCAGTATCTCCGCTGCTTTATCTGCCACCTACAGGATGATTGGGTGGATCTACTTCCATTAGCTGAGTTCTCGTATAACAACTCTCAGAGTGCCTCCACTAAACAGTCTCCTTTTTACTCTAATCTAGGTTATCATCCTAACATTCTACCACGATTTCCCATAGAAACGCCTTTACCAGCAGTGGCTGAAAGAATCACGTCTTTACAGAAGAATATGGATCTTCTAAAGGAAAATCTGGAATCGGCTCAAGAAAGGTACAAGAAAGCAGCAGATAAATTTCGTAAACCTGCACCAGCTTTAAGGTAGGAGACTTGGTCTGGCTGTCAACCAGAAATCTTAAGTTAAGGATTCCATCGTCTAAGTTGGGACATAAGTACATTGGACCCTATAAAATCAGTAAAATTATAAGTGCCGTTGCTTGTCGTCTTCAACTGCCCAGAACTATGAGAATCCACCCTGTCTTTCATGTATCCCTACTAAAGGCTGCGACACCCAATACGTTTCCTGGACGTTCCTCTCCTTGCCCTGACCCAGTGCTAGTCGATGGTCAGGAAGAATTTGTGGTGGAAAGGATTTTAGATTCCAGGTTGTATAGAAATCAGTTACAATATCTGATTAAATGGCAGGGCTACCCAGTGGAGGACAACTCATGGGAACCGGTCAATAACGTTAATGCTCCTCGCTTGCTCCGTCAGTTTCATCAGAGGTACCCACACAAGCCTGGTCTGAGGTCATCCGGAGGTTGTCCTTAAGGGGGGAGTAATGTAAGGTTCTATGTATATATTCCTGAAACTCAGTTTGTTCGTCAGCCATTTTACTTTCTGTCTTGCTGCAGCTATCTTGCCCTCAGTCAAAATGGAGTTTCCAGCTTGCATGTTCCCGCCCTGATTCTCTCCTTTGCTTCTTAAGCAGCCACAGCTGAGCAATCAGTGCTTCAGAATCTAGCCTGCAGTGAACCTGTGACTTGACTCCTGTAAGCCTTGGACCTTGTACTCCAGCTATTCCTACTGAGGAACTCTGAAGCACTTGTGGACTCTGAACCCTGCTCTTTGAAAGACCCACGTTTGCATGGACTTACGGTAACAGAGAAGAAGATCCTGAATCTGTATTGGAGAGTGATTGCTGAGCTTGGATTACTCTGGCCTGCTGTGTCTCCTGTTTCTGTGTCTGCAAACTGTGTGACTATTTCTGCCAACTTGTATGAAGTAATACAGGACTTTTCTATATCAAACCTGTGACTCCTGTGTTTTCATCGCACCCAAGCACAAGACGCTATATGAACTGTACTACATACATTACACCAGCACCGCTTGTAACCACCAGAGGAAGCCTCTGCTCAGAACTCATCTCAAACCCATTCACAACAGCCAGTATTCTGTATGGAGCATGATATGAGGGCCAGTATTCTGTATGGAGCATTATATGGGGGCCAGTATTCTATATGGAGCATGATATGGTGGCCAGTATTCTGTATGGAGCATTTTATGAGGGCCAGTATTCTGTATGGAGCATGATATGAGGGCCAGTATTCTGTATGGAGCATTATATGGGGGCCAGTATTCTGTATGGAGCATTATATGGGGTCCAGTATTCTGTATGGAGCATCATATGGGGACCAGTATTCTGTAAGGAGCATTATATGGGGGCCAGTATTCTGTATGGAGCATTATATGGGGGCCAGTATACTGTATGGAGCATTATATGGGGGCCAGTATTCTGTATGGAGCATTATATGGGGACCAGTATTCTGTATGGAGCATTATATGGGGGCCAGTATTCTGTATGGAGCATTATATGGCGACCAGACGACCAGTATTATGTATTGAGGACTATGTGATGCCCATAATACTGTATGGAGGACTATGTGGAGCCCATAATACTGTATGGAGGACTGTACTGTCTGGTCTGCACTGTGCGCTGCGAGGATTCGCCGGTTTCTGAGCTACTGTAGAATTTACAATAGATATCACTCATGTAATGTAAGAAGTTAAATCTTTGGCCTTGTACTATCTATATTTATACAGTACAGACCAAAAGTTTGGACACACCTTCTCATTCAAACGATTTTTCTGTATTTTCATGACTGTGAAAATTGTAGAATCACACTGAAGGCATCAAAACTATGAATTAACACATGTGGAATTATACATTACACTTTACAAAAAAGTGTGAAACAACTGAAAATATGTCTTATATTCTAGGTTCTTCAAAGTAGCCACCTTTTGCTTTGATTACTGCTTTGCACGCAGAAAAGGTGAACGGATGGACTCTACATGCCTGGTTCCCACCGTGAAGCATGGAGGAGGTGGTGTGATGGTGTGGGGGTGCTTTGCTGGTGACACTGTTGGGGATTTATTCAAAATTGAAGGCATACTGAACCAGCATGGCTACCACAGCATCTTGCAGCAGCATGCTATTCCATCCGGTTTGTGTTTAGTTGGACCATCATTTATTTTTCAACAGGACAATGACCCCAAACACACCTCCAGCTGTGTAAGGGCTATTTGACCAAGAAGGGAGTGTTGGGGTGCTACGCCAGATGACCTGGCCTCCACAGTCACCAGACCTGAACCCAATCGAGATGGTTTGGGGTAAGCTGGACCGCTCACGGCTTCAATTTTGAATAAATCCCAACAGTGTCACCAGCAAAGCACCCCCACACCATCACACCACCTTCTCCATGCTTCACGGTGGGAACTAGGCATGTAGAGTCCATCCATTCACCTTTTCTGCGTTCAAAGCAGTAATCAAAGCAAAAGGTGGCTACTTTGAAGAACCTAGAATATAAGACATATTTTCAGTTGTTTCACACTTTTATGTAAAGTGTAATATATAATTCCACATGTGTTAATTCATAGCTTTGATGCCTTCAGTGTGATTCTACAATTTTCATAGTCATGAAAATACAGAAAAATCTTTGAATGAGAAGGTGTGTCCAAACTTTTGGTCTGTACTGTATATATTTCTCTGCAGTATCTGTGCATCATGAATCATGGTCTGTGTTAAAGGGCCTACTGAGGCTCTTTCGCCCGGGGCCCACAAAAACCTGGAGCCGGCCCTGACCACAGATACCTTTGACATCTGCAGCATTAGGATTTCTGCTGTGGATGTTTCCCGTGGATTTCACCCCTAGCACTGCCCATGGTTGTCCACACGTGGAGCTCTGCAGCACATATGTCCAAATGAAAGTCCCCTTAGTAATGAGCCCTAAAGGTAATGGGGGCACTGTGCCCATTCACTGGTTCTGCTGTACCCATTCGGAAATCCCCTTACTAGACCCGGCACCCTCCCACGTCACACTGTGCTGTGCCATATGTATGTACCGCATTGCTAATGAAGGACTCGGATGAGCTGGAATCCAGACACCCCACCCAGATTTCCTCCCCTCCTTCCTGCAGGACCACTCTCCCTCCCAGTGACCTCACGCTGCCACCAGCATTCACTCACAAAGAAAAGAATAAAAAAATGACCGACAGGCTAACGAGCCAATAAAAGCACGGAGGAGAGACCGGCTTCTCCTTTCATTGGTGACTTTATGTCAGTGGGCGGGACTTTCTACGTCACATGCGCAGAAATCAGGAGCTGATAGTAGAGTGGCGGTAGTAACGGCCAACAGGCTATGCAGAGTACAGCTACTAGCCAATCAGAGGCGGAGTAACGGTTCGAAGCGACCAATAAGACACTACCAGGGGCGTATCCCTATATATAATGCGGTAACGTTGGACTTTGCTTGTTAGTAGCTACCGGCAGACGAAATGACAACGACGTCCACATTCAAAGGGCTCGACCCCGAAAGCCGTAGTAGCTCCAGGTAATGACTCAAGGGCGGTGAACGAGCGGGTTGGCGGTAACGTATGGTCATTTCCTGTGTGGCGCCGCCTGATCATTGTGCTGTCTGTTGCATGAAATTGGCTCCTGGGTGTACTACAAGTACCAGCATCTGCTGCTTTCTATCTGCATTGTCGGGCTGTGTCATCCCTGGTGTTCGAGCTGTTGTGGGAATGTGACTCCTGTACCTGCGGCTGCCTGCAGATCAAGGTGCCCTGTACCCTGGCATCACTGGGGTGTGTGGGAGGATAGTGGGCTCCACATCAGTAGGTGCCCCGTACCCTGGTATCACTGGGGTGTGGGAGATTAGTGGGCTCCACATCAGTAGGTGCCCCGTACCCTGGTATCACTGGGGTGTGGGAGATTAGTGGGCTCCACATCAGTAGGTGCCCTGTACCCTGGTATCACTGGGGTGTGTGGGAGGATAGTGGGCTCCACATCAGTAGGTGCCCTGTACCCTGGTATCACTGGGGTGTGGGAGATTAGTGGGCTCCACATCAGTAGGTGCCCTGTACCCTGGCATCACTGGGGTGTGGGAGATTAGTGGGCTCCACATCAGTAGGTGCCCCGTACCCTGGTATCACTGGGGTGTGGGAGATTAGTGGGCTCCACATCAGTAGGTGCCCTGTACCCTGGCATCACTGGGGTGTGTGGGAGGATAGTGGGCTCCACATCAGTAAGTGCCCTGTACCCTGGTGTCACTGGGGTGTGTGGGAGAATAGTGGGCTCCACATCAGTAGGTGCCCCGTACCCTGGTATCACTGGGGTGTGTGAGAGGGTAGTGGGCTCCACATCAGTAGGTGCCCTGTACCCTGGCGTCACTGGGGTGTGTGAGAGAGTAGTGGGCTCCACATCAGTAGGTGCCCTGTACCCTGGTGTCACTGGGGTGTGTGAGAGGGTAGTGGGCTCCACATCAGTAGGTGCCCTGTACCCTGTGTCACTGGGGTGTGTGGAGAATGTGGGCTCCACATCAGTAGTGCCCTACCCTGGTTCACTGGGGTGTGTGAGAGGGTAGTGGGCTCCACATCAGTAGGTGCCCTGTACCCTGGTGTCACTGGGGTGTGTGGGAGAATAGTGGGTTCCACATCAGTAGGTGCCCTGTACCCTGGCGTCACTGGGGTGTGTGAGAGGGTAGTGGGCTCCACATCAGTAGGTGCCCTGTACCCTGGCGTCACTGGGGTGTGTGGGAGAATAGTGGGCTCCACATCAGTAGGTGCCCCGTACCCTGGTATCACTGGGGGGTGTAGAGGGTAGTGGGCTCCACATCAGTAGGTGCCCTGTACCCTGGTGTCACTGGGGTGTGGGAGAATAGTGGGTTCCACATCAGTAGGTGCCCTGTACCCTGGTTTCACTGGGGTGTGTGGGAGGGTAGTGGGCTCCACATCAGTTGGTGCCCTGTACCCTGGCATCACTGGGGTGTGTGGGAGGCTAGTGGGCTCCACATCAGTAGGTACCCTGGCATCACTGGGGTGTGTAGGAGGGTAGTGGTCTCCACATCAGTTGGTGCCCTGTACCCTGGTGTCACTGGGGTGTGTAGGACAGTAGTGGTCTCCACATCAGTAGGTGCCCTGTACCCTGGCATCACTGGGGTGTGTGGGAGATTAGTGGGCTCCACATCAGTAGGTGCCCTGTACCCTGGTATCACTGGGGTGTGTGGGAGATCAGTGAGCTCCACATCAGTAGGTGCCCTGTACCCTGGTATCACTGGGGTGTGTGGGAGGTTAGTGGGCTCCACATCAGTAGGTGCCTGGTACCCTGGCATCACTGGGGTGTGGGAGGTTAGTGGGCTCCACATCAGTAGGTGCCTGGTACCCTGGCATCACTGGGGTGTGTGGGAGGGTAGTGGGCTCCACATCAGTAGGTGCACTGTACCCTGGCATCACTGGGGTGTGGGAGATTAGTGGGCGCCACATCAGTAGGTGCACTGTACCCTGGCATCACTGGGGTGTGTGGGAGATTAGTGGGCGCCACATCAGTAGGTGCACTGTACCCTGGCATCACTGGGGTGTGTGGGAGGGTAGTGGGCGCCACATCAGTAGGTGCACTGTACCCTGGCATCACTGGGGTGTGGGAGATTAGTGGGCTCCACATCAGTAGGTGCACTGCACCCTGGCATCACTGGGGTGTGGGAGATTAGTGGGCTCCACATCAGTAGGTGCACTGTACCCTGGCATCACTGGGGTGTGGGAGATTAGTGGGCTCCACATCAGTAGGTGCACTGTACCCTGGCATCACTGGGGTGTGTGGAGAATAGTGGGCTCCACATCAGTAGGTGCACTGTACCCTGGCATCACTGGGGGTGTGGGAGAATAATGGGCTCCACATCAGTAGGTGCCTGGTACCCTGGTGTCACTGGGGTACATCAGTAGGTACCCTGGGGTATGGGAGAACAGTGGTCTCCACATCAGTAGGTACCCTGGCATCACTGGGGTGTGTGGGAGGATAGTGAGCGCCTTGTGCAAAAATCCGACAACAAATAATGACCTAAAATATTAGTCTGCTGCAGCTGTTGTGGCACCTGCTTCTTTTGCCAACATCTGTATGTGGAGATGAGCTGCATCTGACGTCTGCAGTAGATGCCATCTTATCCCGGCACTGCCCTAATCTGTAGCTTGGTGGTATTTCCCTGAGGCCCCCCAGTTTAGGCTGACACTTGGCTTTTCCTTGTGATCCTGCATGTGCAGTATTGGACTCATTTTGTCACTCTCTCCATCTGTCATGGATTGCATTTTCCTTTCAGGGTGGGGTTCCCACTGGGAATTTTTTACTGCTGTCAGCCGGGGTCTTGCTGCTTCCTCCTCCCCTGCTGAATTACTAGGCGATGAGTAGTCTGTATCTGTCCCAGTTATGAGGGGTGAGGCAGATCAGCTGCTGTATTCCCGGAGAAGATTTAACAAAGGAAACGTAGTAGTGTCACATGTGCGCTAGTCCAGCATGGCTGCGTCCGTATTACATAGCATGTGGGTCTGGTATCTGTATATAGGGGTTTAATGTCTGGCAGGAACATGGGGGTCTCTACACATACTGTCCTGGCACATATTGTGAATGTAAATGGCTGATCTGATTTAATCTCATACTGACTAGCCTCAGATCTGAGTAATTTGATTTGGTATCTGGATGGGTGTTCAGTTACAGGAATTGGGAGGAAAGGCTTTTTTTTTTTTTTTTTTTCAGGACTGAGTGACTTTTGTTAAATACAATAACTTGGTGCTTTTTAAGGTAACTCACACTGGTGTCATTCAGACCACAATGCATGGACTTCCTGCTGTACTCCTGACCTGAATATCTCCGCATCATGGGCCAACATGTGGTCTGGATCTGGCTTCAGTAGGTAACTCCAACTAGGGTCAACTTGGTGTCACACTTAGATGGCTGTAATGAAGGGACCAGTCCAAACGTGGGCTTTACTGACTCCCCAGCTAACATTTATGGGGTGTAGGATGCTGTTAGTTTGGGTCAGGCTGGGATTTGAGGCTTTAATATCTGCTAAACCAACAGCAATCCTCTCTGAATGAGGCCTAATGGGTGGAACATTGAATTCAGGATTTTACTGCCCCCCTTTAGGGCTGGATTTGTGGTTTGACTGGTGCTGTTTTTAAAACTATCTAAAATCCAGTTTGTTAATGTACATTAAAGGGGTTTACTTTTTAGAGAAGCGGCCCCAACTATGTAAAATGCATAAAACTCTCGCTCCTTTGGCCCAGCTCCCTGCTGCTCTGGCATCTGTTTTGACTATAGCTGTAGTGCCAATGCCACTGCTCTAGCCAGTCACTAAGGTTAATGGCACATTATGCTGAGGAGCAGTCTACACTGGTGACACCAGGACCCCAGAGCAGCTGCGGGGAGCCCTGCTGATGGACCCAGCATTGAGTATTTGAGAACTGATCAGTGTATTTCAGTTTGGGGCCCACTTTCTTGACAGACAATCCCTTTAACTACAATCTGTGGTGAGTGGAGTCACTGTTAAAGGGAATCTGACACATTATTTTGCCACCTAATCTGAGCTGTGTAATAGAAACCCTGTCTCCTGTGCTATCATCTATTGGGCTTCTTGCTGTAGTTGATCAGCAGACTGCTTGAACTAGTAAACTGGCTGCTATGTAGTCCTCCATGACTGTGCTGTGCAACCCCATCTTTAACAATAAACAGCTTTCTGCCTATGCACAGTGCTCAAAGAAGGCTGCCAATCTGTGGTAGGTGTGGGGTTGTACAGAGCTCAGCATTCAGAGAGCTGGTAGATCTGCAGCAGATAAAACAGGAATTTTTGTCAAAATGACAGCATGCACCCAGTAAGTCACCGAATCCAGTGATGTCAATGCCCCTACATGCTGCTGTCAGATGGGTGAGGAAATAAAGCTCTTCTGTGTGTCACTCCAAAAGCAAATGTGAAAACTCTGCTTTGCAGTCCAGCTGGGTTTTCCTTCAGTGTTCGGTGTGCTCTCACCCCTTCTTTCCAAATGTCAATCACAACGCAAGTGATCTAGCAGTCACAGAAGCTCCTGAGATGAGATTCACCTGTCCCTCTTGGACACAGTTGAAGCACATATGAGTAGATTGAAAACAGCATATAAGGCTGTTCACACATTGCATTTATGCTGGCTTTTTTTTTTTTGTTGTTGCAAGCTTTAAGCTGTTTTACTGTACTAGCAAAAGCTGAGATTTTAGAAGTCTCATGCACGCATAAAAAAAAAATCGGCAGGAGACTGTCACTACTCACTAGAGGACTAGGTCTCACAACTGGCAACATGGTGATTCCATGTATGCAGCAGTAAGGGGCATAGTTATCCCCACAAGACTAGAACAGCAGTGCACCTGTTCTATTGCCTCCCTATGGGCCTGCTGAGGGTTTGGGTGTGCCAGACTTGCCTCCCTATGGGTCTGCTGAGGGTTTGGGTATGCTTCAACTGCTCCCTCTGGCCTGCTGAAGTTTGGTATGCTTCAACTGCCTCCCTCTGGCCTGCTGAAGGTTTGGGTATGCTTCAACCTGCCTACCCTCCCGGGCCTGCTGAGGTTTGGGTATGCTTCAACTGCCTCCCTATGGGCCTGCTGAGGGTTTGGGTATGCTTCAACTGCCTCCCTATGGGCTGCTGAGGGTTTGGGTATGCTTCAACTGCCTCCCTATGGGCTTGCTGAAGGGTTTTGGGTATGCTTCAACTGCTTCCCTATGGCCTGCTGAGGGTTTGGGTATGCCAGACTACCTCGCCATGGGCCACTGATCTAACCATCTCCTTCCTTTTAGATGGAGGACTACTTTCCACTGGACATCCCCTTTTAATGAGTAAAAAAAAATCTGCTTTTGTGGGTGCAATGACTTCACATCACTTTGTCTTATCCCAGTAAATCTTTATTACAGGGTCCTGAGACCTCCTGGTGGTGGCTCCAGTTTTTCTTTTGGTGTTGAAGCTTCAAAGCAGCAACAACCTGCTAGACGACACAAGATGGCTTCCAACATATTTGGCATACCAGACAATGAGCCGGCACCTACATCCTGCGCTTCTGAGCCTGGTATATTATTCCTGTGTATCTCACCTTGTTTAATGTTGCATATATTAGATGGCTGTTGGTGGCAGTAGCAGATTTCCAGGTGAACTGACTGTCCTGGAATTTATGCCACCCTTATCTGCATAATGACTGTAATGGTATGGAGGGTGGAAATGTTACATACCTGGCATTTAGGAACATGTACCAGAATTCCTTAAAGGGAATCTGTCAAAGCTTTTCCTCCCAGATGTCTTTGAACAGGCTAAATCTGTATAGAAATCAAGTCCAGCAATACCTTTACATGGCCAGTCTGTTCCTCACTGGGAATTGGTGGTTGAATTGAGATACAAATGAGGCTACGGTAGATTAGATGCCTGGCACTCCTGCTCTATTACCTACCCACCACTGGCTTCTGTCTGAACTTAAATGGCAGACTGTCAAGCAGGAGGTGGAGATGGTGGTCCTGGGTGCAGATTAGAGCTAGAGTGGCCGAGGCTTCAGATCTACAATAGACATTTATAAAGCAATTCAAATGCTGATTTCCCCATAACAGAGTGGACTTTCAATGTAAAGGTATTGCTGGAGTTTTTCTCTAAAAACTACACGTACATATAGTTTTGGGATGTGAAAGCCTGCTGTCAAATTCCTCTTAATTTGCTGCTAACTACAGGACTGGAGATGGTAAGATGTGTAATGGGAAAAGTTAACAAAGGTGATGTTATTGCATGAAGACTACCTGTCTTAATGGGGTGTGGCCCCCTTTCTGTGACAAGGAGATGCTGTAGATGACACCATGAAATATATAGGAAACAACAAAGTAATCCATAACTTTGACCTCTTGCTTTACATGTGGAGAGTCTGCTCAAGAGCCTGTAATGCAGAAGTCTGATCTCCTGTAAATGCTCCAGAATTGCTGATGCTTTGACTTATTATTAATAATAATAATAATAATAATAATAATATTATACATTTATATAGCACCATTTATTCCATGGCTCTTTACATATGAAAAGGGAAAAATATAGACAGGTACAATAAACATGTGCTAGACAAGGGACACACGTACAGAAGGAGAGGACCCTGCCCGTGAGGGCTCAGTCTGCGGGGATGGGTGAGAATACACTAGGAAAGGGTAGAGCTGGTCATGCAATGGTTCAGTACACTGAGGATCATTGCAGGTTGTAGGCTTGTCGGAACAGGTGGGTCTTCAGGTTTTTCTTGAAGGTCTCCATTGTTGGTGAAAGTCTGATTTGCGGCAGGGAGTTCCAGAGTATGGGGTAAGCCCGGGAGAAGTCTTGTATGCGGTTGTGGGAAGAAGAGATGAGGGGGGAGTCGAGAAGGAGATCTTGAGAGGATCAAAGGTTGTGTGTAGGTAGCGGGAGACCATGTCACAGATGTATGGAGGAGAAAGGGTGTGGATGGCTTTGTATGTCATGGTTAAGGTTTTGAACTGGAGCCTCTGGGCAATAGGAAGCCAGTGAAGGGCCTGGCATAGGGGGAGGCTGGGGAATAGCGGGGAGACAGGTGGATTAGTCGTGCAGCAGAGTGTAGGATGGACTGGAGTGGTGCTAGAGGGGAGGCCAGACAGTAGGAGGTTGCAGTAGTCGAGGTGGGAGATGATAAGGGCGTGCACTAGTGTTTTTGTGGTTTCATGGTTGAGGAATGAGCAGATCTGGGAAATATTTTTGAGTTTGAGGTGGCAAGGGCTTGGATATGTGGTTTGAAAGAGAGGGCAGTCGATGATCACCCCAAGGCACCGAGCATGTGGGACTGGGGAAAGCGAGCAGCCATTAACATTGATGGATAGGTCTGGTGGAGGGGTAGAATGAGGTGGGGGGAAAGATGATGAATTCTGTTTTGTCCATGTTCAGTTTGAGAAAGCGAGCAGAAAAGAAGGCTGAGATAGCACAGACACTGGGATTTTGGTCAGTAGGGAGGTGAGGTCAGGTCCAGATAGGTAGATCTGCGTGTCATCGCCGTAGAGGTGATACTGCAAGCCGTGGGATTCTATGAGCTGTCCCAGGCCGAAGGTGTAAATCATGTTGGATCACTTGTGCCAGCACCATATCTACCTACACTGTGTGCAGAATTATTAGGCAAATGAGTATTCTGATCACATCATCCTTTTTATACATGTTGTCCTACTCTAAGCTGTATAGGCTTGAAAGCCAACTGCCAATTATGTAAATCAGGTGATTTGCATCTCTGTAATGAGGAGGGGTGTGGTCTAATGACATCAACACCCTATATAAGGTGTGCTTAATTACTTCCTTTCCTTTGGCAAAATGGGTCAGAAGAGAGATTTGACGGACTCTGAAAAGTCAAATTGTGAGATGTCTTGCAGAGGGATGCAGCAGTCTTGAAATTGCCAGACTTTTGAAGTGTGATCACTGAACAATCAAGCGTTTCATGGCAAATAGCCAACATGGTCGCAAGAAGCGTGTTGATAAAAAAAAGGCTCAAAATAACTGCCCATGAATTGAGGAAAATCAAGCGTCAAGATGCCATTTGCCACGTTTTGCCATATTTCAGAGCTGCAACGTTACTGGAGTATCAAAAAGCACAAGGTGTGCCATACTCAGGGACATGGCCAAGGTAAGGAAGGCTGAAAAATGACCACCTTTGAACAGGAAACATAAGATAAAACGTCAAGACTGGGACAAGAAATATCTTAAGACTGATTTTTCTAAGGTTTTATGGACTGATGAAATGAGAGTGACTCTTGATGGGCCTGAGGCTAGATCAGTAAAGTGCAGAGAGCTCCACTCTGACTCAGAAGCCAGCAAGGTGGAGGTGGGTACTGGTATGGGCTGGTATCATCAAAGATGAACTCGTGGGGCCTTTTTGGGTTGAGGATGGAGTGAAGCTCAACTCCCAGACCTACTGCCAGTTTCTGGAAGAGACCTTCATCAAGCTGTGGTACAGGAAGAAGTCAGCATTGTTCAAGAAAAATATGATTTTCATGCAGGACAATGCTCCATCACATGCATCCAAATACTCCAGTGTGGCTGGCCAGCAAAGGTCTAAAAGAAGAAAAAATTACATGGCCCCCTTGTTCACCTGATCTGAACCTGTGGTCCCTCATAAAATGTGAGATCTACAGGGAGGGAAAACAGTCCACCTCTCAGAACAGGGTCTGGGAGGCTGTGGTGGCTGCTGCACGCAATGTTGATCATAAATAGATCAAGCAACTGACAGAATCTATGGATGGAAGGTGTTTGAGTGTCATCGTAAAGAAAGGTGGCTATATTGGTCACTATTTTTTTTTTTGTTTTGAATGTTAAATGTTTATTTCTAAATTTTGTGTTATATTGGTTTACCTGGTGAAAATAAAGTGAGATGGGTATTTATTTGGTTTTTATTAAGTTGCCTAATTCTGCACCGTAATAGTTACCTGCACAAACAGATATCCTCCTAAGGCTACTTTCACATTTTTTTTTTTTTTTTTTGTCAGGCATAATCCGTTAATCATCTAAATGGCATAGAAGCAGTGAGATTTTATCTCAAAAGGAGGGGCCAACAATGTGGTGAACACAATACCTTTGTGCTTAGACTATTGGAATTTTCCTTGACCAAAAACTTTTTCTTTTTGATGGTGCATTGTACCACCAGCTCAGGGGCACAGCGATGGGGAATCCATGTGCTCCATCCCACGCTAATCTGCTCCTGGGCTGGTGGGAAGAAACCATTGTCTTTAGTGACCTGTACTTCCATGAATGTGAAAAGCTAAGTTTTTGGTCAAGATATATTGATGATGTCTTCATGATTTGGAGTGGGACCATTCTTGAATTGGAGACTTTTGTGGCTAAATTGAATGTTAATCAGCTGGGACTTTCCTTCACTTTTGAACACCATATGTCTGAACTTCCCTTTCTGGATATATACATCAAAAAAATGGGGAATGGAAATATAGAAACAAAGACATTCAGAAAACCTACGTCAACGAATGCCCTTTTGAGATGGGAAAGTCACCATCCGACTTGCCTCAAAGGGCATTCCAAAGGGGCAGTACATGAGGATGTGACGTAATTGCTCCTCTGAGAGTGATTACCAGATACAGGCAGCAGATTTGAGGCAGTGGTTTCTAAATAGAGGATACCCGGATGGGGTCCTACGTAAAGCATACAATGATATCAAACCCTTAGACAGGACATCACTACTGAATATCAAACAATCTAATAATGAATCTCCCACATGTAGGTTCATTACCACGTTTAACTCTGGAGCACAACAGGTTTGCTCTATTCTTCAGAAACACTGGTCAATTCTACAGATGGATGAGGACATTGGAGATATGGTGGGAGATTTCCCGCAAATAACCTTTTTGAAAGGAAGATCCATTGGGGATAGAATTGTACATAGCCACTTCAATCCTCAGAAGAAAGAGACATGGCTTACCAGTAATGTAAAAGGTTGTTTTAAATGTAGTGAATGTATTGCTTGTCCGGTTCTAGCTACAGGAGGATCATTCAAGAGCTATGTAACAAATAAAACCTATGAAATCCGGCATTTCATCAATTGTCGCACTAAGGGTGTGATATATAAAGCTACCTGTCCATGTAATCTGGAATACGTAGGAAAGACCATCCGAGAATTTAGAATAGGTGAACATCTGCGAGACAGTCCTGAAGAAAGATACACCCCTAGCCAGACATATGGTTAGTCAACATGAGGGGGAAACAACGGGTCTCAAATTCATCAGCATTGATAAAATAGGAGCACCAAGGAGGGGTGGTAACTGGGATAAGAGAATTTTACAAAGTGAAACAAAATGGATCTATCAGCTGAAAACACAACAGCCTCTGTGTCTGAATGAAATCTTAACATATAGTTGCTTTGTTTTAATACAGATTCTTGTATCCCATCAATCAACCTCCCCTCTTCTTCTTTTTCTTCCATATATCCCTTTTCTATTGATGTAATCTCTATTTCTACACCTTATCTAGGTTTAGATTAGGGTGCTACAGGGATTTATAGGGCCAGCCGCTGAGGAGGGGGGTGCCAAACATCGTATCTTTTTAGGGTGCCAACCTCCACGGTTAGGTAGGGCACACTAGGTCTGGTAGGGAATTCTAGCCCCATTTTTTGTTTTTGTTTCCCCCTCTTTTTATACCTATCTCCGATGTCCATCACATCATATATGTCAATATTGGTGCTTTACAATCAGCTAACTTACCAATTCCACCGCAAGGAACCTGATTATTTTCAGGAAATTCAATTGATTTGGTAAAAGTCCCTTTGACTACATTAATGACTTATTTGAGTCAATATCTACGGGATGAATCTTGAATCCTCACTATCATGCTTATTTGAGTTGCTGATCTATTAAGGAGATTGTGAAAAGGGGTTAAAATAAAAATCTATATTATGTCTAATATAGATATAGGGGAAAACCAAGTGGAATACAACCCTAATTTGCTATGAAAAAGGATCTATAACATTGGGTTGAATAGAAATTATGGTGTTATAACGAATTCCCCCAAGATATCTTGTGTCGATGTACGGTATTGGAAGATTGATGAATGTACTGACCAATTACCAATTCTCTAACTTATACTTGAGTATATTATGACATATGGCGAATTGCAGAATACCCCAAAAAATACTATGATTTTCACTTGTCTCTTTGGAATTTTGGAATATCCCAATTTTTTCCTAAAATTTTAGATCAGCTTTGAGAAAATATTTGATTATCACACCAAAAAATGGGATTTTCTTATATATGGGTGCTATTTCTGTGATGTCACCTGTGGAGTCATATGATTGCTAAATATATTGAGTGTGACCTGTGCGTTCCATTTCTGCGTTCCCTTATGGGAAGCACATAAGATATTATGGGGAACGCATAGAATATGACACTTCGTTATTAAAATTCATTAGTGTGCACCTGCTGATTTATTTGCGTTCCATTTGGGCGTTCCAAAGTGGATTGCATAGGAAATTGCATCATTGAGGAGGACGCTTAGGATATGACGTTGTTGTGAGCGTTCTACAATACAAATCTAATTACATGCACCTGTGAGCTTGTGTTCCAAGTTTGCGTTCCAGATAGAGAGCATAGGATATGACGTCGCTAAGAAGAACGCACAGGATCTGACGTCACAATATGACCGCTTTAGCGTCCTATTTAAGAACGCACGTGGTCCAGACGCGCACCCCCTAACAGTCTGCACAAGTACTGCGGGTGACATCTACCCTAACAGCTGACAATGGCATAATTCTCCCCTGATGATCCAGCCAGAGAAACGCTTGGGAGATTGTCAATCTTTGGTCCATATGCTTTCACATGTATGGCGTAATTTAAAGAGCCTCCCCCATTTACAAGTATTCAGCATATGGGAAGACTGTTCCTTTTACTTAAATGTGCTATTTGTGAAGTTTTGAAAAAGCACACATACTCATCTGATAAATATTGAGAATGTATTGATTACTGTGGATGTTCCTAAATAGATCTATCCTCATCTATCCCATTATGAAGCTAAGTCTGCTTTGCTGATGGTTTTAAACATTTTGTTAATTCACAAGTTTATTGGTGGTTAGGATACACTTATTGGTTATGTGTTAATACTGAACGAATTTTTTCGTTTTTAAAGGCAGTTATTAAAAGTTATATTTTAGCCTGTACTTCTACCTTGCTTTACACACACATAATCCGTCGTATACCTGAAGGGACGGAACTGATGCAACGGATCAGTTTTTTTGCTGGATCCAACCTGAACTTTTGAACCCGGAAAAAAGTTTTTCAGCCGGAAAATGCAGGTTCGCATGTCCGGAGACAGTAGTAGTATTCCAGAATCTGGATCAGTCTTTTGACAGATTGCACAAAAGACTGCTCCGGTTCCATAGACTTCTATTTCCGGCCGCCTGATGCGCCGATTCAGCCACTATCAGGTGGGTCCAGAAAAAAAAACCAACGTTGCAGTGATCGTTTTGTCTGGCTGCCGGAATGTACATTTCCGCCGGATCTGGCCAAAAACGGATGCAACGCAATGACATCAGGCGCGATCTGGTGCTAATGAAAGTCAATGCCAAAAAACAGATCCGGTACCGGATCCGTTTTTTAAAAACACGCCGGATCGTGCCTGACGTCAAAAAACTGATGTGTGAAAGCAGCTTAAAATAGCCAAATCTAAAAAAAAAAACACGCCAACTTCAAAAAATCTTAAACTTTGATATTTGAGTCTTTTGGGTTGATTGATAACATAGTTGTTCAATAATAAAAAGAATCCTCTCAAATACAAGTTGCCAAATAATTCTGCACAGTGTATATGGAACTTATGTTTTCTTCTAAAATGGCAATCCTGTAGCAGCTTTTCTTAAAACACTGCCTTGTACAGTTCCTTTCTGGGAATGCATTAAAGGGAATCTGTCACCTCATTTTTGCCCTATGAGATAGGGCCCCCGATGTCACCTGAAAGTGAAGAAAAACGAGTTATATTATACTCACCCAGGGGTGTTCTGCCATCCGGTCGGGTCCGATGGGCATTGCGGTCCGGGGCCTCCCATCTTGTAGCGAAGCCGGCCTCTCTTTCCGTCGCTGCTCCTGCCCAGGCGCACTGCTCTGCCCTGGTGAGGGCAGAGTACTGCAGTGCGCAGGTGCCGGGAAAGGTCAGAGGTCCTGCGCACTGTAGTACTCTGCTCTGCCCTCACCAGGGCAGAGCAGTGCGCCTGGGCAGGAGCCACAACTGGACAGAAAGAGGCTGGCTTCGCTACAAGATGGGAGGCGCTGAACTGGACCATGACTCTCCAGACCCAACTAGACAGAGGAATGCCCCTGGGTGAGTATTTTAGAACTAATTTTTCTTCACTTTCAGGTGACATTGGGGGGCTTATTTACAGCATTCCAGAATGCTGTAGATAGGGCCACTGCCATCAGGGGCTTATCTCATAGGGCAAAAATGGGATGACAGATTCCCTTTAAAGGGGCTTTCCACTTTAAGGGGATTTGAACCCTGAACACTCTTGAAACACCTAAACTAACAGTTGGTACTTGCCCTCAGTGTGGTGCTCAGTGTCTTGTGCTTGGGTTTGATTTGGCTGTGGCAGTGATGTCATGTTGAAAGTGCATTTCACTACTGGGGCTCAGTGGCTTGTGCCATCTGCACAGCTGCTGCACTCAGTGATTGGCTTCAGTGGTGGTGTACACTGTTGGCATGATGCTGCCACTGTAGACACTACCTCAGCATGTGGCAGGGAGTCTGCACTAATCTTGGGGAGGGTGAATACCTACTGCTTTGTTTGGGGATCAACTCTCCTTAAAATAAAAAAACAAAACACTTCAATGGGTCAATTCTAATTGGACTTTGTCAATGGAGCTTGTACCAACAATGAGTGGTGTTCTTAAAGGGAATTTCCTGGCTCATTGAACCCTGTTCACACCTGCATGTTTTTAGATGCTTTATTTACGCACCTCAGGTCAGCAGAGTCTCTGCCAATGCCTGCTGCCAGCACTGAAATGGAGTCAGCACTAGCCAGTCACTGTCTGCTTGGGTAGAGCTGCTGAGCTCACTGGCTACATCAGTGCTGCAGACAATGGTACAGGAGGAGTACAACATAGATGGCTGTCAGATGACCTTTCAACCCCTTCCCAAGAATAACTTGGGTTTGGATGCAACACAATCAAATCAGTATTGCTTTGAGGTGATTGCAGGATCTGATTGACATGAAGGAAAGGAATGTTAAGGTTTCCAAAGAACCTGTAAAACTACTAAAAGCCATTAAACACCTCGTAAGTGGTTACAGGGAAGTTGTGCTGCTGCCCTGTCTTCCTGTTCAACAGTTATGTAGAGCAGTCAACTGTAATTGCTGAGGACCCACTGGGAATGGAGCAGATGAATGACCTGCTCCCTCAGTGATCAGCACAGTGGCCACACATGGACTGACATAAATGGAGTACAGCATAACCATTCTCATGACTGGCTCCTCAGCAAGTAAAAGCCACTTGAAACAAAAGCTGATTTTAGAGCACTCAATCAACACACAATACAAGCTCCTAAGATTCCTTGTAGTTGTCTAGGCATCTAAAATTGCTCCCCTACCACTGGGTTAGTACATGGGATCCAGCAGCAGGCACCCCAACACTGATTGGTGGCAGTGCCAAGTCCTACATCTCCACACCATCTACTCTAATATTGGTAACATAGTTGGGATAGGTCGTTAAGAAAGTTACTTTGATAAAGGTAAAAGCATAATTGATGTATATGCTTGTTACAGAAATTGGGCAGTAAACAAGGAGTTCATGTAACTGTTCTTGCAAGTGAAGAACAGCCATTAACAAATCACTTTGACTCCTAAAACCAGTAGTAAGCTTCTGGAAATTGTCTAATGCTGCAGGTTAACGTTCAGCTTGGCGGATTTCCTGAGTAATGTGCCTCACAACAGATGCTGTCTTCATAAATGCCTTATCTCCAATATCTATCTGGGTGACAGACTGAGACTTGCTATGTATGATAAAGATGTCCTGTCTTCTAGGAGCTTCAGAAAGTGCAGCTTGTGGGGACGATCCACACATAACGTGTACACAGGATGAATACAGTGATGCCACAGACTACATGGTTAGTAGAAGAAAACATTCCATAATAAGTCCATGATATGATAAGGTGTCCAGGTCCTAATCTAGCCCCTAGCTGGGTGACACATTGCTCAATATATACTTTAAGGAGTAGCTGCTAAAGAACTGTGTATAAAGGTCTCCATGTGATGGTGCAAGGTTCAGTTACATGTATGAGTGGTATGGCTGTATAAAGCATAGTCCTCAATAAGAGTGCTGCCTCTTAGATGTCAGATGATATCACATACCTTAAGCATATGGCACTGGGGTGTCTGTATTGCCACACATACACTAGCTATGGTAAGTTTCCCACAAATAAAGGTCAGTTTAGAGACTGACCATTGGCATAATAGGCTACTACTTCCATAGGTACATTATGACTGTTTCCCTTTAAGCCCCTTAATAGTGGGTTGTGAGGTTGCTGTGGCTTATCTGGATATGTAGCAGGGGCGCAGTTTACACTGAAGTATCAGATGCCAAGTCCTATTGTAGTAACACTGACCAGTCTGTAATGGCGGCAGGTGACCTGCTCTGGCATGCATACTCCACAAGGAAGGATCTGATGACTCTTGCTGTGATCTCATCTCCTGCTGATGTGGATGACACATTCTTCCTTTATTTGTCACTTCCTATTTGGGTTATATATGGTTCCTTCTCAGCCAATGTTTGTATTGGTGCCTGATGGTTTACAGGGATAATTGATTTGTTGGTGTCTGTTTTCTGCACCTGGTGTTTGACTGCAGTGCTGAATTCATGTCACAAATGGCTTGCAAGTGGAGAGTCAAGTGGGCAGATCTGCTGAGCTTACTGGGTCTACAGCAATGACAGCACTGCAGCCAAATGGCACAAGGAACAGTGACTTGGCACTGAACACAGGGAGGGTCAGTATAGCAGTCCTTTGACCTCCTTAACTGCCTGTAGATGGGTGTTTTCAGAAAACACCTCAGGAGGGCTGATCCTACTGACATTCTCTAAAGCTATTTATACTGGCATGCACGTCATTGGAAGCTGAATAATGTGATGCCTTGATATCTGTGATATGTCTTATCCCAGAGAAAGCAATGTTTCTTTGTTTTATAAATGATCTTAGACTATGGGCAGGACACTGATCTACATGAGAATCTGCCTTTTTTAAATAAAAGGAGGAGTTGACAGTGAGACATGTAATGACTGCACTGAGACCAGGAGTTGACTGTCAGAGCTTTGACTCCTTGTAATGGCACATCAGTTCTGATGTACAGTTAAAGCACTGTGAAGAATACCTACAGATGTTTTTATTGATCTCACAGGCAGTAGAGCAGAGCTGACAGCACTAAGGGTTTGTGCAGACTATTGTTAGTTGCTGCATACTTATGCAGTGTCAAGCCTGCAGCAGCCAGCTGTGACAGCATGGTGGTTGAGATTTCAAGAAAACCCATGCCCACTATGCATCCACAGATGCCCAGTTTCTCTGACAGATATGCATCGTGTTTCTTGACTGTGGCACTTCAACTTCTCTTGCGGAGACTAGCGTCTCAGCAATAGAAATCTCACCCATAGAATGTATTGAATGCAATAACTCTTCACAGTTCAGTGAACACTTGCAGACTCTCTTACATTCAGTACTCGGCAGCGCTTTGGAAGCATCAAACATGCGCTGTGTCCAAAGCTTGGCTAATTTTAAATCGTGCACCTGGCCTAAAAGCTGCATGTGTCTTTGTAATGGGACAAGGCATCCTCTGCTGTACTGGTAGCTATAACCACACTAATCTTTGCAGTGAAATTGGACTTCAGCTTTTTATGACTTGCACACCCATATTGATTAGCTTGGGAGGGTTGAGCCTACTGACATATTCTTCCTCTTAAATTGTCTCTGGCAGCAACTGAATCTAAGTGTATGTAGTACACTGAATTGCTAGGTTTGTTGCCTCCCACTGATCTCCTATGACTTGTTCATAATGGTTCATCAGTATGGACTTATTAAGATTTCTTTAGGTGAGTTTCCACGTCAGAAACCTGCGTGTTTGGCGCTGTGCCTGGCGCAGCGCAAACACGAGCGTCCAGATGTTACAGCAAGTGGAGGATTCAAGAAATCCGTCCCACTATGCGTAACAATACGAGGTGGCAAACTGCGTAAACGACATGCGCGCGTCTTTTCAGACCGCAGCATGTCTCGCGTATTGCGGCGACGTGCGTCGCGCAACATATTAACACAGGGCTATGTAGCCCTGCGCTCTTTCGAGTGTCCGGAGGTGTCCTGAACACCTCTGGAAAGATCGGTGTCAGAAAGGGGGCGGGCTTAGACGAGCGAATTCGCTCCGTCAAGCGCTATGGTCCGACCGTGACATGCCTTATACTAATCTGCCAACTTTTTTTTTTTTTTTTGAGGGAGGGGGGCTGTAGGTTGAGATGCATATTTGGATGTTCATACACTAGCTTACAAGCTATTGCAGAATATGCATAAACCAATATGGGGTACCAAGGCTGCCCATGTAGAATGCAAAGACTAGTTTCATACTGTAGTTCTAAGACTATCTAAACTTCTCTAAGATTTTCTGTAGGAAGTTAATGGCCACATGTCAGATGTTTGCCCAGCCCTTGTATAAGGAATAGGATGCATTGTGATGTTTCTCAAACATATAATTATGAATCTGCTCTCTTCTAGGGAGAAGCTGAAGTACCTGGTGAGTATCATGCACTTGATGCTTCTCCTCATTGTGTGGATTCTGGTATTTGTGTTAAAACCCATCCTGCTAATCCTAGAATCTATAATGCCACCAATTATATATATTAATTTTTTTTTTAAGAAACAGAACCTGTGAAAGAGGCTTCAGGAGAACCTGCACAACCAGCTGCCCCTGTAGCTGTACCCAGCAGAAGAAACCCTCCTGGAGGAAAGTCCAGTCTGGTCCTGGGCTGAGCAATGCAATAACCACTCTGGCATTTTTTTTTTCATGTATGACTGTACATCTTTCCTTGGTTTAAAGCACTTTGTCCTGACTTTTGTACAAATGGTTGTGTATCTTCCCATTCTCCTGGAACTACTGGAAGAGGCATGAACTTGTATTTCTAGTAGCAATGTTTGTTTTGTTAATGTTTCACATAATAAATATTTAAATGTTTTCCATCTTTAATCAGCAAGTGTTGGTACTGGTTTGTTCAAGGTGGCTCAAGTGCTGATTCTATTAATGTTCTCGCCCACACCAGGCTCCATGTACAAAGGCCATAAGGCACTGCCACACTTAGCGATCGCACCAGCGATCACGACAACGACAAGACCTTGCAAGATCGCTATGTGATGGCTAGTTAGATTCCAAACACAACTCATCAGCGATCTGTGATTCCAAACACATCTCATCAGCGATCTGTATAACGACCTCTACGGTTGTTGGGAAAACCTAGTCCCACCTGCGACGCTGGTGAAGTCGTTCATAAAGGGTGTCACACTCAGCGATTCAGGCTCACCAGCGGGACACCAACGACCAATAAACGGCTCAGAACGTTCATGAGCGATCAGTGACATCTCAGCGGGGGCCACATCGCTGCTACATGTCACACACAGCTAAGTCGCTAACGAGATCGCTACTGCGTCATAAATGGTGACGCAGTAGCGATCTCACTTAGTGTGGCATACCCTATAGACAGTGAGCTGCTTCACTACTAGACTAGTCCAGCAATGATAAAGGGTTTATCACTGATTTGTTAACAGTAGCACTCTGAAACAATTCAGTGTTGTCACTTGCCAGTCTTCAGATTGAAGATACAAAGGGCCAGCAGCCCTGATCAACATCTGATTACCAAAACTCACATGTTGTAGAATATAGTAACAAGGTGAGAAAAGTAAAACTTGGCTCTTAATCTAGAAGTGTAAAATCACATGGAGCATAGTATAAAAAAACACCTTTGTTACACATGTAATATAAATGGACAGCCACAGTGGTGGATAAATCACTAAAGGGAACCTGTCAGCGGTTTTGGCCGATACAGGTTATGGCCACTGCCTTTCGGGGCTTATCTACAGCATTCTATAATGCTGTATTTCTGCCCCCGACCTGTAAGAAGAAAAATACTCTCCTGCAGGGCGGTCCAAGGGGTGTTACTCTTCTTGGTTCAGTGCCTCCCATCTTATGATTGCTGCCCTCCTTACTTCATGTGGCTGATGCATCCCTCCATCCAGTCTCCTCAGCATTGCGCTCCAGCTCAGGTGTACTTATCTGCTCTGAGGGCAGAGACAAGTACTGCAGTGTGCAGGCGCCCAGAAAGGTCAGAGGCCCTGTGCATGGCAGGAATCTGCTCTGCCCTCAACAGGGCAGATAAGTACACCTGTGCAGGAGCACAATGCCGAGGAGCCTGCGTGGATGATGCCGGGACGTGTCATTCACACGAAGCAAGAAGGACGGCAATCATAAGATGGGAGGCACTGTTCCAAGAAGAGTAACACCCCCAACCCACCCCACAGCTGAGTAAGTTATTTTTCTTTCAGGTCTGTTTGGGGGCTTATAGACAGCATTATAGAATGTTGTATATACTCGTGTATAAGCCGAGATTTTCAGCACCTTTTTTCGTGCTGAAAATGCCCCCTCGGCTTATACACGAGTCATAGGGCAGAAATCAGCGGGGAAGGGGGTGCCGCGGCAGGAGCCGGTGGCTGGGATCATACCCCTCCCCTTGCCATCGCTGAACGTCCCTGCAATCCTGCGTTCTCCCCACTTCCTGCAGCTCTCCAGCACTGAGCGGTGATGTAATACCCGCTCATTAAGGTCATGTAATATGGACGCGACGCCACTCCCATGGGCGTGGCCTCCATATTCATGGCCTTAATGAGCGGGTATTACATCACCGCTCAGCGCTGGACAGCTGCAGGAAGCCGGGGAGAACGCAGGATTGCAGGGACGCTCAGCGATGGGGAGGGGTGAGTATGATGGAGGAGAGGACAAGGAGCACGGAGCTGGACTGGGATAGAACGGTGGACGGGAGAAGCATGGAGGAGGATGGGGGGGGGGAGGACGGGGGAAGCATGGAGCAGGAGGGGGAAGCATGAGGAGGGGGAACATGGAGGGATGAGCATGGAGAGGGCACAGGAGCACGGAACAGGACGGGGGGGCACATGAGGATGGAGAAGGAATGGGGGAGCACAGAGCTGGATGGGGTAGCAAGGAGCAGGAGGGCAGTTTATACACCCGGCTTATACACGAGTCAATAAGTTTTCCCAGTTTTTTGTGGCAAAATTAGGGGGGTCGGCTTATACACGGGTCGGCTTATACACGAGTATATACGGTAAGACCTGAATGGTGATGACTGTATCATATCTGCCAAAACTGCTGACAGGTTCCCTTTAATGGAGAAGATAGACCTGTGGATTGAAACTCTGCCTTGAAATGAGTGGTCAGAGCATTTTAGCACAGACAGAATATTTAACCCCTTCATGACCAGAGCTCTTCTGTTTTGCATTTGTTTCATTCCCCATCCCAGAGCCATAACTTTTTTTTTCTTTTTTTAAATTTTTCCATCAATATGGCCATGTGGGGGCTTATTTTTCTGCAGGACGAGCTGTACTTCTGAACAACACCGTTGGTTTTACCATGTTTTGTACACGAAAACAGGTAAAATTCCAAGTGCGGTGAAATTGCAAAAGTGCAATCTCACACTTGTTCTCTGTTTGGCTCTTTTGCTAGGTTCACTAAATGATAAAACTGACCTGCCATTATGATTCTCCAGGTCATTACGAGTTCATAGACACCAAACATGTCTAGATTCTTTTATCTAAGTGGTGAAAAAAAAAATTCCAAACTTTGCTAAAAAAAAATTGCTCCATTTTCAGAGATCCGTAGCGTCTCCATTTTTTTGTGATCTGGGGTTGGGTGAGGGCTTATTCTTTGAGCCGAGCTGACTTTTTTTAGTGACAGCATTTTGGTACAGATGCGTTCTTTTGATCACCCGTTTATTGCATTTTCATGCAATGTCACAGCGACCAAAAAAATAACTCTGGTGTTTTGAGTTTTTTTTTTTTTTTTTTCTCACAATGCCATTTAGCGATCTGGTTAATTTTTTTTTTTCTCCACTTTTGCTGTGCTTCAGTAGTCTCCATAGGAGACTAGAAGCTGGCACAACGCTATCGCCTATGCTACATAGAGACGTTGAGCAGATCACCTCTATGTAGCAGAATTACTGACTTGCTGTGGCCACTGGGTTGCAATCACAGCAAGGAGGCACTGACTATCAGAGGTCTCCAGATGTCTGGTTGTCATGCCGACACAATGGTGACCCATGATCACATGACACGAGTGGGTGCATTTCCAGCCCAATGGCCGGAAGTGTCATTTAAATGCCGCTATCAGCGGCATTTATCTAGGTAATAGCTGCAGATGGATCGCGATTCCCACCCATGGCAATTGCGAGCATGTGTCAGATGTTCAAACAGCTGACATGTCCCAGGAAAGATATGGGCTCACCGCTGGAGCCCACATCAAAGGCAGGGACACCAACATCAGAGTACTATCACACCTGATGTTAGTAAGGGGTTAAGTGTCAAATTGGTGGGGGGAGAGAATCTCACCCAATATGTTGTCACTAGGGTGAAGTAGAAGATGCCTCATGTAGTATATCAAAGGACACCATCCTCCATCAGGTCTGCAAATGGGTAAACACAGGAACATTGGCCCTGTGGATCAATAAAATGGCCCTAGAAGCCCCATAGATCCCACCCTTACAAGGTCAATCCACAGCTTTTCCTAAGCTAAATGTGCCCCAGTCTTTTCTTAACATATATGGTATGTGCACATGTCCCCTGAAGACCTACAAGGAGAAATGCATCAGGAGACACAGAGCTAAGTGTCCACTGCCCACCCTGCTAGTTGTCTGAATACTACTCCATTACTTTATACTTGTAGATTAAAAGCTAAGTTTTACTTTTCTCACCTTTCTACCAATTCATCTAAGTGCAGCATAATGTAGGAAGACCATGATTGCAGGAGTGAAGAATCTTAATTTACTGGGTGCAGCAGTTGTGATAAAATGTTTTGGATGTAGAACTCAGTGGACCCTGCCCACACCTCTGATTAGCAGCTTTGTTTACTTCATATAGTTACTAATCAGCGCTGCATGCATGGGTGGACCAGGAGGCCACATAGTCCTGCATTGATAATCTCTTGCTGATAAGGGTGCTCTCACATTGTGTTCCAGTGTAGGCAGACTTGGCCAGAGACTATATTGGTACCAGCAGAGCAAATATGTGCTCCATCTCTGCATTTTCTACTATGTCTGGGTGTTTCTCCTTGAGTAGGTGTACACACTCACTCTGCTGACACAATTAGTCTATGGCCCTGTTGGTGCATATGTCTGAATCTTATTTTGCAGGGGTGTTCAAACGCCCCAAGAGGGCCACGAGTGCTGAAACACTCAGCGTTTGTGCTGTAGTTTCAAGTCAATAAGTGACACATTGCTGAGGAATTTCCGCTCCGTCAATAGCGCTGTGTTTCCTGATAGTGGAAACACAGCCTTAATGCCGCCTATGCTGCATCAATAGTAAAAAGATCTAATGTTAAATAATAAAGAATCATTATATTCTTACCCTCTGGCATCCCCACAGCCTTCCTGGTTCTCATGATGCTCCCGGCAACTCCCGTTCCCAGTGATGCCTGGCGACAATGACCCCAGATGACGTAGCATCACGTGAGGCCACTACGTCATCTGGGGTCATTGTTGCCAGGCATCCCTGGGAACTGGAGTTGCCGGGAGCATCGCTGAGGAGCGGGAAAGCTGCGGGGGACGCCGGAAGGTGAGAATATCACAATTTTTTTATTTTAATTATCAGTCTCCTCTCGTCCAAACCCTGGGTACCATCCGCACATGAACCGCTTACTTTGCGCATGGTGGGCATAGCCAAATGCGGAAAGTAAGCGGTTCAATGCATTCCTTGGCGGCGGAATCGCTGCGATTCTGCAAAAAAAATGAACATGCTGTGTTTTTTACCGCGATGCGTTTTTTTTTCAAGGAAAAAATGCATGTGGACAAAAATTGCAAAATGCATTCTAATAATAGGATGCTTAATGCATGTGTTTTTTCAGCTGAAAACCACCGCAAAAACACGAAAAATCCTGAACGTGTCCACATAGCCTAAAAGGGAACCTGTCAGTTGCTTTATGCAGCCCAAACCACAGGTAGTATGATTCAGAGCCTGGCTGCACAATACCAGACAGGTATATTTTGTATCTGTAAGCACTGCCTTTCAAATAAAGTTTTTAAAAAATATAACCCTGGCTTGGGACCACAGGAATAGGCAGCCCTAGTCCAATGCAGCACTTGCCCTCTGTCTTCCCATGTATGCGCTGGGCACGTGGACCGGAGCACACCCTCAACGCTAGCAGCATGTAAGTGCTGCTGTCAGATGGACAGTAGTAATGAGCGAGCATGCTCGATTTTAACAGTGTCTTCGGCGTGCTTGAAAAATATGTCTGAGTCCCAGCAGCTGCATGTCTTCTGGCTGTTAAACAGCCACAACACATGCAGGGATTGCCTCTGTTTGCCGGGTTCACATTTGCGTATCAGTGCGTAGCGTAGGGTTGCGTACTTCTTTCCTTAAGATCCGCATGCATCTTGCGTACCTATATTTAACATTGTGTGCGCAGGGACATGCGCAGTATGCAGATGCGTCCCCGTGCGTCGTTTTAACATCCAGCAAGGAGTGCCACACGGGTGCTGGTCAGCGGCAGCCTTCACATTTCATCTTCCTATTTGGATAAAATAGGCTTTCGGTCACTAATTGACTGCAGTGGTCATGTGACCTCCGGTTGTTGATGCCTTGAGACGGGCAGGGAACACAGTACCAAGGGTGGAAAAAATGGCGATGCTCCAGTAGATACAAATATTCTGTGTTTTTTTTTTTTTTTTAAATTCCAGAGGAAACTTCTGTCCTCATTACAAAATGGAGCTGTTGGTTGAACGCCTGATTGCAGCTTCTGTCATTCTCTGTGGGGCTGCCGAAAAAAGCAGAACCCAGTGCTCAACAGCGCCACAGGGAATGGAGTAGCCTACTGCGTGGATAGGTGACAATTCGTTTTCACCGGACAACCACTTTAAGCTTGTTGCAGCCTGCATTCTGCTAGATATGTAGGCAGAGGTGTGAAAGGCTGTTATTAATATTTTAATGAGCATAATAAAATGTTTCTAAATGCAACTGCATGGAATTCATGGTATTTATGGTACAATTGGTGGAGAAAGGTTGCACTTGATGGACCTAGGTCTTTTTTTTTTTTTTTCAACCTATGTAACTCTGTATGTAGAAAAGTCCTCATAGCAGCAGAACATAATTGCTAGCACAAGTGTTTCTGGTCTCTGGGAAATCATGGATCGGTCACTCTTTGGGTAGAGGTATTCCGAGTGCAGTGTGCTGGTTTACAGTCTGGGCTTCCTGCACTTGTGTTTCAGTGCAATAGTCCTCCAGAAAAACATTGGCTAGATTGCTAAGCCTACGGTTGGTGGAGAGTGAGAATCTGAGCATGCACTCCACCACAGGCTGGGTGGTAATTTCTGTGCAGGAGGCAGCTGTACTCAGGTACATGAGAGTTGTTATAGCAGAGAGAACAGTTTCTTCACGACGACTGGATAGACAGTTGATCACGAGGCTCAAACCCCCTGAAGCCAAAATGTGACTCTTCGTGGCTTTATCCAGACATAAATTACAGAGGCCTCCTTGGAAAAGAAAGAAAAAAGTGAATTGCACCATAAGCTCCTTGTGATAAGACTTTCCTGCTGCTTCTACATACTAAATTCCTTGAAGGGGTTTCCATCTTGTAATGTGAAGGCATACAGCTAGGACATGTCATCACTCTGTTAAGTGGGGATCCAAGCTCTAAAGCCCCCATCACACTAAGCAAGATCGCTGAAGCGTCACCGATTTTGTGACGCAACAGCTACCTAGCCAGCGATCTCGCTTAGCGTGACACGCAGCGACGATCAGCCCCCCTGCTGGGTATCGCTGAATGTCCTGGACCATTTTTTCATCGTTGGTCTCCCGCTGGCCAGTGCGCATCGCTGCGTGTGACAGCGGGAGACCAACGATCAGCGAGCTGGTATCCAATGAACATATCGGGTAACTAAGCACCGCGCGGCACCTAGTTACCCGATATGTACCCTGGTTACCGGCTCCCAGCTTCTGCTGTAGAGCGCTGAGAGCCGGTATCTAGGGTACATATCGGGTAACTAGGTTCGGCGCGGTGCTTAGTTACCCGATGTGTACATTGGATATCGGCTCTCGGCGCTTTACAACAAGCTGAGAGCCGGTATCTAGGGTACATATCGGGTAACTAGGTGCCGCGCGGTGCTTAGTTACCTGATGTGTACATTGGATACCAGCGTGCTCGCTGGTCCTGATCGCTGGTGAGTCTGCCCATGTGACAGCTCACCAGCGATCAGCTAACAATGTCCAAGACTCTCACAGATCTTGAGGGTATGTGCACACGTTGCGGATCCGCAGTGGATTTGGTCCTGCGGATCCGCAGCAGAACTGCAAGTGATGTAAAGTACCATTCTAGTCAATGGAAATCAAAAAACGCAGTACACATGCTGCCAATTTTTCCGCACAGATTTGCTGCAGGAATACGCAGGTCTCAAAACGCAGGGGAAATCCGCACAAAAACACAACGTGTGCACATAGCCTGAGAATGAAGCAACTGCAGGAGTGGTGTAGTCCTATATCTAAGTTGTTCCTACTCCCAACACCCAGGGGGAACTACATATGCCCCAATTCACTTGAATACAGCTCAAGTGCTGCAGTTCCATGTATGGAGGGTGGCCTAAGTCCCGCTGTGCAAAGAAGAACACGCCAACAGATCTGAGGAGCCTTCATTCTCAGGATTATTGGAGGTGCCAGAGGCTGAGCCTCCACTAATGATAAGGCTAAGTGCACACGTAGCGTTTTTACGCGGCGTAATCGCTTAAAAACGGGTACAAAACGCATCCCATGCAATCCTATGGGATTACGCATTGCTGTGCACATGCTGCGTATTTTTGCGGAGCGTAATCGCGTCGCGCAAAAATAAGTAGCATGTCCATTCTTTTGGCGTAATCGCAGCGATTACTCCACCATAGGATTGCATTGAAACGCTCACTTTATGCATGTGGCTTTATGCATGTGGCTATGCCCACCATGCGTGAAGTGAGCGCTTCATGTGCGCTTGGTACCCAGGGTCTGGAGGGAGGAAACTCTCCTCAGGCCCTGGGTACCAGAATCACCCCAGATGACGTAGCGGTCGAGTGACCGCGACGTCGCAAAGGTCATTCTCACAATGCATCCCTGGGAACGGAACTTGCCGGCAGCGTCGCTGAGGAGCGGGGGAAGACTCCGGGGCCGACGGAGGGTGAGTGTATCCATATTTTTTTTTACATTACTCATTGCTAAAAAGGTGGTCACACTTGTCAGCACTATGCGTGACAAGTGTGACCAACCTGTCAATCAGCTAAAAACGCTTGCAAAATGCTTGTGTTTTGCAGGAAAACGCATACTAATTACGTATGCGTTTTACCCGCGGCGGGGAGTTGCGCAAATGCTCTGCAAAATTACAGAGCATTTGCGCAACGTGTGCACATAGCCCAAGTGTAAGATCACTCTAATTGCTTAAGATTCCTGAGTTCAACAGGTTCTGTTACTACAGTCTTATAGAAATGTGCTGGTCAATAATAATAAAGCTCTCATGTAGCAGACCCATGTCATAAAGATGGAGTTGCAAAATACAACCTACAAATTCATGGAGGGGATGACTGCTTATTATTAAAATGGCACAAAAAAAGCTTCTATAGGGCGCTGGTCATGCAGAGGATAGTGCATAGTGTCTCATCTATTTTGCACCTATGTTGCCTCCATCTTTATTATATTTGTTTGTGTCATCTTCTCCACAGTCCTGAACTGCCCTTAACACACTTATTCAGACGTCAGGTTTTCTCAGTATATTTCATGGATACAACTTGTACTTACTATAGTCTACGGGACTGTTAACATATCCGTGTATTTTTGTGAACCTAGTGCTCTGCACCAAATCATGAAGACATGATCTGAGTTACTTATCAAACTCGCCAATGCAAGTCTACGGGTCTGTGAAAAAAATCGGACAGCACTTGGATGCCATCCGTGTACTGTCTGTTTTTTCACTGAAAAAGGATAGGAGACACTTGAGAAACAGTATCGCCTTTTTTTTTTTTACATTCAAAAACGCTGATGAAATTAATGGTCAAAAAGTGACACATGGACCAAACTGATAAAAATTGGTCAGCTTTTACATATGAGAAGAATCACTGATGTCTGAATGAGGCCTAAGGCCTGTTTCACACTTCAATTTTTTACAATCGGTCACAATCCGTCAAAGTTGGAAAAAAATGGATCCAGCGCAGATTGGGAAAAACTGATGCGACAGAGAGAGAGAGTGAAATTTATGCAATGGAAATTCTTCTGGGCATGCTCAGTTTAAAAAAAAAAAGGAATCCGTCACGTGTCGGACAGTGACGCATCTGTCGCCCATAGGCGTCCATTCTAGCAGACGACGGATGGATCCATCACCGTCCGTCTTTTTGACGGAGATGAAAACCGTTCCTATGGACGGTTTTTCCGGCTGACGGACAGCAATTTTATGAAGGGTCCGTCGCACGACGGACGAAACGCAAGGCCATCCGTCGTAATCCGTCGCTAATACAAGTCTATGGGGAAAAAGACGGATCCGCCAGGCAAACGACGAATTGTGACTGACGCCAGAAAACTGAAGTGTGAAACAGGCCTTACATGATCATGCATCTAATCAGCTGACGGAAGTCAGTCAGTAAAGATTACCAAAGTTATCATTTAGTTGGCATGAAGTGGGGTAGTTAAGCTACATGAAAGTACCCCACAAGCGGTGTTACAGGTGTTGACCCCTTTATTAATATCTGAATTGCATGAGTTCCCCAAGAAACAATATCTTTTATGTGTATAGGCTGTGCCGGGCATTGTAGGCCAGCCTCATTCTCTTCCAGATTACGAAGCGTGACCTGAGTAGATGGAGCCTTGTAACTATAAGGCCTCATGCACATATTCAGTATCTGGTCAGTATTTTACCTCAGTATCTGTAAGCCAAAACCAGGAGTGGGTGATAAATCCAGAAGTGCTGATGGGTTTTTATTATACTTTTCCTCTGAAGCTATGTGCACACGTTGAGGATTTTTCATGTTTTTTTTTTTAGCATTTTTGCGGCAGTTTTCCGCTGCAAAAACGCATGCATTAAGCATCCTATCATTAGAATGCATTCTGTATTTTTTGTGCACATGCTGCGGTTTTTCCGCAAACGCATCACGGAAAAAAACGCAGCATGCTCATTCTTTTTCCGGAATCGCGGCGATTCAGCCACCATAGGAATGCATTGAACCGCTTACTTTCCGCATATGGCTATGCCCACCATGCGCAAAGTGAGCGGTTCATGTGCAGATAGTACCCAGGGTCTGGAGGAGAGGAGACTCTCCTCCAGACCCTGGATACCATATCCCTGTTAAAACAATAATTAAAATAAAAAATAGTGCTATTCTCACCTTCCGGCGGCCCCTGCAGCTTTCCCGCCTCTCAGCGACGCTCCCGTCCAATCCCGTTCCCAGGGATGCCTTGCGACAATGACATGAGATGACGTAGCGGTCTCGCGTGATGCTACGTCATCTGGGGTCATTGTCGCTAAGCATCCCTGGGAACGGGATTGGACGGGAGCGTCGCTGAGGACCAGGAAGGCTGCGGGCCCGCCTGAAGGTGAGAATAGCACGATTTATTATTATTTTTAACATTAGATCTTTTTACTATTGATGCTGCATCAATAGTAAAAAGTTGCTCACCCTTGTCAAACACTATGTGTGACTCGTGTGACCAACCTGTCAATCAGTTTTCCAAACGATGCTACAGATCGCTTGGAAAACGCTTGCATTCCGCAAGCTAATTACGCTTGCAAAACGCTAGTTTTTAGCGGGAATACGCATACCAATAAAATGCGTATTTTCCGCGGTACGTGTGCACATAGCCTGATTGTCCCACTCCTGGTTTTGGCTTAGAAATACTGAGGTAAAAAACTCACCAAACACTGGACGTGTGAACTTGGCCTTATGGGTCCAGGAGTTGCAATAACACCTGGGCACTGGAATCAGGCAGGACCCTAAGGCTGGAGTCACACACAACCACAAAAAATCGGTCCGTTTTAGACGGTCGACAATCGGATCAAAATAAAAACATCACACATCCTTCTGGCATCCGATTTTCCTTCAAAGATGCGATTTAGTTGCATGTGTGTGTACCTTGTAACATCCGATTTTCATCCGACTTGCGAGATTTTCTCGCAGGCTTGCAAAACTGACATATAATGGATCCAAAAGAATAGTATTTAAAAGCCAAAAGAAAGAATAGATATATACACATAGAGCACATATATATTTATATATATATGTCATTGTGACATATATATATACATATATTTATAATTCTTACACTTCTACATACTGTTATAGCCGCTAATTCAATTGCCGGCTTCAGTGAAATCACAGAAGCCGACATGAAATGATACGTTGTTTCCACACATTTAACCATGTAATTTCATGTATTTTTATATATGTTTGAAACATACAATTACATGAGTATATGTGTGCTAAATTTCAGACATGTAGGGGTTAATTAAAGGTGTAAATTCGTTGAAAAAAAATGCGTGGGCTCCCGCTGTATTTTCTCCACCAGACAGACAAAGCAAGCGAGTGGGGGCAGATAATAATAGCCTAGGGAGGGTACATTTTTTTTGTGCCCCCCCCTGGCTACTAACATCTGCCCCCAGACACCCCAGAAAGGGCAAATCTATAATTAGATTCGCCCTTTCTGGCACTTTGCCCGTCTATTCCCATTGCCCTGTAGCGGTGGCGAATGGGTTAATAAGGGGTTAAAATGACCTTGCAATTGAAAGGTCACTTTAAGCCAGGTTAATAATTGATAGCTGTCAATTAGACAACTATCAATTATTAATCCTATTGTATGAAAGAAAAATCAAACACACAGTTTAATAAAAAATAAGTTAAATAATCACACAGTTTTTGACCATATTTTATTTTCCTGCTAAAACCATTTCCTGTAATAAAAATAAAATAAAAAAGCAAAATTATACTTACCAATCCGATGCACAGTCAGGTCCCACGGTGTAATCCATCAGAAAGGGTTAACAGGTTACAGGTCGCAGAGAGCTAATAATGCTGTCTCAGACCTGTATTCCCCTGAATGAATAACTTCCTCTCCCAGCGAAAGAAGAGGAATAGATTCATGAATGGAGCTTAATTGATTTATTGCCAATTTAACTGTAGTGACCTGACCTAAAGGGAAAGTGGACACAATCAATTAAGCTTCATTCATGAAACACATCCTCTCCTGTCGCCAGGAGAGGAACTTATTCATTCATGAGCTTTGAGCTGAGCATGCAGGATTACTTGCACTGCTTGGCTCAAAGCTAGTTAACCCTTTGTGAAGGATTACAGCGTGGGACGTGACAGATCGGCGGAATAGGTAAGAATAATGTTGTTTTATTTCTTTTTCTTTATTTTAGGAGATCAATGGCTTCGCACGGATTAAGTGTAAAATAAAATATGGTCAAAAAAATGTGTTTTTATTTCATTAAAATTATTTATTCTTAAAGTGTGTGTTTTTTTATTTACTTCAATAGGATTAATAATTGATAGTTGTCTAATTGACAGCTATCAATTATTAACCTGCCTTAAGGTGACCTTTCAATTGCAAGGTGACAGTAAGGTGAGATTAACCCATTCGCCACCGCTACAGGGCAATGGGAATAGACGGGCAAAGTGCCAGAAAGGGCGAATCTAATTATAGATTTGCCCTTTCTGGGGTGTCTGGGGCAGATGTTAGTAGCCAGGGGGGGCACAAAAAAATGCACCCTCCCTGGGCTATTATTATCTGCCCCCACTCGCTTTGCTTTGTCTGTCTGGTGGAGAAAATACAGCGGGAGCCCACGCATTTTTTTTCAACGAAATTACACCTTTAATTAACCCCTACATGTCTGAAATTTTGCACAAATACACTCATGTAATTGTATGTTTCAAACATATATAAAAATACATGAAATTACATGGTTAAATGTGTGGAAACAATGTACATTTCATGTCGGCTTCTGTGATTTCACAAAACCCGGCAATTGAATTAGCGGCTATTACAGTATGTAGAAGTCTAGGAACTATAAATATATGTATATATACATGTCACAATGACATGTATATATATATGTATGTGTTCTATGTGTATATATCTATTCTTTCTAGTCTTTATTAAAGCTGTCAGTGTGATTTTACAGTATAGCCGGGGATGAATTGCCGGCTTTTCTAAAGGACACCGATGCGATTTCATCGCAAGTCACACAGTGTGGTCCGTTTGTAATCCGATTTTTCATCGCTCCCATAGACTTGCATTGGCGATAGTCGACCCACAATCGGTGACAATCGCAGCATGCTACGATTGTACACGGACGTTTAAAACGGACCACAAAAAATCTGATACTGGGAGCTGCTCCATAGATTAACATAGGGCAGACTGCAATGCGATATTTCATCGCATTGCAGTCGTCCGATTTTGTCGCCAGTGTGACTCCGGCCTAAGTGTCCTTGTCACCCATATAAGAAAACAAATAGTATTAAAGACCAGTGATGGTTGGGGACCCTCTTGGAGATTTTACATTGAGGCCCACAAGATTCACTGGAGCCACATGACTATCTGATTGATTTGAGCCTGCAATGGCAAACTTGATTTCTATCAAATATATTTATCAGTAGGTTTTATCGAGGATTTCATTTTTTCTTTACAACCACAAAATGTAATGTTTTACTGGTAACACAAACCTATTCCAAACTCCACCAGGGTTTCATTATCTTCCGTCAGCATATCCAGAAACAAGTCTGGAACCTGCAGCTGTCGAAGGTACGTGAGGTTCTTAGGGTCATACGAGAAGTTGGCCAAATTTGCCAAGACCTGTTCTTTGGCATCTAAAAAAAAAGTAAAATCAGTAAAAATATACCTAGCAAATATTATGATTGGAAATATTATAGAATGGAATGAAGACTCTTCTCCCCTTGTACCCATAAATGAAATCCAGTGATGCCCTTATCATATCACCATTTTAAATTACAGAGCTCCACCATACTAAGAACCTGGATGTCAGCGACATTAAGATTGAAGGGAGTCTGTCACCTGAAATTTTCACTCCAAAATAACCACATAGCTTTGTAGGAGATGGAGCAACAATAATAGTTACTTTCATGATCAAACCTGTCCTTCTATTTCCTCAAAAAACACCTTTACTGTAATATTTAAGTGCACCGTACCACTCATATATAGATTGCAGCCACCATAATAATTTACAGCACTGTGTGAAGATAAACCTCCGTTATATGTGCACTGACACTGTGCAGGAGACAGCCAACAAATCACTCTCTCCTCACTTGTGATATTGCTGCTGTCTTCTGCTATCACTTCAGTGCAGGACAGAGCATACAAATCATTCTCTTCTCATGGTTGACATCTCTGGGGTATAGCTGTGTAGTGATGTCAGGGGAGAGTGATTTGTACGCTCTGTCCTGCACGGAAGTGATAGAGGAAACAATGTCAGAAGTGAGGAGAGAGTGATCTGTGTGCTCTCCTGCACTGAAGTGATATAAAAAACAACAGCAATGTCAGAGGTGAGGAGAGAGTGAACGGTGTGTTCTCCTGCACTGAAGTGATAGAGGAAATAAACAATGTCAGAAGTCAGGAGAGAGTGATCTGTGTGCCCTCCTGCACTGAAGTGATATAAAAAACAACAGCAATGTCAGAGGCGAGGAGAGAGTGATCTGTGTTCTCACGTGCACTGAAGTGACATTAAAAACACCAGCAATGTCAGCGGTGAGCAGAGAATGATCTGTGTGTTTCTCATGCACTGAAGTGATAGAGGAAACAAACAATGTCAGAAGTCAGGAGAGAGTGATCTGTGTGCCCTCCTGCACTGAAGTGATAAAAAAACAACAGCAATGTCAGAGGCGAGGAGAGAGTGATCTGTGTTCTCGCGTGCACTGAAGTGACATTAAAAACACCAGCAATGTCAGCGGTGAGCAGAGAGTGATCTGTGTGTTTCTCATGCACTGAAGTGATAGAGGAAACAAACAATGTCAGAAGTCAGGAGAGAGTGATCTGTGTGCCCTCCTGCACTGAAGTGATAAAAAAACAACAGCAATGTCAGAGGCGAGGAGAGAGTGATCTGTGTTCTCGCGTGCACTGAAGTGACATTAAAAACACCAGCAATGTCAGCGGTGAGCAGAGAGTGATCTGTGTGTTTCTCATGCACTGAAGTGATAGAGGAAACAAACAATGTCAGAAGTCAGGAGAGAGTGATCTGTGTGCCCGACTGCACTGAAGTGATAGAGGAAACAATGTCAGAAGTCAGGGGAGAGTGATCTATGTGCTCTCCTGCACTGAATTGATATAAAAAACGCCAGCAATGTCAGAGGCGAGGAGAGAGTGATCTGTGTGCTCTCTCCTGCACTACCGTTATGTAAAAAAACAGCAATGTCAGAAGTGAGGAGAGAGTGATCGGTGTGCTCTCTCCTGCACAGTGTCAGTGATCACATAACAGTCTTCTCCTACGTCAATCACTACAGAAGGAGAGGCAGTAATCTAAAGTTGGGTGCAATGTTGCACTGAGGTTTCTAGCTATACCACGGGTGCACGGAGAACCCTCATTTGCATATTACAAGTAAAATCATTTTTTGGGGCAAAGTAGTATAGGATTTAAAGACATAAAGAACAATTTTTACAGTTGATCCATTGCCTACAAGACCATGTGACTAGTTTGAAGTCTAAATTCAGGGTGACAGACTCCCTTTAAAGGGGTTTTCTGGGTTATAAAAAAATGAAATCATAGCAAATCAATTCCTTCCTCAGTGCCTGCGTTCTACCCATAAGAGGTCACCAGCATGGGCACGGTCACCTGACGGGACACTAGGATGGTTGCCATCTGGGTCACATTGCTTGCCCACTGGCCAATGACAAGGACACCCTACATCAGTATGTGCCCCGTCTCCCACTGGGTGCACATTAGTCGGTAATCACATCTGCGGTGTGCATACAGTGACCGATGCCCCCGATGGTGCCACACGTCCTCTGCCATTCCCCAGGAAGCGCGGTCTGCGCCGCCTTGAATAAAATAGCCCATGGCTACAAAAAATATTTTGTGCAATATTATACAACATATATATTTATTGATTTTACATGGCAGTTTATGGATAACTTTACACCCTGTGCCTGATGTGAAAGGAGCCTTTGTGAACACTGTCCTATTCCCTGCGCCTTTTGTGCACGGCTGTGTCAGTGTGCTGCGCACACAGTGACACTATGGACACATCACCTGTGCTGTCCGTGTCCTGAAACTCGGTCACCAGAGCCTGCAGGTACTGGAAGCGATCTGCGCCTGCGCACTGCCCGCCGCTCATCCCGACCTGCAGCAGCCCGTGCTCCGGTACGGGCCTGGAACTGAGCGGTGAACTGGGCGGAAGTGAAGCCACGTTGACAACGGAAGTAACAGATAGTTTTATCAAATAACCTAAGAAAGGCGGGAATGCAACCGGTTAATACATAATGAACGTGACCCGATCTAGTTTTTATTATATTTATGTTTGTGTCTAACGCGGCTGAGCACAACATACTCCATAGTCAATGGGTGTGAGTGACAAGGATGGCCGCCAGATGGCGCTCCAACACCGTATCAGACGCATAGGTAGTATGGACGTAGTGCGACACCTAGAGGCCATTTAGCGTCACTACATCATGGCTTTACTGCTTTGGACCTGTTGCTTCCATGAAGTATATTATGTACTGTATGAGGCTTGTGGAAGCTCATTGCAGCTAAATGGCTATCTCTTTCTCTTCCCAGAAAGTATGCCCTTCTTGGTTTTTATGCCAGTAGCGCCCTTGTGTATCCAGTTTTTGCAATGACCCAGGGTTCGCCCCACTCACACACTGCTATTATGGTTGCCCACCCTGTGCTCTGTGGTGTCACTCTTGGAACCACCTGGCACTACCAGATTAGTGACCGCTTCCAACATACGCTTTTTGGATAAGCTCTGCTCAAGATCACCAATGGCAAATAGTGGATAAAAGAAAATGGCCGGCATACACTTCTACAAGTGGGTCCATTATATTCACTTGAATCTGTAAGACGTGGAAAACTGAGGTGGTGCAACAGAAGAAGCACAAATCTGGTCTTAGTTCTAAACATGCCCATCATCATTACACCTATACACTGACCGGCTAGAATATACCAATCATGGAAAGATGAGATGAATAACATTTCAGTTTTTACAATGACTCCTGTCAAGTTATAGAACAATTCAGTTTTAAAGTTGTGTTGGAAAATGGGCAAGTATAATGTATGATCAACTTTCACGAGTGTCAAATTGTGATGCTTAGTAGTATCTCCAAACCAGGCAGGAAAAAGTATTGAAGCTGCACTTACGACTCCAAAATAGCCAGACTTATGGGCTATCCGCGATACCCAGGGGTCACTACCTACCACAAGTGGTTCAATGAATGAAAACTGATGAATGCTTGACGATGCACTGTCAGAGCAAAGGCTAGACGTCGAGTCTAATCCCACAGAAGAGCTACTGTAGCACAAATTGCAGAAATAGTTAAAAGGGTTCTCAGGGTGTTTGATATTGATGACCTATCCTTAAGGTAAAGTCATCAATATCAGATTGGTGGGGGTCTCACATAGCACCCAAACCGATTAGCCATTGGCAACTCTGGTGGTGGCTGGATGTGAACATTAAATAGAGCCAAGCAGGACAGGTCCATTCTGTGTGCATAAGCTACTGCCAAGTACTAAATATCTGTCACGCACAGTGTGGGAAGACTAAGTGCAACCAAATCTGATAATACCCTACGTGCCCCACTGTCCCTAAATTGGTTCCTCACCAATCGCTGAGCAGGAACCTAATCCCTGTATCTCCCTAGAGCTTGGATAGGGAGGGGGAGTGGATGAGTACTGGTCAATCCCCACTGTAAACTAAAGACAAAAAGGTAGACAGACAAGGAGAATGAACTTAGCTTGAGTAGACTCAGAAAGGTAGCACTAAACGTCCTAAAACAGCTCCAGAAAGGAAGTTAGCCGACTGCTCCAAGCCTTCACAAGGGAAAAATGTGACTATCACTGGCAACTCTCTGCTGTTATGTTCTGCTACAAGCACTAAGGAAAGAAGGGAGATCTGTCCCTACGATAGAACTAAGCTAGATCCCTACGATGTAACGGGGAACCTGACCCTGCGATCAGACCCGCTAAAGTCCTCAGCTAGTCTGTACGAAGACCTATAGATGCGAGGAAGGGATCCCTACAAGAACTAGGGACTGGGAGAAAGATGGACACCTCCTAACAGAAGTTGTAGCAGTAAAAGACAAAAAAAACAACATAGAACATAGAGGTCCGAAGACCAAGCAAAACTGACTGAGTAAGGTAACAAAGCACCTGGCTAGCTTAAGAGTAGAAATTACAATGAAGTCCAGCAAAGCCAGAAGGGCGGAGCAGGATTAAATAGTCAAAAAAGGTCATGTGACCAGCAAAATAGAAAAAACCTAACAGGAGAGTTCTAACAGTACCCCCCCTTCTAAGAGGATCCTCCGAATCCCCTAGGCCCAGGCTTATCCGGAAACCTCTTGTGAAACGCTCTGACAAGACTGGACGCAGAAACATCATCCGCCCTCACCCATGAGTTATCCTCGGGTCCGAAACCCTTCCAAGCGACGAGATACTGCAAACTCCCTCTATACCGTCTAGAATTTAGGATGCGGGAAATTTCATATTCCCCGTCCTCCACCACCAGGGGAACAGTGGCAGAGGCGTCTCCATCCGACACATCAGCTCTTTTCAACAGAGAAACATGAAACACCGGATTAATCTTCCAGGAGGTAGGAACCTCCAACCTAACAGCAGATTGGTTAACAACCTGAAGCACCTTAAAGGGCCCTACAAACTTGGGACCCAATTTTTTAGAAGGAATCCTCAACCGCAGATTCTTAGAGGATAACCAAACCATGTCACCAATAGCAAACAAAACCTCTTGCCGTTTCCTATCAAAGTACTTTTTAGATTTTCTGTTAGCCTCCTGAAGATTAACACGCACATCCGTCCAAACTCTCTCCAAATCACCGGAAAAATTCTCCTCTTCAGGCACGGCCGATACCAATTTGGAGAATGACCCAAACGACGGATGTCTCCCAGTACAACAAAAAAAAGGCGAACAACCAGCAGAAGAGGACGTATGGTTGTTCAGCAAGTGGCAGAAACTCAGACTACCCCTCTTGATTGTCTGCCACAAAACAACGCAAGAACTGCTCAACATCCTGTTTTTTCCTTTCTGTCTGGCCATTAGACTCAGGATGATATCCGGATGAAAACGACAAATGAACTCCCAACCTGTCACAAAAGGCGCGCCAAAAACGAGCCACGAACTGAGGTCCCCTATCAGAAACAATGTCAGTAGGAACGCCATGTAGTCTGACAATTTCCTTGACAAAGGCCTTAGCGAGAGTCTTAGCGCAGGGCAGTTTGATGAAAGGAACCAAGTGACACATCTTGCTAAAACGGTCCACGACCACCCAGATGACAGTGAAACCCTCAGAGGGGGGAAGGTCAGTAATAAAGTCCATAACCAAATGTGTCCAAGGTGCACTAGGAACCTCCAGAGGGCAAAGCAACCCCGAAGCAGGAGTATGTGAAGACTTAGATCTAGCGCACACAGTGCATTGACGCACCCACTTAATGACTTCCTTCTGCCATCCAGGCCACCAAAAACTGTGACCCACAAGTCTCTTGGTCTCAGAGATTCCAGGATGACCTGCCAACCGAGACTCATGACACTCAACAAACAAATCTCTCCTAAAGGTCCCAGGCACAAACAACCTCCCATGGGGAGTGTTAGATGGGGCATTCTCCTGTGCTTTAAGAATCTCATCTTCCAACACAGAGTCCAAAGCAGCAATCACAACGCCTTGTAAAATGTTCTCCTCCTCCTCAGCACCGACCATGGGAGAAAAGCTGCGAGACAAAGCATCAGCTTTAACATTCTTAGTACCTGGGATGTAAGTAACAAAAAATTAAACCGCGAGAAAAACAGTGCCCACCTAGCCTGACGGGCATTCAAGCGTTTGGCAGCATCAAGATAGATCAGATTTTTATGATCAGTGAAAACTGAACGGGAAATTCAGCACCTTCCAAGAGATGACGCCAGTGTTCAAATGCGAGTTTAATAGCCAACAATTCACTATTACCAATATCGTAATTTAGTTCAGTCTCAGAGAATTTTTTTGAAAAAAAGGCACAGGGATGTACTCCATCCCTGTTTTCCTGAGACAACACCGCACCGACCCCCACAGAAGAAGCATCAACCTCAACCAAAAACGGTTTAGTCACATCAGGCTGCATAAGGATGGGAGCAGAGCTGAACCTCTCCTTTAAAACACAAAAGCTTCAATGGCCTCAGTAGTCCAACTGAACCGCATTAGCACCTTTCCTGGTGAGATCGATCAGTGGTTTGACAATAATAGAAACATTTTTAATGAATTTTCTATAATAATTGGCGAAACCCAAAAACCTCTGCAATAATTTCAAACCAATAGGCCTAGGCCATTCCTGCACAGCTTGAACTTTCACCGGATCCATCTCAAAACCTTCGCTGGAGATAATGTAGCCCAAAAAACTAATTCTCTGTACAGCGAACTCACATTTCTCTAGCTTAGCAAAAAGCGAATTGTCAATTAATAACTGTAATACCTCACGTACGCTCCGCCAATGAGACTCCAGATCCGGCGAATAAATCAAAATGTCATCCAAATACACAACCACATTTTTGCCGATCAAAGGTCTAAGGATGTCATTAATGAGATTCTGAAAAAATGCAGGAGCATTGGTAAGACCAAAAGGCATAACCAGATTCTCAAAATGACCCACAGGAGTGTTAAAAGCAGTCTTCCATTCGTCACCCTCCTTCATGCGCAACAAATTGTATGCCCCCGAAGATCAATTTTAGAGAACCACTTGGCCCCCACTAATTGGTTAAACAAATCAGTAATCAATGGCAGTGGGTAAGGATTGCGTACAGTAATTTTATTAATCTCATGAAAGTCCAGACAAGGACGTAACTCGCCGTCCTTTTTTTTAACAAAAAAAAATCCAACAGCCACAGGAGACTTGGAAGGCCTAATGTGACCGGCGGCCAAGCTTGTCTGTATGTATTCCTCCAAAGCCTTTCTCTCAGGAATAGTCAAATTAAATAAACGACTTTTAGGAAGAGTCGCTCCAGGGACAAATTCAATAGTACAATCATAGTCTCTATGGGGAGGCAAAATCTGCGATTCCTTCTCAGAAAAAACTTTCCAAAAATCCTGAATAGGTACAGGTAATTCCCCTTTATCCACAGCAGCAATACGCCCGTTACAACACTTGTCATAACACTTAGGGCTCCAGGACTTAATTTCATTGGTAGACCAATCCAGTACAGGATTGTGCAATTTTACCCAGGGTAACCCCAAAACCACCGGAGAAGGCAAATTATTCAATACTACCAAATCCAAATTCTCTTGGTAAACACCATTAATAGTGAGGGGAAATTCACAGACCTTGTGAGTAACATTCTTCAAGGGAGAGCCATCAAAAGAAACCACGGCAATAGGGATGACAAAAGTTTGGGTTTTAATTTAAGTTTTTCCAAGAATCCCCCATCAATCACATTCAGAGTAGAACCACAATCGACAAATACCCGAAATTCCATTAATTCTTCCTGAGCAGCAGTAGTGGCAGAAAGAAAGACGCCCTTAGTGTTTAAATAGGCTATACGAGCGGAACTGACCTTTTTTTTTTTTTTTTTCTTTGTTCATACGAAGCACACAGTTCTTAATGAAATGGTCAGATTTGCCGCAATAAAAGCACAAACCTTCAGAAAACCTGCGCTCTTTTTCCTGAGAGCGAGGTGCCATCGCTCCAATCTCCATCGGCTCTCCAATTGTCCCTGATTGAGCGAATGCAGACTCCTCCTGCAAGTCTCCATCCACCGTGCAATTGCATAGCCTCCTGCAAGTTACCAGGTGTGGGATAAGCAATCAGCAAATCTTTAACCCTTTCACCTAGCCCTGCAAGAAACAAACTTTTCAAAGCTGAATCGTTCCACCCCACCTGAGTAGACCACCGACGGAAGTGAGTACAATATTTTTCCACATTACCTGATCCCTGCCTCAAACGTCTCAATTCTTTCTCAGCTGATGAGACACGATCAGGATCATCATACAATAACCCCAAAGCAGAAAAAAAACTATCCACTGATGTAAAGCATGGATCACTAGGTTGTAGAGAAAAGGCCCACTCCTGAGGTTCTTTGCGCAAAAGTGACATTATGAACCCTATGCGCTGTGATTCATCACCAGAGGATCTGGGTCTCAAACGAAAATACAACTATCACGAACAAAGCACTGCACTTGCTCACTGAGCCAGTGCACGTGTCCTGAATAAGACAGACTGCACTCAAAGATACCTGTGGAGCGGGGCAGTAGCGGTGAAGATGCGTGCTTCAGACTAACAGGACTCGAAACATGTGACTGCCAAGGGGCGGCGCCGGCCACAGGTCTCTCAGAGGGAGCAGTAACAGATAGAGAATGCTTCAGGCCAGAGGACCTGAAACACGTGACTGCTGGTGGGCGTGGCCTAAGCTCCAGAGAGCTATAAGCAGAAGGAAAACTCCTAGAAGGATAAGTACGGACAGAGTTACCAAGGGCATAGACAAAACGGATAGTCAGGATAGCCAGGTCATACACAGAGGGAGCAACGCAGTACAATAGGAGCAGGCAGAGAATAACCAGAACGTAGCCAAGGGATCAGAAAACCAGAACGGGCAAATACACAGTACCAAGACAGTAGACAAACTCACAACGAAGAGACGGACCGGGTCAAAACCAAACAAGCAATAAGATCAGGCACAAGGCACAGGCACACAGGAGGTCGACTAACTCAGCCGAGGGCAGGAGTATAACTGACACCAGACCTAGGTCAATTGGCAACTAAATAGCCGCCCTTTGCCAGAGAGAGGCTGAAACCATTAACCCCAGTCTGACCAGGACAGGACAAAGACAAAACCCCGTCCTGGGTCATGACAGTACCCCCCTCTCAACGGGGGCCACCGGACCCCCGGGTTTCTCAGGACACCTGGCATGAAAGGCCCGGACCAACTGATCCGCATGAACAGATCGGGCAGGAACCCACGACCGGTCCTCTGGACCGTAGCCTTTCCAATGTATCAGATACTGAAGAGCACGACGGACAAACCTAGAGTCAAGAATTCGTTCCACCTCGTACTCAGACTGCCCATCTACCAAAACCGGTGGTGGGGAAGACAACGATCCTTCCCTACAGGACCCCACATGTTTCAAAAGGGCCCCATGGAAAACGTTGGGAATCCGTAGAGACGGAGGGAGACGCAACCGAAATGCCACCGGGTTAACTGCTTCCGTAATTTCATAAGGACCAATAAATTTAGGTCCAAGTTTCGCAGAGGGGACCTTGAGCCTTATATTCCTAGTAGATAACCATACCTTATCCCCAACCTGGAACACCGGCCCCACAGACCGTTTTTTGTCAGCAAAAAACATATTTAGACTGAGCCTTCGTAATGTTCCTTTGGACCTCCTGCCATAACTCCCCCAACCGCTGTATTGTCCCATCTGCCCCAGGACACCCAGAGTCCAAACGGGAGAACTCCCCCAAAATGTGGATGAAACCCATAATTGCAGAAAAAGGGAGATGTGCCCGTAGACTGGTTAGTGCGGTTGTTAAACGCGAACTCTGCCAAAGGTAACGCAGTACACCAATCATCCTGTCGGGCTGAGGTCAGGCAACGCAGGATTTGCTCTAGAGACTGATTGGTCCGCTCAGTCTGCCCATTAGTCTCTGGATGATAAGCGGATGAAAAAGACAGATCAATACCCAACCTCTTACAAAATGCCCTCCAAAATCTGGAAACAAATTGTACCCCCCTATCAGACACCACATTCAAGGGTACCCCATGCAACTGCACCACATGCTCAACAAACAATCTGGACAACGTTTCCGCATTAGGTAAAGCCGACAAGGGTACAAAATGTGCTTGTTTACTAAACCTGTCCACCACTACCCAAATGACGGTATTACCCTTGGAAGGAGGAAGGTTGGTGATAAAATCCATGGACAAATGGGTCCATGGTCTATCAGGAATTGGCAGTGGCACCAATTCCCCGGCCGGCCGGTTATGGGGGGGTTTCGCACGGGCACATACCCCACAAGCAGACACAAATTCCCCAACATCAGAGGCTAAAGAAGACCACCAGAATATCCTAGAGATGGCCCTCCGGGTAGCCGAGATCCCAGGATGTCCACCCAGAACTGAGTCGTGGAATTCCCGAAGGACCCTGAGACGAAATTGAACTGGTACAAAAAGTTTATCCACCGGCTTAGCCGAAGGGGCAAGAGACTGAGCTTCCCGAATCTCCTGCTCCAACCCAGCAGAAACACCTGCCACCACCACCCCAGGCTGAAGAATGGAGGATGGAGGTTCGGGGGGAAACACCGGATCCAGACTGCGTGACAAGGCATCAGCCTTGACATTTTTGGATCCTGGCCGAAAAGTGATGGAGAACTGGAATCTGGAAAAAAAAAGCGACCATCTTGCCTGTCTAGGAGTCAACCTTTTAGCAGACTCAATGTAAGCTAAGTTCTTGTGGTCCGTAACCACGGTAATAGGATGGACAGCACCCTCCAAAAAATGCCTCCATTCTTCAAAGGCCAACTTCACCACAGAAGTTCTCGATTTCCAACATCATAGTTTCTCTCTCGCAGGAGAGAATTTCTTAGAGAAAAAGACACAGGGTCTCAAATTAGTCAAAGTGGCGGGTCCCTGGGACAACACCGCCCCACCCCCACCTCCGAGGCGTCCACCTCAACAATAAATGGTTAGACGGGTCCGGTTGAATAAGAACCGGAGCAGACATGAAACATTTTTTTAAAAACTGAAACGCCGCCACTGCTGCGGCTGACCAATTCTTGACATCAGCCCCCTTTTGAGTCAGATCTGTGAGAGGTTTAACTACCTGTGAGAACCCCCTTATAAACTTGCGATAGTAATTTGTGAATCCTAAGAAACGCTGCAGAGCCTTCAAATCACGAGGTTGTACCCAATCAACAATGGCCTGCACCTTATTAGGATCCATGCGATACCCCTCAGCAGACACAATGAACCCCAGAAAAGACAGTTCCTGAACAAAGAATGAACATTTCTCTAGCTTAGCAAAGAGACAGTTCTCCCGGAGCCTTTGGAGAACTGCCCGAAGATGATCAATGTGAGTTTGTTTATCAGGCGAGTAGATAAGAATGTCATCCAAATACACAACCATAAAACGCCCAATAAAGTCAGAGAACACATGATTAATAAAATTTTGGAAGACTGCTGGTGCGTTGGTCAGACCGAAAGGCATGACCAAGTTTTCAAACAACCCTTCAGTAGTGAAAAAAGCAGTCTTCCACTCATCCCCCTCCCGGACCCGGATAAGGTTATATGCCCCCGCAAATCCAATTTCGAAAACCACTTAGCCCCAGACAACTGGTTGTACAAATCAGGAATAAGTGGGAGGGGGTAAGTATTTCTCACAGTTATCTTATTTAACTCTCGAAAATCGAGGCATGGGCGCAAACCACCGTCTTTTTTCTTAACAAAAAAGAACCCTGACGCCATGGGGGAAACAGAAATACGAATGTGTCCCTTACGAAGGCTCTCGGAAATTTATTCTTTCATAGCAGCCCGCTCGGGACCCGAGAGGTTATACAAGCGGGCCTTGGGCAATTTAGTACCTGGAACCAGGTCAATGGCACAATCAAATGGGCGGTGTGGTGGTAAAACTTCAGCCTCTTTTTCAGAGAAAATGTCCGCATAGTCCTTCAGGTACTCCGGAATACCTTCCAGACCAACGGACGACACAGACACAGTAGCAAGACATCTTTCAGAACAATTAGATCCCCATTTAACAATATCACGGGAATCCCAGTCAATAATCGGGTTATGCCGTTGCAACCAGGGAAACCCTAACACCAGGCCAGCAGAGAGGTTATCTAAAACAAAACATGACATACGCTCCTGGTGAAGGGCCCCCACCCTGAGGGTGAATTCTTCAGAGACAAAATGGACACCGTCCTTGGTGAGAGGTGTAGAATCAATGGCCATTATTTTTATAGGAGTCTCCAACCTAACTGTCCCTAATCTACAGCTGGCCACCAGCTTAGAGTCAATCAGGTTCAAGGATGACCCACAGTCCACAAAAGCTGAAGTAAGGAAAAAGCAGTCTTAACATCAAGTTCCACCTTTAACAGTATCTTAGAAAATGAAGGAAAGGGTACCTGAGAGTCTGAGTGACCTCCACGATGATCACCCAGACTCAGTCGCTTGTTAGTCGGTGGGCAGGAGGGACAGTTACTTTTCCAATGTTCAGGATCACCGCAGTAAAAACACAGCTTTTCCAAACGCCTCCGTCTCCTTTCTCTTTGATGTCGATGGCTCCCATCTCCATGGACTCCAATACAGGACTGGCTCCCCTTCCACTGGAGAAAAATGGTGTCTCACCCTGCATCACACCTCTCGCCCGCAGCCTGCGATCCATTCGGACGGCCTGCGTCATGGCGTCCTCCAGAGAATCAGGCGGAGGGTGAAGTGCCAAGGCATCTTTCAGACGTTCAGACAGGCCTCTACGGAACAAGCCCCGGAGGGCGGCATCATCCCAACAGACTTCAGCAGCCCAGCGTCTGAACTCTGAGCAAAACCACTCGGCTGAGTGCTTCCCCTGACATACACTCATCACCATGTCCTCAGCCATCAGCACTCGATCAGGCTCATCATAAATATGCCCCAAAATATGCCGCAAAAATGCATCCACAGTCATTCTCTCAGGGGCAGTGATAGGAAGGGAAAAAGCCCAAGCCTGGGGGCTCCCCTTAACAGAGACATAATGACCCCCACCCTCTGACTTTCATCCCCAGAAGAGTGCGGTCTTAAAGAGAAAAAAAGCTTACAGCCCTCTTTGAAAACTTTAAATTCCTTTCTATCTCTGGAAAAGGTATCTGGTAATTTAACCGGGGGCTCTGGGGAAACTAATGTAACAGCTTGAACCCCTGTCCCATGAGCACCAGATGATAAAGCCCCCTGCACAGTGTCAGCCATCAGCTGCTGAGACAGAGCCAGAACTCATTCCTCATTCAGTTTCTGAGACATCTGAGTCAGGTGCTTTACCTGCTCAGAAAGGGCATACAAAGGATCCATAACACACACACAGGAGGAAAAAAAAAAAAAAAAGTAGCGGTCAGTTATAATATCACGAACACCGCACTGCACTTGCTCACTGAGCCAGTGCGCGTGTCCTGAATGAGACAGACTGCACTCAAAGATACCTGTGGAGCGGGGCAGTAGCAGTGAAGATGCGTGCTTCAGACTAACAGGACTCGAAGCATGTGACTGCCAAGGGGCAGCGCCGGCCACAGGTCTCTCAGAGGGAGCAGTAACAGATAGAGAATGCTTCAGGCCAGAGGACCTGAAACACGTGACTGCTGGTGGGCGTGGCCTAAGATCCAGAGAGCTATGAGCGGAAGGAAAACTCCTAGAAGGGTAACTACGGGACAGAGTTACCAAGGGGCATAGACAAAACGGATAGTCAGGATAGCCAGGTCATACACAGAGGGAGCAACGCAGTTCAAGAGGAGCAGGCAGAGAATAACCAGAACGTAGCCAAGGGATCAGAAAACCAGAACGGGCAAATACACAGTACCAAGACAGTAGACAAACTCACAACGAAGAGACGGACCGGGTCAAAACCAAACAAGCAACAAGATCAGGCACAAGGCACAGGCACACAGGAGGTCAACTAACTCAGCCGAGGGCAGGAGTATAACTGACACCAGACCTAGGTCAATTGGCAACTAAATAGCCGCCCTCTGCCAGAGAGAGGCTGAAACCATTAACCCCAGTCTGACCAGGACGGGACAAAGACAAAACCCGTCCTGGGTCATGACAACAACAAGCAAGCATTTTTAAAAGAAAAAAAATCTTGTTGTTCACCAAAAAATAAATCAGGCAAACGTACCTTTGGCTCCACGAAATGTGCTCCAGAACAGCTACTCACTTGTTGCTGGAGCTCGACCACCTCCAGAGAGAGTCTCTGCAGGCGTTGAGCCAAGTCCTGAACCGACACCATGATGGAAACTGGAAATCTTTGCTTAGAGATATTTTTTTTTGACTGGACTTACTGTTATGTTCTGCTACAAGCACTAAGGAAAGAAGGGAGATCTGTCCCTACGATAGAACTAAGCTAGATCCCTACGATGTAACGGGGAACCTGATCCTGCGATCAGACCCGCTAAAGTCCTCAGCTAGTCTGTACGAAGACCTATAGATGCGAGGAAGGGATCCCTACAAGAACTAGGGACTGGGAGAAAGATGGACACCTCCTAACAGAAGTTGTAGCAGTAAAAGACAAAAAAACCATAGAACATAGAGGTCCGAAGACCAAGCAAAACTGACTGAGTAAGGTAACAAAGCACCTGGCTAGCTTAAGAGTAGAAATTACAATGGAGTCCAGCAAAGCCAGAAGGGTGGAGCAGGATTAAATAGTCAAAAAAGGTCATGTGACCAGCAAAATAGAAAAAACCTAACAGGAGAGTTCTAACATCTGCAGCAGACTGGGGATTTATAAACACCCAGGTCCAGGCGTGTCAACTAGAGCAGGAAGGAGGTTGATGCTGGGTCCAAGAGTCATAAGGATTAAGGAGGGGTCTGTAATGCCAAGCACAAAGACCTTCTGCAGCCAGATGCAGAGCGAGTCTGTTGCATCTGACAAACCCTTGACAAAATCATCTTCTATTAAAAAATAAGCTATTCTGCAGTAACTGGCAGCGGCTGCTACACACTGAATGGAGCCGCATGGTGCGCCTCCATCCTGTGTTTACATCTGGCCTCTAGAGTTAATAACAGCTGTTGCACCCCCATGAATCTTATATTGTTGTGTCTGGAGTACAAAAAGTTGTCAGAACACCCAGTGCATTGCAGCTTGCTGAGTATGGGGCGGCATAAACGCTATGCTGGCTAATGTTTGTCACTGAACACACCTTCAATGGGCACATGAACTTCAGAAATGTAGTGTGGTGCAATTTAAGAAGGTGGTATGATCTGATTAATTGCTTTTTTACATCATTTAGGTAGGTGAATGTAAGTCACTTAACTGGGGAAAAGATGGCACCAGGTTGCGCTATGATAAGAAGACTGTCAGAGACCGTATAATGCACTGGTCAATGTTCTGAAGGAAAACCTTTCATCCTGTACCTAAAGATCATGGTAGATCAAAAACACCCACTTATGGCAGTGGTATTTTGTGATGGCCTCTTGTATCAGGACAATGCGTGCTGCCAGACAACAAAACGTAATCAGCAACAGTTTTGAGGAACATACCAAAAAGTTCAAGGTGTTGATTTACATTACAAAATCTCCAGGTCTCAATATGTCTGAGCATTTGTTGGATGTGTTGGAAAAACAAGTCTGATCCAAGGAGACAGCACCTTGAGATATAAGGATTCAGAGGATCTGCTGCTACAGCGTTGATATCACAGGACACCTTTGGAAGTCATGTGCAGTTCATGCCTCAATGAGTCAGAGCTGTTGTGGTTTACTGTTCTGACTAAATAGTGTATGTTTTCTACAGTACAATTGTTGCTACGCACTGCAGCCTGATGGCCCATAGTAGACAGAGTACTTGATTTGAATGGGGATTCTGCTATTTACTTGTGGTTCAATTTATTGGAAGAAATTCTCTAAGAATTTCCTGATGGAATGTTTGATTTGGCCTGAAATATTGTGTCATCCCTATTTTTTTTAACTTGTGGATGAATTCAAGAGAAAAATGCAGCTTGTAAGCAGCAGTAATGAATCTAGAGCAAAAACAGCATTAACCCTTTAACCCCCAAGGGAGGTTTGCACGTTAATGACCGCGCCAATTTTTACAATTCTGACCACTGTCTCTTTATGAGGCTATAACTCTGGAACGCTTCAACGGATCTTCACGATTCTGAGAATGTTTTCTCGTGACATATTGTACTTCACATTACTGGTAAAATTTATTCGATATAACTTGCATTTATTTTTTTAAAAAAACGCAAATATGGCGAAAATTTTGAAAATTTAGCAATTTTCAAACTTTACATTTTTATGCCCTAAATCAGAGAGATATGTCACACAAATTTCTTAATAAATAACATTTCCCACTTGTCTACTTTACATCAGCACAATTTTGGAAACAAATTTTTTTTTGTTACGAAGTTATAAGGGTTAAAAGTTAACAAGCGATTTCTCATTTTTACAACACCATTTTTTTTTTTAGGGACCACATCACATTTGAAGTCACTTTGAGGTGTCTATATGATGGAAAATATCCAAAAGTGACACCATTCTAAAAACTGCACCCCTCAAAGTGCTCAAAACCACATTCAGGAAGTTTATTAACCCTTTACGTGCTTCACAGGAACTGAAGCAATGTGGAAGGAAAAAATTAACATTTAACTTTTTTTGCAAAAAATTTACTTCAGAACCAATTTTTTTTATTTTCACAAGTGTTAAAAGAGAAAATAAACCACACAATTTATTGTACAATTTCTCCTGAATACGCCGATACCCCACATGTGGGGGTAAACCACTTTTTGGGCGCACGGCAGAGGTTGCAAGGGAAGGAGCGCCGTTTGACTTTTTCAACGCAGAATTGGCTGGACGCCATGTCGCGTTTGGAGAGCACCTGATGTGCATAAACAGTGGAAACCCCCAACAAGTGACCCCATTTTGGAAACTAGACCCCTTAAGGAACTTATCCAGATGTGTGGTGAGCACTTTGAACCTCCAAGTGCTTCACAGAAGTTTATAACGTAGAGCCGTGAAAATAAAAAATCATTTTTTTCCCTCAAAAATGATATTTTTAGCCCGTTATTTTTTATTTTCCCAAGGGTAACTGGAGAAATTGGACCACAAAAGATGTGCAATTTTTCCTGGGTGCGCTGATACCCCATATGTGGGGGGAACCACTTTTTGGGCGCACGGCAGAGGTTGCAAGGGAAGGAGCGCCGTTTGAACTTTTTCAACGCAGAATTGGCTGGACGCCATGTCGCCCTTGCAGAGCCCCTGATGTGCCTAAACAGTAGAAACCCCCCGCAAGTAACACCATTTTGGAAACTAGACCCCCCAAGGAGCTTATCTAGATGTGTGGTGAGCACTTCGAACCCACAAGTGCTTCACAGAAGTTTATAAATGCAGAGCCGTGAAAAAAATAATAATTTTTTTCCTCAAAACTGATATTTTAGCCAGCTATTTTCTATTTTCCCAAGGGTAACAGGAGAAATTAGTACCCCAAAATTGGTGTGCAATTTGTCCTGAGTCCTGATACCCCATATGTTGGGGTAAACCACTGTTTGGGCGCACGGCAGGGCTTGGAAGGGAAGGAGCACCATTTGACTTTTTGAACGCCATGTCATGTTTGGAGACCCCTGATGTGCCTAAATAGTGGAAACCCCTCAATTCTAGCTCCAACCCTAACCCCAACACACCCCAACCCTAATCCCAACTCTAACTCTAATCCCAACCCTAATCCTAACCCTAATTGTAACCTTAATTCTAACCCTAACCCTAATTGTAACCCTAATTCCAACCCTAAGCCTAATTATGACCCTAACCCTAACCCTAATGGAAAAATGAAAATAAATATATTTTCTTTATTTTATTATATTTCCCTAACTAAAGGTGCTAAAGGGGGGGGTTTATTTACTATTTTTTTTATTTTGATCACTGTGATAGGGTTTATCACAGTGATCAAAATGTACCTTCACTGAATGAATGAATCTGCCGGCCAGCATATTCGGCGGGCACACTGCGCATGCGCCCGCCATTTTCTTTACAGGAAGAAGACGGCGGGAGCCATGGGGGGGGGGAAACCGGGAGGTACAGGGTACTGATCCGGGGACCCTATTTCTCTCTCCTCTGATGTGCGATCACATTTGAGGAGAGAAATTAAATGCGAAATCGCCGCTTTTTTTGTGGTCGCCGTTATATGGTTAATAACGGCGATCGCAAAAGCAGGGTCGGTAAAAACCCGAATCATGTTCTCTGGGGTCTCGGCTACCCCCGGGAGCCGAGACCCTGGAGAAAATCCAAATTTAGGGGGCGCTATATACTTTTTCCACAGCGCCGTTAATTAACGCCGCTGTGGTTTAAGTACCCTTAACCACCGCCGTTAAAAGGTGTATCGGCGGTCGTTAAGGGGTTAAAGTTGTATTCCAGCTGGAATCAGTTATTAGTTATATACAGGTCCTTCTCAAAAAATTAGCATATAGTGCTAAATTTCATTATTTACCATAATGTAATGATTACAATTAAACTTTCATATATTTTAGATTCATTACACACCAACTGAAATTTGTCAGGTCTTTTATTGTTTTAATACTGATGATTTTGGCATACAACTCCTGATAACCCAAAAAACCTGTCTCAAAAAATTAGCATATCAAGAAAAGGTTCTCTAAACGACCTATTACCCTAATCTTCTGAATCAACTAATTAACTCTAAACACATGCAAAAGATTCCTGAGGCTTTTAAAAACTCCCTGCCTGGTTCATTACTCAAAACCCCCATCATGGGTAAGACTAGCGACCTGACTGATGTCAAGAAGGCCATCATTGACACCCTCAAGCAAGAGGGTAAGACCCAGAAAGAAATTTCTCAACAAATAGGCTGTTCCCAGAGTGCTGTATCAAGGCACCTCAATGGGAAGTCTATTGGAAGGAAACAATGTGGCAGAAAACGCTGTACAACGAGAAGAGGTGACCGGACCCTGAGGAAGATTGTGGAGAAGGACCGATTCCAGACCTTGGGGGACCTGAGGAAGCAGTGGACTGAGTCTGGTGTAGAAACATCCAGAGCCACCGTGCACAGGCGTGTGCAGGAAATGGGCTACAGGTGCCGCATTCCCCAGGTAAAGCCACTTTTGAACCATAAACAGCGGCAGAAGCGCCTGACCTGGGCTACAGAGAAGCAGCACTGGACTGTTGCTAAGTGGTCCCAAGTACTTTTTTCTGATGAAAGCAAATTTTGCATGTCATTCGGAAATCAAGGTGCCAGAGTCTGGAGGAAGACTGGGGAGAAGGAAATGCCAAAATGCCTGAAGTCCAGTGTCAAGTACCCACAGTCAGTGATGGTGTGGGGTGCCATGTCAGCTGCTGGTGTTGGTCCACTGTGTTTCATCAAGGGCAGGGTCAATGCAGCTAGCTATCAGGAGATTTTGGAGCACTTCATGCTTCCATCGGCTGAAATGCTTTATGGAGATGAAGATTTCATTTTTCAGCACGACCTGGCACCTGCTCACAGTGCCAAAACCACTGGTAAATGGTTTACTGACCATGGTATTACTATGCTCAATTGGCCTGCCAACTCTCCTGACCTGAACCCCATAGAGAAACTGTGGGATATTGTGAAGAGAAAGTTGAGAGACGCAAGACCCAACACTCTGGATGAGCTTAAGGCCGCTATCGAAGCATCCTGGGCCTCCATAACACCTCAGCAGTGTCACAGGCTGATTGCCTCCATGCCACGCCGCATTGAAGCAGTCATTTCTGCCAAAGGATTCCCGACCAAGTATTGAGTGCATAACTGAACATTATTATTTGATGGTTTTTTTGTTTGTTTTGAAAAAACACTTTTATTTTATTGGACGGTTGAAATATGTTAATTTTTTGAGACAGGTTTTTTGGGTTATCAGGAGTTGTATGCCATAATCATCAGTATTAAAACAATAAAAGACCTGACAAATTTCAGTTGGTGTGTAATGAATCTAAAATATATGAAAGTTTAATTGTAATCATTACATTATGGTAAATAATTAAATTTAGCACTATATGCTAATTTTTTGAGAAGGACCTGTACATGATAGGTGATAACTTCTAGATCGGTGCAAGATCTCCAAACCAAGGAGCAATTATCCTCATCAGGGGATGTACACACTGCGTCACTTAGCTGCTGCAGAGCCAGTGCGTTTTCCCAGACGAAGGGACTTCAGGAAAATGCTAGAGGTTGTTTTCCTGAGGAGGCCTTGCCGGCAGCTTTACCATTGTTCTCAAGGCGACTTTGCTCCTAGTGGTTTTCGCTATATACTGTTAAGTCCCCTGCCCAGGAGCTGTGGTATGCTTAGACCATGTTCCTGCACAGTCAGACACAGCCTTTAGACCAGGGGTTTCAAACTCGGCTGGGTATATGGGTTGAAAATAGAAAAAAAAAAAGAAATTGGGGGGGTTGCATTCTTTGCCAGACAAAGGGACACCCTTTTTATTTATATACACCTTTTCATAATTTTTTTGAGCATTTTTGGCATGTTTATTTTATTTTTCTAAATGGCATTCATCGTATGTGTTATGGTACAGTTTTAAAGCTTGGGTCATTATGCATGAGATGATAACAACATGCTCTTTTTTTTGTTTACTTTAGTTTACAAGTTAGTTTAGTGGCAAATATTTTTTCATGCTTGATTTTTTTAAATTTTTTTTACAATTTTGTTTGCCTCAATTGGCCGTATAGAGTAATATTGTATTACAATTAGCACCATATAGTAATTATGGCAAACATCTTGTAGAAATGTCCCCATCCTGGTCCCCATCTTGTAGTAATGTCCCCATTTCTAGTAGTCATTCATAGGAATAAAGTGCTGACATTGGCAGCAGCGGGATTGGGATGCAATCGTCAAGGGGTTTACGGTGCCTGTGAGCCGCATGCAGCCTGTCGGACAGCCTGCATGTTTGAGACCCCAGCTTTACACAGTACATAGCTGAGGCACATTTATAAGATTATCTCAGCACAGGAACATTTTTGTTTAACATCCAATTGTGGAAATTATTATTATTCAAAGATCTATTGACTAAAATGTACTTTGTGCATGAGAAAACCCCTTTAAGGGTTCTAAAGCACTGAAAAGTTTGAGAGAATTGACAGAAGCTGGAACATGTGCACAACAATGTCGTTTTGACATTTAAGTTTTTTCAAATGGCAAAAAAAATTCCATGTGTGGTAAAATGGTGATATAACAAGCAATTCTGTGATTGTAAAAAAAAAACAGTGTTCAACGTGCAGTAAAAATAACCTGAAAACGTGATCCTCCAAGTCAGTACTGTATAATTACGGATATACCAAATACGTATAGAGTTCTTTTTGGTTATTTAATTGGCTTAAAAATTCAGAATTTTGGAAAAAAATAAATACAATTTTTTTATTGCCATATATCCATCACGGAGCAAGAATGGGTTAATGCTACTTTTTCCATGTTTTCTTTTTTCTCCCTTTGCAAGGGGTCACTGCCAATGGCCATAGCAGAATGTCTATAGATTCCTTCAGAAAACCCTGAAAAGAGAGTGCAGACTCTACAGGGTGGGCCATTTATATGAATACACCTAAATAAAATGGGAATGGTTGGTGATATGAACTTCCTGTTTGTGGCACATTAGTATATGGGAGGGGGAAACTTTTCAAGATGGGTGGTGACCATGGTGGCTATTTTGGTCGCAAGATAAATAGCTCTGTTCTATGTTTAGGATGCGGTGATTCCGCATGTGTTCAATGAACACATGCGGAATCACCGCGCGTACAAAAGCCGGCAGCGCTTTGGGAAAGCCAGGTATCCGCTGCGTCCAAAGCGCTGCCATTACGCAGCGTGGAAACATACCCTAAAGTGTAAATTCAATGTTCAGCATAGTGGACCTTAGGTCATAGATAGCATTCTAGCTCCAGCGCTATGGAGCAGCAGCATGTCAGCACTATTATATCTGTATTCAGTTAGTTTACTGCTGTATACAAACAAAATAATCAGAGGCAACAACAAGGTGTCTGGTCACCCACCTGCACCCTGACAAATGTGAAGATCGGTATATTATCCAAATCAATAAAACAATAAAAACGCTTAAGGCCATGTGCACATGTTGAGCATTTGGTGAGTATTTTACCTCAACATTTGTAAGCCAAACCCAGGAGTGGGCACCAAATACAGAAATGGTGCATGTGTTTCTATTATACTTTTCCTCTGATTGTTCCTCTCCGGGTTTTAGCTTACAGATACTGAGGTAAAAAACTCACCAAATACTGAACATGTGAATGTGGCCTTATAACTGGGTTACTGGTCAATCAACTGTGAACCTCGTGGAACTGGAGAGAAGTGTGTTGGATAGATGCCAGTAAGTATACATGGTGGGCCATTTATATGGATACACCTAAATAAAATGGGAATGGTTGGTGATATCAACTTCCTGTTTGTGGCACATTAGTATATGGGAGGGGGGAAACTTTTCAAGATGAGTGGTGACCATGGCGGCCATTTTGAAGTCGGCCATTTTGGGTCCAACTTTATTTTTTCCAATGGGAAGAGGGTCATGTGACACATCAAACTTATTGAGAATTTCACAAGAAAAAACAATGGTAATGGTAACTTTAATCTTTTATGAGTTATTTACAAGTTTATGACCACTTATAAAATGTGTTCAACGTGCTGCCCATTGTGTTGGATTGTCAATGCAACCCTCTTCTCCCACTCTTGACACACTGATAGCAAAACTGACACCCTGTTGGTTTCCGCCACTTAATTCCAGCAAGCAGAAAAGCCTTATATGCTTTGCAAAACACATTATTAATCACTGCTTACATGCCACTATGATTATAAGGAAAACTGCAGATGCTCAGTTATTTTGCACTGTATAGTAGTGTTAATTTTACACATATAAGATTTTGTATGTTCTATCACAGACCAAGGCAAAGTGCGGCCTGCGGGCCACATCCAGCCCCCTGACTGTCTCAGTCCGGCCACGGACTGAGACAGCCGTGGGGCTGAAAACCTGAGGTCCGCGGGCTGCACCTTGCCCGCACGCTGTGTCCCGCAGTCAGCATTGGTGGAGGAGGGCCTTTGGCGTCAGCTGTGTACCGCCGGAGAGTCAGCGCATCGGAGACAGCAACAGAAGCAGAAGCAGGGCGCCTGGGAACGGGAAGGTGAGTATGATGTGTTTTTTTTTTCCTTTTCATGTGTATGAACATGGGGTGAACATAGGGATTCTATGGGGGTGAACATGGGGATTCTATGGGGGTGAACATGGGGATTCTATGGGGGTAAACATGGGGATTCGATGGGGGTGAACATGGGGATGGTATGGGGGTGACATGCAGCACATGGGGAGGCTATGGGAAGGCTGTATACTGTTATGCAATATATGGGGAGGCTGTGGGTGCTTCATGCAGTATATGGGAGGCGGTGTGGGGCTTCATGCAGTACGTGGAGAGACTGTGGGGCTCATGCTGTACATAAGAAGGCTGTGTGGGATTCATGCAGTTTATGGGGAAACTGGGGCTCATGCAGTACATGGGGAGGCTGTGTGGGGCTCATGCTGAACATGGAGGAGGCTGTGTGGGGCTCATGTTGTACATGGTGAGGCTGTGTTGGGGCTCATGTCGTACATGGGGAGGCTGTGTGAGGCTCATGCTGTACATGGGGAGGCTGTGTGAGGCTCATGCTGTACATGGGGAGGCTGTGTGGGGCTCATGCCGTACATGGGGAGGCTGTGTGGGGCTCATGCCGTACATGGAGAGGCTGTGTGGGGCTCATGCCGTACATGGGGAGTCTGTATGGGGCTCATGCCGTATATGGGGAGTCTGTGTGGGGCTCATGCCGTATATAGGGAGGCTGTGTGGGGCTCATGTCACATATGTAGTAGGCTGTGTGGGGCTCATGCTGTATATAAGGGCCTGTGGGGGGTTCAAGATAAATAGGGGGTGTCAGCATACTTCATTATGCTCAATATTAAGTGATACAATTAATATTAATAAATTAATATTGAGTAGAATTAATTTCAAGCTATTAATTCGGCCCTCCACAACAGTCATGGTCTCTCATGTGGCCCATCGGGAAAATTAATTGCCCACCCCTGTTCTATCATGATGGCAAAAAGCCGGATTACGTACCGGTAATGCTCTTTTAATAAGTCCACGACAGCACCCACTTGGAGAGAGGAACAGGAAACCTGCAGAGATAAAAGAGGGCGGTCCGCCTCTCCTCCTCAGTTGGATTTCAGAGTACCCGGAGGACCGCCAATATTAGGCAATTATATTTTTCTATGTTCTTCATCACATTTAAGAAGGTATACACACAGTCTTGGCAGACGAAGAAAAGCGGGACTCCAGATAGGAGTGCACTACATAGCACGGGCAATAGCGACGCGTTTCGACCTAGATGCGGTCTTGGTGACAAAGACCGCATCTAGGTCGAAACGCGTCGCTATTGCCCGTGCTATGTAGTGCACTCCTATCTTGAACCAGGAGGTTTCATGTGTAATTTACACGAATAAAGTTTCATTCATTTTATGGAAGCTGGAGTCCCACTTTTCTTCGTCTGCCAAGTCTCAAGTCCATGGTCTGGATTTTCCTCCGTGCATCCTCCTAGTTGGTGAGCTGGCTGGAACTTTGTTCCTAAATTTTTTTTTTTCCTATACACACAGTCTATTAACTTTCAGGGAGGGAACTGAGTGGGTGCTGTCGTGGACTCATTAAAAGAGCATTACCGGTACGTAATCCGACTTTTTACCCTTCGCCACGACAGCACCCACTTGGAGAGACTTTCAGAGACCTTCACCTGGGAGGGACCACCGTGCTGAGGACTGCTCTACCAAAGGCTTGGTCAGAGGAGGATGATAAATCGAGACTGTAGTGATTGTAGAAGGTTGAAGGAAACGACCAGGTTGCGGCCTTACATATAGACTCGATCGAGACGTCTCCCCTTTCTGCCCAGGAGGATGCCATAGTCCTGGCGGAATGTGCCCTTATGCATTCTGGAGGATCTTCATTTCTTGTAGTATACGCCAGACAGATCACATCTCTGATCCACCGAGATAGGGTAGCTTTCGTGACCCCGTATCCCCTCCTCCAGCCCTGGAAGGATATAAAAAGAGCCCTACTCTTCCTCCAGCTAGTGGATCTTTCAATATACTTCAATACTACTCTTTTCACATCTAACATGTGGAATTTTTCTTCTAATGGAGAAGGGTTACTAAAAAAAATGAGGGGAGGTGGATTTCCTGCGATCTGTGGAATCTCCTGGCCACTTTTGGCAGATATGAGGGGTCAGGTTTTAGTATTAACTGATCCTGAAATTATAGTAGGAATGGAGGATCTATAGATAATGCCTGCATGTCGCTGACCCTCCTAGCTGAGGTTAACGCCACTAAAAGTACCGTTTTTAAAGATATGTTTTTAAGGGGTATCTAATTGTTAGAGTTAAACCAGCATTTTTTTTCAGAAGGCCTTGGTTTCTGTCAGACAGGCTGATGCATACCAGAAGTCGAGATAAGATGTTCCTTCTTTTGAGGCAATACAACCCCGCTCGCCTGAGTTATGAAAAGGCACCCTGTACTGGGAGCTAAGGGGAAGAATGGAGTTTTCCAGTTAAAACCAGTATTCTATGTATTTAGTGATAAGTTGTATAAACACCATATATGGTAATTCCGCTTCCTGCTTATGGGGTGTATATAAACCCCTTCGTTAGCAATAAAGGGTAGAGTTTATTGACGCATACTTTTGTCTGTGTCTTATTCTCTATGGTACCACATTTCAAGGAGGAAAGGGTTAACGAAATAACAGTGACGACAGCCTGGCGCCCGAACAGGGACCTGAGTTAATCTACTCTGAGAAAGTCCGACCGATCCAGAGACGTGGGATGAACGGAGCTCTCTGTTGGTGATATACATACAGCGCTGAGGTAAGAATACTTATTATATTCTACCTAAAATCTATATCACTGCATAGTGGACTCCATCCTCCCCGAGCGGTCGGCTTTCCAGGTACTTCACAGGTGTTCCTGGCTCAGGTCCCTTTGAACCAGTAGACCTTCAGATTAATTGTCAGTCCTGCCTTTCCTCCTTTGAAAAATGACAGTATGGATCCGATGATTGTGGTGTGGTTTTGTCTTGGTGTTGGTGTGATCGGATTGTTTATTTGGTTGGCGTACAAATCTTGGAAAGCGAGCAGTGGAATGGTTCAGAAACCTTTGTGGCCCATTGTCTAAGTGACGGAATTGTCTAAGTGACAGGAGAATCTCTTCTAGGTGAGGAGATACAAAAATGGGGAACCAAAATGCCAAGGAAGACATTACTGCAAAAGATTTAGTGGTACGCAGAGAGGGAAAGCAAGCGTTGGTAGGCATTGACAAAGTATTGTGTAAAGCAGGCATGAATGAAAACGGAGAATTGAACAGTAATAAATGGAAAAGGTTCTTTAACTCACATCACGGATGGTTGAGAGACAAAGGACTGTTGAAAACAGTGAACCTGTGGATGAGTGCGTGTGATTACTTAGAGGGAAAGACTGAAGAATTAGGAGACGGACATTACAGACTGACAAAAACAGGGATGACTGATTTACCCTCCTGTTTGCCCCCTACGTTGCCTCCACCCCAGTATCAGACTTCCCCACTGACTTCCCACGGACCAAACTGTTGGGTCTGTCCCAGGTGTGGACAGCAAAATCCCCTGACGGTAGATGTCTGTGTAGGTTGCGGTGGACCCAGACCTCCCCCGGCCAATCTATTTCCAATGAGGACAGTAATGGTACCTGGTACCCCGGGTGCTGCGGGAGGCGAGGGGGGCGGAATAGCTCCAGGTGCCCCCGGACAGCAGTGTTATACAGACCATGGAGCCCTTCAGAGCAGTTGGCTCTAATAACGCAACTCCCGGACCCTTCACAGTCACCAATGGGATTCGCTAGAATGTTAGCTACAATGCAGGATACGTATAAAGCAACTAGACAGGATCTGGAAGCACTTATAAAAGGGAAATTGGCAGATGAAGCCAGATACGATAGACTGATAGATGAGACATACAAGTGTTATGTTGGTAGGACCGGACCTGATAATGCAGAAGTCAATGACGCAGCAGCAGGGGTTCTGTTTACAGAAGCGTTGAAAAAAGCATGTAAAGATAGACAGGCAGAGAAGGAAGTTACACTAGAAGACAGAGTTCAGGGAAAGGAAGAAGAGCCAAAAGATTATTTCTGGGCCCTAAGAAAAACTTGGGTAGAAATGGGTTTTGTCCCAGAAAACAAGACTAGTGAGAGGATACTGGCAAGTGCATATATGAATGGGTTGAAAAAGGAAGTGGCAGAAAAGGTGAAAGTAAGTAGACCAGATTGGAGGTCAGTTAAAGCAGAGGATCTAGCCAGAATAGCACAGGGGGCACAACATGATTTAGCGCAAGCAAAGAGAGGCGCAAGGTTACATGCTGTAGGTACTCGTCCTGCAAACAACAGGGAGGGGAGACGTGTGCCAGGAGATGGACAGAAATTGTGCTACGGATGCAGGAAACCAGGACATTTCAGGAGAGATTGCAGAACTAATACATATCCAGCCTATCCAACTAATCCATATCCAAATGACCCGCCTGCAAGAGGCCCCCAAGACCAATTAGGGCTGCTCCCATAGGATAATGGTAGCTTGCACATGAACCCCCTTGTCTCCTTACCCCCACTCCTAATTGCACAGTGCAGGTGAACCTACCAGGGGGACATGAGGTTGAGTTCCAAGTGGACACGGGGCAGACAATTCAGTAATTACAGAAGAGGACTGGCCATTTGGGAAAAGTGATTTCTCCCACCATGTTATAGCGACTCCTTACAACTCTCCATCTATCCTGCTCCCCGTCACTAAAAAGATTCCCCTGCAAATTCAAGGAAACACTGTACACACACAGTTAATGGTATCACCACGTGGTCAATGTAATCTTTTAGGATGTGATGTATTGTCTCAATTGCAAGCACATATTGAGTATCATCCTGATGGGACTGTCACTATGACACCAGGATTGAAGCCGAGCACTCTTTGTAAAATCATGTCACTAGATGTTGCTAGTATAGAGGACACAAATGAATTTCCTTCAATGTTAGAAGGTATGATACCGCATGATTTCTGGGCTTCAGATAAAACAGATGTGGGCAGATTAAGGGTGCAGCCAGTCATGGTCAAATTAAAGCCAGGTGCAATCCTGCCCCAACAGAGACAGTATCCTCTTAGTTCAGCTCAAGAGTCGGCTATAGCTCAGCAGGTACAGAAACTGGTAGCAAGTGGTGTTTTAGTTAAGACCCAGTCCCCTTGTAACACCCCTCTGTTCCCAGTTAAAAAGAAAACAGCACCGGGGCAGCCAGCAGCGTACAGAATGGTCCATGATCTCCGGCTAGTGAACAAAGCTACAGAGCTCCTCACACCAGTTGTACCAAATCCTCACACCCTTCTGTCTCAGATCCCGGCTAGTGCTTTTTGTTTTTCAGTGATTGACTTGGCAAATGCATTTTTTAGTGTCCCATTGCACCCTGAATGCCAGTATTTGTTTGCTTTTACATTTCAAGGGAATCAGTATACTTGGACAGTTTTGCCCCAGGGTGCCCAAAATTCACCCACTATGTATACTGCCAGTCTGCAAGAGATACTGGAAAAATGGAAAATGCCAAAAGTAGTTGTTCTGCAATATGTTGATGATTTACTGATTTGTGCCCCCTCCAGGAAAGAGTGTCACACTGCAACAATATCACTCATGTTGTTTCTGTACCAAGCTGGATGTAAAGCGTCAAAGGATAAACTTCAATTTTGTAAATCTTCAGTTATCTTTTTGGGACATTGCATTACACCGGGGGCGCGACATCTGACCAGCGCTCGCAAAGAAGCTGTACAGAATTTTCCTATTCCTGTTAATGTTGCCGCTCTTAGGACATTTCTTGGACTGGTTTCCTACTGCAGACAGTGGATACATGCTGTATCAATCCTCATGCAGCCTCTCTATGACTGTATCACCATTGTGCCTTTTAAACTAACTCCTTAAGGTATAGACTGTTTTTATTCTCTCAAAAACAGGATTGTGGCAGCTCCAGCGCTAGGAACCCCCAACTACGAACTACCATTTGTAACGCTGGTATTCTGTACTTTGTTTTCCAGCGTTACTCTGCATGTTTTTTGCATTAACCCTTTTGCTCCTTTCCCCCTAACCAGCTGGGATACTGTTGTCTGTTACCTATATGGATGCTGCTCAGTTCCCGGCTCTGCTGCGTACCCGTACTTGCGTGAGTGGCTCCGCTGCTTTGCATGACCGCCCGCATGTGCGGTTCCTGACTTGCTGTGAAGGCCGTCCGTAGCTTGCAAAGTCCTCTGCAGTGGTGCATGACTTACTACGTGTTTGGCAGCAGCCATTGTTGGGTTCCCTCTGTGTTGTGCTGTCTGGCTCTGCATAGGGGGCGCGGCCCACACCTGTCCTGCTTTTATGTGGATTGGGTGTTTACTAGAATTACTTCTCCAGCCTATCGCTGTGAAGCAGCTCATATATAAAGTTCCCCAGCCCTAGTGGGCGTTGCCAGAGCTTCACATTGAATCCACACTGAATCCCTGAACCTAGCCGTATGTGGTTGTGTGTTCAGCTCCTGCTCTGAAGTTGATCAGCTCTGGAGAGCTGATTCCCTGTTCCTGCTGTGTCTTGTTCCCTGATCCTGGATCTAACCCGGTACCTGAATGTCTGAACTGTGTCTTGTGTTTCCGCCTATGCTGGGGGCTGATTACCCAGATCGCCGTTCCTGGAGGCTGTATATCCAGGCCTGTTCCTGTTGTGTCTAATTACCTGAACCCCTGATCCCGGATCTAACCCTGTACCTGAATGTCTGAACTGTGTCTTGTGTTTCCGCCTATGCTGGGGGCTGATTACTCAGATCGCTGTTCCTGGAGGCTGTATATCCAGGCCTGTTCCTGCTGTGTCTAATTACCTGAATCCCTGATCCTGGATCGCATCCTGTACCTGAATGTTGTTCCTGTGCAGTCTAACTCTGTTTCAGCCATCAGCTCCTGATTCCAGTTACCTGCCTGTTACCTCTCGGCTTGCCTGTCTGCCATCCGTCTGCAGTTCCATCCAGAAGTTCGGACATCATCTGCAGAGGTCCCCGGCTCTTGCCTGCTCACCTGGGAGCGATCATCTGCCGTCCGACTGCAGCTCCATCCGGAAGTTCGGACATCATCTGCAGAGATCCCCGGCTCTTGCCTGCTCACCTGGGAGCGATCATCTGCCATCCGACTGCAGCCTACCTGGAGGCTCCACCATATCAGGTCGTATATACCTGCCTGTCTAGAGACTGCCTGGTCACTTGCTGTGACAACCTGCCTGCCCAGAGACTGCCTGGTCACTTGCCGTGACAACCTGCCTGCCCAGAGACTGCCTGGTCACTTGCCGTGACAACCTGCCTGCCCAGAGACTGCCTGGTCACTTGCCGTGACAACCTGCCTGCCCAGAGACTGCCTGGTCACTTGCCGTGACAACCTGCCTGCCCAGAGACTGCCTGGTCACTTGCCGTGACAACCTGCCTGCCCGGAGACTGCCTGGTCACTTGCCGTGACAACCTGCCTGTCCGGATACTGCCTGGTCACTTGCCGTGACAACCTGCCTGTCCCAGAGACTGCCTTGGTCACTTGCCGTGACAACCTGCCTGTCCAGAGACTGCCTCGGTTACTTACCATTACAACCTGCCTGCCCAGAGACTTCCTTGGTCGCTTGCTGTGACAAACCTGCCTGTCCAGAACCCTGTGCCAGTGACTGTGAATCCTTGCTATATAACCTGAGTTCATCTTGGAAGGAGGAGTCCGGTGTGTGCTGAGTTTCTGTTACTCTGTACTCAGCCTCTGTGCAAATCCCCGGCCAGCTCCCGTTGAGCCTGGCGGGGCTTGCACCAGACCGCTGGGGTTCCTTTTCAGGTCGCTGCCTGATATCCGATGTCCGATGACCACTTCCAGATGTCCGGATCCTATCCATCTCTACCTGATGTCCGGAGCCTGCTGATCGGTACCAGATGTCCGGAGTCCGATGCCTGTGTTCCAGTCCGTGTCCCTGAGACCCAATCCGTGTTCCTGATCTTCCAGTCCGTGTTCCTGTCTGTGTTCCTGACTCCCTGTGACCCAATCCGTGTTCCTGATGTTCCAGTCCGTGTTCCTGTCTGTGTTCCTGACTCCCTGAGATCCAGTCCGTGTTCCTGATGTTCCGATGTCCTGCCGGTTCCTCCTTGGTCTACCCTGTGATGACGTCTGTCCTGGGTCGGTGTCTGATGTTCTCCTGCTGAGCCTGTGCTACGCCTGAGGCCTGAGAGAGAGGCCGTCCTAGTATGCCCGTGCCAGATGACCCTGGACTTCATCAACCCGTGATGACCCCGCCATCGTCTGACGTTCGTCCTGGGCCGGTGTCTGATGTTCTCCTGCTGAGCCTGTGCTACGCCCGAGGCCTGAGAGTGAGGCCATACTAGTATGCCCGTGCCAGATGATCCTGGACTTCATCAACCCGTGATGACCCCGCCATCGTCTGAAGTCTGTCTGAGGTCGGTGTCTGATGTTCTCCCGCTGAGCCTGTGCTACGCCTAAGGCCTGAGAGAGAGGCCGTCCAAGTATGCCCGTGCCAGATAACCCTGGACTGCATCTACCCGTGATGTCCTCCAACACTCGTCAGTGATTCTGAGTCGTGTACCCTTCTCTGATGTGCGGAATTGGGAGCCCGGTCTTATGTTCTGTTTATGTACTGTGTTTCTTTAAGTAAACTTTATGTTTCTTCTTACCTGAAGTTGTGCGGTGTTGTCTAGTCCTGCAGGTCGCCACCTTGCCCACATGCTCAGCTGCCACGGATCCCGGTCGCTGCCCTTCCCTAGTCCGGGCAGGCCCGGGTCTCCCTCCGTGGTCCAGTGGGTCCACATTCTCTTATCATCTGGGACCCATGCCTCACGTCGTCGTGGACTGGCGGCGTGGGAGCATTGGCTAGCTAGGCAAGCTATGCCATGTCCCGGCGCCCCACAGCGTGGGAAGCGCCACACCATTCACCCTGTATCTCCACGAACAGCAGGGACACGCGGCAGGAGTATTGACTAAGTTACATGGTGACAATCAAAGGCCTGTAGCCCATTTCAGTGGAAGACTAGATGCAGTGGCAGGAGGTGCCCCGTCCTGTGTACGGGCAGTACATGCTGTAGGACTATTGCTCCACAAATCATCAGACATTGTTCTTGATCACCCACTTACAGTACTTACACCACATGATGTATACACCATACTGAACCAGGTGCAGCCAGCACATCTTTCAGCTGCACGTCACCTTCGATTGCAATGTGCACTTTTAATGCCTCCAAATGTTTCTTTGCAGAGATGTACCACACTTAATCCTGCCACATTGTTACCTCTCTCGGATCTAAAGGAGGGGTCAGGTACGGTATTGTACAAAGAAGATCCAAGAGAGGAGATTCCTCATGATTGTGTTCAGCTTATGGCACAGGAAACAGCAGGCCTACCCACAGTGTTTGAAACTGAAAGACTTAATGCTGATTTTGAATTTTTTGTAGATGGATCTCGCCACCAAGATGACTCAGGTACCTTCCACACTGGGTATGCCATCGTCTCCCTGAATGCAGTAATCAAAGCAGAACCAATGCTCCCACATCAGTCAGCCCAGGAGGCTGAACTTAAGGCTCTGAGCGAGGCCTGTAAGATAGCTGAAGGTAGAATTGTTAACATCTACACAGATTCTAGATACGCATTCGGTATAGCTCATGATTTTGGTCCAATTTGGAAATCTAGAGGATTCCTGACGGCAGCAGGACATCCCATTAAAAATGCTGACGCAGTCCAGCAGTTAATTGATGCATTACAATTACCAAAAGAGGTAGCTGTCATAAAAGTTAAAGCACATACCAGACGCACTGATCAGGTGAGTAAAGGAAATGCAATGGCCGATGCAGCAGCAAAAACAGCAGCCAGTAGACTACTCCAAGGGGTAACGATGCACCAGGTAAGCGCTCCCAAAAATCCCTTTGTGTCGGAGGATGCCTTATCTCAGATGCAGGCTCAGGTGCACCAGGAGGAAGTAGAAAAGTGGGAAAAAGAAGGAGCATGTCTGAATGAAGCAAATGGGGTATAGGGAAGAGGGATGCGTCGATGCCTTCCAAGGGCGTTGTACCCTGCGGTCGCCCAGATGTTACATGGGCCAACCCACCAGTCCAAAACTGCTGTAATGAGCGTGATGCAGAAGCATTGGGTAGCACCAGGCTTTTCCACCTGTATAGAAGGTTTGATCCAGGGATGCATGGTATGTGCTACACATAATCAGGGAAGGGTAGTCAAGACACCACCCAAACACGCCCCTCGGCCCCTCTATCCTTTCCTAGAGACTGCAGATTGATTATATTCAGCTGCCAAAATCAGGGTCATGGGAGTACGTGTTGGTCTGTATTGATTTATTCTCAGGATGGCCGGAGGCTTTCCCGATTGCCAAGGCTACGGCTGCAGCAACCGCAAAGAAGCTGCTTGCGGAGGTGGTGTGCAGGTATGGAGTACCAGAGGTGATCGAAAGTGACAGAGGTACACATTTCACAGGTGAAATAATGAATGAAGTCTTGACCGCTCTAGGAATTCAACAAGCTTTCCACACCCCATATCATCCACAAAGCAGTGGAAAAGTGGAAAGACTAAATGGGACATTGAAGTTAAAAATCCAAAAGGCCATGGCTGAAACAGGGAAATCTTGGCCTGAATGTTTACCATTAGCCCTATACTCAGTAAGGTACACTCCAAATAGGAAAACTGGACTTTCTCCGTATGAAGTACTATTTGGCAAAGTGCCTAGCTTTCTTTCCCCAAGCACTGGAAATGAGTAACCATGTATTAAGCTCATATGTAAGGGATTTGCATAAAAGACTTAAGAAAGTACATGATAATGTCTTCAGTTCTCTTCCAGATCCGAACCAGGATCCTGGGAGTCACAGCCTGCAGCCCGGAGACTGGGTAGTCATTAAAAGACACGTGAGAAAGAGTTTGGATCCGAGATTTGATGGACCTTTTCAAGTTCTACTGACGACAAGTACCGCAGTCAAGCTACAAGGCAAGGAAACTTGGATTCACGCATCGCATTGTAAGAAGATCCTTGGAGAGCCTCCAGAAGAGGAATGACCCTACTAATGACATTTGCTTGCATCCTTATAGTAACGGATGCTTGGAACAGACAATAGACCTCGCCCAAATGGGAGACCACACATAGTGGAGATGGGGATAGCAAATAAATTTTTCAGTGCATTATTTATCTACCCTATGATAACTCAGACATGGGATAAGTTGGTAGAATCCACAGACTACCTAGATGATCAAATATGGGATATTTTAGATATCATGAATGGGTCCCTTGCAGTACAGAACCAGCTAATTATTGTTACTAACCAACATACCCTCATGTTAGATTACCTGACTGCAGCTCAAGGAGGGATGTGCCAGATTATCGGACCTGCATGTTGTCATTATATTGATAATTCTAGTGTTTTAACCCTTAAACATAAGCTAGAGGATGTCATAAAGTTAAGGAAACTATATGATTAGGCAAATCTGAAGAATCAAGATTCATGGTGGGCAAATACTTTCTCCTTTCTTAACCCCGCAAATTGGTTCAAAGGCATAGGGGGATGGCTGACTGGGATAATACAAGCTGGCCTACAGGTTTTATTGATATGTCTTGCTATCTATTTAGTTTTTAAAATATGTTTGATGTGTATTAAACGATGTACTAGGACACGGAGGAGGTATGAAGATGTGTATTGATCAAATGAAGGAACAAAAGGAGGGAATGTTAGAGTTAAACCAGCATTTTTTTTCAGAAGGCCTTGGTTTCTGTCAGACAGGCTGATGCATACCAGAAGTCGAGATAAGATGTTCCTTCTTTTGAGGCAATACACCCCCGCTCGCCTGAGTTATGAAAAGGCACCCTATACTGGGAGCTAAGGGGAAGAATGGAGTTTTCCAGTTAAAACCAGTATTCTATGTATTTAGTGATAAGTTGTATAAACACCATATATGGTAATTCCGCTTCCTGCTTATGGGGTGTATATAAACCCCTTCGTTAGCAATAAAGGGTAGAGTTTATTGACGCATACTTTTGTCTGTGTCTTATTCTCTCTGGTACCACATTTCAAGGAGGAAAGGGTTAACGAGATAACAGTGACGACATAATCTAATGGTTCAAATGGCGGACCTGTTAGGGCATCCAGAACCAGGTTTAGATCCCAAGGGGGAATTCTAGATATATGGACTGGTCTAATTCGTTCACAGGCCGTGAGGAATCTAGATCTCCATCTGTTACCCGATAGATTATAACTATAGAGGGCCCCAAGCGCAGATATTTGGACTCTAAGCGTATTAACGGATAATCCCAGATCTTTCCCCTTTTGTAGAAACTCTAAAATAGACTTTATCGGGATCTGTCTAGAGTTGGGACTTGTATGGAACTCTAGGAACTTCCTCCACCCTTGGTGTAAATTCTAGTAGTAGTTGGTTTTCTACTCTGCAAGAGGGTGCTGATTAATCCCTATGAGAATCCTCTTTCTCTCAGTATTTCCCCCTCAAGTTCCACGCCGTCAAGTGGAAGCTGTCCACTTGGGGGTGGAAGAATGGACCTTGAGAGAGAAGCCTGGGGGTTGAGGGAAGTACCCAGGGATCTCTCAACAACATCGTTTGTGGCCATGAAAACCAAGGTCTCTTGGCCCAGAATGGAGCTATCAATATTACTCGTGCCTTGTTTGCCCTGATTTTTCTAATGACTTGTGGTAGTAATATGATCGGGGAAAGGCATACGCCAGCCTGAACTGCCACGGGCTTTGGAGGACATCTAGGATTTCTGGCCGATCTGTCATATTCAGGGAGGCGAACCTACGAAGTTGCCTGTTCTGTCTGGAGGCAAAAAGGTCTATCTGGGGAAGGCCCCATAGTGACACAGTGTCTTTGAATATTGCTCTGTTTAGGCACCACTCGCCTTGCCGTAGGGTGTGGCGACTCAGGAAGCCCGCTTCCGAATTGTCTACTCCTCTGATGTGGAGAGCTGAGAGAGAGACAAATTGTTTTTCGGCTAGGGAAAAAATTTTCTTGTAGAAGACATTAATTTGTCTGTTGAGGTATGCCACTACTGTGGTATTGTCCGAAAGGATTCTTACATGTTCTCCTTGTATCTGCGGGAGGAAATGATATAGGGCATGACTCACCGCATTTAATTCTTTTAAATTTGAAGAGGCGTTGTTAAATATTAATTATTGGTTAAGGATTTATTCTTTATACACTCAATTCTGTACCGAGCACATTAACGTTCATAGAATCATAGAATCATAGAATGGTAGAGTTGGAAGGGACCTCCTGGGCCTTCTGGTCCAACCCCCTGCTCAAAGCAGGATTCTCTAAATCATCCCAGACAGATGTCTATCCAGCCTCTGTTTGAAGACTTCCATTGAAGGAGAACTCACCACCTCTTGTGGCAGCCTGTTCCACTCATTGATCACCCTAACTGTCAAAAAGTTTTTTCTAATATCTAATCTGTGTCTCCTCCCATTCAGTTTCATCCCATTGCTTCTAGTCTTTCCTTGTGCAAATGAGAATAAAGATGATCCTTCTACAGCCCTTGAGATATTTGTAGACAGCTATTAAGTCTCCTCTCAGTCTTCTTTTTTGCAAGCTAAACATTCCCAAATCCTGCAACCGTTCCTCATAGGACATGGTTTGCAGACCGGTCACCATTCTGGTGGCTCTTCTCTGAACTTGCTCCAGTTTGTTGATGTTTTTTTTAAAATGTGGTGCCCAAAACTGGACACAGTATTCCAGATGAGGTCTGACCAAAGAGGAGTAGAGGGCAATAATGACCTCACGTGATCTAGACTGTATGCTTCTGTTGATACATCCTAGAATTGCATTTGCCTTTTTTGCTGCTGCATCACACTGTTGACTCATGTTAAGTCTGTGATCAATTAGTATACCCAAGTCTTTTTCACATGTGCCGTTACTTAGCCCTATTCCTCCCATTTTGTATATGCTTTTTTCATTTTTATTGCCCAGATGTAGTACTTTGCATTTTTTCCCTGTTAAAATCCATTCTGTTAGTTGCTGCCCACTGCTCCAGTTTATGTATATCTTTTTGAATCCTCTCTCTCTCTTCTCTAGTATTAGCTACCCCTCCTAGCTTTGTGTCATCAGCAAATTTGATCAGTTTACCCTCAATTCCTTCATCTAAATCATTGATAAAGATGTTGAACAATATAGGGCCCAAAACAGAGCCTTGTGGTACCCCACTTGAGACATTCTTCCAACTGGATGTGCAGCCATTTACAACCACTCTTTGGGTCCGATCACTAAGCCAGTTATGAATCCACCTAACAGTTGCCTTGTCCATTCCATACTTAGTCATTTTTTCAATAACGATTGTGTGAGATACTTTGTCAAATGCTTTGCTGAAGTCAAGATATACTATATCTACAGCATTTCCCTGATCCACTCAGTCAGTGATTCTGTCATAGAAGGAAATTAAGTTAGTCTGACATGACTTATTAGTTACAAACCCATGCTGACTCTGTTTAATCACTTAGCCATAATCCAGATGCAGATTTCTTTACTGTAAGAGCATGAGACTATGGAACTCTCTGCCGTCTAATGTTGTAATGAGTGATTCCTTACTAAAATTTAAGAGGGACTGGATTGCCTTTCTTGAAAGTATAATATTAGGCTATATTCACTAGTTTCCTAGATACAGCGTTGATCCAGGGAGCTAGTCTGATTGCCGTATGGGAGTCGGGAAGGAATTTTTTTCCCCAATATGAAGCTACTGTTTGCCACTTGGGGTTTTTTTTGCCTTCCTCGGATCACTTTAGGGCAGGTTAGGATAGGATATGGTTGAACTAGATGGACTTAAAGTCTTCCTTCGACCTTAATAACTATGTTACTATGTTACTTCATTCTTATCCGGTACTTGCATACATGTTCTTTAATAATTTGTTCAAAGATCTTTCCTTGTTATAGAAGTCAGACTCACCGGCCTGTAGTTCCCTGGGTCCACCTTTCTTCCCCTTTTGAAGAAGGAACAACATTTGCTCTTCTCCAGTCTTCTGGACTTCTCCTTTCTTCCAAGAATTTTCAAAGATTATGGACAGTGGTTCAAGAATTTCTTCTGCTATCTCCTTCAGTACCCTGGGGTGTAATTCATCTGGACCTGGAGACTTGAATTCATTTATGTTAGCTAAGTGTTTCCTCACTGTCTTTCTGTTTATAGATATCCTGGATTCTTCTATTCCTTTAATAGGACAGTGAAGATCAGTTGATGTTACATTTCCTTTCTGAGAGAAAACAGATGCAAAATAGGAATTTAAAAGTTCAGCCTTCTCAACATCCTGACTTACCATTTCATCATTTTCATCCTGTAAAAATCCTATAGCATCTTTGACTTTTCTTTTACTTTTGACGTATCCCCAAAATCCTTTTTTGTTGCTTTTGACGTCACTTGCAAGCCTTAATTCATTGTCAGCTTTAGATAATCTGATTTGTGCCCTGCAGGTTCTGCAGACGGCAATCTATTCTTCTTTAGATATGCCTCCCTCTTTCCATTTGATAAACATTTCTTTCTTCCTTTTTAGCATGTGTTTAAGTTCTATGTTCATCCATCCTGGTTTCCTTAAATGCTTCCCATTCTTCCCTCTTTTCGGAATTGTTAACGATTGTGCTTTGAGAGTCTCATTTTTCAAGATTTTCCATCCTTCCTGGACATTTTTGTCCTTAAGGATATCCAGCCATTGGATCCCTCCAATTCTCTTTCTGAGTTCCTTAAAATCTGCCTTTCTGAAATCTAACCTTGACGTCTGAGTCTTCACAGGTCTTCCTCCTCTTGTTATCCAAAATTCTAAAATAGCATGGTCACTACCTCCTAGAGTCCCAGCCACTCTTACCTCCTTCACCATTTCCTCCCTGTTTATGAGGATTAGATCCAAGGTAGCAGATCCCCTTGTTTTCTCCATTACCTTTTGGAAGATAAAGTTGTCAGCAAGAGAGGATAAGAATTTCCTGGACCTGTTAGTTTTGCCTGAGAGAGATTCCCAACAAATGTCTGGATAGTTGAAATCTCCCATGACCACTATGTCATATTTTTTGGAGAACTTGGCCATTTGATGCATAAAGAGTTCATCCATATCTTCAGCTTGCACAGGCGGCCTGTAGTAAATGCCTACAATTGTGTCCTTTCCATTGTTCTGTCCTTGTATTCTTACCCAAACAGTTTCCACAGAACTCCCAGTCTCTGAAGCGTCAATCTCTGTGCAGATATACGCTTTTCTAACATACAATGCAACACCTCCTCCTCGTTTATCAAGTCTGTTTCTTGCAAATAAGTTGTATCCTTCTAGCCTTGTATTCCAATCATGTGTATCGTCCCACCAAGTCTCAGTGATTCCAATGACATCATATTTCTTCTCCTGCGTTAGTAGCTCCAGTTCTCCTTGTTTGTTGCCCATGCTTTGTGCATTCGTATAGAAACACTTTAGTTTGTGATTGGTTTCTCTTCCTTCAATATTTTATTATGTAAATTTTTTTGTCTTTGTTCTTCCCCTTCACTTCTAATAGCAGAAATCTCAATAGTATTTGTCAAGTGTATGGCTTTTGCTGGCGTTTTTCTTCCCTTCCCACATTGTTCTAGTTTAAAGCTCTCCTGATGAGTGTAGCAAGGCGACTTCCAAATACATGTTTTCCAGTCTTCGTAAGGTGCACCCCATCTCTAGCAAGTAGTCCATCGTATAGGTAATTCACTCCGTGATCCAGAAATCCAAATCCTTGCTGACGGCACCATCGACGTAGCCAGTTGTTCACCTGCAGAATCTTATTCCACCTCCTTGTTCCATGGCCATCCACTGGGAGGATGGAAGAGAAGACCACCTGCGCTCCCAGTTCTTTCACTTTCTTACCTAAGTTTTCAAAGTCACTGCAGATGGTTTCCAGGTCGTTTCTAGCGGTGTCATTTGTCCCCACATGTATTAGCAGGAATGGGTAGTCATCTTTAGGTCTGAAGAGTCCTGATATCCTGTCAGACACATCTGTTGTGAATGGGTTTGAGATGAGTTCTGAGCAGAGGCTCCCTCTGGTGGTTACAAGCGGTGCTAGTGAAGATTGTGAGGACTGGGAATCAGGTGTTACTGACTGGTCTTATATAAGGGAGTCATTTTCCCATCAGGGTTGCCGGTGATCAATTGTTCTGGTCTGAATCCTTCATTCCAGTTTCCTTGTAGCCTGCTGTGTCGTGTCTGCATCTCCTGCTAACAGATAAGACTTTTGCTTCTTTTGTGTTTTTTCTATATTTTTGCATTTTGTCCTGCACTTCTTTGGGGGCCTTCAGGGTCCCCTCCTGGGGCTTCTGCCCTCTCAGTTTAGTTCAGCCACTGAGTTTTGTTCTTTTGCTTTTTCCAGTTTTTTCAGTGGCTGCTGTTTTGATTTTGTTACACCAGAGAACTAATTTAGGTGGTAGAGGTCATGTGATCTCAGGTGATTTTGAAATTAGTGGAGTTGGTGCTTTTCAGGGTTTTCTGGGATTGCAGTAAGTGCCCTTCCTATCCTTTTCTATTTAGATAGTTTGGGCCCAGCGTTTGCTCATACTATTTTCTTTCTGTGTCAGTATTTCCTCTTGTCTAACCGCCATTACATGTTTGGGGGCTTTCTATTATCTTTGGGGTTCTGCTCCGGGGCAGATAGCTTTCCTATTTCTATCTTTAGGTGTAGTTAGTTTCTCAGGCTGTGACGAGGCGTCTAGGACCAACGTAGGAACGCTCCACGGCTGCCTCTAGTTGTGGTGGTTAGTCAGGGTACTGCAATCTCATAGATTCCAACTGCTCTGGTGTATTGCCTTTTTTTACCTGCACTCCTCAGCTACCGAAACATAACAGTATCACCGGCCAGAAAAAATTGAAAATTGTATGGTACTCACAGAAGGGAAAAAATATTGTCAGAGTTGTCAGAGATATTTTTCTGTTTGTTGCATTTTTTTTTTTTTTTTTTTCCCTCTGTATCTCTGGGTGCTGGGGAGGATCTTTTCTCTCAATGGAGTTTGCACAGTTGTCTGGCCGTGTGGATCAGCTTGCCACTGAGGTTCGGAGTATTGCTATCTATCTTGCTGGGTTGCCTGTTGTGGAACCTAGGATCCCC
>JARQOD010000003.1:226717258-226757888 GCA_033576555.1 Oophaga sylvatica | reverse complement strand
GGCCCCAAAACAGTAACTGGGGGCGGCCCCCCCCGGAAACCCATTTCCCGGGAACACCGTTTTCGATAGGGGGGAGCCAGAATACGCACCCCCCCGACATGCTTCGGCCCGGGCCCTGCCTTTCACATGGAGACTGCACAGGCGGCTACTTAGCCCGGTATTTTTTTTCTTTGTAAAAATCCTGGGGTTCCCTTTGGGAACAGGAAACCAACTGAGGAGGAAGGGGGCCCACCCTCTTTTATCTCTGTGGGTTTTTCCTTTTCCCTTGGGCGGTTTCCTCTCCCCAATGGGGCTGTCGGGGGAAAGGGTTTTTAAAAAGGGAAAATTATAGTAAAAATACTTAAAGATCCAGTACTTTTGAGTCATCTGTGGTTAGGGCTGCACGGGAAATTTCGGGCCCATACTGGAAAAATTTATGGCCCCTGAGACCCCCCCCCTCTTCACCCCACCCCCCGCACCCTCAAACCTTCCACAGCCCCATGCCCCCCTTGGGAAAAAAACCCCCTTCTGCACCACGTCCCCACCAATCACACATTTAAAGTTCCCAAATTTGAAACCCCCCTATCGCATACATGCCCAATTTTGCTTTGGCCAAAAAAATTTTTTTTTAAGGGGGCCCCCTTTCGTTAACCTATTAACCCTTTAACCCCCAAGGGGGTTTGACGTTAATGCCGGGCCAATTTTTACAATTCTGACCCCTGCCCTTTATGAGGTTACAACTTGGAAGCTTCAAGGTCTTCGCGATCCTGACATTGTTTTTCCCTCATTTTGTCTTCATGATAGTGGTAAAAATTTCTTTGTATAATTGCGTTTTTTTTGAAAAAAATGGAAAAAAGGTGTTCCCTTGACATCTAAATTTTTGTTTTTTCTACTGTTTATTAGGGTTTAACAATTTTAGTGTTTGGCTCCCCCTGTGACGTGTCATATTTTTATAATGTTTTTTTTTCACTTTTTAGCAAAATCCCTTTTCCCCCCCTTGCAATCATGATGGTAGCTAAGCAATGCATGATGTAGCTTGCAAGATTCTGGGAGCTTTCCCTCCATTTTTTCCTTTCCTTTCAGCCTGCTCCAGGAAGCGTTATTTTTTTCCTTCCTCTTGCGTAGATCGCCGGTATGTATTTACGTTCTCTCTTTTAAATTTTCCTGTCCTATTTTGCCCTGCAAAACAGCCCCTGCCGGTTGGGAAATAGTCTGCATATGTTTATTCACATGTTTTATATGTATTTCCCACATCCCCAGATGATTGTATGTATTTTTTTTTGTATTAATTTTTCACGGGGAAATTTTAATAAAGTTAAATTTAAAAGCACAGATTCAATCACAACTCCTTTTTGGGGCCCCCGGTATAGGGGTTTTAGCGTCTGTAAAACTGATCCCTCCCAACTTTTGAAGGGGGAAAGAGGGAAAAAGGTTGCGGCGCCAGCACCCCGCGGCATTTTTTAGGCCAGCCCCGGACCACACCCATACCAACTATTCACACCCCCTGTCCACGCCCCAACCCAAAACCCATTCAGCACTGGTGTCACCTGATGGTACTGAGGGACAGTGATGGTATGTGGACATGGTATGAGTAAAAGAAAAAACAGAGAGAAAAAAAGAAAACAAGAGAAAAGGGGAGAGAGAAAGAAAAAGGGGAAAAGCAAGAAAGAACAGAGAAAGTAGAGAGAAAAGAAAAAAACAAAAAAAGGGGAAAAAAAGAACAAACGGAGAAAAAAAGAGGGGAAAGAAAGAAAGAGGGAGGGGGGAAAGAGGGGGAAAAAGAACAGAGAGAAAGAAAGAAAAGGGGAAAGAAAGAACAGAGAGAAAGAAAGAAAGACGGGAAAAAGAAGAAGAAAGAAAAAGAAGAGGGGACAGAAAAAAGAACAGAGAGAAAAAAAGAAAGGAGAAAGAAAGAACAGAGAGGGAGAGAAAGAAAGAGGGGAAAGAAAGAACAGAGAGAGAAAGAAAGACAGATGGGAAAGAAAACAAAGAAAGAAAGAGGAAAGACAGAACAGAGAGAAAAAGAAAGAACAGAGGGAGAGAAAAAGAGGGGAAAGAAAGAACAGAGAAAGAAAGAACAGAGAGAAAAAGAAAGAAAGAATAGAGAGAGAAAGAAAGAAAGACGGGAAAGAAAGAAAGAACAGAGAAAGAGGGGACAGAAAAAAGAACAGAGAGAGAAAAAAAGAAAGGGAAAGAAAGAACAGAGAGGAGAGAGAAAGAAAGAGGGGAAAGAAAGAACAGAGAGAGAAAGAAAGACAGATGGGAAAGAAAACAAGAAAGAAAGAGGAAAGACAGAACAGAGAGAAAAAGAAAGAACAGAGAGGGAGAGAAAAAGAGGGGAAAGAAAGAACAGAGAAAGAAAGAACAGAGAGAAAAAGAAAGAAAGAATAGAGAGAGAAAGAAAGAAGGGAAAGAAAGAACAGAGAGAAAGAAAGAGGGGAAAGAAAGAAAGAACAGAAAGAGAAAGAACAGAGAGAGAGAAAGAAAAAAAGAACAGAGAAAGAAAAAGGGGAAAGAAAGAACAGAGAGATAGAGAAAAAGAAACAGAGAGAGAAAGAAAGAGGGGACAGAAAAAAAGAACAGAGAGAAAAAAGAAAGATGGTAAAGAAACAACAGAGGGAGAGAGAGAAAGTAGGGAAAGAAAGAACAAAGAGAAAAAAAGAACAGAGAGATAGAGAGAAAGATGGGAAAGAAAGAACAGAGAGAAAGAGGAAGAAAGAGAAAGAAAGAACAGAAAGAAAGAGAAAGGGGAAAGAAAGAGAAGAAAGAAAGAACAGAGAGAAAGAAAGAACAGAGAGAGAAAGAAAGAGAAAGAAAGAGAAAGAAAGAACGAACAGAGAGATAGAAAGAACAGAGAGAAAGAGAAAGAAAGAGGGGAAAGAAAGAAGAGAAAGAAAGAAAGAGAAAAAGAAAGGGGAAAGAAAGAAAGAGGGGAAAGAAAGAACAGAGAGAAAGAAAGAAAAAGAACAGAGAGAAAGAAAGATGGGAAAGAAAGAACAGAGAGAAAGAAAGAGGGGAAAGAAAGAAAGAACAGAGAGAGAAAGAAAGAGGGGAAAGAGAGAGAGAAAGAAAAAAAGAACAGAGAGAAAGAAAGAAAGAAAGAAAGAAAGAAAGAAGGGAAAGAACAGAGAGAGAGAAAAAGAAAGAGGGGAAAGAAAGAACAGAGAGATAGAGAGAAAGAAAGAAAGAAAGGAAAGAAAGAACAGAGATAGAAAGAAAGAGGGGAAAGAAAGAACAGAGAGAAAGAAAGAAAAAGAACAGAGAGAAAGAAAGATGGGAAAGAAAGAACAGAGAGAAAGAAAGAAAACAGAGAGAGAGTAAGAAACAGAGAGAGAAAGAAATAAAGATTCTATAAGGATACTATAGCAGCCCGGCTCCCATTGTAGTGCCCACCTGAGCCTCCCGGTGCAGGACATATCATGATCCGCTCACATGGCCGACATCCCCGATTCCAAGGCGAGGACACGGTGATGGATCTGAAGCATTCCCTGAAGTGCCTCCATGGTTCCGTCACAATCTCCTCCCGAAATGACCTAATTTCCGGTCATCTTCCAGCACATCACTTCTGGTGGAACATCACGTGTGAATTTTAAAGTGCTCCTCGGGGCTCCGGCATGTACTCCTGTGTCCACGGGAAAAGCTCCCGGCCGGGACAGCGGGGCAGACTCCCAAAATCGGGAGTGTCCCGCTGAATTCAGGACGGTTGGGAGGTATGAATTCTCCCCACCATACACCTTGTACACGCACAGCTCTGCACACCTCATACACACACGGTTCCGCTTTGTATGCCTCGTACACACACGGCTCAGCTCCGTCCACCTCGCACACACAAGGCTCCACTCAGTATACACAAGGCTCCACTCTGTACACCTTGTACACATGCAGTCACGCTTTGTACACCTTGTACACATACGACTCCACTCCGTAAACCTTGTACACATGCGGCTTTGCAGCATACACCTTGTACACACGCAGTTCTGCTCCGTACATCTCGTACACACGCGGCTCCGCTACATACACACAAGGCTCCACTCCATACACACATGGCTCTGCTCCGCTCTGTACACACACGGCTCAAGCACGGAGCCCTGTGTGTACGGAGCTGAGCGGCTCAGCTCCGTACACTTCACACACACAGGGCTCCGTTTTGTACACACACAGCACTGCTACATCCACCTCGTTCACACGGCTCCGCTCCGTAAACCTCGTACACGCGCGGCGCGGCTCAGCTCCGTAAACCTCGTACACACTACAGCACCGTGTGTGTATGAACCGTGTGTGTATGAGGTGTGCAGAGCTGTGCGTGTACAAGGTGTATGGTGGGGAGAATTCATACCTCCCAACCGTCCTGAATTCAGCGGGACACTCCCGATTTTGGGAGTCTGCCCCGCTGTCCCGGCCGGGAGCTTTTCCCGTGGACACAGGAGTACATGCCGGAGCCCCGAGGAGCACTTTAAAATTCACACGTGATGTTCCACCAGAAGTGATGTGCTGGAAGATGACCGGAAATTAGGTCATTTCGGGAGGAGATTGTGACGGAACCATGGAGGCACTTCAGGGAATGCTTCAGATCCATCACCGTGTCCTCGCCTTGGAATCGGGGATGTCGGCCATGTGAGCGGATCATGATATGTCCTGCACCGGGAGGCTCAGGTGGGCACTACAATGGGAGCCGGGCTGCTATAGTATCCTTATAGAATCTTTATTTCTTTCTCTCTCTGTTTCTTACTCTCTCTCTGTTTTCTTTCTTTCTTTCTCTCTGTTCTTTCTTTCCCATCTTTCTTTCTCTCTGTTCTTTTTCTTTCTTTCTCTCTGTTCTTTCTTTCCCCTCTTTCTTTCTATCTCCACCTACATACACCTCGTACACGTGCGGCTCCGCTCTGTGCACCTCATACACACTACAGCACTGCAACATCCACCTCGTACACGCGCGGCTCCGCTCCGTGCACCTCGTACACGCGCGGCTCCGCTCCGTGCACCTCGTACACGCGCGGCTCCGCTCCGTGCACCTCGTACACGCGCGGCTCCGCTCTGTGCACCTCGTACATGTGCGGCTTAGGCTACTTTCACACTTGCGTTTTTTTGCGCAGCGCATCGTGCGCTATCGGACGCATGCGCAATGTTCCCCTATCTTTAACATGGCGGGCACAGGGTCTAGCGCTTGCACGCGTTCATCTGCGTTTGGCGTGCGCTGCGCATTTTCCAGGTGTGCGCCCATACGCGCTAGACGCTATATGTTGCATTTTTTTTCCGCCCAACCACTTTAAAAAAACGCGTGCGCACGTGTGCGCATGCTATGCGCAAAAAATAACATTGCAGTCTATGGGTGCGCTGGCGTGCGCATGGCTTTGCGCTCGTCAGCGCTTTTGCGCGCACGCAATTTTGGAGTAAATATTGTCTAAACACTTGTTTAAACAACCCCCTACACAAGCAACATTGTGAGGAGTTTAGATAAAAAGGTGATAGAGACAGAGATGATAGATGATAGAGACAGAGATGATAGAGACAGAGATGATAGAGACAGATGATAGAGACAGATGATAGAGACATGATAGAGACAGAGATGATAGAGACAGAGATGATAGAGACAGAGATGATAGAGACAGATGATAGAGACAGAGATGATAGAGACAGATGATAGAGACAGAGATGATAGAGACAGAGTTGATACAGATGATAGAGACAGAGATGATAGAGACAGAGATGATAGAGACAGAGATGATAGAGACAGATGATAGAGACAAATGATAGAGACAGAGATGATAGAGACAGAGATGATAGAGACAGATGATAGAGACAGAGATGATAGAGACAGAGATGATAGAGACAGATGATAGAGACAGAGATGATAGAGACAGAGTTGATACAGATGATAGAGACAGAGATGATAGAGACAGAGATGATAGAGACAGATGATAGAGACAGATGATAGAGACAGATAATAGAGACAGAGATGATAGAGACAGAGTTGATATAGAAGATAGAGACAGAGATGATATAGATGATAGAGACAGAGATGATAGAGACAGAGATGATAGAGACAGATGATAGAGACAGATGATAGAGACAGATATGATAGAGACAGATGTTAGAGACAGATGATAGAGACAGAGATGATAGAGACAGATGATAGAGACAGATGATAGAGACAGATGATAGTGACAGAGATGATAGTGACAGAGATGATAGAGACAGAGATGATAGTGACAGAGATGATAGTGACAGAGATGATAGAGACAGAGATGATAGAGACAGAGATGATAGAGACAGAGATGATACAGATGATAGAGACAGATGAGAGACAGCGTTGATAGAAATGTGACACGTAGACAACCCATGTGCCGAAAAAATGCTTTAAATCGCATACAAACGCTGCATTTTTTGGTCGTAATGCGCATGCTGATGCGACTAAATATTGCAGCATTTATAAGCGTTTGCATGCGTTTTTAATGCGTTTCATGTGCGCACGATGCGCTGCGCAAAAAAAACGCAAGTGTGAAAATAGCCTTGTACACATACGACTCCACTCCGTAAACCTTGTACACATGCGGCTTTGCAGCATACACCTTGTACACACGCAGTTCTGCTCCGTACATCTCGTACATGCGCGGCTCCGCTACATCCAACTCGTACACACACGGCTCTGCTCCGTACACACTACAGCACTGCTACATCCACCTCGTACACACACGGCTCTGCTCTGTACACCTCGTACACTACATCACTGCTGCAACCACCTCGTACACAAACGGCTCCACTCCGTACACCTCGTACACACACGGCTCCCCTCCGTACACCTCGTACACACACGGCTCCGCTCCGTACACCTCGTACACACACGGCTCCGCTCCGTACACCTCGTAACACAAGGCTCCGCTACGTACGTACACCTCGTACACACACGGCTCCGCTCCGTACACCTCGTACACACACGGCTCCGCTCCGTACACCTCGTACACACACGGCTCCGCTCCGTACACCTCGTACACACACGGCTCCGCTCCGTACACCTCATACACACATGGCTCCGCTCCGTACACCTCGTACACACACGGCTCCGCTCCGTACACACACGGCTCCGCTCTGTACACGGCTCCGCACACCTCGTACACACGGATCCGCTCCGTACACACACGGCTCCGCTCTGTACACGGCTCCGCACACCTCGTACACACGGCTCCGCTCTGTACACCTCGTACACACACGGCTCCGCTCCGTACACCTCGTACACACACGGCTCTGCTACATCCAACTTGTACACACTACAGCACTGCTACATCCACACTGTAAACCCGAGTCCCGACCCCCACATACACAAACTTACCCTCATCCAACACCATGACAACATCACAGCAGAGTCCTGCACACAACGAGGACACTGATCATGTGACCCCTGACTCCTCCCCTCCTGTGACCTCATCACAGGTCCTGTGGGCACAGAAGACTAGTACAGCAATAGCAGCGTCATTGCTAGCTGCTGTGAGAGGCTAAAGGGTATGCCACACTAAACAACATCGCTAACGGGATCGCTAAAAAACGTCACTATTTAGCGATCCCGTTAGCGATGTTGTTGTGTGCGGCAGCTGCCAGCGACGAGCTTCCTGCTGTGATCTCGCTCGTCGCTGGAATCGTTCCGGACCCTATTTTATCGCCGGCGCTCCCGCTGGGTAAGTATAATCGCTAAGTGTAGCACCTTTTCTTAGCGATTTAGCGGTACTTTTGTACCGCTAAAGTCGTTAAGGAGATCGCTAACCGCGATAGCGTCCTTAACGACATCGCTAAGTTAGGTAGCTACTAGCGATATAGAAACAATCCCGCTAGCGATCTCATTAGTATGCGACGCTAACTAGATCGCTAGCGGGATTGTGTAGTGTGGCAGTACCTTAAGGCTGTAGAGACAGTTAGGGCAGGAAGGGGTGCATGGGGGCGTGGCGGCTCATCTCACTGCGGGACACATAGTGTCCTCAGCGGGATGGAGGGGTCAGAATCGGGACTGTCCCGCTCAATCCGGGACAGTTGGGAGGTATGTAACTGCAATGACGTCTGCCTCATTCAGTGAGGACAGAACAGTGAAACGGCGGCCATCCAGCTAGTGGGAATTCAGTGAAAAGACAGCCATCCAGCTTGCAGGATCTAGTGAAACTGCAACCATCTACCTAGTGAGATTCAAGTCACCGGCTACACAGAGACTTAATACAGCTACAGCAATCTGCACAGCCAAACATTCCCCCAAGACACCATGTCCCACAAATCACACAGGACAAAATCTCATACTTCCGTCTCCTCAAAGACAACATCCATCAGCAGCGCGGTCGCCATTGCCCGCGCACATACTGTAGCCGCCGAAATGCGAGCAAGCTTTGCTGAAGAAGAGATGCGACTTAAGTTAGAGAAGGCACGCATAGATGCCGAGAGAGCCGATCAAGAGCGAAGGTCACAGTTAGAGAAGGCACGCATAGATGCCGCTTTAGAGAGTCTAGCAGCAAAAAGAGAAGCTGCCGCAGCCCTCGCCGAGGCAGAGTTTCTAGAAGCCGCGCAAAACCCTAAACAGCATAGCCGAAGCAGTACGTCAAGTCTGGAGTTTTCACTGCAAAATTCACCACAACGCACATCTAAGTATGTTAATGGACTTCCTGATCCAAACTATAACCCTGAACCGGCATCGGAACAAGAACATGATGTCTCCAGTGAAGCGAGCGAGAGTCATCATGAGGCTCAGCTCCAAGACAGATACAAACACGAAAATGTGGAGCAAAATACCTCTACTAATGACTACCTTGCCCCTCACCAGGTAACCAACGTGAATCACCTTGCTGACACACCGCACGTCAGACTGAAGCATCACGACACCGGCTGGCGGCACTCAGAGGATACTAACAGGTACAAACGCACCTCACATCACTATCAGGGTGACCCATCACCAGTATACTCTGCTGACAACCGGTTCACAACAGAATTTGCTAAGTTCTTCACACGAAGTGATCTGGTTGCCAAGGGACTCATGAAATTCACTGACCAAGCTGAAGGTTACAGAGCTTGGAAAGCTTCCTTCCAAAATGTCACTAGAGACTTGGGGCTACAACTGTCACGGGTGTGTCGCGGCGGAGATTGTCGCGATTGCACACCCTGACTTCGCACAGCTGAGTTTCTGGTGCTGGGTGTTTTTCGGCACTGAGGGAGTTAATTCTTTCTCTCTCGGTGCTGGACTGACCAGCCTCGCCCAGCTGCGTTTGATGTTTTGTTAATTAGCTTCCTTCATATACCTGCTGGTCTGCTGGGGAAGTTGCCGGTGAAAGCATTCATTCAGACCAGCAGAGCGGATAGTTTCTGAGAAGACTTAAGCTAAGAGTGCCTGTTGTGGTTTTTCCTCTCCTCGCTTATTGTTTATCTCCTTAACCTTTTGTGTTCCTCTGTAGTGGAAGTTTTGTATGCAAGACAGTGTTTTCTTTACCCCTTGTCTGTTTCGTTTGTCTAAGACTGTGTGTAAGCTGTGACCTGCCCATTCCCTGTGGTGGTAATCAGGGTCCTTCTCAGGACTAGATTACAGTGGTCAGGGATCTACAGGAGACAGGGTTACGCTGGTGGCCTGGACCTCTGTACCATTAACAGTACCTCCAGGTAGAGGGACTAGTCAGGACCCCAGTTCAGGGTCAGCTTAGACCCCGGTCCACCTCTATCCAGAGACAGCGTGACACGTACACAGTATAGACCCACAATTCATAGGATATTATGTCAGGTAAGACATTGCTGGCAGATACTATGTATACATGTTGATATTTTCTATTATATGTAATATAGAATGTTGTCACATTAGATATAGGTTACTATCATAGAATATATCTGTTATACGTCGTGACATTTTCACCGGCCACTCTAAAAGATTCTCCCCAGCTACCATGGATCCAGTAGCTCAGTTAGCTCAGCAGTTACAGAGGTTGTCCATGGAGCTGACGGACGTTAAGTCCAAGGTTTTGTACCCCCGGGAGCAAACCAGATCTGAACCTAAAGTAGCTCTCCCGGACAGGTTCACTGGTGGGCGGGACAAATTTTTTTACCTTCCGGGAGGCATGTAAATTATATTTTCGGCTACGGCCTCAGTCTTCGGGGAGTGAAGATCAGAGGGTGGGAATTGTCATCTCGCTCTTACAAGGGGACCCTCAATCCTGGGCGTTCTCTCTTCCCCCAGGCTCCCCGGCTCTCCAGTCAGTAGATCGATTTTTTACAGCCCTGGGTCTGGTATATGATGATCCGGATCGGGTCTCCCTTGCTGAAATGAAGTTACGTAAGATACAGCAGGGAGATCGTCCGGCGGAGGAATTTTCTTCAGAGTTCCGTAGGTGGGCCACGGATACTCAGTGGAATGACCCAGCTCTTAGGAGCCAGTTTTGTCAAGGATTATCTGACAAATTAAAAGATGTGTTGGCTCAGTATGATTCTCCCCGTCACTGGAGGCCGCTATGGCCCTTGCTACTCGCATTGATAGACGGCTTCGGGAGAGGTGCGAGGTAACTCCGCCTCCTGTGATGACTCCACCTCCTTCTAAAGTCCCTAATATTGAGGTTCCCCTGGTTTGTTCTGAGGAGCCTATGCAGTTAGGAGGGACATCGTTTCGAGGGAGGGGATCGGCGGTGCGCCGCAAGACAGGAAAGTGTTACTTCTGCGGGAGAAAGGGACATTTTGTTGGAGGGTGTCCATCCCGTACTTTGCTGAGCAAGGAGTCGCCGGAAAACTGTTGATCCCAGGTTGTGTGGTGGACGACAATCTGGGAGTATGTATTTCGTCCCCAAGTCCGTCTCAGTTTCTCGTACCAGCGGAGGTGGTGGTAGGTACGAGAACTGAGAGGATTTCTGTTCTTCTGGATAGTGGGGCCGCGGCTAATCTGGTGGACGCTCGGTTTGCCCAGGTGCAAGGTATGCAACTGAGTGTATTGGCCAAACCTATCCCTATATTCTCTATTGACGCCAGGCCTCTCGGTCAAGGTAGCTTTGTGCAAGCCGTGCATAAGATAGACCTTCGAGTGGGGGCAATACATAAAGAACTATTGTCTTGTTATGTGTTGGAGGGCCTTCCCACTCCTATTGTGTTGGGACTTCCTTGGTTAACTAAACATAACCCAGTTATTAATTGGCAATCCAGGGAGATAAGCCAGTGGGGTGAATTTTGCAATAGTAACTGCATGAACACGGTCATCGGTGCGGTCGTGCCTAGAACCTTACCTCCTTTTCTGGAGGACTTTGAGGATGTGTTTTCAGAGGAAGGGTGTCAAGAATTACCTCCTCATCGCGCATATGACTGTGCTATAAAATTGCTTCCTGATGCTAAGTTACCAAAATCTAGGTTATATAACCTTTCTGGTCCTGAGAGGCAAGCTATGAAGGATTATATTTCGGAAAGTCTGGCCAAGGGGCATATTAGACCTTCATCTTCTCCAGTGGCCGCGGGGTTCTTCTTTGTGAAGAAAAAAGATGGAGGCCTACGCTCTTGCCTGGATTTCCGTGAGCTTAATCGGATTACGGTCCGAGATCCGTATCCGCTCCCACTTATTCCTGATCTCTTCAATCAGATTGTGGGCGCCAAATGGTTCTCTAAGTTGGATCTCAGGGGGGGCGTATAATCTGATTAGGATAAAGGAGGGGGATGAGTGGAAGATGGCGTTTAACACTCCGGAGGGACATTATGAGAACCTTGTCATGCCTTTCGGTCTGACTACTGCCCCGGCGGTGTTTCAACATTTTGTTAATGACATCTTTCGCCACCTAGTGGGACAGTTTGTTGTCATTTATCTAGATGACATCTTAATTTACTCGCCGGATCTTGTGTCTCATCAGGAGCATGTGAGACAAGTGTTGCAGATCTTGCGAGACAATAAACTGTACGCCAAATGGGAGAAGTGTGTATTCGCCGTACAAGAACTTCAGTTTTTAGGATTCCTGGTGTCAGCTTCCGGTTTCCGTATGGACCCTGGGAAAGTGAAGGCTGTGCTTGAATGGGATCGGCCAGAGGATCTTAAAGCACTGCAGCGTTTCCTGGGGTTTGCTAACTACTACCGGAAATTTATTCGTAATTTCTCATCCGTTGTCAAACCTCTCACTGACATGACAAAAAAAGGGACGGATTTTTCTAGGTGGTCTGACAAAGCTTGTCAAGCATTTTCCTCCTTGAAAAAATGTTTTGCTTCAGCACCCATACTCATCCAACCTGATGCATCACAACCGTTCATTGTGGAGGTAGACGCATCTGACGTAGGAGTGGGAAAGAAAAAGAAAAAGAAAAAAGGTTGTATATATATCACAATAATAAAAATAATAATAATGAATTTATCAAAAGATAAAATACATGTGAATATATAGTGACTAATACAACCCCATGTGTGGATGGCAGACCATCCGGTAATATATAAGGAATATCCAGGAATGGAGGAAGACACCCAGTGACAAGGTAACAACAGAAAATCAAAGGTGACACAATGTGAATAATAAAATATAATTTTATTGAATCAAATGTACAAAATTAATAAACAACCAAATTGTATATGCAATAAAATACGTACATGAATAATATTAATAAAAACAAGAGGCAATGACCTATCACGGAACAGCTAAAAAATATGAAGTGAGCACCTTAGTATATAAGCATATGTCTTTAGATAATTCCTGAGATAACTTATAATATATAGCAGGTATAATGACATATGTATATGTAGAAACTAGATTGCTCAATACACAGCCAGGTAATAAATCCAGCGATGTGTGGTTTCCCTCAAAACTTTGCCAAGGCATTTTAAAATGCATCACAATTGTGATTCCACTCTACTTAAGATTTTCGGTATTGATTTATTGAAGAGTGGGGTTCGTGGTGGAAAGATCAGCAAACATCTTGCCCAATTAGAAACCAAATGGATATGGACATTACAAACTGTTTCCCCACTTGGTCTGAACGAGAATCTCTCTTTTGTCCCGTTTTTATAATTGTATATGTTTTTATATTTTATTAATAACTTTAAATAAATTTTTTTATTTATTTTCAGCAATCTCTGAACAATTTCGTATACGTTGACATGCAATCTTTGAACAATTTCGTATACGTTTACATGCAACATATGGATATCCTCCCTTATTTTCTTCATTAGTATTTTTCATATTGTTTAGATTTATTGATGTCATACCATTTTGTGATACTGTATAATTATTTTATGTATGATGTGGTTTGATCTGCATTTACACATACTTTATGTTTTGTTATAGTGGTTTTTCATATATGTACGTTTCATTTTTGTAATATTTCTGTAACATGATATCCTTGCATATGGTTTTTGGTCATATATATTGTGGCGTTTACCCATTTCCTTAATTATCTGTTGCCGATTAAGTGGAGCGCATGCGCGGTGTCCCAACGCCCGGGGTGGGCATGGTAACGGCGTCTCCATGTGTTGATCACGTCTCGGGCTTGACCCGGAAGTGATGCATCACATGACGCTTGTTGCGATGTTCACTTCCGGCAGCGTGACCCGCGCATGCGCCGTTTACATGCTTACTCGGCTCCATTTCCTTATATAAAGCCGCTGATTGCTGCATATATACTACATCCCCCTGACGAAGGAAAACATTTCCGAAACGCGCGTCGGGGCGCGTTCTTCAGAGGCCATTACCTTTCCACAGCTCCCAGGTAATTTACCCCAAGTCTGGCGGTATTTCTGATACCCTCCACTCCAGCACTGTGATATATGGTGCTGACATCTTGCAATAGTGGACGCCAATAGTTTTCTTTACCAGCTTCCTTTTTTTCACTTCACCTCTGCGGTGCATGGCTTTTTAGTTGCACTTTGCCCATATTTAATTATCATTTCTTCACTAGTTCTGTATTTTTTGCACCAGTTAGTGCAAATACATATATATATTGCTGTTTCTATTGTGCATTTTTTTCGGTGCATAGTGCATCTTTATTTGACGTATTTTTCCACACAATTGTATACACATATTATTTTATGCACAATATTCTTTTGCATATTTTTTCTTTATTATATATTGTCGTTCACATTAACAGTAGATATTGCAGGTCATCACACATCGCTGGATTTATTACCTGGCTGTGTATTGAGCAATCTAGTTTCTACATATACATATGTCATTATACCTGCTATATATTATAAGTTATCTCAGGAATTATCTAAAGACATATGCTTATATACTAAGGTGCTCACTTCATATTTTTTAGCTGTTCCGTGATAGGTCATTGCCTCTTGTTTTTATTAATATTATTCATGTACGTATTTTATTGCATATACAATTTGGTTGTTTATTAATTTTGTACATTTGATTCAATAAAATTATATTTTATTATTCACATTGTGTCACCTTTGATTTTCTGTTGTTACCTTGTCACTGGGTGTCTTCCTCCATTCCTGGATATTCCTTATATGACGTAGGAGTGGGTGCGGTATTATCTCAAGGTCCGTCCCTGGTAAATGGCATCCGTGCGCTTTCTTCTCTAAAAAATTGTCGTCCGCCGAGAGGAATTATGATGTCGGCAATAGGGAACTCTTGGCCATTAAGTTGGCTTTTGAAGAGTGGCGTCACTTTTTGGAGGGGGCAGTCCACCCGGTCACCGTCATTACTGATCACAAGAACTTGCTGTATTTAGAGTCTGCAAAACGTCTGAATTCCAGACAAGCTAGATGGTCGTTGTTTTTTACCAGGTTTAATTTTGTCGTCACATATCGTCCTGGGTCAAAAAATGTAAAGGCTGATGCCTTATCTCGTAGTTTCCCGGGGGCCGGGAAGACGGATGACTCGGTTCCTATTCTTCAGGAGGGAGTTGTGGTGTCGGCTGTTTGCTCTGAGCTTGAGGAGGAAATTTTGGAGGCTCAGGGGGACGCCCCTGTAGGACCTCCAGGGAGACTGTTTGTTCCAGATCAATTAAGACAAAAGGTTATCGAGGCACATCATAATTCTGCTTTGGCAGGACACCCAGGGAGTAAAGCAACTGTAGATCTCGTTTCTCGCCGGTTTTGGTGGCCTAACTTAAATAAAGAGGTGGTAACTTTTGTCGCGTCCTGTGGGGTATATGCGCGCTCTAAGACCCACATACCCGTCCGTCTGGGGCCCTTTTACCGTTGAAAATCCCGGAGCGTCCATGGACCTATCTGTCTATGGACTTCATTACGGACCTCCCTCCGTCTTCAGGTAAAACTGTCCTACTAGTTGTAGTTGACAGGTTCAGCAAAATGGCACATTTTATTGCTCTTCCTGCTCTTCCTAATGCTAAAACTCTGGCTCAGGTGTTCATTGGGGAGATTGTGAGACTTCACGGGTTGCCTTCCGATGTGGTGTCGGATGGGGGTTCTCAGTTTGTGTCCAAATTCTGGAAGGCATTTTGCTCTCGTCGGGGGATGCAGTTGTCATTTTCTTCGGCTTTTCATCCGCAGACCAATGGTCAGACAGAGCGTCTGAATCAGAGCTTAGAGACATATCTCCGGTGTTTTGTCTCAGAGAACCAAGAGGACTGGGCTTCTTTCTTGCCTCTGGCAGAGTTCGCTCTTAACAATAGGCGGAGCGAGTCCACTGGTAAGTCCCCGTTTTTTGGGGCATATAGTTTTCACCCCCAGTTTTGTACTTTCAATGGGGGGGCTCTTCTGGGGTTCCTGAGGAGGAACGATTCTCGTCGTCACTTGCTTCAGTGTGGAGAGGAGTGCTTAATAATCTGAGCACTACGGGGAACCGATACAAACGTATGGCTGATAGGAGGAGAGTGTCTGGTCCGGACCTAAGTGTGAACGATCTGGTATGGTTGTCTACCAAGAATATAAAACTTAAGGTTCCCTCCTGGAAACTCGGTCCCAGATTCATCGGGCCATACAGGATCAGTTCAATAATTAATCCGGTGGCTTTCCGTCTTGACCTCCCTCCTACGTTTAAAATCCACAATGTGTTCCACAAATCGTTGCTTAAGAGGTACGTGGCACCAGTTATACCGTCACCTCTACCTCCTCCTCCAGTGGTGGTCAATGGTAATTTGGAGTTTCAGGTATCGAAGATCATTGACTCACGTCGGAATCGCCGGTCCCTTCAGTACCTTGTTCATTGGAGGGGGTATGGTCCTGAGGAGAGGATGTGGGTTTCTGCGTCGGATATTAACGCAGACCGATTGGTTCGGGCCTTCCACACTACTCACCCAGATAGACCAGGCCCTGAGGGTCCAGAGGCCCCTCGTAGAAGGGGGGGGTACTGTCACGGGTGTGTCGCGGCGGAGATCGTTGCGATTTCACACCCTGACTTCGCACAGCTGAGTTTCTGGTGCTGGGTGTTTTTCGGCACTGAGGGAGTTAATTCTTTCTCTCTCGGTGCTGGACTGACCAGCCTCGCCCAGCTGCGTTTGATGTTTTGTTAATTAGCTTCCTTCATATACCTGCTGGTCTGCTGGGGAAGTTGCCGGTGAAAGCATTCATTCAGACCAGCAGAGCGGATAGTTTCTGAGAAGACTTAAGCTAAGAGTGCCTGTTGTGGTTTTTCCTCTCCTCGCTTATTGTTTTTCTCCTTAACCTTTTGTGTTCCTCTGTAGTGGAAGTTTTGTATGCAAGACAGTGTTTTCTTTACCCCTTGTCTGTTTCGTTTGTCTAAGACTGTGTGTAAGCTGTGACCTGCCCATTCCCTGTGGTGGTAATCAGGGTCCTTCTCAGGACTAGATTACAGTGGTCAGGGATCTACAGGAGACAGGGTTACGCTGGTGGCCTGGACCTCTGTACCATTAACAGTACCTCCAGGTAGAGGGACTAGTCAGGACCCCAGTTCAGGGTCAGCTTAGACCCCGGTCCACCTCTATCCAGAGACAGCGTGACACGTACACAGTATAGACCCACAATTCATAGGATATTATGTCAGGTAAGACATTTCTGGCAAATACTATGTATACATGTTGATATTTTCTATTATATGTAATATAGAATGTTGTCACATTAGATATAGGGTACTATCATAGAATATATCTGTTATACGTCGTGACAACAACACAGGGAAGAGATAGACCTCTTAGTCAAATACCTGGGGGAAGAGTCAGTCAAACACGCCGTAACGATCAGAGAAATTAATATAAACCACCCTGAGACTGGCCTCAAAGAGATCTGGAAGAGGCTGGACGAGTGTTACGACTCAGCAGAGTTAATAGAAAGAGCCTTGTTCAAAAGAATCAATGACTTTCCGAAAATATCTAACAAAGAGCTCCAGAAGCTTAGAGAATTAAGTTACCTGCTAAAGGAAGTCCAAGTTGCCAAATGTGAAGATGATCTACAAGTACTTGCATACCTTGACACAGCAAAAGGTGTTAACCCTATAGTCCAAAAGTTGCCCTACAATCTACAGGAGAGGCGGCTCACACATGGTTCCACTTACAAATACAAAAACAGTGTTCCATTTCCTCCGTTCTCCGTTTTTGTAGACTTTGTACACCAACAAGCAAGAATCAGAAACGATCCCAGCTTTAACTTTGCATTGTCATATGCCACACCGTCACCAGCTGCAAACCCACGCAGAACGTCTGTGGCAGTGCACAAGACTTATGTTTCTTCTCCAGGTTCTAATTTCCAGTTCTGCTGGCTGCTCCCAATCAGAGACAAAGGTGCAGGACCCTGACAAGCAGTGCCCGCTCCATCAGAAGCCTCATCCTCTCCTGAAATGCAGAGCCTTCAGAGGAAAATCTATGCCAGATTGCAGAAGCTTCCTGAAAGAGAACGGTATCTGCTACAAGTGCTGCTCATCCACAACTCATCTCGCCAAGGATTGCAAGGTTAGTGTAAAATGCACAGAATGTGGCACCACAGATCATAACACTGCCCTACATCCTGGCCCAGCTCCATGGAGTACACAAAACACGCCAGCTGACAGTGAGCATGGCAGGGAGGAAAGGAACACTGATGCAGCTACGCCAGAGATCACTTTACAATGTACTGAAGTCTGTAAAGGGACAATAGACAGTAGATCCTGTTCAAAAATATGCCTCGTCAGAGTGTACCCAAAGGGTCATAGAGACAAAGCTGTAAGACTGTTTGCTATCTTGGATGATCAAAGTAATCGATCCCTAGCTAGATCAACATTCTTTGAGACCTATTCAACATCAAAGACTCATTAAAGACGTGTGCAGGTACTGTGACAACAGCAGGTAGGAAAGCTACTGACTACCAAGTTGAATCCTTAGACGGACAATTCTGCCTACCACTACCTACGATCATCGGGTGTAATCAGATCCCAGACAACAGATCTGAAATACCTACACCAGATGTGGCAATCCATCACGCTCACTTAAAACGCATAGCACACCACATACCGGAACTCGACCATCAGGCCCAGATAATTCTGCTGTTGGGGAGAGACATCCTGCAGGTTCATAAAGTGAGACGTCATATCAGTGGACTCCACAATGGTCCCTATGCCCAAAAGCTAGACCTAGGATGGGTCATAATAGGAAACGTATGCTTGGGACGCATGCACGCCCCATCTTCTGTGACAAGCATGCTGACAAATACATTGGAGAAAGGACGCCCATCTCTGTTTCAACCTTGTAACAACGAATTCCATGTCAGAGAGCTACCACACAGGGTCCAACTGCCCAATAATCTAATAGACTTTACTCATGACAGCAGTATAGTGTCAAGAAGCTATGAGGATCAGTTAGGGTCCACAGTCTTCCAGAGAACTAAGCAAGACAACCAAGTGGCAATGTGACTAGAGGACAAGTTGTTCTTAGAGGTCATGAACAAGGGACTTGTTAAAGATGAGACCAACAGCTGGGTCGCACCTCTTCCCTTCAGAACCCACAGACCACGTCTACCGAACAACAGAAATCAGGCATTAAAACGTTTCTCCTCTCTCAAACATAATCTGCAAAGGAAGCCAGAGCTTAAAGATCACTTTTTCTCCTTCATGTCAAAGATCTTTGAGAATTGTCATGCAGAGCTAGCTCCCACTCTCAAAGACTCTGAAGAATGCTGGTTCCTACCCATGTCTGGAGTATACCACCCTAAGAAACTGGGCCAAATTAGAGCGGTGTTTGACTCCAGTGCTAAGTTTGATGATATCTCCCTGAATGTTCTACTGACAGGACCAGACCTCAATAACAAACTGCTGGGAGTACTTATGCATTTCCGTAAGGATTCCATCGCCTTCATCGCTGACATACAGCAAATGTTCCATTGTTTCCTTGTGAGAGAGAGAGACAGGAACTTCCTAAGATCCTTCTGGTACAGAGACAATGATCCTGCTAAAGAAGTCACAGAGTATCGCATGAGAGTGCACATCTTTGGCAACAGTCCTTCACTTGCAGTCGCCATCTATGGACTCAAAAGGTCGGCTCAAGAAGGAGAAACAGAATATGGATCAGATGTCAGACAATTCAAAGAAAAAGACTTTTATGTTGATGATTGCCTAAAAGCCATGCCTTCAAATGAGACTGCCATCAGTCTGCTCAGGAGAGCCCAAGAGATGCTTGTTGCTCGAACCTCAGGCTTCACAAAATAGCCTCAAACAGCCAAGAACTCATGGAAGCATTCCCTTCACAAGACTTATGTAACAGTCTCAGGGACTTGGACTTGGGGTCAGAACCCGCACCAATGCAACGCAGCCTCGGGCTTCTCTGGAATCTACAGTCAGACACTTTCACCTTCCAGGTCAGCCAAGAAGAAAAGCCTTTCACACGTAGAGGTGTCCTGTCCACCATCAACAGTCTGTACGATCCCTTGGGCTTCGCAGCTCCTGTCACTATACAAGGCAAAGCCTTACTAAGATACTTAACTAAAGGTACTGCCACACTAAGCAATCCCGCTAGCGATCTCGTTAGCGTTGCATACTAATGAGATCGCTAGCGGGATTGTTTCTATATCGCTAAATGCTGCCGCATTTAGCGATATAGTTAACGACGCTATCGCCGTTAGCGATCTTCTTAACGACTTTAGCGGTACAAAAGTACCGCTAAATCGCTAAGAAAAGGTGCCACACAGCGATTAGATACTTACCCAGCGGGAGCGCCAGCGATGAAATAGGGTCCGGAACGATTCCAGCGACGAGCGATATCACAGCAGGAAGCTCGTCGCTGGAAGCTGCCGCACTGAACAATATCGCTAACGGGATCGCTAAATAGTGACGTTTTTTAGCGATCCCGTTAGCGATATTGTTTAGTGTGGCATACCCTTTAGGAAACATCCGACTGGGATGCACCTCTGCCACCTGATAAGAGAATACAGTGGGAAGGATGGAAGAACTCTTTAGCAGCCCTCTCCAACCTGGATGTGCCAAGACCATACACCCCTGTGCCATCTACAGAAATACAAAGCCAAAAACGGTACGTGTTTGCAGATGCTTCTGTCAAAGCAATTGCCGCTGTCGCCTATCTCAAAACTGTAGACTCCAAATGTCAGAGCCACATTGGATTCGTTATGGGGAAAGACAAACTTGCTCCACAGCCAGAGCACACTATACCCAGGTTAGAGCTTTGTGCTGCAGTCTTAGCCATTGAATTGGCAGAGTTCATCGCATCCGAGATGGATATCGACTTGACTCAGGCCAAGTTCTGCTCAGACAGCAAAGTAGTCCTTGGATATATCCACAATGAGACTAGACGATTCTATGTTTATGTCAACAACAGAGTGCTACGAATTAGGAGATCAGTACATCCAAAACAGTGGCATTACATACCCACGGACCAAATTCCTGCAGATCATGCAACTAGAGCAGTTGACGCAAGTCGACTAGGAAGCACAACATGGCTCTCAGGACCAAAACTATTGTACGCTGAAGAATGTTTCCCAGACACCTTTGAACTAGTAGGAAAGGACTCAGATGCTGAAATCCACCCTCAGGTGTCTACACTTCATACAATAACCTCTGCTATCCAGCTTGGATCTCACAGATTTGTCAAATTTTCAAGTTGGAAGTCACTTATTCGAGCTATTACCTGCCTGACTCATGTAGCTCGATCGTTCAGGACCACCAGATCTTGTGACACAGAAAAATGTAAAGGATGGCCAAAGGGAATGAACCTAAGACATTCTCCAGACCAGTATCCGAATTGGTCTTATTGTTGCCTTCGGAAGGGACAGTGACATCCGTTGATGCCAGACGGGGAGTGTTCTGCCTCCGACATCTAATTGTTGTTTTTTCTACTGTTTATGTAGGAGTTTAACAATCTACTGTTTGGCTCCCTCTAGTGACCAGTGTCATATTCGCAGTTATAATGTTTTCTTTCACTTTCAGCAAAATCCTTTTCCCTCCCTTTGCAATGCATGATGGTAGCTTAGGCAATGTATTCTGGGAGCTTTCCCTCCATTTTCTTCCATTTTCCTTCAGCCTGCATCCAGGAAGCAGCTCATCTTTTCCTCTTCTCTTGCGATAGCATCGCCGGTATGTACTTACGTTCTCTCTAGTTAATTCCTGTCCTATATTAGCCCTGTCTAATCAGTCCTGCCCCTGGTTAGGTATTAGTCTGCAAATGTTTATTCACAGTGTACTTTGTATATGTATTTCCACTATGCCCATGTACTGATTGTATGTATATTATGTTTGTATTATAGTTTCACCGCGCCAATATATCAAGTTCAATAAAAGCACAGATTCAATCACAATCTCCTTATTGGACCCCGGTATAGCGGTTTAGCTGTCTGTATAACTGCAATGACGTCTGCCTCATTCAGTGAGGACAGAACAATGGCAAAAATTTTGAAAATTTTGCAATTTTCAAACTTTGAATTTTTATTCCCTTAAAACAGAGAAATATGTCACACAAAATAGTTGCTAAACAACATTTCCCACATGTCTACTTTACATCAGCACAATTTTGGAACCAAAATTTTTTTTGTTAGGACATTGTAAGGGTTAAAAGTTGACCAACGATTTCTCATTTTTACAACAAAATGTAGAAAACCATTTTTTTTTAGGGACCATCTCATATTTGAAGTCACTTTGAGGGGTCTATATGGCAGAAAATACCCAAAAGTGACACCATTCTAAAAACTGCACCCTCAAGGTACTCAAAACCACATTCAAGAAGTTTATTAACCCTTCAGGTGCTTCACAGGAGCTGAAGCAACATGGAAGGAAAAAATGAACATTTAACTTTTTAGTCACAAAAATGATCTTTTACAAACATTTTTTTTATTTTAACAAGGGTAAAAGGAGAAAATGGACAGATAAAGTTGTTGTGCAATTTCTCCTGAGTACGCTGATACCCAATATGTGGGGGAAAACCACTGTCTGGGCGCATGGCAGGTCTCGGAAGGGAAGGAGCGCCGTTTGACTTTTTCAAACCAAAATTGGCTGGAATTGAGATTGGACGCCATGTCGCGTTTGGAGAGCCACTGATGTGCCTAAACAGTGGAAACCCCCAACAAGTGACACCATTTTGGAAACTAGACCCCCTAAGGAACTTGTCTAGATCTTTTGTGAGCACTTTGAACCCCCAAGTGTTTCACTAAAGTTTATAATGCCTGGGTGTGAAAAAAAAAAAATTCCACAAAAATTATTTTTTAGTCCCCAATTTTTGATTTTTCCCAAGGAAATTGGACCCCAAAAGTTGTCCAATTTATCCTGAGTAAGCTGATACCCCATATGTGGGGGGGGGAAAATTGGGCGCACGGCAGGGCTCGGAAAGGAAGTAATGACGTTTTGGAATGCAGACTTTGATGGGTGTCATGTTCATTTTCCAGAGCCCCTGATGTGCCTAAACAGTTGAAACCCCCAACAAGTGACCCCATTTTGGAAACTAGACCCCCTAAGGAACTTATCTAGATCTTTGGTGAGCACTTTGAACCCCAAGTGCTTGACAGAAGTTTATAAACTCAGAGCCGTGAAAATAAAAAATCCTATTTTTTTCCACAAAAAAAATCTTTTAGTCACCAATTTTTTATTTTCCCAAGGGTAACAGGAGAAACTGGACCACAAATGTAGTCCAATTTGCCCTGAGTACGCTGATAACCCATGTGTGGGGGGAACGACTGGGCGCACGGCAGAGCTCGGAATGGAAGGAGTGCCATTTGACTTTTGTCAAACCAAAATTGACTGGAATCGAGATTAGATGCCATGTCGCATTTGGATAGCCCCTGATGTGCCTAAACAGTGGAAACCCCCACAAGTAACTCCATTTTAGAAACTAGACCCCATAAGGAACTTATCTAGATCTGTGGGGAGCACTTTGAACCCCCAAGTGCTTCATACAAGTTTATAACGTAGAGCTGCAAAATTAAAAAATCATATTTTTTCCACAAAAATGATCTTTTCACCCCAATTTTTATTTTCCCAAGGGTAACAAGACCTCAAGAGTTATTGTGAAATTTGTCCTGAGTACGCTGATACCCCATATGTGGGGGTAAACCACTGTTTGGGTGCATGGCAGAGCTCGGAAGGGAAGGAGCGCCGTTTGACTTTTTCAACGCAGAATTGGCTGGACGCCATATCGCGTTTGGAGAGCCCGTGTTGTACCTAAACAGTGGAAACCCCCCACAAGTGACACCATTTTGAAAACTAGACCCCTTAAGGAACTTGTCTAGATCTTTTGTGAGCACTTTGAACCCCCAAGTGTTTCACTAAAGTTTATAATGCCTGGGTGTGAAAAAAAAAAAAAAATTCCACAAAAATGATTTTTTAGTCCCCAATTTTTGATTTTTCCCAAGGAAATTGGACCCCAATAGTTGTTGTCCAATTTTTCCTGAGTACGCTGATACCCCATATGTAGGGGGGAAATACTGTTTGGGCGCACTGCAGGGCTCGGAAAGGAAGTAATGACGTTTTGGAATGCAGACTTTGATGAGTGTCATGTTCACTTTGCAGAGCCCCTGATGTGCCTAAACAGTGGAAACCCCCCATAAGTGACCCAATTTTGGAAACTAGACCCCCTAAGGAACTTATCTAGACCTGTGGTGAGCACTTTGAACCCCCAAGTGCTTCACACAAGGTTATAATGCCTGGACATGAAAATTAAAAATCCTATTTTTTTCTCACAAAAATGATATTTTAGTCACCAATTTTTTATTTTCCCAAGGGTAACAGGAGAAATTGGACCCCAAATTGGACCCTGCTGTCCAATTTGTCCTGAGTACTCTGATACCCCATATGTTGGAGAAAACTACTGTGTGGGCACATGTCGGGGCTCGGAAAAGAAGTAGTGACGTTTTGTAATGCAGACTTTGATGGAATGGTCTGCGGGTGTCATGTCGCGTTTGGAGAGCCCCTGATGTGCCTAAACAGTGGAAACTCCCCACAAGTGACCCCATTTTGGAAACTAAACCCCCAAAGGAACTTCTCTAGATGTGTTAGTGAACACTTTGAGCCCCCAAGTGCTTCACAGAAATTTATAACGCCCGGGTGTGAAAATAAAAAAATCATATTTTTTCCACAAACATGATCTTTTAGTCCCCAGTTTTTTATTTTCCCAAGGGTAACAGGATACATTAGTCCCCAAACATTGTTGTTCAATTTGTCTTGAGTACGCTGATACCCTATAGGTGGGAGAAAAACTACTGTATGGGCACACGTCGGGGCTCGGAAGGGAAGTAGTAACGTTTTGGATTGCAGACTTTGATGGAATAGTCTGCGGGCATCATGTCACGTTTGGAGAGCCCCTGATATGCCTAAACAGTGGAAACCCCCACAAGTGACCCCATGTTGGAAACTAGACCCCCCAAGGAGCTTATCTAGATGTGTGGTGAGAACTTTGAACCCCCAAGTACTTCACAGAAGTTTATAACGTAGAGCCATAAAAATAAAAAATCATTTTTTTTCCACAAAAATGATATTTTCGCCCCCAATTTTTTATTTTCCCAAGGGTAACAGAAGAAATTGAACCCCAAGAGTTATTGTGCAATTTGTCCTGAGTACGCTGATACCCCATATGTATGAGTAAACTACTGTTTGGGCGCACGTCTGAGCTCAGAAGGGAAGGAGCTCCATTTGACTTTTTCAACGCAGAATTGGCTGGAATTGAGATCAGACGCCATTTCACGTTTGGAGAGCCCTTGATGTGCCTAAACAGTGGAAACCCCCCAATTCTAACTCAAACCCTAACCCCAACACACCCCTAACCCTAGTCCCAACCCTAACCATAACCCTAACCACAAACCTAACCCTAACACACCCCTAACCCTAATCCCAACCCTAACCCTAATCCTAACTTTAGCCCCAACCCTAACCCTAAGTTTAGCCCCAACCCTAACCGGAAAATGGAAATAAATACATTTTTTAAATTTTATTATTTTTCCCTAACTAAGGGGGTGATAAAGGGGGGTTTGATTTACTATTTATAGTGGGTTTTTATGTTTGGCAGCTGTCACACGCTAAAAGACGCATTTTTATTGCAAAAAATAGTTTTTGCATCACCACATTTTGAGATCTATAATTTTTCCATATTTTGGCCCACAGAGTCATGTGAGGTCTTATTTTTTGCGGGACAAGTTGACATTTTTATTGGTACCATTTTTGGGCACATTACATTTTTTGATCGCTTTTTATTATGATTTTTGGGAGGCAGAATGAACAAAAATCAGCTATTCATGACTTTGCCCAGCCAATGAGTGGCGCGGGATTCAAATCCCCCGCCAAAGCGGTGCGGTACCGCTCATTGGCAGAGCCGGCGGGCGGCTCAGCCAATGAGCGGCGCGGGATTCAAATCCCCCACCATTGGCTGAGCGGTGCCGGCCCGCTTTGGTATGTGTGTGTGTGCGAGGCTGTGTGTGTGTGTGTGTGTGTGTGTGTATGCAGGCATAGTCCGATGGGACTACAAGTCCCAGCCGGCTATGCCTGCTACACTGTAAGTGAGTGACACATTAGCCAATGATGGGACAGTAGTAGCCCCACCATCCGGCTAATGTGTTGAATGTAAAAAAAACATACATTACATACACAACATACAGAACATACAACATATAACACAGAACATACAACATATAACACAGAACATACATATAACATACAACACATAACATACAGAACATACATCTAACATACAACACATAACATACAGAACATACATATAACATACAACACAGAACATACAGTACATACATATAACATACAACACATAACATACAGAACATACATACAACACATAACATACAGAACATGCATATAACATACAACACATAACATACAGTACATACATATAACATATAACATATAACATACAGAACATACATATAACATACAACACATAACATACGGAACATACATATAACATACAACACATAACATACATATAACATACAACACATAACATACATATAACATACAACACATAACATACAGAACATACATATAACATACAACTAGTGTTGAGCGATAGTGCTCGATATCTAAAAATATCGTATCGAAATTGTATCGCCGATAGCACTAAATATCGTCGATATCCGATTTCGATACCGGAAGTCCAATGTAAGTCTATGGGAACAAAATATCGCAACTAAAAAAACCTTTATTTCCTTGTAAACACTAAATATACACACATAGAATACATATATATATATATATATATATATATATATATATACATGTCATTGTGACATATATATATACATATATTTATAGTTTATACACTTCTACATAGTAAAATAGACTCTGATTCAATTGCCGGGTAAAGCCGTGACATACCCCATAGAAGTCGACGGGCTCGGTGCCGAGTACCCCAAAAACCTCTGGCTCTGTGCGACTCAACTTGGGCGTCACGAACAGGATTCTGTAGCTCGCTATAAGCGAGTCCTGTGTGCCTGAATTGAACTGGTTTTGTGCTTGAGAATTGCTAAAATCATCAGAGAATGTATTTGCCATTTTTCCGCCATATCTGCGTCACGACGAGGCACTGGTGAAGAAGAAGGGCGTGCTCTTCATGGGTGTACACACTCACTCAGTGACGCGAAAACGATGGCTCTAAATGGTACTGCAATGTAAGATCGTGCCCCACAGCTCTTCAGTTCCGCCTCCTCATCCTCCTCAGTGTGCGGAAACTAACACGAAGGTCCCGCCTCACTACAAAAGAGGGGCCCTCTCCAGATGCTAATGACACATGTGACTTGGCAGAGATGGCTAATGGACACGAGCAGAAGTGTGAAGGGATGGAGCAGTCAGAGCTCTCCCCCCACGGAAGCGACCCGATCGCCACGGAACCACCGTTGGGCACCCGGCCTGGAAACCCTCCTACGCTGCAAGAAGCGGAGGATACCCTAAGAGGCCTGGCCCGGCACCGGGAGGAGGTCGCCAGGATGGAAGCCAGCTGGCGTGTCCTAAAACTAAACTTGGAGCGGCGCCAATCCCTCTTACCTGAAGTGTCTGTACCGGAAGGTGAGGCACCCGTTCTAGTAGAGGAGTCCGTGCGGGCATCCCAGCCCTTGCAATGTGATCCGGTTGACGTTGTCGCAGTGGAGGCACCCGTTCGTGCAAAAAACGCTGCACCGGCAGCACCCCAGATCCGCTGCTGCCCCGTCGCTGAGACAGAAGAAGCGACACCCGTCCTCATGGAGGAGGCCGCGCAGGCACCAGAGCACTACCTGCCTGTACCGGAGCCCCGACTGTCATCTGTTCCAGAGCCGGCTGCTTCCTCCGCAGGTGAGCGCCGCCAGGACTGGGGGGCGCCAGGAGAGCTGCCGCAAACCGGACACTGTAAGCTGCAGTTTGATGGTGGAGACATGGAGCTGCTGGTGGAGGAGAATTTCAACCGGCGTCAGGAGGAAGAGTGGAGACGTTGGGAGAAGGAAGCAGAGCGACAAAGGGAGCAGCGAGAATACCAAAAACTTCGCCAACGTCAGCTGGAGAAGGACCGGGCAGATAAGGACCGGATGAGAAAAGATAAAAGTACGGTGAGGGAGCCGCGGCGTAAGGGTGCAGTACGGAGCTTTAAATTGAAAGGTGGTTGGGGCTTCATCCAGGAGCCTGGACTTTATTTAGAAGTTTTTGTGAACCGGCGGGACGTGGAGGCTCACCTCCCAGAAGGACACCCGGGGAGGGACCTGTTGCCAGGAGACTTGGTGACTTACACCCGACACTGGGGTTACAATGGATGGTACGCCCTAAATGTTACCAGGTGCGACCCCTACTCCCCAGAGTGTCAGGAACCTGTGAGACCCTCGGAGCCTTCAGCCTCCCACATCCAGGCCTCTGCAAAAGTGCCCACCCCACGCCATAAATCTCCCCAGCCTCCCTCAGTGGTCTCCTCAGCAGCCCCAGCTATGGACATGATAAGTATAGCTGGCCCGTACCCGGCGCCTGTTAGGCCCCCTGGGGTTCGTTCAGTCTGGGACATAGGGTTCCAGACCCGGAGGGAGATGAAAGAGGTGGCCACACAGACCCAGATAGCGGGTCACGACTTGACTGTACAGGCCACACGACGTCATCAGGTCCTGGTGGTCCTTGGTGCCTCGGATGTTTGGCAAGCATCAGAAGAGTACCAGGTGGTACCTGGAACACCCCTGCCAAAGAATTATAAATAACCCAGACAGGGTCACTGTATGTAAATAGTTAAATTGTTTATGTACCCGGACGGGTGAATGTTCATAAAAAAGTTTTTTAATTTAATAAAAAAAAAAAAAACACAGTTTTCATTACTTTTATCACAGTCTCATCCTGCGACGCCATCGATCTCCTGTAAAAAAATGAAAAAAAAAAAAAAAAGTATACCACCTGACCGACGCAGTCCATAGTAACGAGTGTCCCACGACGATCCAGCTCTGCTACATCAGAATGACAGGCAGAGCCTGTCATCCCGGCGCAGCACAGCTGATTACCTGCTTCCCGGCAGTGACGTCATCGGACTGACTGCTTTACGGCCGGGATTACCCAGCAGTCACTGCAGTTATCGCGAGAAACTGCATGTGACCGCCGGGGAAAGATGATGGCGGCCATGAAGCAGTCCAGGCCGTGACCGCCGGAGATCTTCTGCCAGGTAAGTGCCGCTGACTCCTGACAGACCCGACCGACGGACACTCACAGTGACAGTGACAAATCCGATTCCGGTATTCGATAAGACGAAAATATCGAAACGAATTATCGAAAGGCCGATAGAGCTAATATCGGCCGATAGCCGATATTTACATTATCGTATCGCTCAACACTAGTGACAGTGACAAATCCGATTCCGGTATTCGATAAGACGAAAATATCGAAACGAATTATCGAAAGGCCGATAGAGCTAATATCGGCCGATAGCCGATATTTACATTATCGTATCGCTCAACACTACATACAACACAACATACAGAACATACATATAACACATAACATACAGAACATACATATGACATACAACACATAACATACGGAGCATACATATAACATACAACACATAACATACAGTACATACATATAACATACAACACATAACATACAGAACATACATATAACATACAACACATAACATACAGTTCATACATATAACACAACATACAGAACATACACATAACATACAACACATAACATAGAGTACATGCTCACCAATCACCTATTCCCCGATGCCATCGTCTCCTGTAATAAAAATAAAATAATAAAGCAACCTATACATCACCTGTCCGTCGTAGTCCAGTTATTACTGAGTGTCCCACGACAATCTCCGCTCCTGTGATACGCTCAGACGCCGGGAGAGAATGACGTCCACTTACGTTCATTCTCTCACTGCCAATGCTGGGTGAGAAAATTCCCACGCAGCATTGCCATAAAGTGAGAGAATGAACTCAGGTAACCTCAGTGATGCACTGCAGGAGCCATTGTCTCCTGTCAGTGCATCACTGGGAGGCCCTACAGAGCAGTGGCATCACCTGATGTCACTGTTCTATAGGGGAGACCGTCGTGGGACATTCGTTATTAATTGGACTGCATCGGACAGGGAGTATACGGTTGTTTTATTTTTTTACTTTTTATTACAGGAGAACAAGGGCGTCGCTTGGATCTGAGCGTGTAATAAAGATATGAAAACCGTGTTGTGTTATTTCATTAAAATACTTTATTCTTATGCGTGTTTTTTTAACCCTTTATTAATATAAGATTAATAATGGATAGGCATCTTATTGACGCCTCTCCATTATTAACCAGGCTTAATGTCACCTTACAGTAGCAAGGTGATATTAACCCCTTATATCCCACCGCTACAGGGGAGTGGGAAGAGAGGGGCTAAGTGCCAGAATTGGCTCATCATACAGATGCGCCAATTCTGGGGCGGCTGGGTGTTGGTATTTTTAGCCAGGGGGGTGCGCCAATATCCATGGCCCCTTCCTAGGCTATGAATATCAGCCTTCAGCTGTCTGCGTAGCCTTTCTGGCTATAAATTACTGGGGGACCCCACGTCATTTTTTTGGGGGGTCCCCCTATTTTAATAGCCAGTAAAGGCTAGCTGCGGGCTGATATTTATAGCCTGGGAAGCTCCATGGGTATTAACCCCTTCCCAGGCTAGAAATATTGGCCCGAGCCATTGGCTTTCCCCCTCTGGCGCAGAAAATTGTGCGGGTGCCCACGCCATTTTTTTCCCATTTTTTTTTAAAATTATTATTATAGTATTTCAATATTTGCAGATGACACTAAACTCTGCAGGGTAATAAATACAGAGGAGGATAATTTTATATTACAGGAGGATTTATGTAAACTAGAAGCTTGGGCTGATAAATGGCAAATGAGCTTTAATGGGGATAAATGTAAGGTCATGCACTTGGATAGAACAAATAAGATGTATAATTATGTGCTTAATTGTAAAACACTGGGCAAAACTGTCACTGAAAAAGACCTGGGTGTATGGGTGGATGACAAACTCACATTTAGTGGCCAATGTCAGGCAGCTGCTGCCAAGGCAAATAAAATAATGGGATGCATTAAAAGAGGCATAGATGCTCATGAGGAGAACATAATTTTACCTCTATACAAGTCACTGGTGCGACCACACTTAGAATACTGTGTGCAGTTCTGGTCTCCGGTGTATAAGAAAGACATAGCTGAACTGGAGCGGGTGCAGAGAAGAGCGACCAAGGTTATTAGAGAACTGGGGGGTCTGCAATACCAAGACAGGTTATTACACTTGGGGTTATTTAGTTTGGAAAAACGAAGGCTTAGGGGTGATCTTATTACAATGTATAAATATATGAGGGGACAGTACAAAGACCTTTCTAATGAGCTTTTTACTCTTAGACCTGTGACGGGACAAGGGGGCATCCTCTACGTCTGGAGGAAAGAAGGTTTAGCCATAATCACAGACGCAGATGGTACCGCTTATTAAAGTCATGAATATGCACATATTCATGACTTTAATGAGCGGTACCACGTGACCGCTGAACACTGGCGCCGGAGACCGCGGGAGAAGAGCAGGGGCTGCAGAGACCGCGCCGGTGGGAGGGTGAGTATAAGGGATATTTACCTGTCCCGGTCCACTGCTGCGCTGCTGTGTCCTTGCGTCCTCTCTAGCTTTGAATGTTCAGGCAGAGGGCGCGATGACGTAGTTTGTGCGCGCCGCGCCTTCTGCCTGGGCATTCACTGCGGAGGACCCAGAAGACAGCGGCGCTCAGCGGTGCACCGGGTGACAGGTAAATATCACAGGTGCCGGGAGGTGAGTATGTCTTTTTTTTTGGTTTCAGCAGCTGCGGCAGTATAAGGGACCTATACTATGGGGCACAATCTATGGAGCATCTATGGGGGCATTATCTATGGAGCATCTATGGGGGCACAATCTATGGAGCATCTATGGGGGCAAAATCTATGGAGCATCTATGGGGGCACAATCTATGGAGCATCTATGGGGGCACAATCTATGGAGCATCTATGGGGGCACAATCTATGGAGCATCTATGGGGGCACAATCTATGGAGCATCTATGGGGGCATTATCTATGGACCATCTATGGGGGCACAATCTATGGAGCATCTATGGGGGCACAATCTATGGAGCATCTATGGGGGCACAATCTATGGAGCATCTATGGGGGCATAATCTATGGAGCATCTATGGGGCAGCATCTATGGGGGCACCATCTATGGAGCATCTATGGGGGCACCATCTATGGAGCATCTATGGGGGCACAATCTATGGAGCATCTATGGGGGCATAATCTATGGAGCATCTATGGGGGCACAATCTATGGAGCATCTATGGGGGCATAATATATGGAGCATCTATGGGGGCATTATCTATGGAGCATCTATGGGGGCACAATCTATGGAGCATCTATGGGGCATAATTATGGAGCATCTATGGGGGCATTATCTATGGAGCATCTATGGGGGCATATCTATGGAGCATCTATGGGGGCAAATCTATGGAGCATCTATGGGGGCATAATCTATGGAGCATCTATGGGGGCATAATCTATGGAGCATCTATGGGGCACAAAATATGGAGCATCTATGGGGGCACAATCTATGGAGCATCTATGGGGGCACAACCTATGGAGCATCTATGGGGGCACAATCTATGGAGCATCTATGGGGGCATAATCTATGGAGCATCTATGGGGGCATAATCTATGGAGCATCTATGGGGCACAAACTATGGAGCATCTATGGGGGCATAATCTATGGAGCATCTATGGGGGCACAATCTATGGAGGATCTATGGGGGCACAATCTATGGAGCATCTATGGGGGCGCAATCTATGGAGCATCTATGGGGGCATAATCTATGGAGCATCTATGGGGGCATTATCTATTGAGCATCTATGGCGGCATTATCTATGGAGCATCTATGGGGCACAATCTATGGAGCATCTATGGGGCAGCATCTATGGGGGCTCAATCTATGGAGCATCTATGGGGGCACAATCTATGGAGCATCTATGGGGTCATAATCTATGGGGGCATAATCTGGAGCATCTATGGGGCACAATCTATGGAGCATCTATGGGGCACAATCTATGGAGCATCTATGGGGGCACAATCTATGGAGCATCTATGGGGGCACAATCTATGGAGCATCTATGGGGGCACAATCTATGGAGCATCTATGGGGGCACAATCTATGGAGCATCTATGGGGCATAATCTATGGGAGCACAATCTGGAGCATCTATGGGGGCACAATCTATGGAGCATCTATGGGGGCACAATCTATGGAGCATCTATGGGGGCACAATCTATGGAGCATCTATGGGGGCACAATATATGGAGCATCTATGGGGCACAATCTATGGAGCATCTATGGGGGCACAATCTATGGAGCATCTATGAGGGCACAATCTATGGAGCATCTATGGGGGCATAATCTATGGAGCATCTATGGGGCATAATCTATGGAGCATCTATGGGGGCACAAACTATGGAGCATCTATGGGGGCACAATCTATGGAGCATCTATGGGGGCACAATCTATGGAGCATCTATGGGGGCACAATCTATGGAGCATCTATGGGGGCATAATCTATGGAGCATCTGTGGGGGCATTATCTATGGAGCATCTATGGGGCATTATCTATGAAGCATCTATGGGGGCATTATCTATGGAGCATCTATGGGGGCACAATCTATGGAGCATCTATGGGGCAGCATCTATGGGGGCACAATCTATGGAGCATCTATGGGGGCACAATCTATGGAGCATCTATGGGGTCATAATCTATGGGGGCACAATCTGGAGCATCTATGGGGCACAATCTATGGAGCATCTATGGGGCACAATCTATGGAGCATCTATGGGGCACAATCTATGGAGCATCTATGGGGGCACAATCTATGGAGCATCTATGGGGGCACAATCTATGGAGCATCTATGGGGGCACAATCTATGGAGCATCTATGGGGGCATAATATATGGAGCATCTATGGGGCAGCATCTATGGGGGCACAATCTATGGAGCATCTATGGGGCACAATCTATGGAGCATCTATGGGGGCATAATATATGGAGCATCTATGGGGCATTATCTATGGAGCATCTATGGGTGCACAATCTATGGAGCATCTATGGGGGCATAATCTATGGAGCATCTATGGGGCAGCATCGATGGGGGCACAATCTATGGAGCATCTATGGGGGCATAATACATTTTTTTTGTTAAATGTGTCCCCACACTGTGCTGGCACTTTACATTTACAATGGCTCTGGCTTTTTTTTGGGGGGGGCCCCATTCAGACGTTTGCTATGAGGCCCCATGATTTTTATGTATGCCCCTGCAGGAGGGTCAGACACAGTGAAAACAACAGTATAGCTGACAGAGAATCTTCCTCTGGAGTGGGTATAAATACCCCTCCCAGATCCAAGGTGAGGCCAGCAAAAGTTAACCCTGAGTGGACAGGACATTAACCATGTCCTAAACCATGACAGTACCCCTCTTAACGCGGGGCCACTGGACCCCCAAACCTCTCAGGGTATCTGGCATGAAAAGCCCGTACCAGTCGATCGGCGTGTACCGAACTGGCCGAAACCCATGACCTATCCTCAATGGAGTATCCCTTCCGATGAACAAGGTATTGAAGTCTCCGGCGTGCCCACCGTGAATCAATAATGCGCCCTACCTCGTACTCCAGTTGACCTTCCACCAAAACTGGTGGAACCACGGATGAGGGATCTTCTCTAACTGTCCCTACAGGTTTTAATAGGGACCTGTGGAAGACGTTAGATATTTTGAAGGAGGTGGGCAACTGAAGCCTGTAGGCCACCGGGTTGATCACCTCTACTATCTTGTATGGGCCAATAAATTTGGGGCCCAACTTCATAGAGGATATCTTAAGTTTAATGTTACGGGTGGATAACCAGACCTTTTCCCCCACTGTCAACGCAGGGCCCGACCCCTCTTCCTGTCCGCAAAATGCTTGTACTTCTTCTGAGCTTTGGAGATGTTCCCTGCACCTCCCTCCAAAGGGTTTTTAACTGTTGAACCATCCCCTCGGCACCAGGGCAACCAGAATCCATACGGGAAAATTCCCCAAACAGTGGAACAAACCCATAATTAACCTGAAAAGGAGACTTTCCGGTAGACTGATTAATACGACAGTTGAACGCAAATTCTGCCACGGGTAAAACCTCACACCAGTCTTCCTGTCTGGAGGAGGCCAGGCATCTCAGAATCTGTTCCAACGACTGGTTGGTGCGTTCAGTCTGTCCATTGGATTCGGGTGATAGGCAGAGGAGAAAGATAACGTGACCCCCAACTTCTTACAGAACGCTCTCCAAAACCTGGCCACAAACTGCACACCCCTGTCCGACACCACATTCACAGGCACTCCATGCAATCGAACTATGTGCTGTATAAACAAGCGGGCCAAGGTTTCAGCAGATAGTAACGCAGGTAATGGCACAAAGTGAGCTTGCTTAGAAAATCTATCAACCACTACCCATACCACTGAGTTGCCCTTGGAAGGGGGAAGATTAGTGATAAAGTCCATGGACAGGTGTGTCCATGGTTTATCCGGTGTTGGCAAAGGCACCAATTCCCCGGCCGGCCGGACCTGAGAGCTTTTAGAGTGAGCGCACACCCCACAAGTATTAACAAACCTTTTGATATCAGTACCCATAGAGGGCCACCAAAAACCCCTTGCCACTGCCCCCCGGGTAGCTGCAATACCAGGGTGTGCACTTAACACAGAATCATGAAATTCTTGCAGGAGTGTGAGACGGAGATGTTCGGGTACAAACAATTTACCTGGGGGTTTATTCCTGGGAGCTTGTGCTTGTGTTTCCAGAATCTCTCTCTGTAACTAAGAGGAGACTTCTGCCACAACCACTCCCGGTTGAAGAATGGAGGAAGGAGGTTCTGGAGGGGACACAGAATCAAAACTTCGGGATAAGGCATCCGCCTTTACATTTTTAGACCGAGGTCGGAACGTGATGGTAAAATAAAAGCGAGAAAAAAAAAGTGCCCACCGAGCCTGTCTGGGGGTCAATCTCTTAGCGGACTCGATATAGGCCAGGTTTTTATGATCAGTGATGACTGTAATGGGATGAGCGGCCCCCTCCAAAAAATGTCTCCATTCTTCGAAGGCCAATTTAACCGCTAACAATTCCCTGTTGCCGACATCATAGTTTCTCTCTGCCGAAGAGAACTTTTTAGAGAAAAAGGCACAGGGTTTAAGGTTAGTCAGGGTAGAGGGGCCCTGGGACAACACTGCCCCCACCCCCACGATAAAAGGTCTTGACGAATCGGGTTGTACCAACACAGGAGCTGAAGTAAAGCATTTCTTTAATGTAAGGAAGGAATTTTTTGCGGCCAAGGACCAATTTTTTACATCTGCCCCTTTAAGAGTGAGGTCCGTCAAAGGTTTCACCACCTGTGAGAACCCTTTAATGAACTTCCTGTAATAGTTAGCGAAGCCCAGAAATCGCTGCAACCCCTTCAGATCATGAGGCTGCACCCAATCTTTAATGGCCTGGATCCATGTGGAATCCCTCCCTGGATACAATTACACCCAGAAAAGACAGTTTTTGCATAAAGAATGAGCATTTCTCCAGCTTAGCATACAAATGGTTCTCCTGGAGTCTCATAAGAACCGCACGTAGATGGTGTAAGTGCGACTGACTGTCCTCTGAGTATATCAGAATGTCATCCAGGTAAATGACTACATAATGCCCAATTAAATCAGAAAAAACAACATTGATGATGTTCTGAAAAACAGCAGGGGCGTTAGTGAGGCTGAAGGGCATTACCAGGTTTTCGAATAGCCCCTCAGTTGTCAGGAATGCTGTTTTCCATTCGTCCCCCTCCCGGATCCTTATAAGGTTATAAGCCCCTCGTAGATCGAGCTTAGAAAACCATTTGGCCCCCGTGTGTTGGTTGCATAGATCGGGAATCAACGGGAGAGGGTATTTGTTCTTAACGGTAATTTTGTTCAGTTCCCGAAAGTCGAGGCACAGTCGCAACCCACCATCTTTTTTCTTTACAAAGAAAAGCCACGGGTGAGACCAAGGGCCGAATATGCCCCTTGCGAAGGCTCTCTTTGATGTACTCCTTTATAGCTTGGCGCTCAGGCCCGGACAAATTAAACAAACGAGCCTTGGGTAATTTGGCTCCAGGTAATAAATCAATGGCACAATCATACGATCTATGTGGTGGGAGCGCCTCAGCCTCACTTTTGGAAAATACGTCTTCAAAGTCTTTCAGGTACTCCGGATTACCCTCCAGACCGACAGACGACACAGATACAGATTTTATCGGACTGACAAAAGGAACTGAGTTACAACACAGACCATTATCATTACATCCCCATCGGGTGATCTCCCCTTTTGCCCAATCAATGAGAGGATTGTGGCGTTGCAGCCAGGGCATCCCCAATACCAGTCCTTCAGGCAGATTATTCAAAATAAAACAACTTAATTTTTCCACGTGAGTGGAACCCATTTTCATAGAAAAAACTTCAGACATAAAACAAATTCCATCCCGGGTAAGAGGGGATGAATCCACAGCCACAAATTTAACAGGATCCTTCAACCTGACTGTCCCTATCTTATTTAGAGTCACAAATTGGGCATCAATCAGATTAATGGAGGAACCACAGTCAACAAAGGCGGTGGTCACAACAGAACCGCCAGCAAGTTCCAATTCAACCTGGAGCACCATTTTAGCAAGCGAAAAAAAATGTGCCTGGGAGTCTGGGCAACCTCCACGATTGCTGCCCAGACTCAGTCGTTTTCCCGATGATTTTACAGAAGAAGGGCAGGAAGGACAGTCCCTTTTCCAATGTCCAGAGGCTCCACAGTAAAAGCATAAACGGTTGTCTTTATGGTGTCTTCTCTCTCGTTCCTTTCCTGAGACAGCCTCCATCTCCATTGTCTCAGATGCGGGTGTGGTGTAACACAATTTGGAGTACAAGGGAGTCTCTTGTTGCATCATTCCCCTAGCACGGAGTCTCCGGTCCATACGGACCACCTGAATCATGGCATCCTCCAGGGTATCGGGAGGAGGATGTAATGCCAGAGCGTCCTGCAGACGGTCAGACAAGCCCCTGCGGAACAACCCCCTCAGGGCGGCGTTATTCCAGGATACTTCGGCGGTCCAACGTCTAAACTCTGAGCAGAACCATTCAGCAGATTTCCTCCCCTGTGTCACACTCATCACCATATCCTCTGCCAGACGCACTCTATCAGGCTCGTCATAAATGTGCCCCAGAGCCTCAAAGAACAGGTTCACAGACATACGTTCAGGAGCAAAGGAAGAGAGAGAGAAAGCCCATGTTTGCGGAGCCCCCTTAATAAGGACATTACGATCCCCACCCTCTGCCTTTCATTTCCAGAGGTCCGGGGACGCAATTCAAAGAACAACTTGCATCCTTCCTTAAAGACCCTAAACAATTTTTTATCTCCAGAAAAATTGTCGGGTAACTTTACCGGTGGGTCGAGGTCCGCAAGAGATACATCAGTGGGGCCCCCTCCTGGAACCCCTGACGGAACAGACCCCCGTAGGGCGCCTGCCACATCTCTCTGCACCTGTTTGTGCGAATGAACCAGGTTTTGCTGCTCAATAGACAGCTTCTGCATAAGCTGGGAGAGCTCATTAACCTGCTCAGTCAGAGCCTGAACCGGATCCATAATGTGCTAACACCCCACCACCAGGGAAAGACTGTAAGGGTCAGCTATAATGTCAGGAACACCGCACTGCACTTGCTCACTGAGCCAGTGCACGTGTCCTGAGTAAAACAAACTGTGCTCAAAGATACCTGTGGATTGAGGCAGCAGCGGTGAAAGATGTGTACTTCAGACTAGCAGGACCTGTAGCATGTGACTGCTGGGGGCATGGCCTCAGCTCCAGAGATCTAGGAGCTGAAGGAAAACTCCTAGCAGGGTAACGACGGGATAAAGTTACCGAGGGGCATAGACAGAGACGAAAACCAGGTCAAGCCGAGATCAGAGCACAAGATAGCACGACAGTACCGAAGGATTAGACAGAACGGATAGTCAGGACGTAGCAATAGATCAGTAAACCAGAATGGGCAATAGACGGTACAATAGGGACAAAACTGTAACGGAGTATCAATAGCCAAGCCAGGAGGTCAGAACCGGAAAAGACAATAGTACCAAAATGTGAGACAGAGAGCAGAGTTAGCAAACAGACCAGGTCATACACGGGAATCAAACAAGCAGAGCAGTAGACAAGCAAACCAGGGGGTCAGACACACAGTGAAAACAACAGTATAGCTGACAGAGAATTTTCCTCTGGAGTGGGTATAAATACCTTCCCAGATCCAAGGTGAGGCCAGCAAAAGTTAACCCTGAGTGGACAGGACATTAACCATGTCCTAAACCATGACAAGCCCCTCTCTTCCCACTCCCCTGTAGCGGTGGGATATGGGGTAATAAGGGGTTAATATCACCTTGCTATTGTAAGGTGACATTAAGCCCGGTTAATAATGGAGAGGCGTCAATAAGACGCCTCTCCATTATTAATCTTATATTAATAAAGGGTTAAAAAAAACACACGCAGAAGAATAAAGTATTTTAATGAAATAAAACACAACACGGTTTTCATATCTTTATTACACGCTCAGATTCAAGCGACGCCCTCGTTCTCCTGTAATAAAAATTAAAAAAATAAAACAACCATATACTCCCTGTCTGACGCAGTCCAATTAATAACGAATGTCCCACGACGGTCTCCCCTATAGAACATCAGGTGATGCCACTGCTCTGTAGGGCCTCCCAGTGATGCACTGACCGGAGAGTTCATTCTCTCACTTTATAGCAATGCTGCGTGGGAATTTTCTCACCCAGCATTGCCAGTGAGAGAATGAACGTAAGTGACGTCATTCTCTCCCGGTGTCTGAACGACCTATACATCACCTGTCCGTCATAGTCCAGTTATTACCGAGTGTCCCACGACGATCTCTGGTATAGAACGCTGACATAGGGTGATGTCAGCGCTCTACACCGCTCCTGTGATACGCTGACAGCTGAGTCGCCCGCCGGCTCTGCCAATGAGCGGTGCCGCACCGCTTTGGCGGGGGATTTGAATCCCGTGCCGCTCAAAGCCGTGCGGCGCCGCTCCTTGGCTGAGCAGCCCGCCCGGGTCTGAAAATGGGCACTGTAGGTGTGTTTACTGTCCTCCATTCCCTGACGACTTTTATTCCCCATTGACTTGCACTGGGGTCAGATTTTCGACTCTGACCCGACCATTTGTTGGCCGACTTCGTTCGACTCGACTTTTGAGAAAGTCGGGTTTCACGAAACCCGACTCGACCCGAAAAAAGGAAACGTTGCTCATCTCTAGTTATCACCTTATCTGATAATCCCTTGGAGGTTATGATCTTCCTCTCCGGATCCAGGCTGTCAGGCCTAGAAATCTTGATGCCAGAGGGGACCCTAGGACAGCAGGTCACATCTGTCTGGAAGGGAACCGGATTCTCCAGGGCTATATAGTGTAACACTGCAAACCAACTCCTTTTGGGCCAGAAGCGGGCTACCAATATTACTGTGGCTTGATCTTCCTGGATTTTCCTCAGGACCATTGATATAAGGGTAAAAGAGTGGAATGCGTACAGAAGATCTCCTTCCCAACTCTAAGATAGTGCATCCACCCCTTCTGGGTTGTCTCTTGGATCTATGGAGAAGAACCTTGCCACCTTTGTGTTCTTCTGGGTTGCAAACAGATGTATATGCGGAATCCCCCACCTCTGGGTCAGCTGGTGGAACACTTCTGGATTCAATTTCCTGTTATGAATGTTTTAGAAATGAATTCTGAGCAGAAGCTCCCTCTGGTGGTTACAAACGGTACTGAACCATTCAATGAGGATTGGCAATCAGGAA
>JARQOD010000003.1:226641541-226717158 GCA_033576555.1 Oophaga sylvatica | reverse complement strand
CTACCAAAACATAACAGTATCACCGGCCAAACTGAAAATTATATGGTACTCACAGAAGGGAAAAATATGTGGAAAGAAAAAAGTTGTCAGAGTGTCAGAGGATTTTTTTTTTTTTCTGTTTGTTGCATTTTTTTTCCCTCTTTTTCTCTGGGTGCTTAGGAGGATTTTTTTTTTTCTCAATGGAGTTTGCACAGTTGGTCTGGCCGTGTGGATCAGTTGCCATTGAAGTTCGGAGTATTGCTACCTATCTTGCAGGGTTTGCCGGTTGTGGAACCTAGGATCCCCATGCCAGATTTGTTTTTAGGGGATCGAGCTAAATTTCTGAATTTCAAAAATAACTGTAAGTTGTTTTTTTGCCTTAAAACCTAAGTCCTCAGGGAACGCAGCACAGCAGGTTCAAATTGTCATCTCTCTCCTGCACGGCGACCCTCAGGAACTGGGCTTTTTCCCTGACACCTGGGGACCCTGTTTTGAGTAATGTTGATGCATTTTTTTCTGGCTCTGGGGTTATTGTACGATGAACCTAATGTCATGATCAAGCTGAAAAAACCTTGTTGGCATTAAAACGGGATTGAGGGACGCTGAGTTATACTGTCAGAAATTCCGAAAGTGGGCAGTTCTGACCAATGGAATGATGATTCTTTGGCAGCCCTTTTTCGGAAGGGTCTGTCAGAGAATGTAAAAGATGTTATGGTGGGTTTCCCTGCTCCCTCTGGTCTCAATGATTCTATGTCATTGGCGATTCAAATTGACAGATGTTTGCGTGAGCATAGAGGTATGCGTGGAATGGTGTTGCCTTGTGAACCAGCTTCTGAATCCATGCAGTGTGATAGAGTGGCTTTGGGCACAGCGTCATGAGTTTCGAAAACGCAATGGGTTATGTTTCTACTGTGGTGAAGCCTCTCATGCTATTTCAGTCTGCCCTAAGCGGGGAAGACGTTTTGCATGCTCAGTTGTCTTGGGTAGTGTTCAGACTAAATTTCTGTTGACTGTTACCCTGATTTGCTCCCTGTCCACATTTTCTGCTCAGGCTTTTGTTGATTCGGGAGCAGCTATTAACCTGATGGATTTTGATTTTGCTAAACGTGATCATCAGGAGAGTTGCAAATTTTTGGTGCTGTATAATCTGCATGACATTATTGTACTAGGTTTCCCTTTGGTTGCAGTCTCATAATCCTGTTTTGGATTGGAAATCTGTGTCTGTAACCAGTTGGGGCTGCCAATGTGTTAATGCCAACACTCCTGTTTTTTTCTGCCTCTCCCCAGGCTCAAGATGTGCCTGACTTTTTGACTGATTTTTCTGATGTGTTTAGTGAAAGTAAATCTGCATCCTTGCCCCCCATAGGAGCTATGACTGCGCTATTGAATTAGTGCCTGGTAGTAAATTCCCTAAAGGTCGCCTTTTTAACTTGTCTGTACCTGAACATGACGCTATGCGGTCTTATATCAAGGAGTCATTGGAGGAGGGTCATATCAGACCATCCTCTTCACCCTTGGGTGCCGGTTTTTTCTTTGTGGCCAAAAAGGATGGTTCATTAAGGCCGTGTATTGATTATCGTCTCTTGAACAATATCACTGTGAAATATCAATATCCGTTTACCCTTGATTTCTGACCTGTTTTCCAAGCTAAAAGTGCTACTTGGTTTACCAAGCTTGACCTCAGGGGGGCGTATAACCTTATTCGCATTAAGCACGGGGATGAATGGAAAACGGCGTTTAATACCCCAGAGGGGCATTTTGAGTACCTAGTGATGCCCTTTGGGCTCACTAATGCTCCTTCCGTCTTCCAGTCCTTCATGAATGACATTTTCAGGGATTTTGTGGATAAATTTCTGATTGTTTATTTGGATGATATCTTGATTTTTTCCAATGACTGGGACTCTCATGTGAAACATGTTCGGACTGTGTTCCAGATTTTGAGAGAGAATGCTCTGTATGTGAAGGGATCAAAGTGTCTTTTTGGCGTACAGAGGATCTCATTTCTGGGATTCATTTTGTCTCCATCTGTTATTGAAATGGACCCGGTCAAGGTTCAGGCCATCTGTGATTGGGTCCAACCTACTTCATTAAAGGCTCTTCAGAGATTCTTGGGTTTTGCCAATTTTTATCGTAAATTTATTGGTAATTTCTCTGTTATTGTTAAACCATTGACCGATTTGACCAAAAAGGTTCTGATGTGGTGAATTGGCCTCCTGAGGTAGTCTCTGCGTTTCAGGAACTTAAACAGAGATTCACTTCTGCTCCTGTTCTACGGCAAGCCTGATGTTTCTCTGCCATTTCAGGTGGAGGTTGATGCCTCTGAAATTGGGGCAGGTGCTGTTTTGTCCCAAAGAGATCCTGAGACCTCTAAAAGTAACCCTTGTGCTTTTTCTCTTGAAAATTTTCTCCAACTGAACGTAATTATGACGTGGGTAATCGGGAGTTATTGGCCATGAAGTGGGCTTTTGAAGAGTGGAGACATTGGCTGGAGGGAGCCAACATCAGGTGGTGGTCCTCACGGACCATAAGAATCTGGTTTATCTGGAATCAGCCAAGCGATTAATCCTAGACAGGCCAGGAGGGCCTTGTTTTTCACACGTTTTAATTTTGTGGTTTCGTTTCTTCCCGGCACTAAGAATGTTAAGGCGGATGCCCTCTCGAGGAGTTTCCTTGCGGACTCTCCTGAGTTATCTGATCCTGCTGTTATTTTGAAAGAGGGTGTAGTTCTTTCCGCCATCTCTCCCAATTTGAGACTGGCTCTGGAGGGGTGTCAGGAGGATAAACCCGAGCGCTGCCCTGTTGGGAAATTGTTTGTCCCAGACCAGTGGAAGAAGAGTGTGATGTCTGAGATTCATTGTTCCGCGTTGGCCGGTCATCCCGGAATTTTTGGACCAGAGACTTGGTGAGTCGGTCCTTTTGGTGGCCTACTTTGTCTCGTGACGTCAGGGAGTTTGTGCAGTCCTGTGGGACTTGCTCTCGCTCCAAGCCTTGCTCTCGCTCTAGTGGTTTGTTGATGCCATTGCCTGTGCCCAAGAGACCATGACCCATATCTCTATGGATTTTATTTCCGACCTCCCTGTTTCAGAGAATGACCGTTATCTGGGTGATTTGTGATAGGTTTTCCAAGATGATACATCTTGTGCCATTACCTAAGTTGCCTTCCTCCTCCGAATTGGTGCCTTTGTTCCTTCAGCACTTGGTTCGGTTACACGGCATCCTGAGAACATTGTGTCTGACAGAGGAGTCCAGTTTGTTTCCAGATTTTGGAGGACTTTTTGTTCTAAACTTGGTGTTCAATTGTCTTTCTCCTCTGCTTTTCATCCTCAGACCAATGGACAAACTGAGAGAACAAACCAGACATTGGAGACTTATCTGAGATGCTTTGTGTCTGCTGATCAAGATGACTGGGTCTCTTTTTTGCCTTTGGCTGAGTTTGCTCTTAATAATAGGGCAAGCTCTGCCACTTTGATGTCTCCATTTTTCTGCAATTTTGGGTTTCACCCTCGATTTTCTTCGGGACAGACGGAGGCTTCTGTCTGTCCGGTGTTGACTCTGTTGTGGAGCGTATGCAGCAGATTTGGGACCAGGTAGTGGAGAGGTTGTCCCTCTCTCAGGAGAAGGCCCAGCGGTTTGCCAACCGGCATAGGACTGATGGTCCTCGGTTTAAAGTGATGAACTTGGTCTGGTTGTCCTCAAGAAATATCCCTATGAGAGTAGCATCTACTAAGTTTAAGCCTAGGTTCATTGGACCTTATAAGATCATGGAGATTCTTAATCCTGTTTCCTTTCGTTTACTTCTTCCAGGGACATTTAAGATCCATAACGTGTTCCACAAGTCCTTATTGAAGAGGTTTGTCGAGCCAGTGGTTCCTATGGCTGCGCCCCCTGACCCTGTTTTGGTTGAGGGCAATCTGGAGTATGTGGTTGAGAAAATTTTGGATTCTCGTTTTTCTAGACGGAAACTCCAGTATTTGGTTAAGTGGAGAGGTTATGGTCAGGAGGACAATTCTTGGGTGTTTGCTTCGGACATCCATGCTAGGAGACTGATCCATGCATATCACAGAGCTCATCCTGACCGACCTGGTTGCACAAATGAGGGTTCGGTGACCCCTCCTCAAGGGGGGGTACTGTTATGAATGTTTTAGAAATGAATTCTGAGCAGAAGCTCCCTCTGGTGGTTACAAACGGTACTGAACCATTCAATGAGGATTGGCAATCAGGAATCACGGACTGGCTGGAATAAGGGAGGTTTCCCCCCATCATGGTTGCCGGTGATCAATTGTTCTTGTCTCTAACATTGTTTCCTGGTTCACTTGGAAGCTTGCTGAGTCTTGCCTCTTCTCCTGCTCTCAGATAAGATATTTTCTGTTTTTTGTTTTTGTGCTTGCCATTTGCAATTTTCTCTGCATTTCTGTGAGGTTGGCCAGGTTCCCCTCCTCGGGGGGCTTGGGCGCCTCTCGGTTCCTCTGGAGCCACTGTTGTTTGTTCATTTGCCTTTTTCAGTTTTTTCTTTGGCTGCGGCTTAGTTTTGTTACACCAGAGAACTAATTTAGGTGGTAGAGGTCGTGTGATCTCAGGTGTTTTTTGCAATTAGTAGCGTTGTTTTTTTTTTAGTTTTTTTTTTGGATTGCAGTAAGTATCTTTCCTATCCTTTTCTGTCCAGGTAGATTGGGCCCCAGCGTTTGCTCATACTATTTTCTGTCTGTGTCTGTATTTCCTCTTGTCTAACCGCCATTACATGTTTGGGGGCTTCCTATGTTCTTTGGGGATCTGCTCCGGGGCAGATAGCTTTCCTCTTTCTATCTTTAGGTGTAGTTAGCCTTTCAGGCTGTGACGAGGCGTCTAGGACCAACGTAGGAACGCTCCACGGCTGCCTTTAGTTGTGGTGGTTAGTCAGGGTACTGCAATCCAGTAGATCCCAACCTCTCTGGTGTATTGCCGTTTTTGCCTGCTCTCCTCAGCTACCAAAACATAACAGTTTCCACTTGGAGGACCATAGCTTTTCCCTGCTGAGAAAATCTGCTGTTCTGTTTTCAGAGCCTTTCAAGTGCAGTGCCGAAATAGGCCAGGGTCACACTTGCGAGTGTGATGCGAGAAACTCCAGCACTCGGGACCGGTATTTCTATGCAGCTGCACACTCTGGTCCCGAGTGCCAGCGGCAGCGCCAGGTATTGATGCGAGTTTCTCGCATCACACTCACAAGTGTGACCCTGGCCATAGACGGAATGTTCCTTTCCCTCTTTCTGCACGCTGTCCTGCTAGGGACAGGAAAAACACTGAGGGTGAGGTGGAAGGGGGGCTTTTAATCTCTTGTGTGCTTCCTTTCGCTAGAGGATGAGTAGGACTACCTCCTGTTGTGCTGTCATGAGGGACGTCCTGGGGAAAAAAAGGCTTTTTCCTTACCTTGCTGCAGCTTATTGGCATCCTCTTCTTCATCCATTTGAGGTGTGGACATCAGCTGCCGGCCTCTGATTGGATGGTGACTTTAACTATAGGGCCGGCGTCACACTTGCGAGTGTGATGCGAGTAAGTCGCACGACTTTCTCGCATCAACACCCGGCACGGCCGCCCGCTCTCGGACCAGAGTGTGCGGCTGCATGTATTTCTATGCAGCCGCACACTCGGGTCCGAGAGCGGGCAGCCGTGCCGGGTGTTGATGCGAGAAAGTCGTGCGACTTACTCGCATCACACTCGCAAGTGTGACGCCGGCCTTACAGTGGAGGAAGCTGATGGTTTCCTACACGACAATAGATTTTAGCTGAACTTGCGTCTGATGATGCATATTCAGTTATTGAAATGGACGAATCTTGCCCCTGAAGTCCGTTGAGCAGAAGCAAAAAGAGGGGGACACGTACCAGGTTCCATACATCATTAAGGACCGTACTGCCCTGATGGTTTTCAAGAGAAACCACAGCCAGGGATTCCAGCAGTAGTGGCCATGGGTTACTACCATCACAGTTAAATAGAAACTATTTTAGAAGAATCTGGTTGAACTTCTTAAATACATTTTTAGGTAGTGAAGTAGTAATAGAGAACCGCCGATGCATTTTATGAAATCATTGCAGGCTTAAAATGGGATTTACCTATTTTTTAGTGACTAATGATCCATTTATACAAACCAATAATCAGGTAAAATTATTGGCTTATGTAAGCAGGTAGACAATTACCTGCCGAACTAACATAAATGCAAACTAAACTATGACAACCAATTCAGAAATAATGAAGCAGAGCCTCATAAACTTGCTAACCAGAGAATATGTTAGACCCCTAAAAAATAACTTTTATTAATATATTATTAAAAAGTGTAGGACTCATAGGTATTCAACATATCCAAAACAAAAACTGAGTATTTTAGGATCCAGTAGAGTTGATTTCATTATGCCAGACAGGGATGACAGACCTATCACATCCCTAGTCGTCCCTTTCTCTCACCCTACCTTGCAGTGGAGGTTGGCACCCTAGTATTTTTGCAAAATGGTGCCTCCGCTCAACATCGGTGTCCCTGATCGCCCTAGTAGATATCCTATCAGATTCTAACTATACTGTACACAGACACTAAAGAAATGAAAACCTAATATTTTTAGCAAAGATATTTTAATATACGGTATGTCAGGCCCAATTATACACTATGTATGGAATCGTCACCGTATCAATGCTTCAAATTTAGTCTATGCTGAGAGAAAAATAAATATTATCAGAGTTCCTCTGGTTCAATCCCCAGGGGATAAGGAGTCAGGACAAATCAGAGGCTACTTGGTATAAAGCAGATTGTGTACCATACGTTAACCTGTCAGATTTAAACACCATGTGTGGGGCTGTAACCGTATCAATATTTCAGGTTCAGGCTCTAATAGGAAGCAAATCTTCTCTACATCCGTCTGGTTCAGTTCTCAAGAGATATAAGAAGACTTGTCAAAAATGAACCCTATGTCATATGCGTAGCTATCAATTTATCAATATTTTAAATTCAGAGTAAAAAGCAGAAGTTGTTGCTCCAGAGACCCTCAGAATCCAGTGGTCGATTCCCAGGGAGAGGGACTACACAAGCAGCCCTAAGTAACTAGTTTGTAGTTATAAGTGTTGATTGTTGATTTGCATTCTATATTGTTAGATAGCCAGTTGCATTTGTCTAATTTGGGATAGGCAGACAAACTCTGATCTTGCTATACAGAGTTAGTCCTATTAATACTAACATTGAATAATTTGTAGATAGGTGCCTAAGTTTTGTGTTCTCTGTGTCCCCTGGGGATAGGACTAGAAAGAATGAGGTAACCTGGAGCTCCAATTTTGCCATTTTTTATTGAATCAGACACACTAATTATTGGGGCGGCTTGTGTAGTCCTTCTCCTTGGGACTTGGACCACTGGATTCTGAGGGTCTCTGAAGCAACAACTTCTGTTTTTCACTCAATGTAAAATATTGATAAATTGATAGCTCTGCATATGACATATGGTCCATTCTTGACGAGTCTACTTAGATCTGTCTGTTATCCATTGAGGAGTGAACCAAGGGGATGTAGAGAAGACTTGTTTCTTAGTAGTGCCTGAACCTGAAATATTGATACATTTACATCCCCACATATGTTGTTTAAATATAACTGACAAGTCAACGTATGGTACACAGTCTGCTTTATACCAAATTACCTGTGATTTGTCCTTATCCCCTGGGGATTGAACCAGAGGGACTCAGATAATACTTCTTTTTCTCTCAGCATAGTTTAAATTTGAAGCATTGATACGGTGACTGTTCCATATGTAAGATACTGCAGGTACGGGGATGTCGCCACGGATGTGAGGCAGACCAAGAGTTAAAAGTTTATTTAACAATTCAAAAGACTCCACACAGATGAGCAGATGAGGGGTTAAATGCAACAAGCAAAAGGCTAAACAGTCTTTCAAGAAAATAAACAAAGGCAGAAAAACAATTTATCAGTCTGAAGAAGGCTTGATTGAAGGGTCTAATTCTCCAACAGCGGCACATGAAGTCTCTCTCAGATCCCAGTCCACGGAGAGAACACGGTCTCCAAGGCAGGCAACAGAATGATGTAGGGTGAAACGAGGTCCTGCTCTCACCGGTCTTTGTCACAAAGCTCCATCCAACACGAGTCACCGCAGGAACATTACTGCGCTCCTTGGTCAGTCCAATTACTCCTCTCTGAGGCTCAGACCTTCTGCTCAGTTCACCAGGCCTGTATGTGTCAGCGTTTGCCTCTAACCTGTCAGGGGAGTCTCCTCCGGTCACGGAGGCTGGCAGGTCAGCGTCAGTTCGGGGGGCGCTCACAGCGTCAAGACTCTCTGCTCAAGTCCTAAGTCGGCAGGGCTCTCACACTCAGGGACTGGGGCGCAGCTGGCAGCTCACTCTCCTGCGCTCTGCACTTTCCCGCCCGAACTCCTGTCAGCAGCGCCTTTTAACTCCCCCGCCCCTTCTGTCACATGGGAAGGTTGGTCCAGGAACGGTAAGCTTCCCCCCCGAGAACACTGTAAGCTGCGCCGGTGGTTCCGGACATGAGCAGAGGAGGCAACCCCATTCGAGTCCATCCTTCTCTTCATCCCCTTACACATACAGTGTAGACTTGGGCCTGTCACATGATATTTTTTGGCAGATATATTTTAATTTATTTTACATTTCTTCAGTGTCTTTGTATAGTTAGACGGACAAGGTATCTACCAGGGCGATCAGGGACACCGACATTGAGCAGGGGCGCCATTTTGTAAAATACTAGGGTGCCAACGTCTACTGTCAGGTAGGGTAAGAGAAAGGGATGACTAGGCATTTGATAGGTCTATCATCCCAGTCTGGCATAATGAGATCAACCCTACTGGATCCTAAAATACCCTGAGAGTTTTTGTTTTGGATATGTTGAATACCTATGAATCCTAGACTTTTTAATAATATATTAATGAAAGTTATTTTGCACGGGTCTAATGTTTTTTCTGGTTGTCATGTAAACTAAACTAAAAAATTAGTTACAAAGGGGACACCTTTGGTGTGTCCAAGAGCTTGGTGCAGTTATGCAGAGTTAAGGAATCGCTCGCTCTGTCTAGGCATGTTCTGTCTGAAAACTGCGCAGTATGCAAACTGAGGGGGACGTAATGGTGCACCAAGTTCTTGGTCACACAAAGGGTGCGCTGAAGCCCCTCATTTGCATATGCAATATAAATTGTTTTCAAGCCAATTACAACAATGAAACGTATACTGCTTATAGGGGCCAGGTCCCCTATTTAACTAATTTTTTTAGTTTAGTTTGCATCTAAGGGGTACTAGACTTTCTTTAAAACTCCTCATCAGCTGCACATCACCTCATGTAAAGAGGTTATGTGCTGCCAAGAGCATTGTATTCGATGGGCACAGAAGGTTCGTATTAATTATAATTCTTTACCCTTAGACTTTTCGTCTGCCCGTTTAAACAGGCAAGAAAGGCACTGGAATCCATATAGCCCATCACCATCAGCAATCATTTAATGGCCTGGGCTGACCAGTGGAAAAGGGGTATAAGACTCACTATAAAAGCCAATTATCATGCCACCTTACTGGTTTGCCAAGACTAGCCTAGCATGAGATTATCCATTGCATGCTTACAGTAGAATTTTGTGAGAAGGAAACAAAAGGCTCAATACAAATATATTCATTACATAGCGAGAACGACAAACGACAACCTGTGAGATGTTGGCAATATAAAATATATTCTTTATTTGCTGGCAGAAATTCATTGTGCAATACCTAATATCCTATTATATAAGGAATTAAATCGAATAGTCTTATGTACTTTGCCCTGCCGACCTTTTAATCTTCTTTCTCTCTGCTGCAAAAGGATTACTGCAACCTACAGGAGATCACATAGCAGGGATCATACGCACATTCCTCCCATGGAAGCTGGGCGCAAATGTCGTTATTACAGTTCTTGTCTAGATCATGTTATAGGAGTGGTCTCCTCCATGACATTGCTCATGTAGCTGGGTTATTTTGTGAGGGGTGACAAGGACTGTTTTAAGCCCCACACACATCCTGGTTAAAGTATGTCTTAATCTGTATATATATTTACTAGCTATGAACCCGTTCTACGTCCGGGTGGCAAGCATTTTTATAGGTAAATGGTCTCCCATCCTGGTATGTGCTGCCCCCCTCCTATCCTGGTATGTATGGCACCCCTCATCCCTATCCTGGTATGCATGGTACCCCTCATCCCTATCCTGGTATGTATGGTCCCCTCACCCCCACCCAAATCTGGTATGCATGGCACCCCATTCCTCATCCTGGTATGCATGGTCCCCTCACCCCCCAATCATGGTATGCATGGTACCCCCTCATCCCTATTCTTGTATACATGGTACCTGCTCATCCATATACTGGTATTCATGGTTCCCTCACCCCCAATCCTGGTATGCATGGTCCCTCCCACCCAATCCTGGAATGCATGGTCCCCTCACCCCTCAATTCTGGTATGAATGGTCCCCTCACCCCCAATTCTGGTATGCATGGTCCCCCCTCATCCCTATCGTAGGATGTATGGTACCCTTCAACCCCAATCCTGGTATGCATGGTCCCCTCACCCCCCCAATCCTGGTATGCATATCCCCCTCATCCCTATCGTAGGATGTCTGGTACCCCCTCACCCCCAATCCTGGTATACATGGTCCCCTCATCCCCAATCCTGGTATTCATGGTCCCCTCACCCCCCAATCCTGGCATGCATGGTCCCCCCTCATCCCTATCGTAGGATGTATGGTACCCCCTAACCCCCCAATCCTGGTATGCATGGTCCCCTCATCCCCAATCCTGATATACATGGCACCCCTTACCTCCCAATCCTGGTATGCATGGTCCCCTCACCCCCCAATCCTGGTAAGCATGGTCCACCCTCATCCTTATCGTAGGATGTCTGGTGCCCCTCACCCCCCAATCCTGGTATGCATGGTCCCCTCATCCCAATCCTGGTATACCTGGCACCCCTTACCTCCCAATTCTTGTATGCATGGTCCCCTCATCCCCAATCCTGGTATGCATGGTCCCCTCACCCCCCCAATCTTGGAATGCATGGTCCCCTCATCCCCCAATCCTGATGTGCATGGTCCCCTCACCCCCCAATCCTGATATGCATGGTCCCCTCACCCCCCCAATCCTGGTATGCATGGTCCCCTCAGCCCCAATCCTGATATGCATGGTCCCCTCACCCCCAATCCTGATATGTATGGTCCCCTCACCCCAATCCAGATATGCATGGTCCCCTCACCCCCAATCCTGATATGTATGGTCCCCTCAACCCCCAATCCTGATATGCATGGCCCCTCACCCCCCAATCTTGGAATGCATGGTCCCCTCACCCCCTAATCCTGATATGCATGGTCCCCTCACCTCCCAATCCTGGTATGCATGGTCCCCTCACCCCCAATCCTGGTATGCATGGTCCCCTCACCCCCCAATCCTGGTATGCATGGTCCCCCCTCATCCCTATACTTGGATGTATGGTACCCCCTCACCCCCCCAATCCTGGTATGCATGGTCCCTTCATCCCAATCCTGGTATACATGGCACCCCTTACCTCCCAATTCGGGTATGCATGGTCCCTTCATCCCCCAATCCTGGTATGCATGGTCCCCTCACCCCCCCAATCTTGGAATGCATGGTCCCCTCACCCCCCAATCCTGATATGCATGGTCCTCTCACCCCCAATCCTTATATGCATGATCCCCTCACCCCCAATCCTGATATGCATGGTCCTCTCACCTCCAATCCTTATATGCATGATCCCCTCACCCCCCAATCCTGATATGCATGTTCCCCTCACCCCCCAATCCTGATATGCATGGTCCCCTCAGCCCCCAATCCTAATATGCATGTTCCCGTCACCCCCCAATCCTGATATGCATGGGCCCCTCACCCCCCAATTCTGGTATGCATGGTCCCCTCACCCCCCAATCCTGATATGCATGGTCCCCTCACCCCCCAATCCTGATATGCCTGGTCCCCTCACCCCCCAATCCTTATGTGCATGGTCTCCTCATCCCCCAATCCTGGTATGCATGGTCCTCTCACCCCCTATCCTGATTTGTATGGTCCCCCTCACCCCTATTAAACTGCACACATACCCCCCAAAAAAACAAAAAACATTTATACTCACCTTTCTTCCCTGTGCTCCAGGGCCATCCCGTTCTGCCGGAGGCCGGGGAGGAGAGCGGCGCCGGAGTACGCGCAAGCCCATACCGCGCTGTCCGGCGCCATATTGCTTAAGACACACTGTAAATGTGTCTTCAGCAAAATGGCACCGGATAGCGCTATGCGCATGTGCGATTCCGATGCGCACTCCTGGTCTCTTGCCCCGGCGAGAAGAGAAGCGCCGCGGTAACGCTCCTCCCGGTCAGGTAAGTAAGCATGGTGCCGGAGATCACGGTATGCATCCAGTGTCTTTGCGTACTGCGATCTCTGGCGCCATACACAATCCTCACCGCTGGATGCCGTCTTCTGTCTGGAGCCAGACTGCGCAGGCGTGTCGCGCTTGCACAGTCTATAAAGGCTTTGGACAGAGTGACGCTTACAGAGTTATATTATAGATATATATGTTGTAAAGCACCTAATGCTGCTATGTATACAATGTTATTTATCTAATTACTGTTGCATGTATATTGTACATAGGGAAAGTGCAGTATTAAAGTTAGGCCACTAGAGAGGGGTACATTAGCATATATAGGAATAGAAACTTAGTATAGGATAAGAAATAGTTAATTTAGGAGGGGCAACCTGTGGGTAAGCTAGGAAGATTTCCTGTAGTTAGTCAGTAGGGCCTGAGAGGCCGGACAGGGCAGGTGACTAAGTAACGTTGAAGCACTGAGCCCAGTCGTCCAGGGCCGGAGGGCCGAAGGTCACTGACGTGAGAATGCAGGGCAGCACCAGTATGTGGCAGCTAACTACATGGGCTGATGCCCTTTTGTCTGAGGCAAAACGGACAGGGGAACTCCTGAAGATAGTTAGGCTGGCCAAAAGGAACGCTGCGGTATTGGACGTTCCAGTATGACCCATTCTGGAAGAAGTGAAGGAAAGCACAGGGCAAGAAAGGAATGTGCTCTGTGATGATCCCTGTGATGCAACTGTGTCTTAACTGGACGTACTAAGAATGGAACCAAGTAAACTCGTTTTTGTTAAGTTGGAACTGGACTCTGTCTCCCTTTGTTTGAAATCTGCCAGAAGACCGTCCTCAGCAGCTCAAATGGGAACCAGAGGAAATCGAGAGCAGGACAAAAGGTACAGAACAAAGGGGACATTGTGTGTATATGGCAGGAGACCTGGGCGTGATTGAGCAACCGCTGTCAGCCACGACTACGGCCCTGGTTCCCTCTACATTTTCACCAAAGTGTGATCACTAGGGATTTAATCCCTTGTATCCTACTACGTGCTAGAAAGACGTGGCAGATGGATCTCCTGCCACCTCCCCGTCATCTTTTTTTTTTTAGTGTTCCTCATGGACATCCCTAGCATTATGGTGGCACTCAATGCTGCTGGGTAGAGCTCAAAAATACATAGTACTACTTTTCCGAGCACTGCTGCCACTTGTTATCAATTTCTCACCGATTTCGACGATGAACACACTATATTTTTACATGCAGCACATTTGTTGAAGAAGATCCTGTGACTGAATTTTCTTTTCTACTTTATCTTAAAGTGACAAACCTACATTGAACAATGAGTTCAAAAGCCCAGGAAAGATTTAAATTGTACCCAAACATTCATCACACAAAAGTGTGCAAAAAGATAAATATTTTTATTTAAATAGTAGACAAATTACATATATAATCCAGTAAACAGATTCAAATGAGTGAATATATGCTGGTAGACTTAGTGGCAGGACTATCAAATGTACAATAAATGACAATTTAGCACTATATGGCAAATGTGAATTATTGCATATATATGCCAGAAAACAAATTGGGATATAGGAGAGAACGTCAATCACAAAATACAGGGAGTTAACCTAAGACCTCGGACTAACAAAAACCGGTTAAAATGCCTAGTAAAGTATCAGTATTATTGGAAAACCGGTTTCCTGCACAAGGTCAAGGAGAGCGCCCTGGAAGTGTGTAAGTCTTATTAACTAAATAGCATTCCTCAAGTCCCAACCAATCTGACTAGCAATGCACTATACAAGAAATCCTTACCCATGTGGGACCTCGATCAGCCCTGCCTGTGTCCCAACGCGTTTCGCTATACGGGCTTCCTCGGGGGGCTGTGTGGCATATACTATGGCTAGAGAGCTATTTATGCAAGACACATAATTGGGAAAATGCTGAATACACGCCGCCATCTTAATCAGCGCATGCGCAGTGAGTACAAGATCCTTGCCGCGTCATTTCCGGCCATCCCGGAAGCCGGCACGCGTCAGAGCAACAACGGTAACCATAGTTACACCGACGAGCGCCGGAGCCGTGCAGATGCCTTCCAGGACACAGCAGGCGAGCCTCTACTGCGCGTGCGCATAATCTGGCGGACATTTATAATAAGGTCACCAGTGGGCAAAACTAACATACTAATGTGTATCATGATTATGCAACTTAAGAGAAAAAGTAAAAATGGATTGGGCTTAATGCATAGCTCAATCCTAAAGATGTTAAATAAAGTGAAATAACCACATAGTACATTATACAGCTCAAGTTCTCTTCATATTCAAACAGGGTAAAACATCTCATTATGTTTTTTTCCAATTCATGACTCTTGTTACTCATAGATTGATGATGCAAATATGCCGTCTGAAGTCAGAACATCATATGACCATATTTCCTCAAATTGATAACTAATAATAAAGGAAAAAACAGAAAAATTAAAAACACATGCACATAGCAAAAGATAAAAACAAACAGAAACCGAGATACTAGCTCCACTCTTTAGAGGAATGGTGTAAAGGATAATTTTTCATTGAGGCCGTGAGGGGACATGGTGCCAAGCGTAACAATCCAACGGCACTCAAGCTGCGCCAGAGTTCGTTTGAGGTTTCCACCTCTGATGCCACAATGAACCCGTTCAATCCCACGCACCAGTAACCTGGACGGGTTTGAATCATGGTGCAGCCTGAAGTGCCTAGGGATTGTTTTGAGATTCGGAATATCCGTGGATACCCTCGCTGCCACAATGTCCCTGACTTGTTCCCGTAACCTAATGCAAAGCTCTCGGGATGTCAAACCCACGTACACCAAGTTGCATGGGCATGTCGCGTAATACACAACATACCTTGTACTGCACTGCAAGAGATATAGGATAGCTTTGGTATGATACTTCTTGTTATAAATTTTATCTTAAAGTGACATTTATCGGGTGATGCTTTATTTACCAGGCTTTCACATCCATAAGGGTATGTTTACATGGGTTGGATATGCTGCAAATTTTTGCCATCCAGATTTTACGAAAAGGAACTCTGCTGCATCATATTGTACCAACCAGTCAATTTATGCAGCAAATTATCACTGCAAATTTCACCTCTTACAATGCAAAAGGTTAAGGGGCCAACTCATTGTTGCATTTGCGCCTTTTTTTATCTAGTTTTTGGGTGTCAGCAGATATTTTTCTATGTTATCTGAGAGCAGCATAATATAGTGGCTGAGAGTCCAATTCCAGGGATGTATCACTTACTGGACTGAAACTGTGTATCACCCCTCCCACCCCCCCCGATTGGCAGCTTCCTGTGTACAGGGTGTGTGTCGACCCGCCACCACAATTGTGGATTACCAGGGCAATGGGGTACTCAGAGCCGAGCCCGTAGAAGTCTATGGGGATTTTGTCACAGGTAGCTGTGGCTCGGTCTGTGGCCCTGGCGGTCTGGCGTTTGTTGGGGATATATTTACAGGGGGTTGATTTATGTACAGTTCGTGACGCCACCTGTAGTGTTCTGGTAATTAGTACCAGCGCTGCTGTAGATCTCTGAGGGGATGGTGAGGCAGCTAGATGTCGGGTCCCCTACAGGTGGGACTCTTCCCTCAGGTCGGTAGTTAGGTAGGGATTGTGCAGGCATGCAGTAATAACTCAGTCTCACACAGTCAAAGTCTTTCCATACCTTTACTTGCAGAATGGTAAAGCAGGTCCCAGGGAGGCTGATGGGGTTGATGGAGGATGAGCTTTGAGGCAAACGGTTAAGCAAGTTAGGGGCCTCCTTTAACTCCAATGAAGCTGAGTACGACCAGCCTGAAGCGTAGTCCTCTCTATAATTCCAGCTAATCTTTAGCTGTTCTGCCCGATCAGTGTTGTGGTTGGAGCCTTTTTGTGAGAAAGATGATTTCCTATATTGTCGTGCACTGACTCACGGTCCTCACTTCCCTCTGACCCCAGTTACGTACTGACTATTTGGGCTTATCCGCCGCGACCTAGGGTCCGGTAGATTTCTGGTTATATTATCACCTTGCTTGAAACAAAGATGATCCTTCGGTCCCCAGTAACCGGTAGATTCGTGCAGGTATTCTTCACCTATAGCACTTCCTTGCTTTCTTCCACTTTTGCCCTTCGACTTGCTCAGTTCTCAGGAGATATTTCAGCCTGTTTCCAGTGGGGCACAGCTTTGACTAGGCTCGGGTACGTTAAAGTACCTATACTAGACTCCACAATTTGAAGCTGAAGATAGAGCAGAGTCCCTAAGACGTCTTGTCTCTCCTAAGTCTGGACACTGACTCCCCGACTGACACTCCCTTCCACACCCTACTGGGCGTGTTCGAAGGTACATGATGACATGAAGAACACTTAACCTTTACCTCTCCACTCATCCTCCTGGTATTGTGTACCAGGGCTACACATTCCCCCATGGTAAATGACAGCACTCCCGGGCTGTAAAATATAAAGAAGACAGAAAATTTTGTTTATGCATAACAACAAACATTAACTTCTTCCCATTCGGGAGGTGAGAACACCTTGAACGTTACGAACAATAACATTTTACATATAGAAATACAAAAGTATCAAATAGCATTTAATAAATATATATACAAGATACTTGTGAAGGACCCGCACCAAACCTTCAACGTGGGTCCTGGGTGGGCTGCAGGACATCCAAGTGCAGACCTCACTCAGTGCCACACCACACGGGTTTTTGGTTCAGAGGTGAGTCAAGGTTTCATGTGAAACCATTAAGAAGGCACTTTAGTGCAACTATTTACAGGATACAGTTTTTGGGCTGGCTCAGTCCTCAGCCTCTGAGTCCATTGTTAAACGAAGACATTATAGGGAAAAACACATTTATATAAATAGACTTTTCACAATATATTTACATCAATTCGTCATAACTATTGCTGATATCTAATGGGTAATTTCCCTTTTGTGATTCTCTCTGATCTACGTGGTGTAGTTTCAGGTAAATCAATTTGCGATCTGTCTGCACTATGAAACGGTAAACCATAGAACTGCCTTAATCTTTCCATGGATCTGGCAAGCGTACTGATGGCTGGGCGGTGTGAGTCAGCTTCACCAGGAGATCCCATAGTATGGGGCGCTGCTTCCGATGATCCATCTTGAGGTTCTACAGGTTGAGGTGTTGCTAGAAGGGGTAACTCCTGAGCGGGTTCAACTGGCACCACAGGCACAACTGGAGGTAAAACTTCCTCTTGTGGCTTATAAAACTGCAACACTGGAATTATCACAGCATCTCCCAGTCGGGGCCAATCCGCAGGAAAATCTCCCAGATCTGTGTGTATAACCTCTTCCTTTTTCTCTCTTTGATTGAAGACAGGGTTCTTGTCGCAACGTTTCAAGGGTTCCGGACATAGTTTCAAATGGTCTCTAGACACAGTGGTTATTGTTTTTCCTCCGTCTTTACTGACGACACAAACTTTTCCGTTGTCGTACTTAGAATCTTGTATGACGTAGGGTTCTTGCTCCCACTGATTATCCAGTTTGTGCATCTTTCTTTTTCTTTTTAATACTACCTCTCCAGGCATTAAAGGCTTGGCAGGAGCATTTCGGTTGTAAACATCTTCCTGTTTCTCCCGTGCCTTATTAAGACTTTCCTCCACACAGATTTGTACTCTTCTGTATTGCTCTTGCCGATTGACGTCCCAGTTTTCAACAGCGTCGTCTGCCTCCGGTTCTACCACTCCAAGTTCTAGGTCCATTGGTAGTTTTCCAGGCCTTGCTCTCATCAGATAGGCTGGAGTGCAGTTAGTTGAGCTTACAGGTATATGATTATACAAATCAACCAAATCAGGCAGTAAATCCGGCCATCGATTCCTGTCTTCCAACGGTATGGATCTCAACAAGTCAAGGACAATATGGTTCATCTTTTCACAAAGACCGTTGGTTTGAGGGTGATATGGTGTTGTTCTTATTTTCTTGCACCCGTACATATGACAGAATTCCTTGAATAAATCGGCTTCAAAAGCAGGTCCCTGATCGGTTAAGACTTGCTCGGGATACCCATGCGGTCTGCAGAAGCTTGCTTGAAAGGTCTTCGCGGCCGTCACTGCGGTCTGGTCTTTCACTGGAACGACTACCAGAAATCTGGAGTAATGGTCCACCATGGTCAAGGCGTATGAGTATCCAGATCTACTTGGCGACAGTTTGACGTGGTCCAGGGCCACAATCTCCAGGGGACGAGTCGTCCGGATAGGTTGCAGGGGGGCCTTCTGACTACCGTAGTCCTTTCTTCTAAGACCACAGGGTCCACAGTTCCGACACCACCTCTCGATGGAGCTGCGCATCCCTACCCAGTAGAACCGGCATCTCAACAGGGTCTCCAGCTTCCTCCAGCCAAAGTGTCCTGCTTGATCGTGGTACGCTTCCAACACCATAGGGACGTCTGTCTTGGGGACCACTATTTGCCAGACTATTTCATGGGTTCTTGGGGTTGACGTATCTCCTGCACAACTTCTCACGGTACAGGAACAACCTGCTTCTCTCGTTCCACAGGAGCTTGGCGGGCATAGGTGCATCCTTTTCCAAAGAGGAGCCTTCTTGCTTTAACAACTCCTTGATGTGGCTGACCACTGGATCACTGTCCTGAGTCTCTTTCCAGCTGTGATGGGGTAAAGGATTTAATGTTGCACCATTTTGCTTTCTGTGGACTTGATGCTCGTGGACTACCCCATTTCGATGGAACGCGGGTAGCTCAATTTCTTCCAGGTCGTCCGATTCTTCTTCCGTATCAGAGTCATGCGGCATTCGGGACAACGCATCAGCATTAGCATTCTTTCGACCTGCCCGGTACTTGATAGTAAACTGGTAATTGGACAACCGAGCCATCCATCGCTGCTCCATGGCACCCAGCTTGGCGGTTTCCAGGTGCGTTAATGGGTTGTTGTCTGTGTACGCCGTGAACTTATTGGAGGCCAGATAGTGCTTAAATCTTTCAGTAATGGCCCAGACCAGCGCCAGAAACTCCAGCTTGAAGCTGCTATAATTTTCCGGATTCCTCTCCGTTGGCCTGAGTTTTCTGCTAGCATAAGCGATGACTTTTTCTTGGCCATTCTGCTTCTGACTGAGAACTGCTCCCAGCCCTTCATTACTGGCGTCGGTGTACAACAGGAACGGTTGGCTGTAATCAGGATAGGTTAAGATCTCATCACCTGTAAGGATCTCTTTCATCTTTTGGAATGCTTCAGCCTGTTCTTTCCCCCAGTTAAAGGGAGGGTTTCTGCTCTTTAAGGATTGTCCTACCAGGAGGTCCTGTAAAGGAGCTGCCTTCTTCGTGTAATCTTTCACGAATCTCCTGTAGTAACCCGTTAGTCCCAGGAACTGTCGCACTTCCTTAAGGTTCTTCGGCTCCGGCCACTTCTGGATGGCAGTGACTTTCTCTGGGTCCGGCGCTACTCCTTCCGAACTGACGATGTGCCCCAAGTATTGTACCTTCTGCTTGAGTAGATGGCATTTTGAGGGTTTCAACTTCATCCCGTACCTGGACAGGGACTCAAACACTTCTGCCAGGTGCTTCAGATGGTCCTCATATGTCTTGGAATACACGATAACGTCGTCTAGGTATAGCAGCACGGTTTCAAAATTGAGATGTCCCAGACAGTTTTCCATCACTCTCTGAAATGTTCCTGGGGCACTACTGAGTCCAAACGGCATTCTGTCGAACTCACAGAGCCCATTGGGGTGGTGAAAGCCGTTTTCTCACGATCCTCCTCAGCCACAGCCACTTGCCAGTAACCACTAGTCAGATCAAGGGTAGAAAAGTAGTTAGCCGTTTTCAGAGCAGCTAATGATTCCTCTATACGTGGTAGCGGGTATGCATCCTTGTGTGTTATGCGGTTCACCTGCCTGTAATCCACACACATTCTCATACTACCATCTTTCTTTTTAACCAAAACTAGAGGGGCTGCCCAGGGACTACAACTATCCCTTATCACCCCAGCTTTCTTCATATCATTCAACATTTCTTTAGCTTTCTGATAGTGAGCTGGAGGTATGGGCCTATACCGCTCTTTGATGGGAGGATGACTGCCAGTAGGGATATGATGTTGTACTCCCTTAATGATCCCAAAATCAAGTGGATTTTTGCTAAACACTTGGGCGTACTCTTGCACCACCCGTAATACCCCTTGCTTCTGGTGAGCGGGAGTGGTGTCCGTCCCAACATGGAGCTGCTGACACCATTCCGCCACCTGAGTTGCTGGGTCATTGTCCTCCTCTATTTGACAGGAGTCTAAGGACTCAGCCGGGAGAATGGAATTATTGTCGACAGCATGAAGTTTAGCAATAGTTGCATAACGGGGTAAATTTACCTCATCATCTCCCCAATTGAGAAGCCGTACAGGTACTCTCCCATTCACCACTTCTACTACTCCTCTAGCAGTCATAAGTGTAGGTCTATGTTCGGAATGGTGGGGTTCTACTACAGCTTGGTAATTCTGTCCTCTCAGACCTATGGCTGCCCTGCACCAAATGATCATTTCACTCATTGGGGGTATCACAATAGGATTCGAGTCAGTGACCCGTACATTACCAATTTCGCCGTCGGTAAGCTTCGCTTGTTGCTGACACACCAGGGCCCGGATCTCTCTTTGGATGACTCCTCTCTGCCTTGGTCGGGCAATCTCAGCGAGCTGTTGGAGCAAGAACACTACTTCTTCCAAACAATTACCAATAACATTAGTACCCAATATTATATTTAGACCATTCTCCTCATTTACAGTCTTCACTACCAGAAGTCCCTGGTCTTTCAACTCCTCTCTTCCCACCTTTACATCTACACATTTTGTTCCAAGTACTTCTACAGGAAGACCATTAGAAGCATACACGGTAAAGTCAAGGCTCGGGGGTTTAAGATCGTCCATTGACCAGTACTTGGTATATAGGGCATCAGGTATGAGGGTGACTTGAGACCCAGTGTCTAGCAATGCTGGAACAGCAATCCCATCTAAAATAATGGACAGGTAGGGTCGCCCGCCCACATACCTGCGGTTCCAGTCTAGGGGGCCTGGCGGGTATTCTCCTGGGTGTTGGCCCTTGGACCCAGGTTCTGCCCGTTTAAAGGACACTGTGGAGACAAATGACCTTTTCGGTTGCAGCGAAAACAGACGATCTCTCGACGAGAAGGGTGTTGATCAGAGGTTGTTCCTGGGGTGGCGTTGTCCTCCTCCGGGGGGGCGACGTCTTCTTTCTTCTCCGGTGCATCCACGGGACGTCTTCTGGGCAGTCCGCTAGCAAGATTTTTCCTTCCTCTTCTTTCCGCAGTTGCAGGGCACTCATAACAGCAGCCAGATTTTTAGTCAGCTGGCGCACCTCTGAGCGCAGACAGTCCAATTCACTAGGAGATGTCACCTGCGCTTTGGCTTCAGCCACTAGCGGGGAACAGGGGGTTACTGCCGGTTCCGGAGTGACTTCACCCTGATGATGTTGGGTGGCCACCTCAGGTTTGCCCAGGGGCCGCAGCCCTTTTATTGCCATGTCCTTTAGGGCATCAAAGGTAGCATCCGGATGATCTAAGGACCACCAATTTACAGTTCTGCGTTCCTCTGGGGATCTCAATCCCTGTATAAACTGTTCTTTCAACATTTTATTCTCATGGAGAGCATTTAAATTGTTAATTTGCTTGAGTGCTTTCAGGGCTCCTTGCAATCGGCAAGCATAGTCCCGGATGCTGTCACCTGGCTGTTGTGAACAGTGATAGAAGGCCATCCGGAGATCCGTTTCTGTGCGGTCTTCAAATATGGCATTTAGTTTAAGGAAAATCGCAGGTACCGACTCCAGATCAACGGTATCCCAAGTCTCCACTTCCCTCTCAGCAGCGCCAGTTAACTGCCCTATTAACACAGCAGCTTTTTGTTTCTCAGGCATGGAGTACATTTCCAATAGGCTGCTTAACTTCCGCTTGAAGCCTGATAATGTGCCTGGCTCACCGCTGTACTGGGGAAGCCATTTCGCCCCAGGCATATATGGAAGCGTTAGTGGCATGATCGGGACTACCGGACTAGGTGCTGGGCCTGTGCCTCCATCTGGCGCTACAATACCAGACGGTGCGGGATTGAGCCCTCCGGCCGGGGCCGCACTGTCAGCCTGTCGTTGTGACATCCTTGCTCCCCCTTGGTTAAACGGAGCCTACCGGTTTCAGATGCTGCTTCTTCACAGGCACCGCAGTGGGAATAGGACCTTCGTCGCAGGCGCTCTGATGTCAGAGCGTTCACTTCCTGTTGCAGGACCTGCCGCTCTATTTTGCGATGCAATTTGCGATGCGGATTGCAATGCAGATTGTGATGCAGTTTGCTATGCGGATTGCGATGCGGTTTGCGATGCAGATTGCTATGCAGTTCGCTATGCGGTTTGCGATGCAGATTGCTATGCAGTTTGCGATGCGGTTTGCAACGCAGATTGCGATGCGGTTTGCTATGCAGATTGCTATGCAGTTTGCGATGCGGTTTGGGGGCGTGTCCAAGCAACAGCGCGCTTTTTCAGGTCCGCCCACCTTCTTCTCCAGCGCCTGAGGGCGCGAATATGGCGGCAAAATGGCGGATTTTAGCGCCAAAAATAGCAAACAGTCCTTTTTCACAAAAACACTCCACAGGCACACAGGGCTCGCAATGCTGCAAGTTTCGTATCCTGTTCGTGACGCCAAAGTTGTGTCGACCCGCCACCACAATTGTGGATTACCAGGGCAATGGGGTACTCAGAGCCGAGCCCGTAGAAGTCTATGGGGATTTTGTCACAGGTAGCTGTGGCTCGGTCTGTGGCCCTGGCGGTCTGGCGTTTGTTGGGGATATATTTACAGGGGGTTGATTTATGTACAGTTCGTGACGCCACCTGTAGTGTTCTGGTAATTAGTACCAGCGCTGCTGTAGATCTCTGAGGGGATGGTGAGGCAGCTAGATGTCGGGTCCCCTACAGGTGGGACTCTTCCCTCAGGTCGGTAGTTAGGTAGGGATTGTGCAGGCATGCAGTAATAACTCAGTCTCACACAGTCAAAGTCTTTCCATACCTTTACTTGCAGAATGGTAAAGCAGGTCCCAGGGAGGCTGATGGGGTTGATGGAGGATGAGCTTTGAGGCAAACGGTTAAGCAAGTTAGGGGCCTCCTTTAACTCCAATGAAGCTGAGTACGACCAGCCTGAAGCGTAGTCCTCTCTATAATTCCAGCTAATCTTTAGCTGTTCTGCCCGATCAGTGTTGTGGTTGGAGCCTTTTTGTGAGAAAGATGATTTCCTATATTGTCGTGCACTGACTCACGGTCCTCACTTCCCTCTGACCCCAGTTACGTACTGACTATTTGGGCTTATCCGCCGCGACCTAGGGTCCGGTAGATTTCTGGTTATATTATCACCTTGCTTGAAACAAAGATGATCCTTCGGTCCCCAGTAACCGGTAGATTCGTGCAGGTATTCTTCACCTATAGCACTTCCTTGCTTTCTTCCACTTTTGCCCTTCGACTTGCTCAGTTCTCAGGAGATATTTCAGCCTGTTTCCAGTGGGGCACAGCTTTGACTAGGCTCGGGTACGTTAAAGTACCTATACTAGACTCCACAATTTGAAGCTGAAGATAGAGCAGAGTCCCTAAGACGTCTTGTCTCTCCTAAGTCTGGACACTGACTCCCCGACTGACACTCCCTTCCACACCCCTACTGGGCGTGTTCGAAGGTACATGATGACATGAAGAACACTTAACCTTTACCTCTCCACTCATCCTCCTGGTATTGTGTACCAGGGCTACACAGGTGCTTTATGAGCATTCTGCCATTCAGTTGTGGGGTCGGGGTAACAGATTAGCGGGCCTGGCATGTACACGAGACCTAGTCCTAGGCTATGTTCAGATGGCTGTAGATTCTACCATCTAAGAGAATCATGCCTATTATGCAAATTACACTCATCAAACGCTGATCAGAGTTTCATCTGAGTGTCAGCTTAATGTGATCCAGTTGTCTCGGATGAGAAAATTGATGCACACTGCGAGGAGAAAATGGAGAACAAAGTTTCTCCACTCTGAGTCCATGGAAAATCGGACTGCACACAGATGTCATCCAAGTACAGTCTGATGTTTTCCACACATCCATAGATTTGAATGGGTGGATAGCATCTGATTTCAAACTGAAATATCAGCATGAAGCAATTTTTTTCACTAATTCTTGTGTGATAAAACTCTTAAAGTGATAATCTCCTGGTGATAAAACACTGTATTGAACCTACAACACAGCCTAGTAACTGACACATCCCGGTAGTCAGGGTCTCTTGCCCTATATTATGCTGCAGTCAGATTTATAGCAAAACCCTTCAGTTTTAATTTATTCTTTTTTCAAATCTATTTTATATGTGCCTGTCTTTTTTATGTTTGTTAATTTGGGCAGGGTTTGGGGTTGCCAGATGTTTTGGGCAACTGCAACCTTCTGAAAAGTTGCAAAATTTTGAGTGAATATACTCCAAAAAGCAAACAAATTAAAAACACAAATTGGGATTGGTGTGAAAGTCTGCAGTGGAAATATCACGTGTTGATGTTCCCTAAATTTTGTTTTATTACAGACATAATTAAATTTGAATATTTGTCATCATTACATTTCTTGATGTCTTTGATGGGATAAAATCTTACCGCTACTGTGTCCTTAGCATGATCCTTAGGATTAGCAATTTTTGCTACTTTAATAGCCTTTGGGGCCGAGTCATTAAGACTGGTGTTGCGCACGCCAACGTTAATGAATTCCGGACGTAGTATTCGACCAAGCCCTTCATTAAGAGGCATATACACAATGAATTGGGTGCATCTTCTCCGTGGGCTTGCCAAAACTGCTACTCCAGTCGGAGACTAGAGTAGCATTTCTGGCGTAAGAAACACTGGTACGTTTGTTAAATTTGACGATCCATCGCAGCTCATCCCCAGCTCAGACTATTTCGGCAGAGCTGCTTCAAACACCAAAAGTTGCAAGCAACTCCACATTGAAAAGTAGTGACATTTGTACACAAAGTGTTTTACACCAGTGTTTGATGTATCAATCCCTTTGCTTTGAATGCATCTGAGGTCCAGTTATTTCACTCCAAGTTTTCATATTAACAGTTCAAAAGCATTTTGTTTTAGAAATCTTATGTTCCATTTCTCTGTTTTTGCTCCCAGACATGTATGAAAAAAACCTCACAACTGGGTGTTGCCTATTTGGGGTAGGTATGCCTACACAATCTATCACTGTCCAGTCACTGCTGCCAGTCTTAGGCCGGGATCACACATGCGAGAAACACGGCCGAGTCTACATAACTACATGCAGCCAGCCGCTCGCTCCACTCCCGAGTGCCGGCGCCAGAGCTGGGAATTCACATGCGAGACTCGGCCGTGTTTCTCGCATGTGTGATCCCGGCCTTAGACTGTGTCCGGACACACACCTGTTTGACAAGGAACATGGTAACATCCAGCAGTCAATTTAGTCATACATTTCTAGGAGGAAAAGCAGAGAAGCCAGACTGCTGAGCACAGAGCTCTTTGGCTCTAGTGATCCCTAGTTAGGTTCAATCCTCCTATGGCCACATAGATCAGAGTTTGGTTTAGCAGAATCACAGGGCACCCAGATCTACAGACACAAAAAATACATTATCGCACGGACATGTTATGATCATCTAAAACACAGCCGATTTCTTTGGTCGGCATAGAAAAATATTTGATTAGACTGCAGTAGTATAAAAGACTACAAAAAAACAAACAAACAAAACAACCAGGTGGTACAATCATCAGTGGGACTTTAAAGCCTCATTTTTTGCTTTAATCCCATATTTTTAATGTTTGTCATTACAGCTTTTACTGTTAAGAAGATGACAAATTAAAGTGCATTACAATTGTATTGAAATTCTATTTTCATTGGTCATTACATTATCAGATAGAACATTCATTGTCTAAGTCGATAGCCCTGCAGTACAATATCTTTGGAAATTACTGTAAAATATAAGGCAGCTATATATATATATATATATATTACACTGTAGAATTCTAACAATAAATGACAAGAGTATGTGATAAATTAACATCTTTCCACATAAGTGCAATCCCTAACTGGGAACAGACAAGTAAAATTACAGATTATTATATATTCTACTATGAAACGCCAACAAATAGGGCAGATAAATAACGACTCCTATGCTCACATCTCAAAAAAATGCAAGCCTCCTTTAAAAAAAAAAAAATCATCATGTCATATTCAAGTTACTGCTTGGATAATCCTCAAAAGGAGTTGTCCAGGATATTATTTTTCCACTATAGGGTCACAGAGGTTGAAAATAATTTTTGCTAGGTGTGCTCCTACCCACAGTCCCCGAGGTTCAGAATGACTGCTAAAATGATTGTCCAATCACAAGCAAATTTAAAAAATCGTACAATGCGATAAAAAGTTAAAGATGTTAAACTCACCTTTCCAATACCAATGATTTCTCGGTCCCTCCCCCCGTTCTTTCTGCTTCAGCAATGACATGTCGACATAAGACCACTGCAGTCAGTCACTGGCCACAGCTATGGCTGCAACTGTGCTGACCCGCATCCACGACAGTCAATACTATCACAGCTGACACACATGTTAATGCTGCATCACTAAACCCAGTGGGAGAATAGGAAAGCCTTGGCACGGGTGTGTGGATTGGTAAGGCGAGTACACCTTAATTTTTTTGTTTTCTAGCATTCTAAGCAGTTTAAAAAAAAGGTTGCGGTACGACCCCGACACATGGACTATTATCACGTTTCCTCCACAAATACCTAGCATTCATGCTCTGTATGACTCCCTCCCCACCTCTGATTGGCAGCTTTCTGTGCACACTGTGCATAGGCAGAGAGCTGCCAATCAGTGGTGTGGGTGGGGTTATACAGAGCTCGGCATTCAGAGAATTGTGCTTTTGCAGCAGAGAAAACAGTCATTTAATTTCAGGAAGTGACACATCACTGGAATAAGGGTCTCTGCCCCTACTTTATGCTACTCTTAGATAAGGTGGCAAAAAACTGGTAACAGATTTATGTACTTAATCATGACTTGTGACAACTATTATTGTTACCAGGATGGTGCTTAACTCTGTTGTCACCTCCCTGACCTACTCCTGTCGATAGGTCATATACAAAATCTATTAAAGGACGTAACTGAGCATATTTATAATCTAACCCAACCTACAATACTTTAGAATTGTAATACAAGATCATTGTTAGCAGAAATACCGATCTAAATGCCCACCATAAATACCTATTACTAGAAATTAGTGCACTGGGCTGTGAAGGTGGTAATAAATCCAGAAGAGGTCTATTGTGATTAGAGTTATTAGACCCCATCACTTTGTATGACCCAGAATTTAGTGTCATTTTGCTTTCTTTGATCAGTATTGCACTTCATGTGACTACAGACTTTCTTAATGCATTATATTGCATTCAAATCATAGTACTAAAAGGTTTTCATTCTCAGTTTGACCCTACAAAACAGCCATTAAAATGTTTGTTTAGTTACATAATCACATCCTGTTTCTCGGAAGTAAAAGGAGAATAATTAACATAGTTCAGTGTGAACATAGCTGTTGTGGAATGTACTGTATAGTACTGATTACATTCTCACTACATTAAATACAAAAATAAAATTCATTTCAAAAATACTTTGGATGAAGATTTCATATGTTAAAAAGGTGATCCTGCAAATCAGCTTAAGGTCCCCAAGCCCTTACAAGTAATAATCATTGGGCCATGGGAGTTAAACCCCCACAAACTAATTTTAATGGCCTAAACTAAGAAAAGGCTCAGTTTTGTTAAAGGAAATGTATCCTTAGAAAATGATCTATTGTTTACATCATAATTTTATGGTAAATGAAATTTTAAAAATTTTATAAAAAAACCCACAAAAACAAACAGAAATCTTGCAATTTTCAAATCAGCCAATCGGCCTAGTTTAGACTCACTTTGTCTGATTTGCACAGAAGACTTTTCTGCAGCCTCATCATCACAAACAGGATTACACTGAAAGGTAAGTCCTGTATGCACAGTAGATATCACTCTATCCAGTATTCACAGGTGATATTACAGCGCACCTCTTCCTACTCCCTGAACTACCACCTTTGCCCTAATCAGAGCATGCTCTTTGCACACTCCAATAAAACTAAGTAGGGTCTGAGTTACTGGTCTCTTGCAGTTAATATTCATGTGGCTTCCTGAAAGTACAGGAAGAACGAGTTATGCCTAGAGACCACTGTGAAAAAAAAAAAAGATTTACCAAAAAATTTATATAAAAAAATTACTTAAAAAGGAATGTGTCATCAAAAAATTACCTATTAATTAAAAATGAGTTTTTAAGTGCCTTTCTATGTAAATCACTAGCTTGTAGCCAGTTAAAGGGGTATTCTCCAGTTTTCTCTTGATCAGCTCACAACTGCAGTCTCATTCCATCCTGGTTTCTGGCAGGCCGGGCTCTCCAGTGACTGTTCAGGTGAGCTGCAGAACTGTATTAATAGAACTATGAAACTCAGCACAAGTACTGATGCAACAAATTCAGCCATCAGTGGATTTTTCAGAGTCTACACTGCCATCACTGTAGTTACATATAAGCATAATGTACATCTGAACAAGCACACAGCTCCAGCCAGTGAGAGCCATGAATAGAAGACCTGCTTTAAAAGCTGCCAATAGTATGGACTGCTGATTATGCAAGATTTCTAAAAGCAACTTGTCAGGAGTTGAGGGGAAGGTAGGTGTGCAGCTAAATTCTGTATAGAAATCAATGGGCTGGAGAGAGCAGACTTGAATGTTACGGGTTAGACTGCCTTTAAATTCAAGGAGAGGGTTTGTCGGCACTGAATGTACATACCCTTGGCACAGCCTATCATTTAAGTGCACCTTCCCACCTAGTTTCCATCTATCTCTGCCCTTTGTTGGCTCTATGAAGCCAGAGCTGTCAAATAAGAGGGTTAGGTGGGGGAGGGAGTGAAGTCAGGGGGAAAATAAGTAGGTGGTAAGGTGAACTTAAATGTTTAGCCATGCCAAGGGTGCACCAGGCACCTGTACTTGGTTTGAACAGTTATTCTGTGCTTATAAACTCCCTTTATCTACTGCACTCACTTAGCCACACTCTGTTGGTTGATCTCTTTGGAAACTAGCTGTACACCATGTAAGATAAAAGCTCTCATTGCAGGAAAATGACAGCAGATAAAAAATGCAAATCAATTGCAAACATGCTTATTTTCATGCTGTTAAAGGGGTATTCTCATGGTATTAATTTGCTTTAATTAGTTTATGTCAGAGTATATAAAATATATGTATTTTAACTCATTCCCCTGAGTACTTTGCTGCAATAAGATGCTTATTTCTGTTTTTGGGTAATATTAACCTATACTGCCAAAACGGGGTAAGTGATGTCAGAGGGGTGACTTTGGCATCTAAGCAATTAAACTGCACCTAACTGAACCACCCAGAACTTGATGGAATAGAGTCTATCACTTCTTACAGAGCACATTGTAGTAGATTTGCTATCGGCAAGTTCTACATGAGGCACATTCCTATATAAGAACATAGAAGGGTAGATGACTCCAGTAGTGACATACCATAGGCACTGGATTTTCAAAACTAAGGTCATGTCAGGTCTTTTGGTTTTACTCTTGTGAGTATAATAGAGGAGTCTCTGCAGCAAGGTAAAGTATTATTTTTTTAAACTCGTCAATAGCAGATTTACTACTTTTCCAGCATTGACCTCATAAAGGCCTGGAAAATTTAAGGACAATTTGGCACTGGCAAACAGAGTAATATAAAAATCTCTACAGTATCTTTCACTTCTTTGTTGCTGTGACGGGGAGGGCTGGCAGGCACTCCTCCTTGAGTGACAGTTTGGATTCAGTAGCTTCATCCTATATGCTGCTCTGGCCTGCAAGTCTAGTGCTCCTTCTGAAGTCTACACTGTTGTCACATTAATTGCACATATGGATAACAGGACCTTTGAACAAGCACACAGCTCAAGAAAGTGAAAGCAGTGATTAGGAGAACTGGTATCTTGTGAGTTAACCCCTCAGCCTGGACTAAGTACAGCGCACACTTGGCCAGGCCCTGGCGCTTGAGCTCCCTAGCAACAATCTGTACAGCATGCAAACTAAACACTCTCATAACACAAGAATGAAAGCAGATGGACAGCATGAAAAACAATCAAGTTTGCAATTGACTGGCTTTATCTAACTATACCAATTTCATAACTTGGGAATATCCCCTTAAGTTTTGAAAATATACTGCATGTATAATGTATTATATAGCATACATATAATTTCTCTCTCTACATTTGTTCAGAATTTTCATTGTCATTTTATAGTCCAAAACTTTGTCTTTACTTCAGACTTTAAAGGAGTTGTCTCAAGTTTGGTAGCTATTCACCTTTGGCTAGGGGTTGGACCACGGAGATCCCCACTGTGCCCAAGAACTGGGGAGTGTAGTCAATCATGCACACTGCCACACCATTCATTCTTCATGAGAATGCCAAAGACCAACCAAATGCAGCTGTTCAGAGCCCTGCTTCATGAGATTGTTCGGGGTCCCAGTGGTCAGACCCCAGTGATCTAGTCGTTTTCCCTTATCAACTTGATAACTGATAACTTCCAAACTTGAGAGTACCTTTTTAACAAGGACGTTCCAGTCATCAGCTGTTGCAGATGAAACAAGCAGAATAGTCTTCATCTTGACAGCACTTGGCAGCAATTTCTTGTTAAGATAATAAAAATGTAACACTGTCTTGGATGGAAACTTGTAACATGAAGCAAAATTGCTACAGGTTTGTGGGCGAGTCCTTTCCAATGGTAAAACCTATTATTCTTTGTTTTACTTTATATAGTATTGTACCTCAGTCTATTGCACTATATGGACTTTATCCAATACTTGTGTCGCCTTTTTTTGAGCCACATGGCATTTATTCCCAAACAGATCAGCCCCCAGAGAGAACAGCCTTTCTCCAAGGCGTTCCACCTCACAGACTTGTGAACGGAGGTACGGTACATGGGATTTCATGGATACTTCTGTCTTTCATTTACCCTGATAAAAATCTATTAGTGAGAGGATTGGTGGGTCATTATTCAGAAATTGTCACTCATATTACAAAATCCTCTTGTTTCGTTGCTGGGCGATAAATAATATTTTCGTGATTAGTAGTCCCGACAGTGTCACTTGGGTTATAAATTTTTTTTTTAGTCTTTCCTTCTTTTTTATCAAGTATGTAGGATGCCAAGAACATAAAAAGTCCAGATGAGGTGACAGCAATACATGTGAAGTAGAATACTAGATTATATTGACCAGTGATGTCCACCAGCAAACCTGTGGGATAAAAAAAACCAGACATGAGCATTAATTCAGATACTGGTGTATATACAGTGGGCTAAATAAGTATTGAACAAGTCACCAATTTTCTAAGTAAATATATTTCTAAAGGTGCTAGTGACATGAAATTCTTAACAGATGTCAGTAACATGTGTAATCAGAAAGCAATCTTGCCACTTAGTGAAAAATATTATCAACTGGTTCAATTGATGGTCTGTAAAAAAGAGTCTCATTACCAAAATGCCACACAAGAAACATCTCATGGTGGGTAAAACCAGCGAGCTGTCTCAAGACCTTCACAACCTTATTGTTGCAAAACATACTCATCGCATTGGTTACAGAACAATTTCTAAACTACTGAAGGTTCCAGTGAGCAGTGATGGGGCCATAATCTGGAGGTGCAAAGGACATAATTTCACCATAAAACCAGCCATGACCAGGTGCTTCTCGCAAGACTTCAGATAGAGGAGTGAAAAAAAATTATCAGAAGAGTTGCGAGAATGGTGAGGGGTACAAGATTCTGTTGCTCTATACAAAAAGCAGAAACACCTAAATAGCCAGAGTGATATATTCTCTATTTTCTGCAAAGGAATACATTAGGCTCCTCTGTCCTAGAATAGAAGAGTATGACATAATTTTTACTTCCCCTATGGGTTTCCTGAATCACCAAATAAAATTAACATAAAATTGCCTTTTCATTTTTGCCTACCTGCCAGCGGTGGTCCCAACAAGATTGTAACACTTTCCAGTATTGTAAAAAGTCCAAAAGCTGCAGGAAATCGTTTCATGCCAACAATATCCATCAGTACTTGGAATAGAAGTGATCCAATTAAACTCATAGAGATGCCATACAGGACGCAATAAACAATGAGGGCTGAAAAGGACACAAAAGTTGCGCATACTAGGTTGCTAAGTCCATTTGCAATTACTGCTCCACTAAATAGGTAAATCAGCTTGCCAGAAAATATCCGCTGCTGAGACACAAGTCCAGCCACTGGACGTGCAAAAATATTAATAAACCCAATTAAAGAGAGCAAAAGTGCAGATGTTGAATCTTCAAAGCCACTGCTGGTGGCATATGGTACGAAGTAGAAAAGTGGCAAGACCAAGCCTAAAACCAGCCAGGTGACCCCTATTGTGTAAATCTGGTATCTTCTGTGCCGAAGTAGTAGATCAAATGCCATGTATCTTTGTAGGCCTTTACCATGTTCCAATTCTGCAGTGTCATGGTTTACTCCATTGGCTGTTGATGAGGATTCATCCTTCCTAGAGACAGCAGGTGGAGCTTTAACTGGCCTCATCAGTGCACCACAAACGCAACAGTTTAGCAGCACTCCACCAAAGATCATAAAGGAACCTCTCCATCCCATGGACTCCAAAAGGTTCTGGGATGTAATGGGCCAGAGAGCCATGCCTATTGAGGCCCCTGAGGATGCCAAAGCATTGGCCAAAGTCCTATGCTTGATAAAGTAGTATCCAAGTACTGTGACTGCTGCTTGGAAACAAAAACAAAGTCCCAAACCTGTGAGAAAAAAGAAACAAAACAGAATACTTCATTATTTCCTTTAATTAAAAAATGTCTTGAAAATATTAAGATTATTTGGGGGAATTTTCGAATATCAAAGCAAATATAAAAGTGTCAAAATAAGAGTAGAAGGTAATCAAAAAAATGAAGATTTTTCAAAAGCTTAAATAAACCAAACCATAAAACTGTAAAACTGTAGAGGAAAATCTTGCCAAATGTGTTCTGTGAAACATGCAACTTTAATTTGACAGATTGTTATTTGCTGTTCATATGTTTTCTATACATATAATTACATTCTTTTTTCTAAACTGAGAAATGCAGTAAGGCCTCATTCAGACATCTTTGATTTTTCATGCAAAAAACGTTCCGAGTGTCAGAGTTTTTGATCCAATTTTCAATGTTTCGTTAATGTGTCATGTACCCAAAAACATTTGTTCTTTAGATTAACGTCTCATTCAGACGTCTGATTTTCACATATGCATATAACAGTCCAAGTTTCATCATGGTTTGGTCATTGTGTCCGTTATTCCAATGAAATGGACTTGATACCAGGCTGTTTGCGCTCCCGTAGTAGAGTCCAGAAATTCTTAAAATCCAGATAATCCAAAGAAATGATTTTTATTATATATCAAAAACAAAGTACATACAATGCGTTTCGACAATATAGAATGTCTTCCACAGGTCTGTTATAATGAATGTTCCAAAAATGTGGAAAAATATTTGGAGTTGAGAGTCCTCAGTGGTTGATACCTTTTAATGGCTAACTGAAAAGATGGTAACAAATTGCAAGCTTTCGAGACTACTCAGGTCTCTTCATCAGGCTGAACTAATACAAAATCTGAAATGTGGAGAACTTTATAGAAAGTGGTACTGTGCTAAATAGGGTGTGGATCACAAAAGAAAAAAAAAAAAGGAAAAGAAAAAGTAAAGAAAAAGGACTTCCTGATACGCTCATTAGATAGCTGTTATACCAATTTAAAGTCTGCATAAAGACTAAATACAAAAGGAATAATAAAAAATGCATTACCCATATGATAAATAACAGATAATGTATAAAATATACTAATAAATATCATAAAATCGCTGGAGCAATGAAGCAAATGGAAATAATTATATGTGACTATGAAATATAAAATAATTAAAACACATGGGAAAAAATGCACAGTTATAAGAAAGGTACTGATAAAAATAAAGGATAGCTTATTAAATTCTTATATACCCTCGGCACAGTCCCTGAGAACACGTATGAATGGTCACAGGCACAATGCAAAAAAATGGCTTCATGAAACATAGTCTGTCTTGACATTTATGTTTGAAGCACAACAAACAATTTAATATAAAAGTTACACCTGTTGAGCAAATTCCTGAGAATTGTCATAGCCACTGTGAAACTAAATTGCAAAGAATCCTATTGGATCTTTAAAATGGGTACTTTACATCCTGATGGACTAAATGAAGTCATCGAGGGTATATAAGAATTTTTGATAAGCTATCCTTTATTTTTATCAGCACCTTTCTTATAACTGTGCATTTTTTCCCATGTGTTTTAATTATTTTTATATTTCATAGTCACATATAATTATTTGCAGTTGCTTCATTGCTCCAGCGATTTTATGATATTAATATATTTTATACATTATGTGTTATCATATGGGTAATGCATTTTTTATTATTCCTTTTGTATTTAGTCTTTATGCAGACTTTAAATTGGTATAGCAGCTATCTAATGGGCGTATGAGGAACTCCTTTTTCTTTCCTTTTTTTTTTTTTCTTTTGTGATCCACACCCTATTTAGCACAATACCACTTTCTACAAAGTGCTCCACATTTTTGGAACATTCATTATAACATACAGTACAGACCAAAAGTTTGGACACACCTTCTCATTTAAAGATTTTTCTGTATTTTCATGACTATGAAAATTGTAGAATCACACTGAAGGCATCAAAACTATGAATTAACACATGTGGAATTATATACTTAAAAAAGTATGTAACAACTGAAATTATAGAGGAGTACAGAGGTGATGCTCACCAAATGTATAGGTGCTCAGGAGAACAAAGCATATAACTCCAATGGTATACTCCGGCACACAAAAAGAACGGTAGAATGCTTTAGAGTGCAAAAAATAGTCAATATTTATTTCAAGTGGTAAAAGCTCATTAAAGAAAAATAATATCCAAACGGATGTTCATGAATACAGGTACGTGCATACGTGCATAGTTATTACTTTACTTTAATTTGAACCTTTTGGTTACTCTCTGACGTTATATATGTTATATATGTCATATTGCTTATATTGTTCCTTTATATATATGACCCTTAATTGATATAGTATACATTGTCTACTACAAGGGATTTTCTTTTTCTTAATATTTTATTTTCTAATTGAAGGTTCATTTATTATCCACTTAGTCATTCACATGTTAATGTATATCTTATAACCTATTTCCTTTTGCTTTTTACAGCATATCGGTACCGATCCCATGTCCTGACTTTCCTCCTGACATGCGCATTGCATCCTCAGGGACTCGGTTCTTGTCGACTCTCCTTCGGCACTTTCCGGCTCTTTGCACATGCGCACTACGCACTTCACCTTTCCAGCCTTACCCGGAAGTTCTCGGGCTCGGCGTCTGTCGGGCACATATATAGCCACACGCCTGCGATGGCGCATCAGCTCGCAACAGCACATTATGCCGCAGTAGTCATTGGAAGCCGTCCTAATAGATATCCTCACGGTAGAAGGTATGTCACTTAATAACTTTTTTTTCTATACTTTGCTGGATTTACCACTTATGATCGCAGCAGTTACTTATAGCGATTTGTATCATCTCATTATTAACACTATATCTTAGTGGGTTCATATATATATATACTTTTTTTGTTTTAGTGAGTTTATACTCAATTTTTGTTCCCCTGTTCACGTTATTATACGTATATTTCATTTTTCAAGACATGGGATAAGATGATATGTCATTATATGTCTGCCACACACATTTTCATATGGGCCATGTCGCTGATATATATATGTTTCTGTATTTTTGTAATTTCATGTCTATGCATTAGTATTTGAACAAGAACATTTATATTTGTATATACTTATATATCCATTATTTTTTTCTTTTTTTCCATTTATGCCCCAGTATATCGTGTTCTTCTGTACACCAATTCTAGCTGTTGTATATGTTTATTTTGTTCATATTCTTATGTTTTTTGCTCATATACTTGTATCTGTTTTTTTATGTATTTTTGCACAGAGAAAAAAGGTACCACTTGAAAAAGGCATCTTATGCCGAAACGTTGTATGCACGTATGCACGTACCTGTATTCATGAACATCCGGTTGGATATTATACAACTGAAATTATGTCTTATATTCTAGGTTCTTCAAAGTAGCCACCTTTTGCTTTGATGACTGCTTTGCACACTCTTGGCATTCTCTTGATGAGCTTCAAGAGGTAGTCACCGGAAATGGTTTTCACTTCACAGGTGTGCCCTGTCAGGTTTAATAAGTCGGATTTCTGGCCTTATAAATGGGGTTGGGACCATCAGTTGTGTTGTGCAGAAGTCTAGTGGATACACAGCTGATAGTCCTACTGAATAGACTGTTAGAATTTGTATTATGGCAAGAAAAAAGCAGCTAAGTAAAGAAAAACGAGTGGCCATCATTACTTTAAGAAATGAAGGTCAGTCAGTCCGAAAAATTGGGAAAACTTTGAAAGTGTCCCCAAGTGCAGTTGCAAAAACCATCAAACGCTACAAAGAAACTGGTTCACATGAGGACTGCCCCAGGAAAGGAAGACCAAGAGTCACCTCTGCTTCTGAGGATAAGTTTATCCGAGTCACCAGCCTCAGAAATCGCAGGTTTACAGCAGCTCAGATTACAGCAGCAACGAGATCTTGTCCTGAGATCTCGGGAGACGAGATCTCGGGAAGAGATCTCGTTGCCGAGATTTGAATGAGTATGCGGCGGCCATCTTTCCGGAGGCCCCTGGCGGCCATTCTTCAGCACGGCACCGCGTCGCAGCTGCGGGGGGCTTTCCGGCTAGGACGAAATGCTGGCGGAGCCCCACACGCAGCCCAGAGCCCCGCTGCTGCCCCGACACCACCACCGCACCACAGGGAAGCTGCATTGGGACCGCCACCGCCACCGGACTTTTAGGTATGTTGCATCCATAAGACGCACCCCCATTTTCCCCCAAAATTTTTTGGGAAAAAAGTGCGTCTTATGGTCCGAAAAAAACGGTACTTTGTTTTTGATATATAATAAAAATCCTTTCTTTGGATTTACTGGATTTTAAGAATTTCTGGACTCTACTACTACAGGAGCGCAATCAGCCTGGTATCAAGTTCATTTCATTAGTATTCCTATGGTTGCTTGGTTTTAGCCATGCACTAGCTACCATAGACTTGCAGCATACCGATCACAGAAAAAAATCATCTCTGAACATCTAATGGTCCTATAGTGACCTATATGCAAGTATTCAAGACATTTATAAGGTGAGTGTTATCTCATTCACCTATGATTTTATTTTACTCCTACATTTAGATCGATGCGCTTTCTCCCTTTCCTTCCTTTTTATTAGAAACTTTATTCCAATGAGTATTTTATCAGTGATTTCCACATATGGATAAATTAATTAAAACACTTCTCCTACTCATTGCAATGTTAAAACAAATCCTTCAGCAGGTTTGTAGAGCCTAGACTCAGGGGTAGGATTCAGTTGGCTTTTACTGGCTCCAGGTAACCGGTTACTAACATTACCGCCAGTTTCCAGAACCGGCAAGGAGCAGTGCCTTGATCGGTGGCCCGCCAGTTTCAACTGAGTACAGTACAGAAAGCTGCCTACGTCAGCTGCCGGCCTCTTCTGCAATGCATGTGGAGCAAGAAGAGGACGCCGTGGGAGCGCGGAGAGGCAAAAAGAAGGACATTATTACAGGAAGGGGCCAAGATTGGCAACAGTTACTGTATGGGAGCCTGAATATGGAATATAGATTATTGGTTTATGGTGGCAAGTGGCGTACATAACTACAGTAGGGGCAAATTAGGGGACACCATTACTGTTGTATTATATTTTACTAGTCACGGTATGACAGTATTTTTCCCTTGTATGTGGTTCTATTTCCTCACTATTTGGTGTTAATATGTGGTCTGGTCAAGGTATGGCAGTATTTGTCCCTTGTATGTAGTATTTGATCACTGTGGAAATAATATGTGGGCTGGTAATCTGTGGTGTGGTCATGGTGTGGCAGTATTTATCCCTTGTATGTGGTTTTATTTGGGCACTATTTGGCTATGGGCACACGGTGCGTTTTTAATGCGTTTTCACAGCATTTTTTCCGAGCGGAAATGGGCTAAAACGTTATGGAATCCTTATGCAAGCTAATTCAATGACAATCCTGAAGTGTTGTGCACATGATCAGTAAATGCAGTATTTGCAGTGCGTTTTTTTCTGCAGCATGTTAATTCTTTGTGCTGATTTTTAGCATTTTCCACACATTGACTTCAATTGAGTCAGTCAAATCCGCAGCAAAAACGCTGGTATAAAAATGTTTGCAGATTTGCTGAGTTTTTGTTTGCGTTTTTACTGGCTTCCTATGGTGTTTTCCACGCTGTCATCTGTGAGACAGTGTGGAAACACCGGCGCGGTGGTTTTTATCGGCAGCAACACTCGGCGGTCAGAGCACTGCAGGGTCATACTGTCAGATGTGAGCGTGACCCCGCAGCGGTGACCAGCGGTAAAAAGATTACCGCAGGTCAGCAGGTGTGGGCTGATGAGACTACTCCTCCCATCAGGCTGTGTCTGCTGTCACTGATAACAGTGATGGCAGGAGCTGCTGATAGGAGAAGCAGTCTCTTGTCAGCGAACGCCTGTGTTCATTTAAAAAAAAAAAGAAAACTCACGTAAAATTATTACATACATATTCAAATAAAAATAAAAAACCCATTATACTAACCTTAACGCCCAATCCCCGATGCCTGTGTCTCCTATAAAAAAATCAAAATAAACCACCATATACTTTCCTGTCAACCGTAGTCTACATAAGGGCTCATACCCACTTGCGTGAAATACGGACGAGTGCAATCCAATAAAAATCGGATTGCACTCGGACAAATCTTATTCAATAGGTAACATCTCATTTGCAAGTTTTTTCTCAGCCGAAATCGGACTGAGAAAAAAAAAATTGCAGCATGCTGCGTATTGCTGCGATTCTCGGACAAGACTCACCAATACAAGTCAATGAGTGCGAGAAAAAAAATCGAACAGCACTCACACCATGCGAGTGCTATCCGATTTATACGCACGGGTGTCCTTTGAAAAGCCGGCAATTCATGTCCGGCTACTGTAAAATCACACTGACAGCTCACAAAACATTAAATATATATATATATTTCATACAGAGGTAGATAGCAGAATAGCCGATAATTCATTTGTCGGCTTCTGTAAAATCATTACAGAACCCGACAGGATATGAGACATTGAGACATGGTTTACATACAGTAAACCATTGCATATCCATTAGATTTATATATGTCCCTCACTAATAATGTTAGTAGTGTCTGTGTGTAAAATTTTGAAGCTGTAGGTGTTAAATGAAAGGATTAATTCACGGAAAAAACTGGCGTGGGCGATTAATTTTTACGGAAAATCACAAGGTTGTGAAGGGGTTAAGCACAGATAGCACATGAACTGCACACTGATTTTCATGGACCCATACACTTATAATTTTCATACATTACATTGATAAATAAAAATGGACATTTCACTATGATTTTTTTTGCAGATACATGATCCTCAAAAAAAAAGAGAAACAAAACAAACGGTGAACATTCTATAGACTATAATGGTATATCTGTTAAAACCATTGATAGAATGAGTGCGTGAAAAATGGATGTCTGAAAAAAGCCTAAAACAGTATACTTAAATAAACACTGAAATGATTTTGACTCAAATTAGTGGCAGTTCTTCCATCTCTCAGCATTTATTTTTAAAACATATAGGCCCCGAATTAATCAAGACTGGCATTTTATAAGCCAGTTTTGATGAAGTAAGATGTGCCAAATTCACTAAACCCATTCCCGCCCCAGCTGCACCAACTTTTCTTAAAGTCAGAGCCAGCCAGGACTGGCGTGAATACCCCAAAAGTCATTACAAAAAATACACTTTCAAGTTGAGCACAAATTTGGCAACACGTCAAGGAGTTTAATGCCAGAATTCTGGCAAAAAGCATCTTTATGTATGAGGGCCTTAGAATTTATTTCGGTCGGCAGAGGAATATAGTAGCAAGTTAGAAATATAAAGTTGCTGAAAGATACTGTGAGGGCTCATGCTCACTTGCGATGAAATCGGACGAATTCAATCGGATGAAAAAAAAAGAAAAAAAAGCGGACTGAATTCGGACCAATGTTAATCTATGATGATTCATCTGCGTTTTTTTTTCCAGCTCGGTTTGGATCAAGATCGGGCTGGGGAAAAAAAAAAAAAGTCGCACAGCAATCGTACCACGCGAGTGCTGTACGATTTTTACGCACCGGGGTCCTTTCAAAAGCCGGCAATTCATATGCGGCTATACAGTAAAATCACACTGACATGTTAAAATATACAAGATATTTATATATCTATCTATATATACTGTATATCTACATAGAGATATAGATATATGTATATATATATAATATATCTATATCTTATGTAGATATACAGTATATATAGATAGATATACTTCATAGAGATATATATAAGATATATATAGCAGAATAGGCGATAATTCAATTGTTGGCTTCTGTAAAATCATTGCAGAACCCGACAGGATAATACAGTAAGCCATTGCATATCATTTCGATTTAGCTATGTCCCTGACTACTAATGTTGTTAGTGTATGTATGTAAAAATTTGGAGATGTAGGTGTTATCACCTTTGATGTCACAGGCACTGCTCTTGCTGGAACGACACCGCTGAAGGAGGTGTGCATTATTATTTGTCATTTTACAAGGGGGACTACTTATTAGGAGACTATTGCTGTCCACCAAGTGCCATCTAAGATGCATGGACACCTTTATTTGACAGAGGCACCAGAGCCAGGTGTGACTGTAACCTCATCACCATACAGCTTTAGGGTATGTGCATAAGTTGGGTTTTTGCTGCGAATACTAAAGGGTTGACAGGAAAAACACTGCATAAAACACGTGCTTTTTTTTTTTTAACATGTTTTTGCATGCATTTTTTCACTCATTTCAGAAATCTCATTTACTTTGCTGGTACTGTAAGATGCTGCTTTATTTATTTTTTCTAAGGCATGTAAACTCAAAAAAACCCAGTGTCTGAACAAGTCCTTACACTTTAGTGAAGTGCCATAAATATTGCTTATTCTTAAGGGAAAACAGCATCCAGTTGGGAATATGGTTTCCTTGAAAAATATGCAAATCTCTTTCCTGGAAGAGCGCTGTTTCTAGAGTATAACTTCCATCACTAACTAGTAAGTCACGTTTAGTAACTAACTAGTAAAAAACGTTTTCCATTTATCTTAATAATTTCAAAATGTTTGTACTGATTATTTTCATAATTATCTTTTAACTGAAGTCAGAGCGAGATCAATTTTTCTGCTATAGAGCTTCACTCTATAAACAGATATTAGGGCATTAATTATTGGACCTAGCGCAAAATGTAGTTCCCAATGTTAGAAAGTTATGTGATCTGTAAAAAAAAAAAAAAAAAAGCTAAACTATCAATAATGTATGGTGACAGTTTATATTATATGAAAAAAAATAAAAATCTTGTAGTAGAAAAACTCGATTATGAAGAACTCACCTCCAATAAGTCCACCACTTAAGTAAAGGTGAACGATAGTCTGAGAGAAGGAGCTGGTGACCATCCCAATGCCACATAAGAGGCCGCCAACCATTACCGACACTCTGCAGCCAAATTTTTCTACCATAATGCTGCATAACGGACCTGTAGGATAGGAAAATATAAAGAAAATAAGATCTTGTATTGGTGATCGAGACTTCAAAACAACTTATTTGTAAAGTGGATAGAAGTGTCTAGCTAAAAATATTCCAAGGAAAATTTTTATTTAGTAGGTGCCCCTTTAAAATTTTTCCTCATCCTTCTTGTTCCACCAGGTATAATCCCCCAAGGAATGTGCATCTACCTCAGCCCTTAATACTGCATGCGTTGTTTTAGATCCTAAGGATTAAGCAGTTGTTTTCAGCATCATATTTCAAGAACCATAATACTAATAAAAAAAAATGCAGAACTATAAAAGTACACATGAAAGTGGAGGAGGTGGTGTGATGGTGTGGGGTGCTTTGCTGATGAACTGTAGGGGATTTATTCAAAACTGAAGGCATACTGAACCAGCATGACTACTACAGCATCTTGCAGCAGCATGCTATTCCATCCGGTTTTCGTTTAGTTGGACCATCATTTATTTTTCAACAGGACAATGACCCCAAACACACCTCCAGGCTGTGTAAGGGCTATTTGACCAAGAAGGAGAGTGATAGGGTGCTACGCCAGATGACCTGGCCTCCACAGTCACCAGACCTGAACCCAATCGAGATGGTTTGGGGTGAGCTGGACCGCTCACCGCTTCAATTTTGAATAAATCCCCAACAGTGTCACCAGCAAAGCACCCCCACACCATCACACCACCTCCTCCATGCTTCACGGTGGGAACTAGGCATGTAGAGTCCATCCGTTCACCTTTTCTGCGTGCAAAGCAGTAATAAAGCAAAAGGTGGCTACTTTGAAGAACCTAGAATATAAGACATATTTTCAGTTGTTTCACACTTTTTTGTAAAGTGTAATGTATAATTCCACATGTGTTAATTCATAGTTTTGATGCCTTCAGTGTGATTCTACAATTTTCATAGTCATGAAAATACAGAAAAATCTTTGAATGAGAAGGTGTGTCCAAACTTTTGGTCTGTACTGTATATGCTCACACACTGGAGAGGAAAAAATTTATATTTGACTGGAGAGTCAAATATAAAAGTATTGGGTAAGCATCCATATTGGTCGGAGCAGGGCCGGACTGGCCATCTGGCAAATGCCAGAAGGGCCTGTCTGGTCGTGGACTGCCTTGTCTTCTACCCATACTGTTAAGAGTTGTGACGGAGCACCAAGTCGCTGGCTCCGTCACTTACCCCAGCAGGCCACGGGTATCATTAGAAATATTGGTCTTGTAGTAAATCTTGCTTTCCTCCATCCAGGGTGATATTAGTAATATATCCCAACTGGTTCTTGGGGATGGAGACAGCATGGACCTGTGTGATTTCAAATGCCAGGGCTGAAATTCAGCCCCAGTCCGTACCTGGGTCGGAGCCTTCTTCAGTATTGTCAGTATGCCAACTTTAGGCTGGAGTGACACACCACGTCAAAAAAAAAAAATCGGTCCGTTTTTGACGGACAAGAATCACACAAATGTTTCCTGAACATTGCTCCGTCTGTCATCCGATTGGAATGCGAGGATGCGATTTTCTCGCATCTGAGCGTCCATTTGACATCCGTCTGGCGAGATTTTGTCGGCGGCTAGCAAAACCGACATATAGTGGATCCAAATGATAGTTTTTAACTCACAAAAGAAAGAATAATATCCAACTTCATGGAATAGCATGACTGTGTGACAAATAGTAATTAATTATTGTTCTTATAGTTCATATCCACTTTACTGTGAACAGCCACTAATTCTTTTGCGACTAAGTCAAAATTTTCCGAACACCTCGACATTGAAGATGCGCACAGCGTCCTTTAATCCGTCTGGCGAGATTTTGTCGGCGGCTAGCAAAACCGACATATAGTGGATCCAAATGATAGTTTTTAACTCACAAAAGAAAGAATACATATACACACATGGAATACATACATATGTGTGACATATATATATATATATATATATATATATTTATAGTTCATACACTTCTACATAGTATAATAGCCGCTAATTCATTTGCCAGCTTCAGTAAAATCATTACAGAACCCGACATGAAATGACACATGGTTTACATACAGTAAACAATTTTATTTCATGTAGTTTGATATATGGTTTAGATTAACAATTACATGAGTGCATGTGTTCAAAATTTCATACATGTAGGTGTGAATTTAATGTGTAAATTCGTTGGAAAAAAATGCATGGGCTCCCAGGGTATTTTCTCCTCCAGACAGGGAAAGCCAGTGACTGAAGACAGATATTAGTAGCTCTGAGAGGGACCATTGTTTTTGCCCCCCCCCATATTTGGGGGTTTACAGCGGAGTTGGCAGCATTAGCAGCGGTCCCTGGTGTAAACCTGTTAACCCCTTCAGATGGATTGTTGCTTTATTATTTTATTTTTATTACAGGAGAACAAGGGATTCTGAAGGATTACCAGTACAATAAAATATGGTCAAAAACGTTGTATTTCATTAAAATAATTTTAAATTAATGTGTGTGTTTTTTTAACCATTTAATACAATAGGATTAAAAATGGATAGTTGTCTAATTGACAACTCTCCATTATTAACCTGGCTTATTGTCACCTTCCAATAGCAAGATGGCCTTAACCCATTATTAACCCATTAGCCACCGCTACAGGGCAATGGGAATAGATGGGCTAAGTGCCAGAAAAGACGCATCTAATAATAGATGTGCCTTTTCTGGGGTAACTGGGGAAAATGTTAGTAGCCAGGGGGGCTGTTATATTTCGGTAGCTGAGGAGGACAGGAACAACAGCAGGGCAGCCAAACACCTGAGATGTTGGTAACTGATGGGTTGCAGATTCCTAAACTAACGACACAACTAGAGGTAGCCTGCGGACGTTCCTACGTTGATCCTAGACGCCTCGTCACAGCCTGAGAGATAACTACACCTAAAGGCAGAAAGATGAAAGCTATCTGCCCCGGAGCAGATCCCCAAAGAAAATAGGAAAGCCCCCAAACATATAATGGCGGTTAGACAAGATGAAAATACAAACATAGGCAGAAAATAGACTGAGCAAACGCTGGGGCCACAAGCTGACTAAATAGGATAGGACAGGAGAGATTACTTTCTGCAACCCAGAAAACCCTACAAAAATCCAACAATTCTGATTACAAAAATACTGAGATCACACGATCTCGCCACCCACTAAATCAGATCTCAGTGTGAACAAAAACCAAGCCGCAGCCGCTGAAAGAACAGGAAAAAGCAAATGAGCAAATAACAGTGGCTGCAGATAAACTGGAGGAGCTCAAGCCCCAGGAGGGGACCTGGCTGACCTCCACAAAAGTGCAGAAAACAATGCAAAAAGCAAGCACAAAAAGAAAAGCAAAAAATATCTTATCTGAAAGCAGGAGATGCAGGCAAGACTCCAGCAAACTTCCAAATGAACCAGGAACCACAATTGAGACAAGAACAATTGATCACCGGCAACCATCATGGGAGGGAACCTCCCTTATATCAGACCCGTCAGTAAACCCAGATTGCCACTCCTCGCTGAAAGGTTCAGTACTGTCTGCAACCACCAGAGGGAGCCCCTGCTCAGAAACCATCTCTAGCACATTCATAACAGTACCCCCCTTGAGGAGGGGTCACCGAACCCTCACTTGTGCAACCAGGCCGATCAGGATAAGCTCAGTGATAGGCACGGATCAGTCTCATAGCATGGATGTCCGAAGCAAACACCCAAGAATTGTCCTCCTGACCATAACCTCTTCACATAACCAAATACTGGAGTTTCTGTCTAGAAAATCGAGAATCCAATATTTTCCAACCACATACTCCAGATTGCCCTCAACCAAAACAGGGTCAGGAGGAGCTGCCATAGGAACCACTGGCTCGACAAACCTCTTCAATAAGGACTTGTGGAACACGTTATGGATCTTAAATGTCCCTGGAAGAAGCAAACGGAAGGAAACAGGATTAAGAATCTCCAGGATCTTATAAGGTCCAATGAACCTGGCTTAAACTTTGGAGATGCAACCCTCATAGGGATATTTCTTGAGGACAACCAAGTCCCCCACTTTAAACTGAGGACCATCAGTCCTATGCCGGTTGGCAAACCGTTGGGCCTTCTCCTGAGAGAGACACAACCTCTCCACTACCTGTTTCCCCAAATCTGCTGCATTCGCTCCACAACAGAGTCAACACCCGGACAGACAGAAGCCTCTGCCTGTCCCGAAGAAAATCGAGGGTGAAACCCAAAATTGCAGAAAAATGGAGACATCAAGGTGGCAGAGCTAGCCCTATTATTAAGAGCAAACTCAGCCAAAGGCAAAAAAGAGACCCAGTCATCTTGATCAGCAGACACAAAACATCTCAAATAAGTCTCCAAGGTCTGGTTTGTTCTCTCGGTTTGTCCATTGGTCTGAGGATGAAAAGCAGAGGAGAAAGATAATTGAACACCAAGTTTACAACAAAATGTCCTCCAAAATCTGGAAACAAACTGGACTCCTCTGTCAGACACAATGTTCTCCGAAATGCCATGTAACCGAACCACGTGCTGAAGGAACAAAGGCACCAATTCGGAGGAGGAAGGTAACTTAGGTAATGGCACAAGATTTATCATCTTGGAAAACCTATCACAGATTACCCACATAACGGTCATTCTCTGAGAAACAGGGAGGTCGGAAATAAAATCCATAGAGATATGGGTCCATGGCCTCTTGGGCACAGGTAATGGCATTAACAAACCACTAGAGCGAGAGCAAGGCTTGGAGCGAGAGCAAGTCCCACAGGACTGCACAAATTCCCTGACGTCACGAGACAAAGTAGGCCACCAAAAGGACCGACTCACCTAGTCTCTGGTACCAAAATTTCCGGGATGACCAGCCAACGCGGAACAATGAATCTCAGACATCACACTCTTCTTCCACTGTCTGGGACAAACAATTTCCCAATACGGCAGCGCTCAGGTTTATCCTCCTGACACCCTTCCAAGGCCAGTCTCAAATAGGGCGAGAAGGCGGAAAGAACTACACCCTCTTTCAAAATAACAGTAGGATCAGATAATTCAGGAGAGTCCGCAAAGAAACTCCTCGAGAGGGCATCCGCCTTAACATTCTTAGTGCCAGGAAGAAAAGAAACCACAAAATTAAAACGTGTGAAAAACAAGGCCCACCTGGCCTGTCTAGGATTAAGTCGCTTGGCTGATTCGAGATAAACCAGATTCTTTTGGTCCGTGAGGACCACCACCTGATGTTTGGCTCCTTCCAGCCAATGTCTCCACTCTTCAAAGGCCCACTTCATGGCTAATAACTCTCGATTACCCACATCATAATTACGTTCAGTTGGAGAAAATTTTTGAGAGAAAAAGGCACAAGGGTTACTCTTAGAGGTCTCTGGATCTCTTTGGGACAAAACGGCACCTGCCCCAATTTCAGAGGCATCAACCTCCACCTGAAATGGTAGAGAAACATCAGGCTGCCATAGAACAGGAGCAGAAGTGAATCTCTGCTTAAGTTCCTGAAACGCAGAGACTGCCTCAGAAGGCCAATTCACCACATCAGAACCCTTTTTGGTCAAATCAGTCAATGGTTTAACAATACCGGAGAAATTACCAATAAATTTACAATAAAAATTGGCAAAACCCAAAAATCTCTGAAGAGCCTTTAATGAAGTAGGTTGGACCCAATCACAGATGGCTTGAACCTTGACCGGGTCCATTTCAATAACAGATGGAGACAAAATGAATCCCAGAAATGAGACCTTCTGTACGCCAAAAAGACACTTTGATCCCTTCACATACAGTGATTCTCTCTCAAAATCTGGAACACAGTCCGAACATGTTTCACATGAGAGTCCCAGTCATTGGAAAAAATCAAGATATCATCCAAATAAACAACAAGAAAGTTATCCACAAAATCCCTCAAAATATCATTCATGTAGGATTGGAAGACGGAAGGAGCATTAGTGAGCCCAAAGGCCATCACTAGGTACACAAAATGCCCCTCTGGGGTATTAAACGCCGTCTTCCATTCATCCCCGTGCTTAATGCGAATAAGGTTATACGCCCCCGAGGTCAAGCTTGGTAAACCAACTAGCACTTTTCACCCTGGAAAACAGGTCAGAAATCAAGGGTAACGGATATTGATACTTCACAGTGATCTTATTCAAGAGACGATAATCAATACACGGCCTCAATGAACCATCCTTTTTGGCCACAAAGAAAAAACCGGCACCCAAGGGTGAAGAGGATGGTCTGATATGACCCTTCTCCAATGACTCCTTGATATAAGATCGCATAGCATTGTGTTCAGGTACAGACAAGTTAAAAAGGCGACCTTTAGGAAATTTACCACCAGGCACTAATTCAATAGCGCAATCGTAGCTCCTGTGAGGGGGCAAAGATGCAGATTTACTTTCACTAAATACATCCGAAAAATCAGTCAAAAAGTCAGGAACATCCTGAGACTGGGGAGAGGCAGAAAAAACAGGAGTGTCGGCATTAACACATTGGCAGCCCCAACTGGTCACAGACACAGGTTTCCAATCCAAAACAGGATTATGAGACTGTAACCAAGGGAAACCTAGTACAATAATGTCATGCAGATTATACAGCACCAGAAATTTGCAACTCTCCTGATGATCTGTGTTATGTTTCGGTAGCTGAGGAGAGCAGGCAAAAAGGCAATACACCAGAGCAGTTGGAATCTATGAGATTGCAGTACCCTGACTAACCACCACAACTAGAGGCAGCCGTGGAGCGTTCCTACGTTGGTCCTAGACGCCTCGTCACAGCCTGAGAAACTAACTACACCTAAAGACAGAAACAGGAAAGCTATCTGCCCCGGAGCAGAACCCCAAAGATAATAGAAAGCCCCCAAACATGTAATGGCGGTTAGACAAGAGGAAATACTGACACAGAAAGAAAATAGTATGAGCAAACGCTGGGGCCCAAACTATCTAAATAGAAAAGGATAGGAAGGGTACTTACTGCAATCCCAGAAAACCCTGAAAAGCACCAACTCTACTAATTTCAAAATCACCTGAGATCACACGACCTCTACCACCTAAATTAGTTCTCTGGTGTAACAAAATCAAAACAGCAGCCACTGAAAAAACTGGAAAAAGCAAAAGAACAAAACTCAGTGGCTGAACTAAACTGAGAGGGCAGAAGCCCCCGGAGGGGACCCTGAAGGCCCACAAAGAAGTGCAGTACAAAATGCAAAAATATAGCAAAAACACAAAAGAAGCAAAAGTCTTATCTGTAAGCAGGAGATGCAGACATGACACAGCAGGCTACAAGGGAAACTGGAATGAAGGATTCAGACCAGAACAATTGATCACCGGCAACCCTGATGGGAAAATGACTCCCTTATATAAGACCAGTCAGTAACACCTGATTCCCAGTCCTCACAATCTTCACTAGCACCGCTTGTAACCACTAGAGGGAGCCTCTGCTCAGAACTCATCTCAAACCCCATTCACAACAGTACCCCCCCTTGAGGAGGGGTCACCGAACCCTCATTTGAGCAACCAGGTCGGTCAGGATGAGTTCTATGATACGCACGGATAAGTCTCCTAGCATGGATGTCCGAAGCAAACACCCAAGAATTGTCTTCCTGACCATAACCTCTCCATTTAACCAAATACTGGTGTTTCCGTCTAGAAAAACGAGAATCCAATATTTTCTCAACCACATACTCCAGATTGCCCTCAACCAAAACAGGGTCAGGAGGCACCGCAGCAGGAACCACTGGCTCAACAAACCTCTTCAACAAGGACTTGTGGAACACGTTATGATCTTAAATGTCCCTGGAAGAAGCAAACGAAAAGAAACAGGATTAATAATCTCCATGATCTTATAAGGTCCAATGAACCTAGGCTTAAATTTAGGAGATGCTACTCTCATAGGAATATTCTTTGAGGACAACCAGACCAAGTCCCCCACTTTAAACCGAGGACCATCAGTCCTATGCCGGTTAGCAAACCGCTGGGCCTTCTCCTGAGAGAGGGACAACCTCTCCACTACCTGGTCCCAAATCTGTTGCATACGCTCCACAACAGAGTCAACACCTGGACAGACAGAAGCCTCCGTCTGTCCTGAAGAAAATCGAGGGTGAAACCCAGAATTACAGAAAAACGGAGACATCAAAGTGGCAGAGCTAGCCCTATTATTAAGAGCAAACTCAGCCAAAGGCAAAAAAAAGAGACCCAGTCATCCTGATCAGCAGACACAAAGCATCTTAGATAATATGTCTGGTTTGTTCTCTCAGTTTGACCATTGGTCTGAGGATGAAATGCCGAGGAGAAAGACAATTGAACACCCAGTTTAGAACAAAAACTCCTCCAAAATCTGGAAACAAACTGGACTCCTCTGTCAGACACAATGTTCTCAGGAATGCCGTGTAAACGAACCACGTGCTGAAGGAACAACGGCACCAATTCAGAGGAGGAAGGCAACTTAGGTAATGGCACAAGATGTATCATTTTGGAAAACCTATCACAAATTACCCAGATGGTGGTCATTCTCTGAGAAACAGGAAGATCGGAAATGAAATCCATAGAGATATGGGTCCATGGTCTTTTGGGCACAGGCAATGGCATCAACAAACCACTAGAGCGAGAGCAAGGCTTGGAGCGAGAGCAAGTCCCGCAGGACTGCACAAATTCCCTGACATCACGAGACAAGGTAGGCCACCAAAAGGACCGACTAACCAAGTCTCTGGTACCAAAAATTCCGGGATGCCCAGCCAATGCGGAACAATGAATCTCAGACATCACACTCTTTTTCCATTGGTCCGGGACAAACAATTTTCCAACAGGGCAGCGCTCGGGCCTATCCTCCTGACACCCCTCCAGAGCAAGTCTCAAATTGGGCGAGATGGCGGAAAGAACTACACCCTCTTTCAAAATAACAGAAGGATCAGATAACTCAGGAGAGTCCCAAGGAAACTCCTCGAGAGGGCATCCGCCTTAACATTCTTAGTGCCAGGAAGAAAGGAAACCACAAAATTAAAACGTGTGAAAAACAAGGCCCACCTGGCCTGTCTAGGATTGAGTCGCTTGGCAGATTCCAGATAGACCAGATTCTTATGGTCCTTAAGGACCACCACCTGATGTTTGGCTCCCTCCAGCCAATGTCTCCACTCTTCAAAAGCCCACTTCATGGCCAACAACTCCCGATTACCCACGTCATAATTACGTTCAGTAGGAGAAAATTTTCGAGAGAAAAAGGCACAAGGGTTACTTTTAGAGGTCTCTGGATCTTTTTGGGACAAAACGGCACCTGCCCCAATTTCAGAGGCATCAACCTCCACCTGAAATGGCAGAGAAACATCAGGCTGCCGTAGAACAGGAGCAGAAGTGAATCTCTTCTTAAGTTCCTGAAATGCAGAGACTGCCTCAGGAGGCCAATTCACCACATCAGAACCCTTTCTGGTCAAATCAGTTAATGGTTTAACAATAACCGAGAAATTACCAATAAATTTACGATAAAAATTGGCAAAACCCAAAAATCTCTGAAGAGCCTTTAATGAAGTAGGTTGGACCCAATCACAGATGGCCTGAACCTTGACTGGGTCCATTTCAATAACAGATGGGGACAAAATGAATCCCAGAAATGAGATCCTCTGTACGCCAAAAAGACACTTTGATCCCTTCACATACAGAGCATTCTCTCTCAAAATCTGGAATACAGTTCGAACATGTTTCACATGAGAGTCCCAGTCATTAGGAAAAATCAAGATATCATCCAAATAAACAATCAGAAATTTATCCACAAAATCCCTGAAAATGTCATTCATGAAGGACTGGAAGACGGAAGGAGCATTAGTGAGCCCAAAGGGCATCACTAGGTACTCAAAATGCCCTTCAGGGGTATTGAATGCCGTCTTCCATTCATCCCCATGCTTAATGCGAATAAGGTTATACCCCCCCTGAGGTCAAGCTTGGTAAACCAAGTAGCGTTTTTCACCCTGGAAAACAGGTCAGAAATCAAGGGTAACGGGTATTGATATTTCACAGTAATATTGTTCAAGAGACGATAATCAATACACGGCCTTAATGAACCATCTTTTTTGGCCACAAAGAAAAAACCGGCACCTAAGGGTGAAGAGGATGGTCTGATATGACCCTTCTCCAATGATTCCTTGATATAAGACCGCATAGCGTCATGTTCAGGTACAGACAAGTTAAAAAGGCGACCTTTAGGGGAATTTACTACCCGGCACTAATTCAATAGCGCAGTCATAGCTCCTGTGGGAGGCAAGGATGCAGATTTACTTTCGCTAAACACATCAGAAAAATCAAACAAAAAGTCAGGAACATCCTGAGCCTGGGGGAGGCAGAAAAAACAGGAGTGTTGGTATTAACACATTGGCTGCCCCAACTGGTTACAGACACAGATTTCCAATCCAAAACAGGATTATGAGACTGTAACCAAGGGAAACCCAGCACGATAATGTCATGCAGATTATATAGAACCAAAAATTTGCAGCACTCCTGGTGATCAGGTTCAACCCTCATTATCACCTGAGTAGAAAACTGGGGTTTATTCTCAGCCAAAGGGGTAGAATCGATCCCCAGTAGGGGAATAGACTTCTGTAGGGGTATCAAGGAAAACCCACAACGTTTAGCAAAATCATAATCCATCAGGTTAATAGCTGCGCCAGAATCAACGAAAGCCTGAGCAGAAAATGAGGACAGAGAGCATATCAGAGTGACAGTTAATAAAAACTTAGTCTGAACACTACCCAAGACAACTGAGCGTGCAAAACGTCTTCCCCGCTTAGGGCAGACTGAAATAGCATGAGAGGCATCACCACAGTAGAAACATAACCCATTGCGCCTTCGAAACTCATGACGCTGTGCCCCAGACACCACTCTATCACACTGCATGGGTTCAGAAGCTGCTCACAAGGCAACACCATTCCACGCATACTTCTCCGCTCACGCAAACGTCTGTCAATTTGAATCGCTAATGACATAGAATCATTGAGACCAGAGGGGACAGGGAATCCCACCATAACATCCTTTACATTATCTGACAGACCCTTCCGGAAAAGGGCCGCCAAAGCGTCGTCATTCCATTTGGTCAGGACTGCCCACCTACGGAATCTCTGACAGTATAACTCAGCGTCATCAAGCCCCTGATTTAATGCCAACAAGGTTTTTTCAGCTTGATCAGTGACATTAGGCTCATCGTACAATAACCCCAAAGCCTGAAAAAACGCATCAACATCACTCAAAACAGATCCCCAGGTATCAGGGAAAAAGCCCAATCCTGAGGATCGCCGCGCAGGAAGAGAGATGATAATTTGAACCTCTGCGCTGCGTTTCCTGAGGACTTAGATTTTAAGGCAAAAAACAATTTACAATTATTTTTGAAATTCTGAAACTTAGCTCGATCCCCCAAAAACAAATCTGGCATGGGAATCCTAGGTTCCAAAACAGGCAACCTAGCAAGATATGCAGCAATAGGGCCGGTGTCACACACAAACCACAAAAAATCGGTCCGTTTTAGACGGTCGATTGTCGGATCAAAATGCAAACATCACACATGCTTCTGGCATCCCGATTTTCCTTCAAAGATGCGATTTAATCGCATGTGTGTGTACCTTGTAACATCCGATTTCATCCGACTTGCGAGATTTTCTCGCAGGCTTGCAAAACTGACATATAATGGATCAAAAAGAATAGTATTTCAATCACAAAAAAAAGAATAGATATATACACATAGAACACATATATTATATATATATATATACACATGTCATTGTGACATGTATATATACATATATTTATAGTTCCTAGACTTCTACATACTGTTATAGCCGCTAATTCAATTGCCGGCTTCAGTGAAATCACAGAAGCCGACATGAAATGATACATTGTTTCCACACATTTAACCATGTAATTTCATGTATTTTTATATATGTTTGAAACATACAATTACATGAGTATATGTGTGCTAAATTTCAGACATGTAGGGGTTAATTAAAGGTGTAAATTCGTTGAAAAAAAATGCGTGCGCTCCCGCTGTATTTTCTCCACCAGACAGACAAAGCAAAGCGAGTGGGGGCAGATAATAATAGCCTAGGGAGGGTACATTTTTTTTGTGCCCCCCTGGCTACTAACATCTGCCCCCAGACACCCCAGAAAGGGCAAAATCTATAATTAGATTCGCCCTTTCTGGCACTTTGCCCGTCTATTCCCATTGCCCTGTAGCGGTGGCGAATGGGTTAATCTCACCTTACTGTCACCTTAGTATTGAAAGGTGACCTTAAGGCAGGTTAATAATTGATAGCTGTCAATTAGACAACTATCAATTATTAATCCAATTGTATGAAAAAAAAAATCAAACACACACAGTTTAATAAAAAATAAGTTTAATTAAATAATCAAAACAGTTTTTGACCATATTTTATTTTCCTGCTAAAAACCATTTCCTGTAATAAAAATAAAATAAAAAGCAAAATTATACTTACCAATCCGATGTACAGTCAGGTCCCACGGTGTAATCCATCAAAAAGGGGTTAACAGGTTACAGGTCGCAGAGAGCTAATAATGCTGTCTCAGACCTGTATTCCCCTGAATGAATAAGTTCCTCTCCCAGCGAAAGTAGAGGAATAGATTCATGAATGGAGCTTAATTGATTTATTGCCAATTTAACTGTAGTGACCTGACCTAAAGGGAAAGTGGACACAATCAATTAAGCTTCATTCATGAAACACATCCTCTCCTGTCACCAGGAGAGGAACTTATTCATTCATGAGCTTTGAGCTGAGCATGCAGGATACTTCACTGCTTGCTCAAAGCTAGTTAACCCTTTGTGAAGGATTACAGCGTGGGACGTGACAGATCAGCGGAATAGGTAAGAATAATGTTGTTTTATTTTTTTTTCTTTATTTTAGGAGATCAATGGCTTCGCACAGATTAAGTGTAAAATAAAATATGGTCAAAAAAATGTGTTTTTATTTCATAAAATTATTTATTCTTAAAGTGTGTGTGTGTTTTTTTATTTACTTCAATAGGATTAATAATTGATAGTTGTCTAATTGACAGCTATCAATTATTAACCTGCCTTAAGGTCACCTTTCAATAGCAAGGTGACAGTAAGGTGAGATTATTAACCCATTCGCCACCGCTACAGGGCAATGGGAATAGACGGGCAAAGTGCCAAAAAGGGCAATCTAATTATAGATTTGCCCTTTCTGGGTTCTGGGGGCAGATGTTAGTAGCCAGGGGGGCACAAAAAAATGTACCCTCCCTAGGCTATTATTATCTGCCCCCACTCGCTTTGCTTTGTCTGTCTGGTGGAGAAAATACAGCGGGAGCCCACGCATTTTTTTTCAACGAAATTACACCTTTAATTAACCCCTACATGTCTGAAATTTTGCACAAATACACTCATGTAATTGTATGTTTCAAACATATATAAAAATACATGAAATTACATGGTTAAATGTGTGGAAACAATGTATCATTTCATGTCGCTTCTGTGATTTCACAAAAACCCGCAATTGAATTAGCGGCTATTACAGTATGTAGAAGTCTAGGAACTATAAATATATGTATATGTACATGTCACAATGACATGTAATATATTATATATATATAATATATATGTGTTCTATGTGTATATATCTATCTTTCTAGTCTTTATTAAAGCTGTCAGTGTGATTTTACAGTATAGCCGGGGATGAATTGCCGGCTTTTCTAAAGGACACCGATGCGATTTCATCGCAAGTCCACACAGTGTGGTCCGTTTGTAATCAGATTTTTCATCGCTCCCATAGACTTGCATTGGCGATTGTCGACCGACAATCGGTGACAATCGCAGCATGCTGCGATTGTACACGGACGTTTAAAACGGACCACAAAAAATCTGATACTGGGAGCTGCTCCATAGATTAACATAGGTCCGACTGCAATTCGATTTTTCATCGCATTGCAGTCGTCCGATTCTGTCGCCAGTGTGACGCCGGCCATACTCTGAACCTCAGTGGCAAGCTGATCCACACGCCAGACAACCGTGCAAACTCCATTGGAGAAAAGATCCTCCCCAGCACCCAGAGATACAGAGGGAAAAAAAAAAAAAAATGCAACAAACAGAAAAATATCTCTGACAACTCTGACAACCTTTTTTCTTTCACAATATTTTTCCCCTTCTGTGAGTACCATACAATTTTCAATTTTTTAGGCCGGTGATACTGTTATGTTTCGGTAGCTGAGGAGAGCAGGCAAAAAGGCAATACACCAGAGCAGTTGGAATCTATGAGATTGCAGTACCCTGACTAACCACCACAACTAGAGGCAGCCGTGGAGCGTTCCTACGTTGGTCCAGACGCCTCGTCACAGCCTGAGAAACTAACTACACCTAAAGACAGAAACAGGAAAGCTATCTGCCCCGGAGCAGAACCCCAAAGATAATAGAAAGCCCCCAAACATGTAATGGCGGTTAGACAAGAGGAAATACTGACACAGAAAGAAAATAGTATGAGCAAACGCTGGGGCCCAAACTATCTAAATAAAAAGGATAGGAAGGGTACTTACTGCAATCCCAGAAAACCCGAAAAGCACCAACTCTACTAATTTCAAAATCACCGAGATCACACGACCTCTACCACCTAAATTGTTCTCTGGTGTAACAAAATCAAAACAGCAGCCACTGAAAAAACTGGAAAAAGCAAAAGAACAAAACTCAGTGGCTGAACTAAACTGAGAGGGCAAAGCCCCCGGAGGGGACCCTGAAGGCCCACAAAGAAGTGCAGTACAAAATGCAAAAATATAGCAAAAACACAAAAGAAGCAAAAGTCTTATCTGTAAGCAGGAGATGCAGACACGACACAGCAGGCTACAAGGGAAACTGGAATGAAGGATTCAGACCAAACAATTGATCACCCGCAACCCTGATGGGAAAATGACTCCCTTATATAAGACCAGTCAGTAACACCTGATTCCCAGTCCTCACAATCTTCACTAGCACCGCTTGTAACCACCAGAGGGAGCCTCTGCTCAGAACTCATCTCAAACCCATTCACAACAGATCTGGTTCAACCCTCATTATCACCTGAGTAGAAAATGGGGTTTATTCTCCGCCAAAGGGGTAGAATCAATGCCCAGTAGGGGAATAGACTTCCGCAGGGGTATCATGGGAAACCCACAACGTTTGGCAAAGTCAAAATCTATCAGGTTAATAGCTGCTCCTGAATCAACAAAAGCCTGAGCAGAAAATGTGGACAGGGAGCAAATCAAGTACACCGTCAACAGAAATTTAGTCTGAACACTACCCAAGACAACTGAGTGTGCAAAACGCTTCCCTGCTTAGGGCAGACTGAAAATAGCATGAGAGGCATCACCACAGTAAAACATAACCCATTGCGCTTTCGAAACTCATGACGCTGAGCCCCAGAAGTCACTATCACACTGCATGGGCTCAGAAGCGGGCTCACAAGGCAACACTATCTCACGCATACCTCTGCGCTCACGCAAACGTCTGTCAATTTGAATAGCCAATGACATAGAATCATTGAGACCAGAGGGAGCAGGGAATCCCACCATAACATCCTTTACATTCTCTGATACCCCTTCCGAAAAAGGGCCGCCAGAGCATCATCATTCCATTTGGTCAGGACTGCCCACTTTGGAATTTCTGACAGTACAACTCAGCGTCTTCAAGACTCTGATTTAATGCCAACAAGGTTTTTTCAGCTTGATCAGTGACATTAGGTTCATCGTACAATAACCCCAGAGCCAGAAAAAATGCATCAATATCATTCAAAACAGGATCCCCAGGTGTCAGGGAAAAAGCCCAATCCTGAGGATCGCCACGCAGGAGGAGATGACAATTTGAACCTGCTGTGCTGCGTTACCTGAGGACTTAGGCTTTAAGACAAAAAACCAACTTACAGTTATTTTGAAATTCATAAATTTAGCCCGATCCCCCAAAAACAAATCTGGCATGGGAATCCTAGGTTCCATAACCGGCAACCCAGCAAGATAGGTAGCAATACTCCGAACCTCAGTGGCAAGCTGATCCACACGGCCAGACAACTGTGCAAACTCCATTGAAGAAAAAAAAATCCTCCTCAGCACCCAGAGAAAAAGAGGGAAAAAATGCAACAGACAGAAAAAAAAAAATCTCTGACAACTTTTTCTTTCCACACTATTTTTCCCTTCTGTGTAGTACCATATAATTTCAGTTATGGCCGGTGATACTGTTATGTTTCGGTAGCTGAGGAGGACAGGAACAACAGCAGGGCAGCCGAACACCTGAGATGTTGGTAACTGATGAGTTGCAGATTCCTAAACTAACGACACAACTAGAGGTAGCCGTGGAGCGTTCCTACGTTGATCCTAGATGCCTCGTCACAGCCTGAAGATAACTACACCTAAAGGCAGAAAGATGAAAGCTATCTGCCCCGGAGCAGATCCCCAAAGAAAATAGGAAGCCCCCAAACATATAATTGGCGTTAGACAAGATGAAAATACAAACATAGGCAGAAAATAGACTGAGCAAACGCTGGGGCCACAAGCTGACTAAATAGGATAGGACAGGAGAGATTACTTTCTGCAACCCAGAAAACCCTACAAAAATCCAACAATTCTGATTACAAAAATACTGAGATCACACGATCTCGCCACCCACTAAATCAGATCTCAGTGTGAACAAAACCAAGCCTGTGAGGAGCTCAGGCCACAGGAGGGGACCTGGCTGACCTCCACAAAAGTGCAGAAAACAATGCAAAAAGCAAGCACAAAAAGAAAAGCAAAAAATATCTTATCTGAAAGCAGGAGATGCGGCAAGACTCCAGCAAACTTCCAAATGAACCAGGAACCACAATTGAGACAAGAACAATTGATCACCGGCAACCATCATGGGAGGGAACCTCCCTTATATCAGACCCGTCGTAAACCCAGATTGCCACTCCTCGCTGAAAGGTTCAGTACTGTCTGCAACCACCAGAGGGAGCCCCTGCTCAGAAACCATCTTCAGCACATTCATAACAGGGGGCCCAAAAACAATGTTTTTTTTTATTGTACTGGTAATCCTTCAGAATCCCTTGTTCTCCTGTAATAAAAATAAAAAAATAAAGCAACAATCCATCTGAAGGGGTTAACAGGTTTACACCAGGGACCGCTGCTAATGCTGCCAACTCCGCTGTAAACCCCCGAATATGGGGGGGCAAAAACAATGGTCCCTCTCAGGGCTACTAATATCTGTCTTCAGTCACTGGCTTTCCCTGTCTGGAGGAGAAAAATACCCTGGGAGCCCATGCATTTTTTTCCAACAAATTTACACATTAAATTCACACCTACATGTCTGAAATTTTGCACACATGCACTCATGTAATTGTTAATCAAAACCATATATCAAACTACATGAAATGACATGGTTTACTGTATGTAAACCATGTGTCATTTCATGTCGGGTTCTGTAATGATTTTTACAGAAGCCGGCAATTGAATTAGCGGCTATTATAACTATGTAGAAATGTATGAACTATAAAATATATGTATATATATATATATATATATATATACACAGTACAGACCAAAAGTTTGGACACACCTTCTCATTCAAAGATTCTTCTGTATTTTCATGACTATGAAAATTGTAGAATCACACTGAAAGCATCAAAACTATGAATTAACACATGTGGAATTATACATTACACTTTACAAAAAAGTGTGAAACAACTGAAAATATGTCTTAAATTCTTGGTTCTTCAAAGTAGTCACCTTTTGCTTTGATTACTGCTTCGCACACATGAAAGGTGAACGGATGGACTCTACATGCCTGGTTCCCACCGTGAAGCATGGAGGAGGAGGTGTGATGGTGTGGGGGTGCTTTGCTGGTGACACTGTTGGGATTTATTCAAAATTGAAATGTGAGCGGTCCAGCTCACCCCAAACCATCTCGTTTGGGGTTCAGGTCTGGTGACTGTGGAGGCCAGGTCATCTGGCGTAGCACCCCAACACTCTCCTTCTTGGTCAAATAGCCCTTACACAGCCTGGAGGTGTGTTTGGGGTTATTGTCCTGTTGAAAAATAAATGATGGTCCAACTAAATGCAAGCTAGATGGAATAGCATGCCGCTGCAAGATGCTGTGGTAGCCATGCTGGTTAAGTATGCCTTCAATTTGAATAAATCCCCAACAGTGTCACCAGCAAAGCACCCCCACACCATCACACCTCCTCCTCCATGCTTCATGGTGGGAACTAGGCATGTAGAGTTCATCCGTTACCTTTTCTGCGTGCAAAGCAGTAATCAAAGCAAAAAGGTGACTGCTTTGAAGAACCTAGAATATAAGACATATTTTCAGTTGTTTCACACTTTTTTGTTAAGTGTAATGTATAATTCCACATGTGTTCATGTGTTAATTCATAGTTTTGATGCCTTCAGTGTGATTCTACAATTTTCACAGTCATGAAAATACAGAAAAATCATTGAATGAGAAGGTTGTGTCCAAACTTTTGGTCTGTACTGTATGTCACAATGCCGTGTATATATATATATTAGTATATATATATAATACATATATATATAATAAAATATATATATAAATACACACCACACACATATGTATTCTTTCTTTTGTGAGTTAAAAACTATCATTTGGATCCATTATATGTCGGTTTTGCTAGCCGCCGACAAAATCTCGCCAGACGGATGTCAAACGGATGCTCAGATGTGAGAAAATCCCATCCTCGCATTCCAATCGGATGACAGACGGATCAATGTTCAGGAAACATTTGTGCGATTCTCGTCCGTCAAAAACGGACCGATTTTTTTGACGTTGTGTGTGACTCCAGCCTTAGGTTGATCAGTGTAGTGAGACCATTAACCTTACAGATCAGTGTGCAGATCAAAGCCTGATATAAAATCATTACGTAATGGCAACAATACCTACAAGGCTCTTGAGGTGTTCCTCTATCCATTTGTTTCCTCTCCGCCCACAATACCCATATTGCCATATACTGTCAATTTACAAAATTTTATTTTTTTTGTAGTTCGCAATTAAAAAAAAATGTGTTGGAGAGAGATTTTTTATACCTTTAGAATTTAGAAGGGTTGTTCAGGCTTGGGGTACAAGTCTGCAGTAACTTTCATCTATATTCCGACTGGATGTGTCTGACCTCAAACTTGAGTGTGAGGCCACGCATATCTAGTTGGCTTGTAACCACCTGTATACAAATCACATACTTGCGGTCGCATGTCCGCCTGCTCCTGATGCAATGTAGAATCCTTACAGCTCATGCACTGTCAGAGTGGCTGCAGACTTGTACCCCAATCATGGACAACCACTTTAAATACTTTATACCAGACCTCATCGGTCGTTTGTATAGGTTCACATCTGTAATAGTAAACCACCTGACCCTTGAAATCGCATTGCGATCGTGATGCAGAGGAACCTTTCTAATTGCTACAGTCACTATTGACTTCAGTATGTAAAGGGTTGAAGACCAATAAATTATGTCTCCAATCAGAGACTTATGCTCAGAGTTAGTACCTGTAGCCTTGGCATTGGGATTGTGCAGCAATCTTCTGAAGCACCACTGTTGTGAATGGGTTTGAGATGAGTTTCTGAGCAGAGGCTCCCTCTGGTGGTTACAAGTGGTGCTAGTCTGTCCAGTGAAGATTGTGAGGACTGGGAATCAGGTGTTACTGATTGGTCTTATATAAGGGAGTCTCTTCCCATCAGGGTTGCCGGTGATCAATTGTTCTGGTCTGGATCCTTTATTCCTGTTTCCCTTGTAGCCTGCTGTGTCGTGTCTGCATCTCCTGCTAACAGATAAGACATTTTCTTCTTTTGTGTTTGTGCTATATTTTTGCATTTTGTCCTGCACTTCTGTGGGGGCCTTCAGGGTCCCCTCCGGGGGCTTCTGCCCTCTCAGTTTTGTTCAGCCACTGATGTTTGTACTTTTGCTTTTTCCAGTTTTTTCAGTGGCTGCTGTTTTGATTTTGTTACACCAAGAACTAATTTAGGTGGAAGAGTCCCTGTGATCTCAGGTGTTTTTGAAATTAGTAAGTTGTGCCTTTCAGGGTTTTCTGGGATTGCAGTAAGTACCCTTCCTATCCTTTTCTATTTAGTTAGTTTGGCCCCAGCGTTTGCTCATACTATTTTCTTTCTGTGTCAGTATTTCATCTTGTCTAACCGCCATTACATGTTTGGGGGCTTTCTATTATCTTTGGGGTTCTGCTCCGGGGCAGATAGCTTTCCTATTTTCTATCTTTAGGTGAAAATTAGTTTCTCAGGCTGTGACGAGGCATCTAGGACCAACGTAGGAACCTCCACGGCTGCCTCTAGTTGTGGTGGTTAGTCAGGGTACTGCAATCTCATAGATTCCAACTGCTCGGGTGTATTGCCTTTTTACCTGCACTCCTCAGCTACCGAAACATAACAGTATCACCGGCCTAAAAATTGAAAATTGTATGGTACTCACAGAAGGGAAAAAATATTGTGAAAAAAAAAAGGTTGTCAGAGTTGTCAGAGATATTTTTCTGTTTGTTGTTTTTTTTTTTTTCCCTCTGTATCTCTGGGTGCTGGGGAGGATCTTTTCTCTCAATGGAGTTTGCACAGTTGTCTGGCCGTTGTGGATCAGCTTGCCACTGGGTTCGGAAGTATTGCTGTCTATCTTGCTGGGTTGCCTGTTGTGGAGCCTGGGATTCCCATGCCAGATTTGTTTTTAGGGGATCGAGCTAATTTCAGAATTTCAAAAATAATTGTAAATTGTTTTTTGCCTTAAAACCTAAGTCCTCAGGGAACGCAGCGCAGCAGGTTCAAATTATCATCTCTCTCCTGCGCGGCGATCCTCAGGATTGGGCTTTTTCCCTGATACCTGGGATCCTGTTTTGAGTGATGTTGATGCGTTTTTCAGGCCTTGGGGTTATGTACATGAGCCTAATGTCACTGATCAAGCTGAAAAAGCCTTTTTGGGCATTAAATCAAGGCTTGATGACGCTGATTATACTGTCAGAGATTCCGTAGGTGGGCAGTCCTGACCAAATGGAATGACGACGCTTTGGCACCCCTTTTTCCCCAGAAGGGTCTGTCTGATAATGTAAAGGATGTTATGGTGGGATTCCCTGTCCCCTCTGGTCTCAATGATTCTATGTCATTAGCGATTCAAATTGACAGACGTTTGCGTGAGCGGAGAATATGCGTGGAATGTGTTGCCTTGTGAACCAGCTTCTGAATCCATGCAGTGTGATAGAGTGTGTCTGGGGCACAGCGTCATGAGTTTCGAAAGCGCAATGGGTTATGTTTCTACTGTGGTGATGCCTTCATGCTATTTCAGTCTGCCCTAAGCGGGAAGACGTTTTGCACGCTCAGTTTCTTGGTAGTGTTCAGACTAAGTTTTTATTTAAATGTCACTCTGAATCTCTCTGTCCTCATTTTCTGCTCAGGCTTTCGTTGATTCTGGAGCAGCTATTAACCTGATGGATTATGATTTTGCTAAACGTTGTGGATTTCCCTTGATACCCCTACAGAAGTCTATTCCCCTACTGGGATCGATTCTACCCCTTTGGCTGAGAATAAACCCCAGTTTTCTACTCAGGTGATAATGAGGGTTGAACCTGATCACCGGAGTGCTGCAAATTTTTGGTTCTGTATAATCTGCATGACAATTATCGTGCTGGGTTTCCTTGGTTACAGTCTCATAATCCTGTTTTGGATTGGAAATCTGTGTCTGTAACCAGTTGGGGCTGCCAATGTGTTATACCAACACTCTTGTTTTTTCTGCCTCCCCCCAGGCTCAGGATGTTCCTGACTTTTTGATTGATTTTTCTGATGTGTTTAGCGAAAGTAAATCTGCATCCTTGCCTCCCCATAGGAGCAATGACTGCGCTATTGAATTAGTGCCGGGTAGTAAATTCCCTAAAGGTCGCCTTTTTAACTTGTCTGTACCTGAACATGACCTATGCAGTCTTATATCAAGGAATCATTGGAGAAGGTCATATCAGACCATCCTCTTCACCCTTAGGTGCCGGTTTTTTCTTTGTGGCCAAAAGGATGGTTCTTAAGGGCCGTGTATATGATTATCGTCTCTTGAACAATATTACTGTGAAATATCAATACCCTTACCCTTGATTTCTGACCTGTTTTCCAGGGTGAAAAACGCTACTTGGTTTACCAAGCTTGACCTCAGGGGGGCGTAAACCTTATTCGCATTAAGCACGGGGATGAATGGAAGACGGCATTCAATACCCCTGAAGGGCATTTTGAGTACCTGGGGATGCCCTTTGGGCTCACTAAAGCTCCTTCCGTCTTCCAGTCCTTCATGAATGACATTTTCAGGGATTTGTGGACAAATTTCTGATTGTTTTTGGATGATATCTTGATTTTTTCTAATGACTGGGACTCTCATTGAAACATGTTCGAAACTGTATTCCAGATTTTGAGGGAGAATGCTCTGTATGTGAAGGGATCAAAGTGTCTTTTTGGCGTACAGAGGATCTCATTTCTGGATTCATTTTGTCCCCATCTGTTATTGAAATGGACCCGGCAAAGGTTCAGGCCATCGTGATTGGGTCCAACCTACTTCATTAAAGGCTCTTCAGAGATTTTTGGTTTTGCCAATTTTTATCGTAAATTTATTGGTAATTTCTCGGTTATTGTTTAAACCATTAACTGATTTGACCAGAAAGGGTTCTGATGTGGTGAATTGGCCTCCTGAGGCAGTCTCTGCATTTCAGGAACTTAAGAAGAGATTCACTTCTGCTCCTGTTCTACGGCAGCCTGATGTTTCTCTGCCATTTCAGGTGGAGGTTGATGCCTCTGAAATTGGGGCAGGTGCCGTTTTGTCCCAAAAGATCCAGAGACCTCTAAAAGTAACCCTTGTGCCTTTTTCTCTCGAAAATTTTCTCCTACTGAACGTAATTATGACTTTGGGTAATCGGGAGTTATTGGCCATGTAAGTGGGCTTTTGAAGAGTGGAGACATTGGCGGAGGGAGCCAAACATCAGGTGGTGGTCCTTAGGACCATAAGAATCTGGTCTATCTGGAATCTGCCAAGCGACTCAATCCTAGACAGGCCAGGGGGGCCTTGTTTTTCACACTTTTAATTTTGTGGTTCCTTTCTTCCGGGCACTAAGAATGTTAAGGCGGATGCCCTCTCGAGGATTTTCCCTTGTTGGACTCTCCTGAGTTAATCTGATCCTTCTGTTATTTTGAAAGAGGGTGTAGTTCTTTCCGCCATCTCGCCCAATTTGAGACTTGCTCTGGAGGGGGTCAGGAGGATAGGCCCGAGCCGCTGCCCTATTGGGAAATTGTTTGCCCCAGACCGGTGAAAAAGAGTGTGATGTCTGAGATTCATTTTCCGCGTTGGCCGGTCATCCCGGAATTTTTGGTACCAGAGACTTGGTTAGTCGGTCCTTTTGGTGGCCTACTTTGTCTCGTGACGTCAGGGAATTTGTTGCAGTCCTGCGGGACTTGCTCTCGCTCCAAGCCTTGCTCTCGCTCTAGTGGTTTGTTGATGCCATGCCTGTGCCCAAGAGACCATGGACCCATATCTCTATGGATTTCATTTCCGACCTCCCTGTTTCTCAGAGAATGACCACCATTGGGTATTTGTGATAGGTTTTCCAAAATGATACATCTTGTGCCATTACCTAAGTTTGCCCTTCCTCCTCCGAATTGGTGCCTTTGTTCCTTCAGCACGTGGTTCGGTTACACGGCATTCCTGAGAACATGTGTCTGACAGAGGAGTCCAGTTTGTTTCCAGATTTTGGAGGACTTTTTGTTCTAAACTTGGTGTTCAATTGTCTTTCTCCTCGGCTTTCATCCTCAGACCAATGGACAAACTGAGAGAACAAACCAGACATTGGAGACTTATCTGAGGTGCTTTGTGTCTGCTGATCAAGATGACTGGGTCTCTTTTTTGCCTTTGGCTGAGTTTGCTCTTAATAATAGGGCTAGCTCTGCCTCTTTGAGTCTCCATTTTTCTGCAATTTTTGGGTTTCACCCTCGATTTTCTTCGGGACAGACGGAGGCTTCTGTCTGTCCAGGTGTTGACTCTGTTGTGGAGCGAATGCAGCAGATTTTGGGACCAGGTAGTGGAGAGGTTGTCCCTCTCTCAGGAGAGGGCCCAGCGGTTTGCCAACCGCATAGGACTGATGGTCCTCGGTTTGAAGTGGGGACTTGGTCTGGTTGTCCTCAAGAAATATCCCTATGAGAGTTGCATCTCCTAAGTTTAAGCCTAGGTTCATTGGACCTTATAAGATCATGGAGATTCTTAATCCTGTTTCCTTTCGTTTACTTCTTCCAGGGACATTTAAGATCCATAACGTGTTCCACAAGTCCTTATTGAAGAGGTTGTCGAGCCAGTGGTTCCTATGGCTGCGCCTCCTGACCCTGTTTTGTTGAGGCAATCTGGAGTATGTGGTTGAGAAAATTTTGGATTCTCGTTTTTCTAGACGGAAACTCCAGTATTTGGTTTAAGGGAGAGGTTATGGTCAAGGAGGACAATTCTTGGGTGTTTGCTTCGGACATCCATGCTAGGAGACTGATCCGTGCGTATCACAGAGCCATCCTGACCGACCTGGTTGCCCAAATGAGGGTTCGGTGACCCCTCCTCAAGGGGGGGGTACTGTTGTGAATGTGTTAGAAATGAATTCTGAGCAAAGCTCCCTCTGGGGGTTTACAAACAGTATTGAACCATTCAATGAAGATTGTGAAGATTGGCAATCAGGAGTTACAGACTGGTCTTATGTAAGGGAGGTTCCCTCCCATCATGTTTGCCGGTGATCATTGTTCTTGTCTCAACTGTGGTTCCTGGTTCACTTTGAAGCTTGCTGATCTTGCCTGCATCTTCTGCTATCAGATAAGATATTTTCTGCTTTTTTTTTTGTGCTGCTTTTTGCATTGTTCTCTGCACTTCTGTGGAGGTCAGCCAGGTCCCCTCCGGGGGCTTGTGCTGCTCTCAGTTTTTCTGAGCCACTGTTATTTGTTCATTTGCCTTTTCCCGTTTTTCAGTGGTGCGGCTTAGTTTTGTTACCACCAGAGAACTAATTTAGGTGGTAGAGGTCGTGTGATCTCAGGTGTTTTTGCAATTAGTAGAGTTGGTATTTTTAGGGTTTTTTGGATTGCAGTAAGTGTCGTTCCTATCCTTTTCTTTCTAGGAAGATTGGGCCCCAACGTTTGCTCATACATTTTCTGTCTGTGTCTGTATTTCCTCTTGTCTAACCGCCATTACATGTTTGGGGGCTTCCTATGTTCTTTGGGATCTGCTCCGGGCAGATAGCTTTCCTCTTTCTATCCTTAGGTGTAGTTAACCTCTCAGGCTGTGACGAGGCGTCTAGGACCAACTTAGGAACGCTCCACGGCTGCCTTTATTGTGGTGGTTTGTCAGGGTTCTGCAATCCAGTAGATTCCAACCTCTCTGGTGTATTGCCGTTTTTGCCTGCTCTCCTCAGCTACCAAATCATAACAGTTTGGAGAATTGTTGGGTCTTAAATTTAATTGTAGTAAATCAGTAGTTATGTTGATATTATAACAGTACCCTGTTGTTTGGTTTACAATAGTACAGGGTGGATATGCGGTGCCTGACCTTTTTTTGTATTATCTATGCTGGCCAAGTACACTACTTAAAATATTGGTTAATCCATGATAGACTTAATAACGCAGAGGCTCATCTCATTTATTTACCCCATGGCAATATTGGAGGGTTCATACAGACCACCTCAGGGCCTGCTGTTTGCACATAGTTTAGCAATGCAGGTTTGGCGGGAAAGTCAGCACACTTTAAAGTTTCTGATCAGGTCAGGGAGATTCGGATTTGGAGATAATCCTGAATTTTCGCATCTCTAGAATTTACAGGACCCAAGTTTCTGGAAACAAATGGTATAACACTCAATCAGATCTTTGAAAATTAAATTTTATTATCATTTGAAAAATTTTCATATAAAATTTGGAATCCCCCATAGGGATTTTTATAGATATCTGCAGCTGAGATATGCCATAATGTACCAGTTCCCACTTCCTAGAATGCGAATATCTAGATATCCACTAATAGGAACATTTTCAACCCAAGGACCTACAGGTGTGGTTTCCTCCCTGTATACCTTTTGTTAAATTCCAAAATTGCTTCCACCCAACTGGCTGTGGAGGCTAAATGGAGGCACCTTATCCCTCTATTAATGAGACCAGTGGAATAAGCACTGGAGGCGCATACAATGTGTCTCTAGTGGCAAATAAATTAATTCAATTATATATGTTTCCACCAATCCTATTTAACCCTGAGTAGATTACATAAATTTGTCAGAAGAGTAAATTATGAATGTCATAGATGGGGGGAGGTGGGAGCGGATTTTTGGCATCTCATTTGGGATTGTAGAATTATAAGAAGATATTGGAAGGATGTAATTTTTACACTAGAAAGGATAAGTGGGATACCAATCGAATGTAGTCCGAGCTATGTGTGTTGGGTGTTGTAGACGAAGAAATGTGGACTCATTATGATAGAATATTCCTCAGGGAGGTTCTGTTTATGGTAGGAAGGCGATAGTGCTGAGGTGGAAGGGGGGGGAAGGTCTCCTTGAGATCAATCAGTGGAAGAAATTAGTGAAAGAAATATTCCATTTGAAACATATTCTACAGAAAAGAGTATGTCCCCAGAAATGTCATAGAATTTGGGAAAGGTGGGGTGACTCACCCTTGACACACCTAGTCCCTGATGCCATAATTTCCTCAAAACCGCGCGATATAATCCCTGAGGTATTTCTTTTTCAGTGCATAAACATGATGCTTTATGTGGACTCAGGAATATTTGCTTATTATAACCTGAATTGTTATAAAACTCAAACCCTGATAAAGAACCTCCTGGTTGGTGGTGCAATGCTGCTGAGAATAGATTATGTTTAATGTTCTATTTCACTTGTTTTGTTTGCTTACTTTGTCATTGAAAGTATGATTTTATAACTGATATTGTGGATGGTGATTAGATGGATTACTCTGATTTTACACTGAAAATGTCATATGCTTGTTATATTATTTGTGGAATCTTTCAATAAAAAGAGTTAAAAAATTCTTAAGGGTTATTCCATCACAGAAAGTTATGACATACTAATCCCTGGATAAGGACTGCCTGTCTGGGAGATTTGTCAGCAATAGCACTTACATCTGTTGTCCTCAGGCAACTTTAAATCTCTGCAGTGAGAACAGAGTGATCATTGTTTCTCACAGTAGTAGCACAAAAACAAAGTGAAGCGAGGGTAAAGCCTTCATTAGATTTCACACAAGAGCAGAGGGAGTACAGTTTACTTGAGCACAGCAGATATTACATCTCACACACTGGGAAACCTGCTTTTAAGTCATGTTGGGGACATGTTCTTGTATTTCAGTGTCCCTGCCTGCTTATCATCATACAGGGGGAAGAAGTACACACCCCAGGAAAATGTCTGATAACACCCACTTGACTTAAACAAGAGTTAAATCATTAGGTGCCAAATACTTTTATTGCTAATATCATGCACCTGAGGAGAAAAAAAAAAAAAACAAAAAACAGCGGTTTATTAACTCTGCAGCCACTATTCTATTGTTGACCAGTTCAACATGAAACATTTAGTGAAAGGTCCTCTTTAAAACTGCCACAATCATGGAATAGTGGCTGCAGAGCTTAATTTAATGTAAACCATATATACTCAAGTATAAGCCGACCCGAGTATAAGCCGACCCCCCTAATTTTGCCACAAAAAAACTGGGAAAACTTATCGAATCGTTATAAGCCAGGGTGGAAAATGAGATATGCCCATATGTTGCCCCATTATTATGCCCCACAAGATCCCATTTTGCCCTTATGCTGCCCCATGTAAAATTTGCCCCACAAGATGCTCCATAGATTGTGCCCTAAGCTCCCAGTAGGTGGGCCCCCTATCGCCCAGTATTGTGCCCCATAGATGCTTCATAATTGTGCCCCATGATGCCAAGATTGTGCCCCAAGAAGCCCATAGATTATGCCCCCAAAGTCCCCATGTTTAGCCCCAAATACTCCCATAGATTGTGCCCCCATAATTTGCCCCATAATGCTCCTAATTATTCCCTATAATCTCCACAGTTATGCCCCCCCAAGAATCCCCAGATTTGCCCCCAAGATGCTCCAAGATTATGCCCCCATAATGCCTCCTTAGATTATGCCCCCATAGATGCTCCATGTATTATGCCCCATAAAGCTCCATATTTGCCCCCATAATCTCCACGTTAGCCCCATAGATGCCCCCAGATTAGCCCCATAGAGCTCCTTAGATTATCCCCCAAGATGCTCCCGATATGCCCCCTTAGACTCCATGTATAAGCCCCATAGATGCCCCATTAATGCCCCCCTAGATGCCCCGTTTATGCCCCCAAGAGTCCAAATTTGCCCCATAGATGCCCCATGTATATCCCCCATAGATCGCATTGAATAGGCCCCTTTGCTGCCGCAGCGCTGCGCGCAAAAAAAGACTTATCCACCCTCGTCCTGGGGGCCAGGTGCCGGTGTCACCGCCGCTCGGGCCCCGCACCTGCAATATTTTACCCCGTCACCCGGGTCCACTGCTGACGCCGCTGTTTCCGGGTCCTCCACAGTGAATGACAAGCAGAGGGCGGGGGGGCGCAGTTTCCCCCGCATAGCCCCTCGCCTGAACATCGCAGCAAGGGACCCGAGGACACAGCGGCGAGCAGGGGTTGGAACGGGACAGGTAATATCAATTATCCACCCTTTCCGCCGGTACGTCTCTCCCTGCCTTCTCCCGCGCCATGTTCAGTGGTCGGTGGACCGCTCATTAAAGTCATGAATATGTGCATATTCATGACTTTAATGAGCGACCCCTGACCGCTGAACACTGCGCTGGGGACCGGGGAGAAAAGTAGGGGGCAGAACCGCGCCGCGGGGGGTGAGTAAAAGAACAGCTCGCCCCTCCCCCTGTATATGACTCGAGATAAGCCGAGGGGGGACTTTAGCCCTAAAAAATGGATAAAATCGGGGGGGCTTATACCGAGTAAAATTTTTTGTTTTTCTCATTTTCATTAAAGGTTGGGTTGTAAAGTTTAGTTTGAATTTATGCAAGACCAAGGAGGGTTTTAGTAGAATAAAGGGGTGTTTTGTTTTCGGTAGCTGAGGAGAAATAGCAAAAATTGTCGAAGTAGCAATACACCAAGGGTTGGAAACTACTGGGTTGCAGAACCCAAACAACCGCAACACTAAAGTTCCATGGGCTCCCTACGGTGATCCTAGACGCCTCCACAGCCGGGAGATAGCTACACCTAAAACAGAAAGATAAAGTAACTGCCCCTAGAGACCCCCAAAGAAAAGGAAGCCCCCAAACAGTAATGGCGGTAACAAGAAAAATACGAACCAGAAAAATAAAATAGCAAACCGGGGCCCAACTTCTAGATGAAAATTTGGAAAGAATCGATGCAACCCAAAAAAACCCGACAAAAAACCAACCTTCGTTAACAAAAAACTGGAAACACGTCCTCCCCAAATCGACCTGGTTTAAAACACAGTACCAGACCGGGAAATGTACGGAACCGCCCCCCGCTGGCTATCCGTCGTCCGAATACGCTGGTCCATTTTTCCATCATTGGCGTCCCGCGGCCAGCACTAAACCTGTGTTTGAAGCTTAAAACGGACGCCCTCGTTAGCGACGCGAGCTCACGACGCAGGGGACAAAGCCATGTTACCCACGCCCCCTCTGCCCTATTGGTGGTACGCGCCCCAATAGTGAAAATGGGCACTTAGTTATAAAAGACAACGCTGTAGGGGCCTCCCCATTCTTTGTTCCTGGCATGGGATGGTATTAATGGTTTGCCTTCTGCGTTCCCGTGGAGTCGCTATAAAATCTGATCTTGAAAAATATCAAAGCATCTTCAATGGGGTCCTGAAGAAGGACGAAGCACAAACAATGCGGTATTGAACACACGCTCGCGAAAAAAAACTTTGTACCTAAACGGTCTCTTTTATGACGCCGCAGCCAATGAGAGCGCGCAGTGACCCCCCAACAGGCTGGGGGGGCTTGAAAGGGAAACCTGAAAACACACCCCCGAGGTCGGAACGGTTACAATAAGTATGTGACAAGGACTCAACGACCGGCGGGGGTCGTTATGCAAATCGCTGATCTGTCTTGCCTCATGAATGAGGACTGTTTAAAGCTAATTACGATCAGTAACGATGACCAGCGATCTTTGCCCTGGTGGCTTATCTGACGCTGGTGCATCGCTAGGGAAAGGCCCCTTAAGGTTTCTCTAGGTATGTGTATTATTCCCCTTACTGATGTTGCCCAATGCAAATAAGATGCGTTATGAGGTAAAAAAAAAACCAAAAACACAAAGCCAGAAATAGAAACACAATGAACACTACCCTACTTAAGCAATACAATCATTAGTGCATAAAAAAAACACGGGTACTTATAACACTGTTTCTCTATCGCTTCAGGGGAACAGAAACCTGGGGTATCTGTGCCACAGGAGGCTGACACAATGCATAGCAAAAAAGGTTGGCTCCTCCTCGCAGTGTAACCCCACCGACGGCACCAAGCTAATCATTTTAGCTTGTTCATAGGAGGTGGACACGGGTCCCTGGAGCCCTATCTACCTTTTGTCGTTTCCTTTTTCAGAACCTTCCGGAGGGATACAGTGTGAAAATCATACGTAGTTTGTAGCCCCAGCTGCGCTTGGGCCCATTTACCCAGGAGGATCCCGAAGGAAAACCACCGACGATATCAACACCTTCAATATTTCCTGGACCACCAGAGGGAGCCCTTGAAGGTTGTTTATATAAGGGTTAGTGGGGGGCCGGAGTGAGTTGTTGCAGAAACCCCTCAGACGAGCTGAGAGGGGTTGTTAGTTTACCCAGTCCCCCAGAACACCAGAGGGAATAGATTGATAGGGAGACAGTGAGGGAAGTTACCTCGTCTCAGTTTACCTCAAAACGTTGAAAGACGCTGTTTCCTTGGAAAGTTAGCTCAAGGAAGTGGCATAGATCAGTTAGACGGAAGGTCCTGAAGCTGCTTCAGCGACGCCAAAGGAAAAGAAGGAAAGGGAAAGCATTACTGAAAGACGAAGACTACAGCTTGAGCTTAGTTCACTGAGTGGAGGCCATAATAGTGGGAGGAAATAGCCCTTCAGCCTGGCAAACTGAGTCAACTGAGTGTAGTTTTCAGTGAGCAAGGTTGCCGACGCTTTGAGAGCGGTGAAGAAAAGGAGAATCCATCACTGCTAGTTGTGTTATGTTAAGGGTCGGAGTAGGACGAAAAGGGGTGGAAGGAAAAAGAGTGACAGAGGTTGAAACAGCATTGATATTACCTCTAACCTGAACAACCACACCGGGTCCGAGCTTGCACATCACCACAGTAGGAATCCGGAGACCCTTGGGACTTCAAGTCCAGGGGCCCACATGCTGAACGTAACCAGGCAGGAAGACGGGGGCTGCAAGACGCGCATACAGAGACCTGTTCTATCCTGAGAAGGCCCACCACAAAGTCAGCCGGGCGTAAAAAAACTAAAAAGACAGAGTTAGACTTCGTTTCAACAGGTTTAAAACCACACATACAGGAGTTCGGAGGCCCACCCTACTCAGTGGGATTACTGGACAGCATCCTCCACCCTGCCACCCTCCCGGGACTGCCTCAACACCACAGTAAAGGTACAAAAGGACTTTTGTGTGGTTCCTTATTGCTCCTGCACCCCACCCGCCATTTACCCTAGGGATCCGTCTTTCTGTGGAAGACTTAACACCTTGCTGCCCAGTAACAACCCTCAGTGGATCTACCCTGCACGCGGCACCCTGACCGGTACCACAGGGGCGTCACGAACAAACTGTAAATATTTTTCACTGAAATACCCAATTTGAGGTGAGCCCCCAGGGCCACGGACCGAGCTTGCACCCGTGACATCCCCCATTGAAGTGAAACGGGCTCGGTGCCGAGTACCCCACCAAAGCCCTGGCTACGGGGCCATAGTCCCCCAGGACTAGAGTATGGCGGTACTGCCACCCCGTATCCCTATCTTCTCGCAGGACCCCCCACTTATCCCAACACAGACGGTGTTTAGGTGGATCGGGGCAGCGAAAGACCTGGGCCTGCCCCTTTCCCACCTACTCCCCACCAGATCTGTCGGTGGGGGAAACGGGACGTCCCCAAACTAATCCGGACGTCCGACCTTTGGTTGAGGTATGGTCCCTCTTTTCAGAACAGAAGAAAGAAGACAGGAAGAAAGAAAAGAAGGAAAAAAAAAAAAAAAAAGGAGAAAAAGGAGGATGCAGGTTACAGGACCCCGGGGTTTTTTTTTGAGAGAGACGGTACCTTATTCTAGTCCCCTGAGGCCCCCTTTTGAGATGGGCGCTCCGTACACCTCATTGGCACTGTGGATTCCCGGGGCCCCCCGTCTTTCTCAGGGAGTGGAGCCCGGGGTTTTTTCATGCGGTGCTCGTTGCATTACGCCGCCTTCTACCTCTTTTTCCGCCGGTGGCTGCGGCGACATTTAGGGGCCTGTTTTTCTTAAGCGCGGCGTCACCGCTCCAACCCCCCTTCCCCACGGCCCGCAGACCAAAATTTAGGTCCCGGTTCATTCTGGGCCTACTCCGCCTGGCTCCGCCCCTCCTGTCCACTCCGGTTGGGTTTTTTCTCTGCCTTCCGGCTCCGCCCCCGCTCCCGCGTCCTAGAGCTGGCAGACCGAGTGCACTTAAGGCCCTGCTCCGTCGCTCCTGCGTTCTTCAAGTGGCACAAGCGGCCCCACTCCCCGCGGTCTTGGCACGGGCCCGTTTTACAGCAACACATAAGGGGGAACTCTCGGCAGCACGCAGGAACCGAGTAAGCTCGTCCTTTCAGAGCTGACATCTCCTCTGCCCTTCTCTGTCCCCCAAACCTTCGACACCGGTTAGTGGGATTGCTCAGCCATGCCAACAAAAGGGAGAGCCTACTTGTCCCCATCTTCCTCTTCCTCCCCACGCTGATTAGATACTTTGATGTCTTGTAAGGCAACCCCTTCAGGTCAGTCTCTCCCCTCTGCCACCTGCAGGGACCCCACGGGTCCCACCCGGAGCCCCCTTCGACCGGTGATCCTGAGACCCCCCACCCCCAGTGGGCGCGTCTTTGTCAAATCTTTGCGGACCTCCCAAGGGTATCACGACCCTAGTATCCTTTTGGACAGATTGCCCCTTTCAGCACCGCAGTTGCCAGCGGGTCTCAAGACTCCCTTCCCGCCCTCCAACCCAACCGTAAAGACCCAGACTGGAACCAGTTTAGGTCCTCTTCTCGCCCATATCTCCGGAAAACCCTGCTCGGGGTTATCCCCCTAGGCGCCCTCTCCAGGAATCTGGCGAGGCATTTTCAGAGGCATTTTTGGAGGATAGTGGACCTGGATCCAATCAGGCCTCCAACATGAGGAATTGCAGAGTCTGATTGTGGTGTAATCAACCTTAGGAAAGGGATACTGTAAGATGTAGTACAGTTCAATAGCGTTTGTGCTTGGGTGCGATGAACAACATGAGACACAGGTTTGAAAATTTTGAAAAGTCCTGATTACTTCAACAAGTTGGCAGAAATAGTCCACATTTGCAGACACAGAAA
>JARQOD010000003.1:226507582-226641441 GCA_033576555.1 Oophaga sylvatica | reverse complement strand
CAGGGTGAACTCCTTGCTTTTTTATTATTGAGTGGTGCCCTCCATTTCTTTTTTCTTAACTTAGTGTGGGTATTCCAGGTGCGAGACTTGTGTGAGTTCTCGCAAGTGTGCCCCCGGGCCCTCACAGTACATCAGCCCTCTTCCCTCTCCTCATTGAAAAGGGGAGTTGCAAGGCTGACAGACAGCAGAGAACAGTCAGAAGGGTCTGCTGTGGGAACTGAAGGAGCCAGGAGCTCTCCCCAGACTACAGAGAAGAAAGAGTTGAGGAAAAGAGAGAGAGAGGCTCCAGAGGAGTAGAGGAAGAAGAGGTCTTAGGGGCACGGATAGTGAACAATCCATTCGTGGGGCCCCGCACCCACCGGGTGGTCGGTGGAGGGACCAGGTCGCAATTAGGAGATGGCCCGTTAGTGGAGAAACTAAGGACTCAGCTAGTAACCAGAGGCTACAGTATCTGATGTGCTACAGCCAAATGTGCACACATTGCTGAAAGCAGCCCATTAGGCTCAAGGGGACTAGAAAAACGTCACCGACAGGAACCGAGGTGTGGTTTGGGACACTGTCTGGCAGGGCAGTGCAGGAGGGCGGGAGCCAGTGCAGGAGAGGGCCCGGGAAAAGGAATCTGAAGGGGGTTCTGACACGGTGCACACCAATTTACCTGAGAGCTGTTGAACCACTCCCCGTGAGGACACAGCCCCCCAGCTGGGAATGGTAACATCAGAACTGTGAGTAAACTGAAAAGATTGCACCTGCTGTGTCCTAAAATTATTTACTGTGTCATCTGCCCTGCACTACAAACCAAAACCATCATCATCACTTACCATACATTTGCCTGGGGCTAGTTTACTGTAGAGAGCTGTGAAAAACTTGCTGCATCACGATCAGCAGGGCCGGCTCCAGGTTTTATGGGCCCGGGCGAAAGAGCCTCAGTGGGCCCTTTAACACAGACCACGATTCATGATGCACAGATACGCAGAGAAATATTGGTATAGTACAATGCCAAATACTTCACCTTCCATTACATGAGTGATATCTATTGTAAATTGTACAATAGCTCAAAAACCGCCAAATCCTCGCAGCGCACAGTACAGACTGGACAGTACAGTCCTCCATACAATATTATGGGCACCACATAGTCTCTCCCTCATCACCCATATAATACCCCATGCAGGATGACACCCCCCCATCCCCCATATAATGCTCCATACAGAATACTGGACCCAAAATAATGCTCCATACAGAATACTGGACTCAATATAATGCTCAATACAGGATACTGGCCCCCATATAATGTCCATACAGGATACTGGTCCCCATATAATGCTCCATAGAAAATATGGAGATCTCCTCTGCGCTGTGCTGCGTTCTGCACTGTTACGGCTCAGGAAAGGGCGCTGTGGAAAGACTCCCCATTATCATCATCATTGCCTCCCCATCATCATCATTGTCTCCCCATCATCATCATCGCCTCCCCATCATCATCAATGCCTGCCCATCATCATCAATGCCTGCCCATCATCATCAATGCCTGCCCATCATCATCATTTCCTCCCCATCATCATCATTGCCTCCCCATCATCATCATTTACTCCTCATCATCATCATTGCCTCCCCATCATCATCAATGCCTGCCCATCATCATTGTCTCCCCATCATCATTATTGCCTCCCACATCATATGCCTCCCATCATCATATGCCTCCCCATTATCATCAATGCCTCCCATCATCATCATTGCCTCCCCATTATCATCAATGCCTCCCCATCATCATCATTGCCTCCCCATTATCATCAATGTCTCCCCATCATCATCATCACTGCCCTCCCCCCACCACCATCACACATACAGCACCACACACAGACAGCACCGCAGCACACAAGCACTCTCTCACATACACACACACAAAGCACCGCACTACATACACACACACTGATACAGACACACACACACACAGACACATAACATCTCACCTGTCCGGCGTCTGCGAGCTCTCTGCCACAGCTGGCCGCTGAATGATGATGTCATTCAGCGGCGCTGCTGTGAGAGGAAGCGCAGGCGCCCCTTGAAGCTGCGGCAGCGATGGCACGGGGAGAGGTAAGTATTGTGCCAGCTGCTGCCGGGGCCCTGAGCAAGCGGGGGGCCAGTGGCGGCGCTGACACCGCCCTCCTCCGCTAATGGGCGCCGGGGTGCCCGATGGCGAGTGGGCCTCGGCACTTGCCCGGGTATGCCGGGTACCGACGCCGGCCCTGACCATCAGCCCCAGCGAACTCTGAAGCAGTGTCGGCTAACATCTTTATTGCTGAGTACCACAGGTGGTGTCACGAATTAATCCCCTATAAACTATTCCCCTTTTACTTTTCATTTTTATTGGACCCAGGGCCACGGACCGGGTCACTGCTGCAGTGACACATCCCCTTAAGAACCAGCCCAGTACTGAGTACCCCCCGGCCCTGGCGGGCGCTCCACCTGCATCTGCTCTAGCACTGTATACACATCGCTTAACAAGTGCTTGAATGCTGTAATTGTAACGGCTGTCATCTCTTCCTCCTCTATGCACAGCAGTCATGTGATGTTTGTATATAGGGAGGGAGCAAGAGCTGATTGGTCATGAGACCAAGACAGCTCTGCTATCAGCCAGCAGGTTGCATTTCCCTTGTAACTTGAGCTAATGTGCAAGCCCCAGTTACAAGGGAATTAAGATTAAAATAAAAATATTTAAAAAAGAGTAACGGTCATTTTAATTTTTATTTCATAAACTACTAGTACACTACATGTGAATATAATAGCAACTCTGTAATATATGTAATCAGAAAAATCTGCCTGCTTCATTATCAACATTTTAAATTCTGGAGGTAAAATCTGTATTTAGTGAAGACAGACTTTCCCATTACTGAGATAGGAGATGGCAGCTGCTCCGGATGCAATTCTATAGAGACAGAAGGAGGAGGAGCTAGGGACAGCGCTCCTCCCTCCTCCACCCCCTTCTATCTAGATCACATCTGTCAAACTCTGTCCCACAGGGCGAGTATATTTGGCCCACGAAGCTGGGTACATCCTGAGGCTAAGTGCACACGTTCAGGAAAGTGTGCAGAGTTTTCTGAGCGGATTTTGCGCGTTTTTGGTGCGTTTTTTGCGTGGATTTTGCGCGTTATTACTGCAAATTTTTCCTGAACATTCTAGCTCAATAATGTAGCGGGGAAAACACTAGTTTTCCGTGAAATTAATGAACATGCTGCTTTTTTTTCCGCGATGTATTTTTTGCGCGGTAAAAAACACACCATGTGCACAAAAATTGCAGAATTCATTCTAAATAATAGGATGCTTAATTCATGCATTTTTTAAGCGTTTTTGACGCAAAAAAAGCGAAAAAACGCAACAAAACTGCAACGTGTGCACATAGCCTAAATGCTGATACAGTTGAAAGCAATAATGAGGAGGGTGCATCAGCTAACGCTCCCTCTGTGCCTGATGTCATCATTACAACACGCCCACTGTACCAAGATGTGAAGCAGATCTGAAAACACCATGAAGAGTCTCTAGAGCAGTGGGGAACGGGCAAAGATGAGCATTTATTTTTAACATGGTTCCTATATTATGTATGGAGCACTATGTGAGGCCATTACACTGTATGGAAAGCAATGCAAAGCCCCATTATGCTGTATAGGGGACTATGTGGGGATTACAGTTGGAGAATCATACTGTGATGGGGGTCACCATTCTTTGGCAGAGGAATTGTGTGTGGAAGGTACTGTGGGGGTATCATACTATGTTTGAGGGCGCTTTTGTTTGCATCATATCTGTATTAGTTCAGGGGTTTTTTTATCCAGTGGGCCATATGCTTTTTACTGCTCGTACATGATATATTATTCCAATATTTTATTCTAAGATCTATTATTAAAAATGTACTTACTTTGAGGGACAACCCCTTTAAGTTTGTTTCCATATAAAATAGTTAATTGTTATATTTGATAAGTAAAAACTTCCTCAATTGAAGACTTTTTTCTTAATAAATATCAAGCTTGGCCTGCGACTTTGTAAGAGCTTTTAATTTTGTCCCTCTGTCTATACGAGTTTGACATCTCTGATCTAGATAGAATCTTATCTGTAGCAACTGCCATCTACTATTTCAGTAATGGGACAGTCTGTCTTAATTGAATACAGATTTTGGCCGGAGTAACACTACCGTATGACATGGCATAGCACTTGGCCCAGTGTTATTCTGTGAGGCAGCTCAGATATTACTGCAAATCGGAAAGAGAGAACAATCGCAGCATGCTGTGATTGGCAGCAAGACTCTGCTCACTCGAACCTACACAAGTCTATGGGTGCGTGTGAAACATCAGACTGCACTTGGATGTCATCCCAGTGCAGTCCGATATATGGCAAATCAGGCCATGGAGGAGATGGAGAAATGACTATCCATCTCCTCTGCACCTGTGCTGCTCCCATGCGAGAGGCTCGGTGCACAGAGCACTGACACTCGGCTCCCGCTCGCTGCAGAGCTGGAGGTCATTAGCATATCACATCCAGTGTTCTTGCTTCGGATGCTATATGCTGGTGGATTCCAGCCATCACCACAGAATGGAGAATTTTGATAAAGACTGATCAATTTTGGCAGAGAAAGAAGCAGATTTCTCCAATTACATGTATTACAAGTTGCCTACATTCATGTGTACTAGTGATTTATGAAATAAAAATTAAAATGACGGTTACGCTTTAAATATTGAAATGATCTCCCGCCTACCCCAAGGTCTTTTCTGACATAATGTGAAAAATTAAAAATAGCAGGTAAGAAAAAAAATGCATTAAATGCTAAATTCCACTGTGAAAAAAAAATAAAAAAATTGATACATAAAAATAATTGTTGCAAAAAGTTTTTAATGAGAACCTGTAGGCACGATTTTGTAATGTAAAGTTTAAGACATAACTGTAATACAGATTACAATACAGATTACAATGATAACTTTGGTGAATAAAGGCCCCGTCTCACATAGCGACACACCAGCGATCCCGACAACGATCAGGATCGCTGGTGTGTCGCTACATGATCGCTGCTGAGCTGCCAAACAGGCAGCTATCAGGACAGCGACACCAGCGCACTGATGAAGGGAGCTGATAACCAAGGTACACATCGGGTTTCCAGGCGCTGCGCGGTGCCTGGAAACCCGACGTGTACCTTGGTTACCAGCTCCCCTGCAGCAGCGCGCTGGTATCCAAGGTACACATCGGGTTTCCAGGCACAGCCCCGCGCGTAATAGGCCATAAATCCATGTAATAGGTTCATTCCAGCATTGAGAGTGTCAAAGGTCATCATCAGTTTGTATTCACAAACTCTCCTGTGTTTTTGAGATGTGAAATTACCTTTCAGTACAAGTAATTTCAAGTCCATGGTGCTGTGATCGGGCATACAAAAATGTTTGGCCACAGGTAGATCCATTCTCTTTTCTCTTATTGTGTGGCGATGAGAATTCATCCTTGTTCTCAGTTTTTGACCGGTCTCTCCCACATACAGACCCCCAGTTGGACATTTAGTACATATAATTAGGTACACCACATTAGATGTGATGCAGCTGAAAGTACCTGGGATCTTGTAGTCCTGATGGAGTTGGGGATCTTTATCTTGTCCGTGGTCATTATAGATGGACAGGTTTTACATTTTTTCTGGTTGCAAGGAAAAGTTCCTGCAGCTATTGGGGAGGACAGGGAGCTTCTGACAATGATGCTTCTTAGATTTGGGGGCTGCCTAAAACACAGTAGTGGGGGGGCTGGAAATATGGATTGTAATCGGGCATCTTTCTGTAGTAAAGGTTGTAGTTTCCGTGCAGCTCCCCTTAGCATCTCCAGATTTGGATTGTAGGTGACCACTAGAGGCACCCGGTTATTTTCATCTTTAGCTTTGTAATGTAGCAGGTGATTCCTTGATATTCTGGTGGCTCTTGTAATTTGATTTTCAATTGTTCTTGGATGGTAGCCCTGATTTAAAAAGGTCTTTCTGAGGCGACCAAGGTGTTCATCTCTATCCATGGGGTTGGAACATATACGGTTGTATCTGATGGCTTGGCTGTAGACAATAGAGTTTTTTATGTGTTTTGGATGGAAACTGTCCCATTTGAGGTATGTTGGACGGTCGATTGGCTTCTGATACAGGGATGTCTCTATTTCATTGTTCTTTAGCTTAATGATGGTGTCCAAAAAGTTAATTTCAGTGCTGGAGTAGTTGAGTGTTAAGTTGATGGTGGGATGAAATTGGCTGAACTGTTCATGGAACGTCTTTAGCTGTTGCTCAGACTCCGTCCAGATGATTAGAATGTCATCAATGTAGCGGTGGTAGGCCCGAGGCCTGATGGGGTACGAGGACAAAAAGTCACTTTCAAGCTTGGCCATGAAAAGATTTGCATACTGTGGAGCCATTTTACTTCCCATCGCTGTGCCAGTCTCCTGTAGATAGATCTTGTTGTCAAATTCAAAGTAATTGTGGGTGAGGATGAATTTTGTGAGTTTCACCACAGAATTAGCATCATTCCCAGTGTTTTCCATGAAGACTTTGCAGGCATTTAATCCATCCTGGTGTGGGATATATGAGTCCAAAGATTCCACATCCATGGTGGCCAGGATGGTTCCTTCTGGTAGAGGACCTATTGCCGCTAGTTTATTCAGTAGGTCAGTTGTGTCCTGAATGTAGCTGGGTGTATCCTTTACCAGAGGTTTAAGAACACCCTCTACCCATCCAGATACCTGCTCAGTAAGGGTGTCCACACATGAAATAATCGGCCTCCCTGGATTTCCAGATTTGTGGATTTTGGGAAGCATGTAGAATGTCCCTGTTCTTAGACTCTCTGGTATCAGGTCATCGGCTCTTATGGATTTGTCAGGCAGACAAGATACCAACTTGTTTAGTTCCTTGTAATAGTCCTGTGGTAGGGTCAGACTCCAGTTTTCTGTAGTAGTGTGTGTCCGTAAGTTGTCTGTTTGCTTCCTTCATATAGTCTGATGTGTTCATCATGACTATTGCACCTCCCTTGTCAGCAGGTTTAATGATGATTTTTTTGTTGGTTTTCAGAGACCAACATGGATCCTGGATCCTGGTGATTCTGACACTGTTTTCTCGTGACATATTGTACTTCATAGTGGTACAATTTTGGAACCAAAATTTTTTTGTTAGGAAGTTCTCATAGATTGTAAGCTTGCGAGCCGGGCCCTCATTCCTCTTGGTCTGTACTTTGATCTGTGTATATTGTAATGCTGTAATGTCTATTGTCTGCACAAGTCCCCTCTATAATGTAAAGTGCTGCGGAATATGTTGGCGCTATAGAAATAAGTGTGCAACAAGGGACAGCACTATATTGGATCTCCTCTATGCAAATGTTAAAGACGCCTATTCATTGTCTGCATTACCCCCCCTGGGGAAATCTGACCACAACCTCATACTATTGTCTTCATCTTATCAACCTGTTGTCAGTAAACAACCAGCCACAATAAAACTAATCAGGAGGTGGTCTCCTGCAGCTGAACAAGCTCTGCAAGACTGTTTTGACCTCACAGACTGGGAGGTGATATGCGACAGAGAAGAGAATGATGATGTAAATTATATTTTCGGAAGAGTAACAGATTACATAAATTTTTGTACGGATACTGTAGTACCAGTTAAAAAGATTCGATGTTATGCAAATAACAAGCCTTGGATTACAAAAGAATTGAAACACTTACTAAATGAGAAAAAAATGGCATTTAAAATGAAGGATACTAAGAAACTGAAATTGATACAAAGGGACTTAAAAGGGAAAATTAAGAATGCCCGTGAGGCGTTCCGTATTAAATTAGAAAATAAACTGTCACACAACAATTCCAAGGAGGTGTGGTCAGGCATGAAGCAGTTAACTGGGTTTAAGGCAAGGCCGGAGTGTGGGGAAGTGGATCTGCCCTGGGCTAATGAAACGAACGAGTTTTTCAACAGATTTACCAACACATGTGCTGCGTCATCAGGAATGAGGGATGGAGCTGAGGAACGATCTGCAGCATTGACATTGGGGGATAAGCTGCCTGCTTTCACTGTCTCCCCAAGAGATGTGAGGAAACAGTTTTGTAAACTAGTCATTGGCAAAGCAGCTAGGCCTGATGGCCTCAGTCCACGTGTCCTAAAAGTGTGTGCAAACCAACTGTGTAATATCTTTCAGCACCTGTTTAACAGGAGCCTACAATCACAGAGAATACCACCTGCCTGGTGCCAGTTCCCAAGATCACCTCTCCAACTTCCCTACACGACTATCGTCCAGTGGCCTTAACATCGCATGCTATGAAGTCGTTGGAGAGAATAGTACTTGCCTACTTGTGCCCGAGGGTGAGGGCCTACACTGACCCCCTGCAGTTTGCGTACCAGCAGAGATTAGGGGTGGATGATGCTGTAGTGTCTCTGCTACATACAGTACATTCATTCTTGGATAATGATGGCACTGCAGTGCGCGCCATGTTCTTTGACTTCTCAAGTGCTTTCAATACCTTACAGCCACCCTTACTACGTAATAAGTTGACTGCTATGGCGGTAGATGAGGGGATGGTGAACTGGATAAGTGACTACCTGACAGACAGGCCTCAGTTTGTAAGGATGGGGGAGGTGGTATCTGGCAGTGTGCGGAGTAGTGTTGGAGCCCCTCAGGGTACAGTGCTGTTGCCCTTCCTCTTCACATTGTATACAGCTGACTCTCAGTATAAATCCGACTTCTGTCACCTGCAAAAATTCTCAGATGACTCAGTGATTGTAGGGGGCATTGTGGGGGGCCGGGGGGAGGAGGAATATAGAAGGGTGGTTTCTGACTTTGTGGATTGGTGTCAGACTAACTGTCTAGAACTAAATGTGAAGAAAACCAGGGAGATGGTGGTGAGTTATAGAAGGAAAAAGGATGATTACTTGCCGATCACTATTGCTGGCCAGGAGGTGGAGATGGTTGAGAGCTACAAATATTTGGGGGTTCACCTTGACAGCAAACTTGATTGCAGGTGTCATACAGAGAAGGTTCACAAGAAGGGAATGAGCAGACTTTACTTTCTGCGGAAGCTCAGGTTGTTCAATGTGTGCAGCAAAATGCTGGAAATGCTCTACCAGTCCGTTGTAGCAAGCGCCATCTTTTTTGCTATCATTTGCTGGGGCAGTAGTGTGCGAGTAGCTGACGCTAATAAACTCAACAAACTTATCAAGAAGGCAAGCGCGGCTGTTGGCCTCCATCTTGACTCTTGAGGAAGTAGTGGAGGATAGGATTCAAAAAAAGTGCAGGGCTATATTGAACAATAATACACACCCACTATTCGAGCTGTTCTTGAAGCAGAAGAGCACATTCAGCAGCCGTCTAATCCTTCCAAGGTGCAAGAAGGAGAAATTCAGGAAATCGTTTGTGCCTACCGCTATGGGGATGTATAACAATTCACTAAGGATGAAAGAGGACTACAACCTAGGACTGGCGCACTAATGGAAATGATTAGAGATTTGTGTACCTTTGTTTGTTATGTATTGTGGTTAGTCATGTGCAAATCTGTGTCTAGTAATTACTCTATGTAATGCTGTTTGTAATGGTTTGTTTGTAATGCTGTTGTAACGCTGCTGTGATACCATAATTTCCCTCGGGATCAATAAAGTGTATCGTATCGTATTATTATTATTATAAGGGTTAAAAGTTGACCAGCGATTTCTCATCTTTACAACACTTTTTTTAGGGACCACATCACATTTGAAATCACTTTGAGGGGTCTATATGATAGAAAATACCCAAAAGTGACACCATTCTAAAAACTGCACCCCTCAAGGTGCTCAAAACCACAATTAAGAAGTTTATTAGACCCTTCAGGTGCGTCACAGGAATTTTTGGAATGTTTAAAAAAAAAAAAAAGAACATTTAATTTTTTTCACAAAAAAATTACTTTAGGTCCAATTTTTTTTTTAACAGGAGAAATTGGACCCCAAAAGTTATTGTGCAATTTGTCCTGAGTAGGCTGATACCCATATGTGGGGGGGCCACTGTTTTGGCGCCTGGCAGAGCACGGAAGGGAAGGATCACCGTTTGACTTTTTCAATGCAAAATTGGCTGGAATTGAGATCGGACGCCTTGTTACGTTTGGAAAGCCCCTGATGTGCCTAAACAGTAGAAACCCCCCAAGGAACTTATCTAGATGTGTGGTGAGAACTTTGAACCCCCAAGGGCTTCACAGAAGCTTATAACGCAGAGCCATAAAATTAAAAATATAATTTTTTTCCACAAAAATGATCTTTTCACCCCCAATTTTTATTTTCCCAAGGGTAACAAGACCCCAAAAGTTATTGTGTAATTTGTCCTGAGTACGCTAATACCCCATATGTGGGGGTAAACCACTGTTTGGGCGCATGGCAGAGAACGGAAGGGAAGGAGCGCCGTTTGACTTTTTCAACGCAGAATTGGCTGGAATTGAGAGCAGATGCCATGTCACGTTTGGAGAGCCCCTGATGTGCCTAAACAATGGAAACCCCCAATTCTAACTCCAACCCTAACCCCAACACACCCCTAACCCTAATCCCAACCCTAACCACAAACCTAACCCCAAGCCCAAACCCTAACCGTAACTTTAGCCCCAACCCTAACTTTAGCCGCAACCATAACCCTAATGGGAAAATGGAAATAAATACATTTTTTTAATTTTATTATTTTTCCCTAACTAAGGGGGTGATGAAGGGGGGTTTGATTTACTATTTATAGCAGGTTTTTATGTTTGGCAGCTGTCACACACTAAAAGACCCTTTTTATTGCAAAAAATAGTTTTTGCATTGCCACATTTTGAGAGCTGTAATTTTTCCATATTTTGGCCCATAGAGTCATTTGAGGTCTTATTTTTTACGGGACGAGATGACGTTTTTATTGATACCATTTTTGGGCACATGACTTTTTATCGCTTTTTATAACGATTTTTGGGAGGCAGAATGAACAAAAACCATGAATTCATGAATTTCTTTTGGGGGGGCGTTTATACCATTCTGCGTGTGGTAAAATTGATAAAGTAGTTTTATTCTTTGGGTTAGTATGATTACAGCGATACCGCATTTATATTTCTTTATGTTTTGGCGCTTTTATACAATAAAAACAATTTTATATAAAAAAAATAATTATTTTTGCATCGCTTTATCCTGCGAGCTATAACTTTTATTTTTTCGCTGATGACGCTGTATGGTGGCTCGTTTTTTTTGCGGAACAAGATGATGTACCATGTTTATTTATATCCGTCTTTTTGATAGCGTGTTATTCCACTTTTTGTTCGGAGGTATGATAAAGAATTTTTTATTGCTTTTTTTTAGGGTTTTACTAAAGGGGTTAACTAGTGGGACAGTTTTATAGGGTGGGTCGTTACGGACGAGGCAATACTAAATATGTACCGTATATACTCATGTATAAGCTGACCCATGTATAAGCCGACCCCCTAATTTTGCCACAAAAAACAAGGAAAACTTATTGACTCGCGTATAAGCCTAGGGTGGAAAATGAGGCAGCTACTGGTAAATTACAAAAATAAAAATAGATACCAATAAAAGTAAAATTAATTGAGACATCAGTAGGGTAAAGGTTTTTGAATATCCATATTGAATCAGGAGCCTCATAAAATGCTCCATATAAAATACTCCCCATATGCTGCTCCATAAAGGTTATGCCCCCAGAAGATGATCCATAGAATGAGCCCCATATGGTGCCCCACAGATTATGCCCCCATATGCTGCACAAATTATGCCCCCATATGCTCCACGGATTATGCCCAATATGCTCCACAGATTATGCCCTATATGTTCCACAGATTATGCCCCCATATGCTCCAAAGATTATGCCCCATATGTTCCACAGATTATGCCCCCATATGCTCCACGGATTATGCCCCCATATGCTCCACAGATTATGCCATGTTCCACAGATTATGCCCCCATGTGTTCCACAGATTATGCCCCCATGTTCCACAGATTATGCCCCCGTGTTCCACAGATTATGCCCCCATATGTTCCACAGATTATGCCCCCATGTTCCACAGATTATGCCCCATGTTCCACAGATTATGCCCCCATATGTTCCACAGATTATGCCCCCATATGTTCCACAGATTATGCCCCCATATGTTCCACAGATTATGCCCCCATATGTTCCACAGATTATGCCCCCATATGTTCCACAGATTATGCCCCCATATGTTCCACAGATTATGCCCCCATATGTTCCACAGATTATGCCCCCATGTTCCACAGATTATGCCCCCATATGTTCCACAGATTATGCCCCCATATGTTCCACAGATTATGCCCCCAAATGTTCCACAGATTATGCCCCCATGTTCCACAGATTATGCCCCCATATGTTCCACAGATTATGCCCCATATGCTCCACAGATTATGCCCCATAGTATACGTCCCTTATGCTGCGGCGCTGCTGCAAAAAAATTACATACTCACCTCTCGTCGCTGGGGGCCAGGTGCCGGTGTCCTGAGCAGGCGGTGACACCGGCGCGCTATGGCGGACAGGTGCCAGTGTCACCGCTCGCTCAGGACCCCGGCACCTGCAATATTTACCGATCCCAGGTCCACCGCTGCGCGCTGCTCCCTACTTCAGGGTCCTCGGCAATGAATGATCAGGCAGAGGGCGCGGAGTGCACTAACGACGTCATCGTGCCCTCTGCCTGATCATAACAGCAAGAGGGAGAGAAAAAGGTAGCACACTGTAGCGCTATAGCTTGCAAACACGAAATATGAAAAATGAATTGCATCATTACCTTAGAAATATGAAAAATTGAGAAGTCTTAGCGCATAAGATGGCCAAATTATGTGAGCCTGATAGCCACGTCAAGGCTCTTCTCGTATATCAGGTCCTAACTAATGCCTATCCTCGCTTAGAAAAGTCTGTCTGCATGGGAACGTATGAATCCTCTCTTCAGACTAAAATCTACATCTCTGTGGAGGGGTGATGAACCTGTTGTAATTAAAAAGCCTGTGACCACCAGGTGGAGTGCTCAGGTAGAAGGTAAATGAATACATATCAAAAAACTGACCGGCACATCCAAACATAGATTCAGTGTGAACAGGTGCTAAACCTAGAGTCACCAACTCATATACATACAAGAGAAAAAGGTAGCACACTGTAGCGCTATAGCTTGCAAACACGAAATATGAAAAATGAATTGCATCATTACCTTAGAAATATGAAAAATTGAGAAGTCTTAGCGCATAAGATGGCCAAATTATGTGAGCCTGATAGCCACGTCAAGGCTCTTCTCGTATATCAGGTCCTAACTAATGCCTATCCTCGCTTAGAAAAGTCTGTCTGCATGGGAACGTATGAATCCTCTCTTCAGACTAAAATCTACATCTCTGTGGAGGGGTGATGAACCTGTTGTAATTAAAAAGCCTGTGACCACCAGGTGGAGTGCTCAGGTTTGGATGTGCCGGTCAGTTTTTTGATACATAACAGCAAGAGGACGCGAGGACACAGAGGGGAGAAGCAGACAGCAGTGGCACGGGGACAGGTAAATATCGGTATACTCACCCCTCCGCCAGCGCGGTCTCTGCAGCCTCTCCTCTTCTCCTGCTATCTCCGGCAGCTCTTCCTTCCTACAGCGGTCACGTGATACCGCTCATTAAAGTCATGAATATGTGCATATTCATGACTTTAATGAGCGGTACCACGTGACCGCTGCAGGAAGGAGCCGGAGATCGTCAGAGAAGCAGGGGGGCTACAGAGACTGCGCCGGTGGAGGGGTGAGTATGATCTGACCCCCCCGTATATGACTCACGTATAAGCAGAGAGGGGGACTTACAGCCCTAAAAAAATGGGCTGAAAATCTCAGCTTATACACGAGTATATATGGTATACTTTTATTGTTTTTGTTATTTACATAATAATAATGTGTTTATTGGGGTAATATATATTTTTTTTATTTAGGGATTTTTTTTAAATATTTTTACATAGTATAATTTTTTTTTTACATTTTTACATTGTCCCAAGGTGGGACATCACTATATAGTGTCAAATCACTGATCTGACACTTTGCAAAGCACTGTGTCAGATAAGAGATCTGACAGTTAGTGCAGGAGGCTTGCCGGCGCCTGCTCTCAGCTGGCACTAACAAGCCACCTCCCTGCTGGACCTGGAAGGACCCTGCAGCCATCTTGGATCTGGAGGCCTGCAGGGAGGGGGCCCTCGGAACAACTCGATCACATCTCGTTGTTCTAAGGGTCTCAAGGAAGCACACAGGGAGCCCCCTCCCTGCGTGATGCTTCCCTATTATACCGGAATGCTGCAATCATGATTTATTGCAGTGTGCCAGGGGTTAAAGTGCCGGGAGCGGTCCGTGACCGCTCCTGGCACTTTCTCACAGCTAACACCCAGCAGTATCAGCTGACACCCGGCCGCGTTCCCCCGTGAGCGCGGCCGATCGCCTATGACGTACTATCCCATCCATGGGAATTAAATCCCAGGGCACATGGACTGGATATTACGTCAAATGATAGAAAGGGGTTAAAGATAAATTCGAAAAATAGGCACTTATTTCTGTTAACTTTCCAGTGATATATCACCCAACATCAGCAAAGAAGAGAAAATATAAAAAGGGACATAAAAAGAAAGCCCCTTGTATCACAAAATAATGGGTGCAAAAATGACTTGAGTATTTGAAGAAAACAAATTTTGACGGCTCTTTAACTCATTTCCGACTTTGGGCATAATAGTACGCCCACGTCAGAATCCCTTCCTTTGATGTGGGCTCCGGCGCTGAGCCCACATCTTTTCCAGCACATGTCAACTGCTTTGAACAGCTGACATGTGCCTCTAACAGCTGCGGGTGGAATCCCGATCCTCCCGAGGCTGTTAACTAGTTAAATGCTGCTGTCAATCTCTGACAGTGACATTTAACTTGCGCTTTCCGGAAGCACGGAGGAAATCCCGCCCATCGGTAACCCCGTCATGTGATCATGGTCATCGATGGGTTGGCATGACAACCAGAGGTCTCCACAGATTATGCCCACAGATTATGCCCCATAGTATACGTCCCTTATGCTGCGGCGCTGCTGCTGCAAAAAAAATTACATACTCACCTCTCGTCGCTGGGGGCCAGGTGCCGGTGTCCTGAGCAGGCGGTGACACCGGCGCGCAATGGCGGACAGGTGCCAGTGTCACCGCTCGCTCAGGACCCCGGCACCTGCAATATTTACCGATCCCAGGTCCACCGCTGCGCGCTGCTCCCTCCTTCCGGGTCCTCGGCAGTGAATGATCAGGCAGAGGGCGCGGAGTGCACTAACGACATCATCGCGCCCTCTGCCTGATCATAACAGCAAGAGGACGCGAGGACACAGAGGGGAGAAGCAGACAGCAGTGGCACGGGGACAGGTAAATATCGGTATACTCACCCCTCCGCCAGCGCGGTCTCTGCAGCCTCTCCTCTTCTCCTGCTATCTCCAGCAGCTCTTCCTTCCTACAGCGGTCATGTGATACCGCTCATTAAAGTCATGAATATGTGCATATTCATGACTTTAATGAGCGGTACCACGTGACCGCTGCAGGAAGGAGCCGGAGATCGTCAGAGAAGCAGGGGGCTACAGAGACCGCGCCGGTGGAGGGGTGAGTATGATCTGACCCCCCCGTATATGACTCACGTATAAGCAGAGAGGGGGACTTACAGCCCTAAAAAAATGGGCTGAAAATCTCGGCTTATACACGAGTATATATGGTATACTTTTATTGTTTTTGTTATTTACATAATAATAATAATAATGTGTTTATTGGAGTAATATATTTTCTTTTTATTTAGGGATTTTTTTTAAATATTTTTACATAGTATAATTTTTTTTTTACATTTTTACATTGTCCCAAGGTGGGACATCACTATATAGTGTCAGATCGCTGATCTGACACTTTGCAAAGCACTGTGTCAGATAAGAGATCTGACAGTTAGTGCAGGAGGCTTGCCGGCGCCTGCTCTCAGCTGGCACTAACAAGCCACCTCCCTGCTGGACCTGGAAGGACCCCGCAGCCATCTTGGATCTGGGGGCCTGCAGGGAGGGGCCCTCGGAACAACTCAATCACATCTCGTTGTTCTAAGGGTCTCAAGGAAGCACACAGGGAGCCCCCTCCCTGCGTGATGCTTCCCTATGCAACCGGAACGCTGCAATCATGGTTTATCGCAGTGTGCCAGGGGTTAAAGTGCCGGGAGCGGTCCGTGACCGCTCCTGGCACTTTCTCACAGCTAACACCCAGCAGTATCAGCTGACACCCGGCCGCGTTCCCCCGTGAGCGCGGCCGATCGCCTATGACGTACTATCCCATCCATGGGAATTAAATCCCAGGGCACATGGACTGGATATTACGTCAAATGATAGAAAGGGGTTAAAGATAAATTCGAAAAATAGGCACTTATTTCTGTTAACTTTCCAGTGATATATCACCCAACATCAGCAAAGAAGAGAAAATATAAAAAGGGACATAAAAAGAAAGCCCCTTGTATCACAAAATAATGGGTGCAAAAATGACTTGAGTATTTGAAGAAAACAAATTTTGACGGCTCTTTAACTCATTTCCGACTTTGGGCGTAATAGTACGCCCACGTCAGAATCCCTTCCTTTGATGTGGGCTCCGGCGCTGAGCCCACATCTTTTCCAGCACATGTCAACTGCTTTGAACAGCTGACATGTGCCTCTAACAGCTGCGGGTGGAATCCCGATCCTCCCGAGGCTGTTAACTAGTTAAATGCTGTTGTCAATCTCTGACAGTGACATTTAACTTGCGCTTTCCGGAAGCACGGCGGAAATCCCACCCATCGGTAACCCCGTCATGTGATCATGGGTCATCGATGGGTTGGCATGACAACCAGAGGTCTCCACAGATTATGCCCACAGATTATGCTCCACAGATTATGCCCCATAGTATACGTCCCTTATGCTGCGGCGCTGCTGCTGCAAAAAAAATTACATACTCACCTCTCGTCGCTGGGGGCCAGGTGCCGGTGTCCTAAAAAGTTCAAATCACCCCCCTTTCGCCCCATTCAAAATAAAACAATAGAAAATAAAACAAATATACACATATTTGGTATCGCTGCTTTCAGAATCATCCGATCTATCAATATATAAAGAGAATTAACCCGATTGCTAAATGGCGTGACGAGAAAAAAAAAAAATTAAAAACGTCAGAATTACATTTTTTTGGTCGCCGCTACATTGAAATGAAATGCAATAACGGACAATCAAAAGACTATCTACACCAACACGGTATGAATAAAAATGTCAGCTCGGCGCGCAAAAAATAAGCTCTCACCCAGCCAAAGATCACGAAAAATGGAGACGCTACAGGTGTCGGAAAATGACGCCTTTTTTTTTTTTTTTAATCGACGTTAGGAGTTTTTTCACCACTTAAATAAAAAAAAGAACCTAGACAAATTTGGCATCTATGAACTCATAATGACCTGGAGAATCAAATGGTAGGTCAGTTTTAGCATTTAGTAAACATGGTAAAAAAAAAAATGTAAAAAAATAAATAAATTGTGGAATTGCATTTTTTTGCAATCTCAGCGCACTTGGAATTTTTTTTCCCGCTTTCCAGTACACGATATGTTAAAACCAATGGTGTTGTTCCAAAGTACAACTTATCCTGCTAAAAACAAGCCCTCACATGGCCATTTTTGACCGAAAAATAGTAAAAAAAAAAAGTTATGGCTCTGGGAAGAAGGGGAGCAAAAAACAAAAATGAAAATGCCTCCGGTCATGAAGGGGTTAGACTGTATGTATGAAAAAAATAAAAAAACAACAATAGTGTGCCTGGTCCGGAAAGGTGGTAAATGGCCCAGTCTTGAACTGGTTAAGTGGCCACATCACTAAAGCACGCCATATACCTTCCATTATTTGAACTATGAGGATCATTGATACCTAGGGGTATATAATCAGATAATGAGGATATATATGTTTGCAACATGCCATCACTTTCCATGACCAGAGTGTTGGCATATGCAACAGATTAGGACTTATTATAAGTAAAAGGAGGACTTTATGCTGACCTGACAATAGATGGCGAACGTTTCCTTCTGTTTAATGTATTGTATAAGAAATAGTCTCACTTGTAGTTTCACTTTCGCTTTGTTCCTCTTTTTCCTGATGCAATGCTAAAATGACTGTGCATTTTCCTTTTACCTCATGTTGTAAGAAGTAAAAGCTTGTTATCCCATGAAGCCTGCTCTGTGAAGTTTTCTACTGCAAAGGTGTGGATTCAGAAGCTGTGCAACAGGTTATGGGCCCAGACACCCAGATACAGTGTACCCAGACATCCAGACACCAGAGAATCCAGACACCACAGATCCCAAGCACCAAGAATACCAGATACCCAGGACACTGGAACTCTCAGCAAGACCCTGGTGAATGCAGAAGAATTCTTCAGTACAACTCTCTAAACAAGTAAGTCTATATAAAGATGATGAATAACACAGAGCTAAAACTCACAGTAGCTAAACTGAATGATGAGAACTATCAGCTATGGAAGTTCAAAGTAGAGATGTTATTGTCTAAAGATGATTTATGGGAAGTAATCACTACAGATAGACCTGATCAGGATAATCAGACATGGGATAAGAAAAATAGAAAAGCGAGAGCCACCATTAGCTTATTAGTGGATGATGCTCAATTAAACATATAAGAAATGAAGAAACAGCGAAAGGAATGTGGGAAGCATTAAGAAAGCTATATGAGAGACCCAGCTTGAATCACAAATTATTTTTATTAAGAAAGCTTTACAGTATGAGACTAAGTGCAGACAGTAACATGCAGAAGCATATATTCTCAATGATGGAAGTGATATCACAGCTTAGATCTATTGGTGAAGATATTAAAGAAAGTCATATAGCAGCTATATTGTTGTGTAGTTTACCAGATTCATATACTGCTTTAATAGATGCACTAGAGACAAGACCTGAAACAGACATTACATTAGAGTTTGTGAAAACCAGACTAATAGATAAATATCAGAGAAGAAAAGAACAAAGCAATGATTCTTCTACTGAAAAAAGACAGTGAAAACGCTCAAAGCTACAAAATTTAAAAAACCCTATAATAAAGATACAAGAGAATGCTTCAGATGTAAGAAAAAATGTAATTTAAAGAAAGACTGTACCATATGGAAAGTTGAACAACAAAAATTACAACATAAAAAGCATACACAGAGTAAAAAACACAATTTCCGATTCGTGTGAGAATAATTTTAATGGCACATTCAAAATAACAGACAAGAAATCATCACTTGGTTGGTTTATTGATTCAGGAGCAACAAGTCATATGACAAGTGACAAGAATTTCTTTACTGATCTTGATTTAGATAAGAAAGAAGCCATTTATCTTGCTGATGGAAGCAAAATAACCGCAGAAGGTATCGGACAAGGTATGCTAAATTGTTCAAACAAGTTCGGACAAGATTCAAAGATAGTTGTACAGGATGTATTGGATGTTTCAAAATTGGAAGGCGGATTATTATCTGTGAAACGTTTAACAGCAAAAGGACTTACAGTAAAATTCAAAGATAATGAGTGTGCAATTATTGCAGGAAACAAGTTGATAACCAAAGTCAAGGCAGATGAACAATTATATCATTTCGACAAAACAAAGGAACAGATGAAGGTATGCACACATGATCACAAAAAATGTATTCACATGTGGCATAGACGTCTAGGACATAGACACCCGGACAGTATAAGGGAACTACAGAGAAAAGAATTGACAAAAGATTTAAAGATATCAGATTGCTCAATTACCATAAGATGTTAATGTTGTATAAAATCCAAAGCCACAAGGATATCGATTCTAAAAGAAAGTGAGATGAAAAGCGAAAGACCACTTGATTTGGTGCAAACTGACGTATGTGGACCCATGAAAGTGACTACATCAGGAGGCAATAGATATATGTTGACTTTTATAGACTCAAGATACACAGTCACATAATTAAGAATAAAAGTGAAGTTTTTGATAAACTTGTAGACTATGTAACAAGATCAAGTAACAAATTTCAAAGGAAGCCAATTGTCATCAGAAGTGATAATGGAGGTGAATTTACAGGTCACAGAATAGAAGACTACTTAAGACAAAATGCAAAAGAACATCAGAAAACTGTTCCATACACACCTGAACAAAATGGAGTAGCAGAAAGGAAAAACAGAACTCTAACAGAAATGATAAGATGTATGCTGACAGATTCTAAACTAACAGAGAAATATTGGGGTGAGGCAGCAATGACAGCTACATATCTACAGAACCGACTTTTTTCCAGAAAACTGAAGAAAACTCCATATGAACTGTGGCAAGGTATGAAACCAAGTGTCAATCATTTAAAAGTTTTTGGATGTAAAGTTTTTATATTCATTCCAACAGAAAAACGTTCCCAACTTCAAAACAGATCCATGGAAGGAATATTCGTTGGATATAGTGAAAACTGCAAAGGATATAGAATCTTAGATCCCCAAACAGACAGAGTTACAGTGAGTAACAGTGTGACATTCATTGAAGATTTAAATGAAGACATTATTTCAGTTGAAACAAAAAATGAGAAAAGCAATAGTGACATAACTGAAGAAATATCTGATGAGAAAGAAGTAGAAATTAATGAAGAACAAAATACTGAAAGTGAAGAATCACAACTACAAACAGACACAGAACCAAGACGTTCAATAAGAGAGAACAAAGGAAAACCACCAAAACGTCTCTCATACAAGACAAGTATAAGAAAAATCTATGAGCCTACCTCTTGGGAAGACATATCTAAACTTCCTGAAGAAGAAGCGAATAAATGGATAGAAGCAACAGAAACAGAAATTAAATGCATGCATGATTCAAATACATGGACACTAACAGATTTGCCAGAAGGAAGAAAGGCCATAGGATGAAAATGGTTTTTTAAAGTAAAATACCAAACAGATGGCACACCTGAAAGATATCGAGCAAGACTCTTAGCTAAAGGGTATTCTCAAAAATATGGAGAAGACCATGATGAAACATTTGCTCCAGTTGTCAAACACACTACAATAAGAACTTTACTTACAGTTGCAGCAATGGAAAATATGGAACTAAGACATCTGGATGTAAAGACAGCTTTTTTGAATGGAGATTTAACAGAAGACATTTACATGGAACAACCTCCAGGATTCAAAGATGAAAGAAATCCAAACAAAGTTTGTAAACTACAGAAAAGCATATATGGTTTAAAGCAAGCAGCTAAAGTGTGGAATAACAAAATCACGGAAGTACTAACAAATGAAAAATTTCAAAGAAGCAAAGCTGATCCATGCTTGTACACAAAAAGGCTGAGTAATAGATGGATTTATGTACTCATATGTAGACGACATTTTGATTTGTTTTAAACAAGAAAGGGATAAAGAAAACATTCTAAAAATCCTGAAACAACATTTTGAAATCAAAGACTTGGGAAATGTAAAACAGTACCTAGGAATACAGATAGAAAGAGAAGACGGAAGTTTCCTACTGAATCAAAATCACATGATTCAAGACATAACAGAAAAATTTGGACTAAAGGATGCAAAATCAGTAAAGTCTCCAATGGAAACTAATTATCTCAAAGAGATGAACAGTGAATAAAATATGCTACCAAACGATGAAGAATACAGAACAGCAATAGGAAAACTACTGTATCTAGCAACCGTTACAAGACCAGACATCGCAGCAGCAGTAGGAATTCTGAGTAGAAAGGTATCAAAACCAAATAAAGCTGATTGGAATGCCGTGAAGAGAGTAATACGTTATTTGAAAGGAACTAGCAATGTTAAGATGAAATTACCCACAGGTGATAATTGCATTTTAACAGGATATGTTGATGCAGATTGGGCTGTAGATCCAACTGACAGAAGATCTACCAGTGGACATATTTTTTTCTCTCAGGTGGACCAATAAGTTGGACAAGTAAGAAACAGACAATTGTGACACTATCTTCAACAGAAGCAGAATATGTTGCAGCAGCACATGCGAGTCAAGAAGTACTGTGGTTAAGACAATTGTTAACAGACCTAGGACAACCACAGTTGGAACCAACAAAACTAAAAGAGGACAATCAAGGATGTCTTGTTCTTGCTCAGATGGAAAGAGTCAATCCAAGAACCAAGCATATTGATGTGAAATATCATTTCTTGAGAGATCATCAGGACCAAGGAGTCTTGAAGTTGGAGCATTGCCCTACTGAAGAAATGACAGCAGACATTTTCACAAAGGCGTTGAATGCTGATAAACATCAGAGACTAATAAAAAAGTTTGATTGAATAAGTTCTTATTGTTGAGAAAGGGTGTTGGCATATGCAACAGATTAGGACTTATTATAAGTAAAAGGAGGACTTTATGCTGACCTGACAATAGATGGCGATGTTGTGTAACGTTTCCTTCTGTTTAATGTATTGTATAAGAAATAGTCTCACTTGTAGTTTCACTTTTGTTTTGTTCCTCTTTTTCCTGATGCAATGCTAAAATGACTGTGCATTTTCCTTTTACCTCATGTTGTAAGAAGTAAAAGCTTGTTATCCCATGAAGCCTGCTCTGTGAAGTTTTCTACTGATTCAGAAGCTGTGCAACACAGAAGACGCTTTGTAATCTTTTCTGTGTTTTAAATAGCATTGGTTATACTTAGTTTGATTATGTTTGTCAACTTTTATTTTAACTTTCTGTCCCTTCCTTAAAGTTCTTACTATGCAAGGTGTACAAGTATGTAGATTCTCTCCTTTGTATTTGCTCAAGCGTTTGTCCTTCAACAACCTTTACCACAGATTGTGTATAGGAAAAAACCCACATTAATCTTAAATATCTTTGTTTCCAGTAAACCTTTCCACTGTTTCTCTAACAGCAAAAATTATAACTCAAAAAGTGCAGGTTATGACTCCTGCCCCATTATGCTATAGCAATCAAATTTATTTCATCAGTCTGGCAACATTAATGCATATTTGTGCCTTGTTCCTGACCACCCTTAAGCCCCCGTCTCACATAGCGAGATCGCTGCTGAGTCACAAGTTTTGTGACGCAACAGCGATCTCCCCAGAGATATCGCTGTGTGTGACATTCAGCGACGATCAGCCCCCCTGCTGGGTATCGCTGATCGTCGCTGAATGTCCTGGACATTTTTTTGATCGTTGGTCTCCTGCTGGCCATCACGCATCGCTGCGTGTGACAGGCGGGAAACCAGCTCCCTGCACCAGCGCGCTGGTATCCAACGTACACTGCGAGTAACTAAGCGACGTGCATCGCTTGTTACCCGCATAGTCGCTGTCCTGATCGCTGCTGAGATCTGCCTGTTTGGCAGCTCATCAGCGATCATGTAGCGAAACACCAGCGATCCTGACAAGTTCATATCGTTGTCGGGATCGCTGGTGAGTCGCTATGTGTGACGGGGCCCTTACTAAAGGTTTATTCCCAAATTAGCAAATTATCCCCTATTCTCGGGATTAAGAGATAACTTGCTGATTATGAGGTACAACCACTGAGATCCAAAGCAAACCTGACAGTGGGTTCTGCAGCATCTAATTCATGGTATTGCTTGGGGTCCTATGCAAACAGACCTTCAGCGATCAGCAAGTTTCCCCCATCCTGTAAATAGGGGATGCAATTTGGGGAATATCCCTTTAAGTAGCAACAACATTAAGAAAGCTACAAAACCTTTTGTTCTTTTTCAAACCCTTTAATGGCAAAGCTAGTTTTGGTCTTAGGCCGGGATCACACACATGCGAGAAACACAGACGAGTCTCACATGTGAATTCCCGGCACTGCCGCCGGCACTCGGGAGCGGAGTGTACGGCTGCATGTATTTCTCATCCGTGTTTCTCGCATGTGTGATCTTGGCCTTAGGCTGGAGTCACACACACGGTCTAAAAAAATCGGACCGTTTTTGACGGTCGATAATCGCACAAATGTTTCCTCAACATTGATCCGTCTGTCTTCCGACTGGAATGCGAGGATGCAATTTTCTCGCATCTGAGTGTACGTTTGACATCCGTTTGACATCAGTCTGGCGAGATTTTGTCGGTGGCTAGCAAAACCGATATATAATGGATCTAAATGATAGTTTTTAAATCACAAAAGAAAGAATATATATATACACATATAATACATACATACATATATATCTATCTATATATATATATATATATATATATATATAATATATATATATACACACACACACATGTCATTGTGATTATATATATTTGAAATATAATATATATATATATATATATATATATATATATATATTTTGAAATTTTGCACACATACACTCATGCAAATGTTAGTGAAAACCATATATTAAACTACATGAAATGACATGGTTAACTGTATGTAAACCATGTGTCATTTCATGTCGGCTTCTGTAATTTCACAAAAGCCGGCAATGGAATTAGCGGCTATTATACTATGTAGAAGTGTATGAACTATAAATATATATATACACACACCAAATAGAATCTTTGCTATGATGCCCTTTGAACTCTATGTACGCCCCTGCTTTCCTGCTTTCAGGGTGGTGGTAATGAGGGCAATCTGGCCTGTTACTCAGAAACCAAGGCTCCGGGGGTCCCGCGGACAGATTGTCATCATAAGCGGCATGCCAGTAAGGGAGGGGGCCCAAACATATTTCTTGCACAAGAGCCCCAAGCTGTCAGTGTCCACTGCTGCTATAGAGCACCTTTGGGATGAGTTAGAGAGACGAGTTGGGGCCTGTACCCATAGCAATAAAGATGAATTGTTTGCAGATTTGCAAATAGAATGGAGCAAGATCCCTCAGGATGTCTGGAATACCCCAGAGGCTTCAATGCCCCATCGGCATGGCGCAGTAATTAGAGCAAGAAGTTATGCTACAAAATACTAAGTTATGGCATTGTAAGCAATGAATTACTCTCTATGTTGTCATCAATAAATAGTATATGCTAAACTTTTGGCAGTCAGTTTTCTTTAATTAAATTAAATATATTCTAAAGCATTTTAGTTAAAATTAATTCTTGCATGATGACAACTTCATGCACTTTCAATTCATCATCAGAAAATGTCATTACAACAGCCAGACAGAAGCAATCACACTATTTAAAAAATGCAAAACTTTTGATTGCTACTGAACATGCACTGTTGGTGTTAAAATCAGATATTACAAGGACAGTACATGAACCAATGCCATTGAATAGCATTGAAGAGGGCTGTTGAGATTAGAAATTATGTCACACAGACTGTGTCTATGACCAAGGATGTCTATGTAGGAAAAGGAGAAAAAATATAGCATGCACTATCCTTTTCCAGATTTCGTGTCTTGTCCATGCAAGTCTATGGGTGTGCAAAAAAAACCCAAAAAGCTAATCCTGTATAGATCATTTGTGTTGCATCAGGTTTTTTTTCAGATACATTTTCATATGTCAATAATTGCAAGTATGATATGAATGTCATACAGATGTAAGAAAATAGACATATAGATGACACACGAAAGGCATGAATATAAAAAAATAAATCTTTTTCTGGATGAAAAATGAATGACTTCTTAAATGCTTGTAAGACTCCCTTTAAGCCGGTTTGTCATTTGCATGACCATAGGACAGAATAAATTTGTTGAGTTCCATGTAAGCTGAATATGGAAAGAAAAGAGTTAAAACAGGTTAGTAATAAGGTGACCAAGCCCAATTAGAAATTTACCTGTAAGCAGAATGTGGTAACTTTGAAGGGAATCTGTCACCCTAAATTGGCGGGATATTTAAATGATGGCAGTCAGGTCAGATGGGCGGTGTTTTGGGTACTTGCCTTAACATGTTGTTCGCCGCTGTCTCCATTATTTCTGGGAATTGTAGTCGTTGCCCTCCATATAGCGCGCCTGCGCATTGCAATCTTGAATTGCGCACGCGCAGTATGCTTTGCCCGCAGATTGCAATGCGCAGGCTCGTTATATGGAGGGAAACGACTACAATTCCCAGAAATAATGGAGACAGTGGCAAACAACATGTTAAGGCAAGTACCCAAAACACCGCCCATCTTACGTGACTGCCATCATTTAAATATCCCGCCAATTTAGGGTGACAGATTCCCTTTAACTTCCAGACTGCACAGCTTAGAGCAGGGGTGGGAAACCTCAGGGATGAGCTTTTCTCCTACCTGGGCAGATTGCCAGTGACCGCAGGGCTTGGGCCAGCAGATGCGTTTAATTTCTTCTTACTCTGTGAGCACGCGCATACAGTCATGGCCAAAAGTTTTGAGAATGACACAAATATTATATTTTCACATGATCTGCTGCCCTCTGGTTTTTATGTGTGTTTGACAAATGTTTTTATCACAGACAGAAATATAATTGCAAACATATGAGTAACAAAAGCTTATATTGACAGTTAGAATGAGTTAATGCAGCAAGTCAATATTTGCAGTGTTGACCCTTCTTCTTCAGGACCTCTGCAATTCTCCCTGGCATGCTCTCAATCAACTTCTGGACCAAATCCTGACTGATAGCAGTCCATTCTTGCACAACCAATGCTTTCATTTTGTCAGAATTTTTAGGTTTTTGTTTGTCCACCCGTCTCTTGATGATTGACCACAAGTTCTCAATGGGATTAAGATCTGGGGAGTTTCCAGGCCATGGACCCAAAATCTCCATGTTTTGTTCTCTGAGCCATTTAGTTATCACCTTTGCTTTATGGCAAGGTGCTCCATCATGCTGGAAAAGGCATTGTTGATCGCCAAACTGCTCTTGGAGGGTTGGGAAAAGTTGCTCTTGGAGGACATTCTGGTACCATTCTTTATTCATGGCTGTGTTTTTAGGCAAGACTGTGAGAGAGCCGATTCCCTTGGCTGAGAAGCAACCCCACACATGAATGGTTTCAGGATGCTTAACAGATGGCATGAGACAAGACTGGTGGTATCGCTCACTTTGTCTTCTCCGAATGAGGCGTTTTCCTGATGTCCCAAACAATCGAAAAGGGGATTCATCAGAGAAAATAACTTTACCCTAGTCCTCAGCAGTCCACTGCCTGTACCTTTTGCAGAACATCAGTCTGTCCATGATGTTTTTTCTGGAGAGAAGTGGCTTCTTTGCTGCCCTCCTTGAGACCAGGCCTTGCTCCAAGAGTCTCCGCCTCACAGTGCGTGCAGATGCACTCACACCTGCCTGCTGCCATTCCTGAGCAAGCTCTGCACTGCTGGTAGCCTGATCCCGCAGCTGAAACACTTTTAAGAGACGGTCCTGGCGCTTGCTGGTCTTTCTTGGGCGCCCTGGAGCCTTTTTTGCAACAATGGAACCTCTCTCCTTGAAGTTCTTGATGATGCGATAGATTGTTGACTGAGGTGCAATCTTTCTAGCTGCGATACTCTTCCCTGTTAGGCCATTTTTGTGCATTGCAATGATGACTGCACGTGTTTCTTTAGAGATAACCATGGTTAACAGAAGAGAAACAATGATGCCAAGCACCAGCCTCCTTTTAAAGTGTCCAGTGGTGTCATTCTTACTTAATCATGACAGATTGATCTCCAGCCATGTCCTCATCAACACCCACACCTGTGTTAATGGAGCAATCACTGAAAAGAGGTTAGCTGGTCCTTTTAAGGCAGGGCTGCAATGATGTTGAAATGTGTTTTGGGGGATAAAGTTCATTTTCTAGCCAAATATTGACTTTGCAAGTAATTGCTGTTAAGCTGATCACTCTTTATAACATTCTGGAGTATATGCAAATTGCCATTAGAAAAAGTGAAGCAGTAGACTTTGTAAAAATTAATATTTGTGTCATTCTCAAAACTTTTGTCCATGACTGTACAGCGTTCACTACTGAATGCTGCGATGCGTGAAATGAAAGATTATTTTGTGATTCTGGCCATGCCAGCTTCAGGAGACGCTTTGTGGGTGGAGTTAGTGCTTGATTCACTCCCATCCCACAGAAGAGGACGGCAGCCCCAAAGTGTCTCCTGGATGTCTACACCACAGCCCCAAAGTGTCTCCTGTGAGGTCTATGCCACAGCCCCAAAGTGTCCCCTGGGATGTCTATACTGCAGCCCCATGTCTCCTGTGATGTCTATACTGCAGTCTCAGTATTTCCTATGTTATGTATCTGTATGGAGGCCAAGGTGGTAGTCATGGCGAGGAGCTGCTGTATCGCCACACCCTGGCTCCCTACAAAGGAAACAAACTAGAACACTCACTTTAGATTCTAGGGTTCCTTTTGCTTCACCCATTCTGGCTCCAGATTCCCAATTCTCACAAAGGACTCCAGAATCCATATCCATGCTTAACAGTTCAACTTTACTTAGTAACAGGGTTATTATTACAGATGCTGAACAGTTCTCATGCAATGACATTCCTGGAGCTTTTCCTGTGAATCTCTGCTCCTCCTGGCAATCTTTGCCCTGCTGGATAATCCCTGTCCCATTAGAGTCTAATGATTAGACGATCCCCGTCTATCCTGGCAATCTCTGCCCATGGACAATACCTGTCCCGTCTGCGACGTCCGTGCCTTTCGGTCCACCAGCTTCCTCCCATTCCCCTTGTTCAGTCTCAATAGGAAAAAGGTAAAAGGCTCGCCATCTCAGCTTCACCTAATCCCAGCCGTAGGCCTCGGATCCTTCTTGGAATGGTTACCGTTTAAGCTTGCATGCTCCTCAGCCTGGGGTCCCTTCTTGCCAAAGCAACCTTACCCCCATGGCTATCTGACTGTCCTCTTTCACTGCTGCATCACAACTCCCTAAACCAGGAAGTCTCATCACTATATCCCACTGTTCTGTACTACACCCATCTGTAACTCCTCCCAGCCTTGAAAACCCCTTATGCCAACTATGCGATTCTAACAATCTTAATCTTCAGTATGCCCCACTATTCTATTCCCCCTATTGTCCTATGCTACTGCTACCTTTCTCTCCTATCTTCTATCCTATGCACAATACATGTCAAGTACATATACATTACAGTTACAGTAAATGAATACATTAACATTTGTAAATGCTATGGAACCGCACGTATTAAATGTATGTGAACAATGTCCAAAGAGGGGGGGGCATATGACTGCATCCGTCACCTCCTTACACTACTCCCTTCTAAAATATGGTCATCACCAACCATGGCAGCACCTGTGAACTTAAAACAGCATATCTAAAACATTTATACAGTTAATACACTCTGTGTCCAACGCTGCCAGTTGGTCAACCGTGACCTTAGTTCCACTCTCTTGGAACCCTGGAACATAGAGTTCAAGTTACCTTTCCCTTAAAACACGGGTCCGATTGACCCCGGTCCCTTTGCTCCTAGGACCCGAGCACACATACACTGTGCTTACTTGTAACATTTCAGGTCTGTGGGCCAGTCCTTTCCTGCTCCGGGTATCCAAACACAGGAAGTCCATATAAAACAAACACACTGGCCCAGTGGCCAATTCAGCAACAGTCCATATAGTCAGGACCCGGCTTGCTCCTTAGGTCCACCTGTTCAAGTTTTCCCATCCCTCCTTTAATAGAGTACAGTCCCTTTAAAACAAGTGTGCTGCTTTTATGCTCTCAGGGTCAGGTCAGGGTTAAAACAACAATAGTTCAAGGTTAAAACAACACAGTACTTAAAGCAGCCACAAACAGTCCATTCTTGTTACCAAGGTTGATTAACCCTTTCAGGGTTCTAGTCATGTAATCTAGCAGGGGGTGCGCAAAGAAACTTGGAGGAGGGGAAAAAACAAAATCCTTCAACTCTGACCATGTGGATCAGTACTGACACCTAGTCCTGGTGCCATTCAGGGCTCGTTGCCCTTGAGGAGACACGGAACAGTATCTCATTCATTTTTTTGTTCACTTGGTGCAACCAGCACAACACTCTCCACTTAAAGGGGTGGCCTTTACTCTACACCGTCCTTGCGACCGGAATAGTGGGCCACATTTTGACCCTGAATAATAATGAATGTGTGACCCGATGACCCGCTGGAGGAAGACTCCCCACTATCTCCCCGGCTCCTTCCTTCAACCAGCTGCTGGCTCAGAGAACTTGGAGCCTCCTGCTCCTGTGACCAGACTGTGGCCACTGCTTCCTTTAAAGGGCACCTCTGCCCTCTGGTTTACTGCAAGGGTTGCGATCGTTGCTGGCGGCAGCCGAGCATACCGTGCCTCCCTCTTCTCAATACTGTAGACCATGTTAACCACTACAGCATTCGGTCCGCGGGGCCCCTCTTCTCTGATAAAGGTCACCCAGTCCCATGCTTGCATAGGACCTTCGAACGTGATGGACCCGGCATTTGCATAAATCTTGTCGCCGGTCTTGGCCTCTTGGATAAACTCATACCCTCTGGCATGGTTAAAATATTTTATCAGGCCGGGCGTCATCCGGCCGGACATGTTTCCTCCCCCGGGGTGCCGAAGCTCTTTTAAAATTCGGTGATCGCGCCGTTTTTTTTCTCCTAGATGACTCCCACCACCCACCAGGCCTTTTCTGCTGTTGGAGCCTGGGGTTCGTCCAGGTAGACACTGTGGGAAAATGCAGACACCGAAGAAGGTGCCTGGACAGGAGTAGGTGCGGGGGGCTGGGGTGAAGGTAGATGTCGCACTCACTGTGACTGTATCCGGCTGTGACGGTCCTCCTCTGTGGCCACGCGAACTCGGGATCACGGCCGCGACGGTCCCTCTTTCCAATACTTCCACTTTCTCGATGGCTTCTTTCGGCTGCTGCAGCTCTGGGCTCTCTATATCCGCGACAATCTTTCTCATCAGCTGACTAAACGGGAACCAATATCCCAGAAGCGATGACCGATCCCTCTGGGGCGCCATATCTTCCCGTTCTGCCGTTCACCAGCCTCCGAGGCGCAAGTCTGACTTCGACTGGGCCATAGACTGCTCCCAGTCCTGCCGCCCGATACCTCCATGAAAGGACATGCTGTGCCTCTGCATGGGGATCGGTAACTCGTTCGGCAATGGCATCTCTCATCCGGATGCAACATCCTTCTCGTCCGAACCCTGCCCGTTCGTAGGTGGAACCACTTCCGGCCGCTCCGCCCTTTCAGCTTCAGACTCCTTCCACTCCTCAGTAATCTGTTGCAGGGGTCGGGCTTCTTCCTTCGCTGCGCCCATCTCTGGCAGGCACCAGTCACCAGGGGACGTGGCCTCGGCTCAGGTCACCGCTTCTGCCAAGCTGATCTTCGTGCCCTTTTCTGTCTAGGATGCCCATGATGGGCAGCACCGCTCCCATTTTTTCGCACCACTGACTGCCATCTTCATGTCAGCATTCGGCCCCATCTTAAAGTCTCTAATGGCCGCCATCTTTGCCATTTTCAAGGCTCCTCCGCTCTCTGCATACGAGGCATCTCAATCCTGCCGACTACGCCAATTTTGTAAGGAGGCCACGGTGGTATTCATGGCGAGGAGCTGCTGTACCACCAAACCCTGGCTCCCCACAAAAGGAAACAAAGTAGAACACTTTACATTATAGTGTTCCTTCTGCTTCAGCCATCCTGGCTCCCGATTCCTGGTTCTCACAAAGGACTCCAGAATCCATATCCATGGGTTCTTATTACAGATGATGCACAGTTCTCATGCAATGACATTCCTGGAGCTTTCCCTGTCAGTCTCTGATCCTCCTGGCAATCTTTGCCTCGCTGGACAATCTCAGTCCCATCTGCGACTTTTGTGCCCTTAGGTCCACCAGCTTCCTCCCATTCCCCTTCTCCAGTCTCAATAGGAAAAGATAAAAGGCTCGCCAACTCAGCTTCACCTAATCCCGGCCGTAGGTCCCGGATCCTTCTTGGAATGGTTACCGTTTAAGGTGGTGACCGCATGCATGCTCCTCAGCCTGGGGTCCCTTCATGCTGAATGAAACCTTACCACCATTGCTATCTGACTGTCCTCTTTCACTGCTGCATCACAACTCCCTAAACCAGGAAGTCTCATCACTATATCCCACTGTTCTGAACTACACCCATCTGTAACTCCTCCCAGCCTGGAAAACCCCTTATGCCAACTATGCTATTCTAACAATCTCCATCTCTAGTATGCCCCACTATTCTATTCCCCCTATTGTCCTTTGCTACTGCTACCTTTCTCTCCTATCTATCCTATGCACAATACATGTCAAGTACATATACATTACAGTTAAAGTAAATTAATACATTAAGATTTTAAATGCTATGGAACCGCACATATTAAATGTGAACAATGTCCAAAGAGGGGGAGAGGCATATGTGTTGTGAATATGCTGGATGCGGCTTCTGAGCTGGGGCTCCCCCGGGTGGTTGCTGAGGGTAATGAATTGATTACTGAATGGCCTTCAGCTGGCACTGAATGATAGGATATAAGTGGCCTGAGTTCCCAACAGCCTTGCCGGTTATCAATTGTTCTTTCTGTCTTGCTTGAAGCACTGCTAGGTTCCTGCTCTCCTTCAGATAAGTGTTTGTTGTTTTTTTTTTCCTCTGTTTGATTTTCATTGCTGGTTTGCTGCTTGCAGTGGACTGCAGCCTGTCCCCTTTTGGGGGTCTGGCGCTGCAATTGTGTTCCGTTTTTGTCTGCACTTTTGCTTTGCTCCTTTGTTGCTTTTTGTTTGCTGAATGGCGTTTGTTGCACCAGAGATCTGATTTAGGTGGATGAGATTGTGTGATCTCAGGTTTTTTGGCAATCAGAAGTGCTGGTATTTAAGGTTTTTGTTGGATTGCAGTCAGAATTCTTTCCTGTACTTTTCTGTCTAGACAGATTGGGCCCCAGCGTTTGCTCATTCTATTTTCTGTCTGTGTCCGTGCTTTCTTCTTGTCTAACCGCCATTACATGTTTGGGGGCTTCCTATTTTCTTTGGGGATCTGCTCTGGGGCAGATAGCTTTCATCTTTCTGCCTTTAGGTGTAGTTATCTCTCAGGCTGTGACGAGGCGTCTAGGATCAACGTAGGAACGCTCCACGGCTACCTCTAGTTGTGTGGTTAGTTCAGGTTACTGCAATCCAATAGGTTCCAGCCTCACTGGTGTATTACCGTTTTTGCTATTTCTCCTCAGTTACCGAAACATAACAGTATAACCGGCCAAAAAAACTGAAAATTCTATGGTACTCACAGAAGGGGAAAATAGTAATAAGGAAACTGTTTGTTGCATTTTTTTCCCCTCTTTTCTCTGGGTGCTGAGGAGGAAATTTTTTTTTTTTCTTTTTCTTAAATGGAGTTTGCACAGTTGTCTGGCCATGTGGATCAGCTTGCCACTGAGGTTCGGAGTATTGCTACCTATCTTGCTAGGTTGCCAGTTGTGGAACCTAGGATCCCCATGCCAGATTTGTTTTTGGGGGATCGATCTAAATTTCTGAATTTCAAAATTAACTGTAAGTTGTTTTTTGCCTTAAAGCCTAAGTCCTCAGGGAACGCGGCACAGCAGGTTCAAATTGTCATCTCCCTGCTGCGTGGCGACCCTCAGGATTGGGCTTTTTCCCTGACGCCTGGGGATCCTGTTTTGAATGATATTGATGTATTTTTTCAGGCTCTGGGGTTATTGTTCGATGAACCTAATGTCACTGATCAAGCTGAAAAGATCTTGTTGGCATTAAATCAGGGTTTTGAAGACGCTGAGTTGTACTGTCAGAAATTTCGAAAGTGGGCAGTCCTGACCAAATGGAATGATGATGCTTTGGCAGCCCTGTTTCGAAGGGGTCTGTCAGAAAAAGTAAAGGACGTTATGGTGGGATTCCCTGTTCCCTCTGGTCTCAATGATTCTATGTCTTTGGCTATTCAAATTGACAGACGTTTGCGTGAGCGCAGAGGTAGGCGTGAGATGGTGTTGCCTTGTGATCCAGTTTCTGAGCCCATGCAGTGTGATGGAGTGAATTCTGGGGCTCAGCGTCATGAGTTTCGTAACCGCAATGGGATAGGTTTCTACTGTGGTGATGCTTCCCATGCTATTTCTGTCTGCCCTAAGCGGAGAAGACGTTTTGCACGCTCAGTTGTCTTGGGTAGTGTTCAGACTAAATTTCTGTTGAATGTTACCCTGATTTGCTCCCTGTCCACATTTTCTGCTCAGGCTTTTGTTGACTCAGGAGCAGCTATTAACCTGATGGATTTTGACTTTGCCAAACGTTGTGGGTTTCCCATGGTACCCCTGCGGAAGTCTATTCCCCTGCTGGGCATTGATTCTACCCCTTTGGCGGAGAATAAACCCCAGTTTTCTACTCAGGTGATAATGAGGGTTGAACCAGATCATCAGGAGAGTTGCATATTTCTAGTGCTGCATAATCTGCATGACATTATTGTACTAGGTTTCCCTTGGAACAGTCTCATAATCCTGTTTTGGACTGGAAATCTGTGTCTGTGACCAGTTGGGGCTGCCAATGTGTTAATACTGACACTCCTGTTTTTTCTGCCTCTCCCCAGTCTCAGGATGTCCCTGACTTTTTGACTGATTTTTCTGATGTGTTTAGTGAAAGTAAATCTGCATCCTTGCCCCCTCACAGGAGCTATGATTGCGCTATTGAATTAGTGCCTGGTGGTAAATTTCCTAAAGGTCACCTTTTTAATTTATCTGTACCTGAACACGATGCTATGCGATCTTATATCAAGGAGTCATTGGAGAAGGGTCATATCAGACCATCCTCTTCACCCTTGGGCGCCGTTTTTTTCTTTGCGGCCAAACAGGATGGTTCATTGTATTGATTATCGCCTCCTGAATAAGATCACTGTTAAATATCAATATCTGTTACCTTTGATTTCTGACCTATTTTCCAGAGTGAAAAGTGCTAGTTGGTTTACCAAGCTTGACCTCAGGGGGCGTATAACCTTATTCGCATTAAGCACGGGGATGAATGGAAGACGGCGTTTAATACCCAGAGGGGCATTTTGAGTACCTAGTGAAGCCTTTTGGGCTCACTAATGCCCCTTCCAATCCTTCATGAATGATATTTTCAGGGATTTTGTGGATAAATTTCTGATTGTTTATTTGGATGATATCTTGATTTTTTCCAATGACTGGGACTCTCATGTGAAGCATGTTCGGACTGTGTTCCAGATTTTGAGAGAGAATGCACTGTATGTGAAGGGATCAAAGTGTCTTTTTGGCGTACAGAAGATCTCATTTCTGGGATTCATTTTGTCTCAGTCTGTTATTGAAATGGACCCGGTCAAGGTTCAGGCCATCTGTGATTGGGTTCAACCTACCTTATTGAAGGCGCTTCAGAGATTTTTGGGTTTTGCCAATTTTTATCGTAAATTTATTAGTAATTTCTATGGTATTGTTAAACCATTGACTGATTTGACCAAAAAGGGTTCCGATGTGGTGAATTGGCCTCCTGAGGCAGTTTCTGTGTTTCAGGAACTTAAGCAGAGATTCATTTCTGCTCCTATTCTACGGCAGCCTGATGTTTCTCTACCGTTTCAGGTGGAGGTTGATGCCTCTGAGATTGGGGCAGGTGCCGTTTTGTCCCAAAGGGATCCAGAGACCTCTAAGAGTAACCCTTGTGCCTTTTTCTCTCAAAAATTTTCTCCAACTAAACGTAATTATGACGTGGGTAATCGGGAGTTATTGGCCATGAAGTGGGCCTTTGAAGAGTGGAGACATTGGCTGGAAGGAGCCAAACATCAGGTGGTGGTCCTCACGCACCATAAGAACCTGATTTATCTCGAATCAGCCAAGTGACTTAATCCTAGACAGGCCAGGTGGGCCTTGTTTTTCACACGTTTTAATTTTGTGGTTTCTTTTCTTCCTGGCACTAAGAATGTCAAGGCGGATGCCCTCTCGAGGAGTTTCTTTACAGATTCTCCTGAGTTATCTGATCCTGCTGTTATTTTGAAAAAGGGTGTGGTTCTCTCTGCCATTTCGCCAATTTGAGACTGGCTCTGGAAGGGTGTCAGGAGGATAAACCTGAGCGCTGCCCTGTTGGGAAGTTGTTTGTTCCAGACCAGTGGAAAAAGAGTGTGATGTCTGAGATTCATTGTTCCGCGTTGGCTGGTCATCCCCGGATTTTTGGTACCAGAGACTTGGTGAGTCGGTCCTTTTGGTGGCCTACCTTGTCTTGTGACGTCAGGGACTTTGTGCAGTCCTGTGGGACTTGCTCTCGTTCCAAGCCTTGCTCTTGTTCTAGTGGTTTGTTAATGCCATTACCTGTACCCAAGAGGCCATGGACCCATATTTCTATGGATTTTATTTCTGACCTTCCTGTCTCTCAGAGAATGACCGTTATCTGGGTAATCTGTGATAGGTTTTCCAAGATGATACATCTGGTGCCATTACCAAAGTTGCCTTCCTCCTCCGAGTTGGTGCCTTTGTTCTTTCAGCATGTGGTTCGGTTACATGGCATTCCGGAGAACATTGTGTCTGACAGAGGAGTCCAGTTTGTTTCCAGATTTTGGAGGACATTTTGTTCTAAACTTGGTGTTCAGTTGTCTTTCTCCTCTGCATTTCACCCTCAGACCAATGGACAAACCGAGAGAACAAACCAGACCTTGGAGACTTATTTGAGATGTTTTTTGTCTGCTGATCAAGATGACTGGGTCTCTTTTTTGCCTTTGGCTGAGTTTGCTCTTAATAATAGAGCTAGCTCTGCCACCTTGATGTCTCCATTTTTTGCAATTCCGGGTTTCACCCTCGATTTTCTTCTGGACAGGCGGAGGCTTCTGTCTGTCCGGGGATTGACTCTAGTGTGCAGCGTATGCAGCAGATTTGGGACCAGGTGGTGGAGAGGTTGTCTCTCTCTCAGAAGGCCCAGCGGTTTGACAACCGGCATAGGACTGATGGTCCTTGTTTTAAAGTGGGGGACTTGGTTTGGTTGTCCTCAAGGAATATCCCTATGAAGGTTGCATCTCCAAAATTTAAGCCAAGGTTCATTAGACCTTATAAGATCATGGAAATTATTAATCCGGTTTCCTTCCGTTTGCTTCTTCCCGGGACATTTAAGATCCATAACGTGTTCCACAAGTCCTTATTGAAGAGGTTTGTCGAACCAGTGGTTCCTATGGCTGCACCTCCCGACCCTGTTTTGGTTGAGGGCAATTTGGAGTATGTGGTTGAGAAGATATTGGATTCTCGTTTTGCTAGACGGAAACTCCAGTATTTGGTTAAGTGGAGAGGTTATGGTCAGGAGGACAATTCTTGGGTGTCTGCTTCGGATATTCATGCTGGGAGACTTATCCGTGCCTATCATCGAGCCCATCCTGATCAGCCTGGTTGCGCAGGTGAGGGTTCGGTGACCCCTCCTCATGGGGGGGGTACTGTTGTGAATATGCTGGATGCGGCTTCTGAGCTGGGGCTCCCTCCGGTGGTTGCTGAGGGTAATAAATTGATTACTGAATGGCCTTCAGCTGACGCAGAATGGTAGGATATAAGTGGCCTGAGTTCCCAGCAGCCTTGCAGTTTATCAATTGTTTTTTCTGTCTTGCTTGAAGCACTGCTAGGTTCCTGCTCTCCTTCAGATAAGTGTTTGCTGGGTTTTTTTTCCCTCTGTTTGATTTTCATTGCTGGTTTGCTGCTTGCAGTGGACTGCAGCCTGTCCCCTTTTGGGGGTCTGGCGCTGCAATTGTGCTCCATTTTTGTCTGCACTTTTGCTTTGCTCCTTTGTTGCTTTTTGTTTGCTGAATGGCGTTTGTTGCACCAGAGATCTGATTTAGGTGGATGAGATCGTGTGATCTCAGGTTTTTTGGCAATCAGAAGTGCTGGTATTTTTTAGGGATTTTGTTGGATTGCAGTCAGAATTCTTTCCTGTACTTTTCGGTCTAGACAGATTGGGCCCCAGCGTTTGCTCATTCTATTTTCTGTCTGTGTCCGTGCTTTCTTCTTGTCTAACCGCTATTACATGTTTGGGGGCTTCCTATTTTCTTTGGGGATCTGCTCCGGGGCAGATAGCTTTCATCTTTCTGCCTTTAGGTGTAGTTATCTCTCAGGCTGTGACGAGGCGTCTAGGATCAACGTAGGAACGCTCCATGGCTACCTCTAGTTGTGTGGTTAGTTCAGGTTACTGCAATCCAATAGGTTCCAGCCTCTCTGGTGTATTACCGTTTTTGCTATTTCTCCTCAGGTACCGAAACATAACACATATGACTGCCTCCATCACCTCCTTACATATCTCCCACTGCTTAGGTTGTATAACTATAACGTGAGCAGTGATGAATTTCCCACTGTGATGAGACCTGCAGTGTAATATACATTTGTGTTCGGTACGACTTACTGCTGCGAGTTCTTTACAGAACTTATCGGCACTCCACACAGAATCTGGAAAACCAGTTACCAGTAGCAACATCATCCACAGACCTAACATCACAGCCGCACCAAAGAGAAGCAGCGCCATCATCACATTAGAGTTGAGCTAATGAAATGTTTTACCCCAAAATTTTCAAGCTGATAATTTTGTACAGCCCCTGAAGGATGGTATAAATATCCAAATGGCCCCCTGGCAAAAAAAAAAAAAAAAAGGTTCCTGTTGGAATATGTTTGGTGCATCAACTCCATTCCTGTCTATGAGTGTTTAGTTGCTAGATTTGTATGCTGTTTATAACGTTAAAAAAAAAAACCCTCCCAGAGGCTCACACAGGAGAGGCATGTGACTGTATTTCCTGTTTTTCCTGTGTCTGTGTATGAGAGCAGGTTGCGGGATGCAGTAACGGCCAGGAGGCAGAACAAGGGTTAACGTTAGGTTTAGCTGAACAGGGGTATACTCCACGCAGGGAGAAAAGGGGAGAAACAGGATTAAGGCAGATGATTTAAGCACGGTAGATGAGCAGGGGACGTAACAATGGAAAATAGTATAGCAATTGTTTATTAAGAGTTAAACTTATCAGTCTGTCAGCTTCCTGGCTGTAGAGAGTCCTAGGCCCAAAGACTGTGGCGCCAACACCGTTAGCGCGTGATGAATCTGGTGTCGTCCAGAAGACGTGGATGATCCGGTTCCCGGCGGTGATGGAGAGTCCTCGACGTCCTGTGTGGGGTCCAGGGATTGGGATTCGTGATGAAGAGTGCGCAGTCCTCAGCACTGTCGGGGCCTAATGTAGCTCGGCAGACGTATGCGAGTGAGAAAGAGCACAGCTCTTGGCGAGTCACCCGGTCTTTCTTAGGCGGCATACAGTACAGACCAAAAGTTTGGACACACCTAATTTAAAGATTTTTCTGTATTTTCATGACTATGAAAATTGTACATTCACACTGAAGGCATCAAAACTATGAATTAACACATGTGGAATTATAAACTTAACAAAAAAGTGTTAATCAACTGAAAATATGTCTTATATTGTAGGTTCTTCAAAGTAACCCACCTTTTGCTTTGATGACTGCTTTGCACACTCTTGGCATTATCTTGATGAGCTTCAAGAGGTAGTCTTCCAAAATGGTCTTCCAACAATCTTGAAGGAGTTCCCAGAGATGCTTAGCACTTGTTGGCCCTTTTGCCTTCACTCTGTGGTCCAGCTCACCCCAAACCATCTCGATTGGGTTCAGGTCTGGTGACTGTGGAGGCCAGGTCATCTGGTGTAGCACCCCATCACTCTCCTTCTTGGTCAAATAGCCCTTACACAGCCTGGAGGTGTGTTTGGGGTCATTGTCCTGTTGAAAAATAAATGATGGTCCAATTAAACGCAAACCGGATGGAATAGCATGCCGCTGCAAGATGCTGTGGTAGCCATGCTGGTTCAGTATGCCTTCAATTTTGAATAAATCCCCAACAGTGTCACTAGCAAAGCATCCCCACACCATCACACCTTCTCCTCCATGCTTCACAGTGGGAACCAGGCATGTAGAGTCCATCCGTTCACCTTTTCTGCGTCGCACAAAGACACGGTGGTTGGAACCAAAGATCTCAAATTTGGACTCATCAGACCAAAGCACAGATTTCGACTGGTCTAATGTCCATTCCTTGTGTTCTTTAGCCCAAACAAGTCTCTTCTGCTTGTTGCCTGTCCTTAGCAGTGGTTTCCTAGCAGCTATTTTACCATGAAGGCCTGCTGCACAAAGTCTCCTCTTAACAGTTGTTGTAGAGATGTGTCTGCTGCTAGAACTCTGTGTGGCATTGACCTGGGCTCTAATCTGAGCTTCTGTAAACCTGTGATTTCTGAGGCTGGTGACTCGGATAAACTTATCCTCAGAAGCAGAGGTGACTCTTGGTCTTCCTTTCCTGGAGCAGTCCTCATGTGAGCCAGTTTCTTTGTAGCGCTTGATGGTTTTTGCAACTGCACTTGGGGACACTTTCAAAGTTTTCCCAATTTTTCGGACTGACTGACCTTCATTTCTTAAAGTAATGATGGCCACTCGTTTTTCTTTACTTAGCTGCTTTTTTCTTGCCATAATACAAATTCTAACAGTCTATTCAGTAGGACTATCAGCTGTGTATCCACCAGACTTCTGCACAACACAACTGATGGTCCCAACCCCATTTATAAGGCCAGAAATCCCACTTATTAAACCTGACAGGGCACACCTGTGAAGTGAAAACCATTCCCTGTGACTACCTCTTGAAGCTCATCAAGAGAATGCCAAGAGTGTGCAAAGCAGTAATCAAAGCAAAAGGTGGCTACTTTGAAGAACCTAGAATATAAGACATATTTTCAGTTGTTTCACACTTTTTTGTTAAGTATATAATTCCACATGTGTTAATTCATAGTTTTGATGCCTTCAGTGTGAATTTACAATTTTCATAGTCATGAAAATACAGAAAAATCTTTATATGAGGTGTGTCCAAACTTTTGGTCTGTACTGTACGTGTGGTCGTGGACCGCACAGAACGTTTGGCACCTGCAGTTGCGGGAGCCAACGAGCACACAGCAAGTCTACGGTCACAGTCTCTGTACGCGGCAGTGGGGATTCTATAGCGCAGGCCTGTGCTGTTACAATACTCTGAGGACAGAGCACCAAACTTCCCCTGCTGCACGCCAGGTGTTCCCGCCAAGTCTCTCCTTTCTTTCACGCGCACTCCCCTTTTTAATTTAGTCAAGCCCCCTGCTGTCAAGTGCAAAGATCGGTCCGGGTCTCTAAGTTTTCCCCCCGGCAACAAAGGTGACAGCCCCGACAGTTCCGGACCCAGCGCAAGAAAGGTACCCCCAGTCCTATCCTTCTTATTACATATGAGAGAAGCAGCCTGCTGTAAATGCTGCACAGATAGAGACACACAAATGATTTATTCCTGATCTATTAAGCTTATCATATATTGTTCCTGAATAAACAAGTTCTGTTGTCACATGCTTGGAGAGTATTGTGAGTAATCCGCTGCCAACAGGTTATTGGCCCAGAGTGACACAGAACACCAGAGTAACACAGCAACAGAAGCCCAGAGCAAAAGCAGCACAGAGCAACAGAGAAGATGTCCACTGGCAGCAATCCTGTCAAGTTCTCAGTGCCAAGCCTCACTAACCAGAACTACCAGTCCTGGAAATTCAGGTGAAAATGCTGCTCATAAGAGAAGGTACGTCCAAATATACTTAGGAACAAGTACTTCATCCATTACCAGATGATTGGCTAGAGAAGGATCAAAAACACAAAGCACGATCTCCCTCAGTGTAGCTGATTGTGCATATATGCAAGTGTGCAACTGCAAAGGAGATGTGGGATGAGTTACAGAAAGTGCATGAAAGATCAAATCTCAGCAATAAGCTTTATTTCATGAGTAAGGTGTATCAGTCTAAACGAAGTGATGGACAGAATATGCAGGACTATATAAGAAACACGCTAGAGATTATGGAGTGCCTCAGGGGTATTGGAGAAGAAATTAAAGATTTTCATGTTGCTGCACTTCTATTAAGTGGACTTCCAGAGAGTTATGACACACTCGTGACTGCACTAGATGGACGGCCAGATGATGAGCTGACACTAGAGTATGTTAAAGGCAAACTTGTGGATGAATTCAAGAGAAAAATGCAGCATGTAAGCAGCAGTAATGAATCTAGAGCAGAAACAGAATTAAAGACACAGGATTTCCCTAAATATAAGAGCAATCTAAGAGAAACTTGTGAATGTTTTGTCTGTAAAAAGCACAGCCACCTTAAAGGGAATCTGTCACCCCATTTTTGCCCTATGAGATAGGGCCACCGCCATCAGGGGCTTATCTACAGCATTCTGTAATGCTGTAGATAAGCATCCGATGTCACCTGAAAGCAAAAAAAACGAGTTATATTATACTCACCCAGGGGCGTTCCGCCGTCTGGTCGGGTCCGATGGGCGTTGCCGTCCGGTCCGGGGCCTCCCATCTTGTAGCGAAGCCGGCCTCTTCTTTCCGTCCCGTCACAGCTCCTGCGCAGGCGCACTGCTCTGCCCTGGTGAGGACCAGAGCAGAGTACTGCAGTGCGCAGGCACCGGGAAAGGTCAGAGAGGTCCGGCGCCTGCGCACTGTAGAGGCCGGCTTCGCTACAAGATGGGAGGCCCCGGACCGCGACGCCCATCGTACCCGACCGGACAGCGGAACGCCCCTGGGTGAGTATAACCTAACTCGTTTTTCTTCACTTTCAGGTGACATCGGGGGATTATCTATTGCATTCCAGAATGCTGTAGATAAGCCCCTGATGGGGTGACAGATTCCCTTTAAAGCAGACTGCAGAATTTGGAAACAAGAATGAGTCAGTTTAAAAAAACAGAACAGGCAAAGGGTTAAAACAGCTGTAATGGAAGATTCTGAATGTGCTGAAGCTGCATTTAATACCAGTATAGGTCCATCTGCAAAGCATATAGGGTGTATAGATTCTGGTGCAAGCAGTCATATGACAAATAACAAGGATTTACCGTATTTTTCGGACTATAAGACGCACCGGACAATAAGACGCACCCAGGTTTTAGAGGTGGAAAATAGGGAAAAATATATTTGAAGCAAAAAATGTGGTAAAATATTTAATAACATAAACATACTATTATATGTGGTGTTATTATATATAGTATGTTATTATGTTGGAAGCTACGGGTAGGAGATGGTGCTGCGGGACCAGTGTGGTGTCTGTAAACTACTATGTGAAGACGCTGGAGGGTGAGTATAAGGCCGGGTCACACATGCGAGAAACTCGCACGATTTCATGTGAGTCTCTCGCATGAACACCCGGCACTGCCGCCAGCACTCAGACTGGAGCGTGCGGCTGCATAGAAATACATGCTGCATAGAAATAGAGACAGATGATAGAGACAGAAATGATAGACAGAGATGATAGAGACAGAGATGATGGAGATAGATGATGAGACAGAGTTGATAAGAAGATAGAGACAGATAAGTGATAGAGACAGATGATAGAGACAGATGATAAGAGAGATGATAGAGACAGAGATGATAGAGACAGATGATAGAGATGATAGAGACAGATGATAGAGACAGAGTTGATAGAGACAGATGATAGAGACAGAGATGATAGAGACAGATGATAGAGATGATAGAGACAGATGATAGAGACAGAGTTGATAGAGACAGATGATAGAGACAGAGATGATAGAGACAGATGATAGAGACAGATGATAGAGACAGATGATAGAGACAGATGATAGAGACAGATGATAGAGACAGAGATGATAGAGACAGAGATGATAGAGACAGATGATAGAGACAGATATGATAGAGACAGATGATAGACAGATGATAGATGATAGAGACAGAGATGATAGAGACAGAGTTGATAGAAATGTGACACGTAGACAACCCATGCGCCGAAAAAACGCAAACGCATGCAAAAACGCTTGAAATCGCAAACAAACGCTGCGTTTTTTGGTCGTAATGCGCACGCTGATGCAACTAAATATTGCAGCGTTTATAAGCGTTTGCATGCGTTTTTTTAATGCGTTCATGTGCGCACAATGCGCTGCGCAAAAAAACGCAAGTGTGAAAGTAGCCTAACCTTTAATTAATTCTCTGTTGTACAGTGTGTCTGAGGACCTGTGATGACATAATGAAGAGGCAGGGCTTTGTGTGGTCATGTGATGCTCCAGCCCGCCCTCTTCATGACCTCATCACAGGTCCTCCACAGGAGCATTCAGCATGGCATCAGCACAGCCCCTGTGCTGTCAGGTATGCGATGCCTCCTGCTGCACTCTGCTCCTGCCGCCTCCTTCTCCTTCAGACACCGATCTGCCCGGCTGCTGCAGGAATCAGGCGCTGGGGAACCATGTGGCTCTGTCATTTGCTGCTCCCACTCACTGCTCAGCTGATAGGTGGGCAGGGAAGCGGCTAATGAATATTCACTGCACTTAAGTATCGGGACCAGGGGTTTCCCCAGCGCTGGATTCCTGCAGCGGAGAGGATATTTTCCTGCCTCCTGCGATCTCACTCCACTGCTGCCCCCTGCCCCCCTCCCCACGTTACATTCCGACCATAAGACGCACCCACACTTTCCTCCCAAATTTGGAGGAAAAAAAGTGCGTCTTATGGTCCGAAAAATACGGTAGTCACTGACCTTAATGAAAGCAAGTCAGAAAAGGTTATCTTAACTAATGGTCACTATATGACTTCAGAAGGAGTAGGAGACTGCTACATCCACTATCCAGTTTCCTCAGCACAAAGCAGAAAGATCCCAATAAAGGATGTTCTCAGCCTTGAAAGCAATCTTCTGTCAGAAAAGGAGCTCAAGTAAAAGGGGAATGTACTTACTTTTAGAGATAACAGCTGCATCATCTCAAAGAAGAGTCACACTCTTGCAGAAGTTAAAATCCAAGATGAACTTTATCAGCTAAAATGCAAAGAAAGCGTGTACAGTGCTAGACAAGATCTACATAAGAACTGTATCCATGTATGGCACAGATGTCTTGGGCACAGAGACCCAGAAACAGGAAGGAAGCTAGCTCAACTTGCAAATGGTATTGAAATCAACCAGTGTAGTCAAATGATGAAGTGCACTAGCTGTCTTAAAAGGGAAAATGTCTAGAAAATCCTTTCCTAAAATTAGCACCACTAGATCTGCACAGCCTCTGGATCTGATACATACATATATATGTGTTCCAATGAGTGTTCAAACTCCTAGCAAGAGGAGATATTTTCTCACATTTATTGACGACTACTCCAGATATACAGTCGCCTACCTGCTTCACAGTAAGGATGAAGTTCCACAGAAACTTGAATATCTTGCTGTAGTGTTTAACAAATTTGGAAGAATGCCAAAAACCCTGCGTGCAGATAATGGAACCAAATATACAAGTGGTAAGGTGCAAACCATTTTGAAACAGAATGAAATCATGTTCCAGACTACCATTCCATACAACCCAGAACAAAATGGCATTGCAGAGAGAAAGAAGCGTACTCTCTGTGAAAGTGGAAGAAGTATGTTGTTTGATGCAAATAAACCTACAAAGTATTGGGGAGAAGCCATCATGACAGCTTGCTATCTTCAAAACAGAGTGCCAGGTAAAGCCACAAATAAAACTCCATATAAGCTATGGAACTGCGAGAAGCCTAACCTGAAGCACCTCAGGATATTTGGAAGCAAAACGTTTATGTATGTTCCCAAAGAAAAATGTTCCAAGTGGAAATCACATGCAAAGCAAGGAGTCCTGGTGGGCTACAGCGAAACTCAGAAGGGATACAAAATCCTGCACCCAGAGATCAACACAGTAACAATTAGCAGAGATGTAGTAATTGATGAAAACTCTGTATCACTCAAATTCCATGAAGTTACACCAGTTATTCAACCAAAGAAGCAAGAACAAGAATCTCAAATCACCAAATCCAGACACCAAAAAGGAAAACACTGAAGTGTGGATAAGCTCTGAAGCCACCAAGGAAGACACAGAAGAACCAAGTCAACCTCCTATCAGGAGATCAGAAAGGTCAAACAAAGGTATCCCAGCTAGACGCCTTTCTTATATGGTCAGACTACTTCCTGAACCAGAGCCAGTCATGGCAAGAGATGCAAAAACTGCCTGTCCACAAGAAGCAGAAGTGGATAAATGCTGCTAATGAAAACATGGAGTCCCTTTACCAACTCCAGACATGGGAGCTTACTGAGCTACCAAAAGGAAAAAGAGCTATCGGATGTAAGTGGGTCTTCAAAAACAAATATGACTCAAAAGGTAAAGTTCAACGGTTTAAGGCAAGACTGGTCACAAAAGGGAACTCACAAAAGCATGGTAAAGATTAGTGAAAGGACTAAGCACATTGATGTAAAACATCACCACTTACGTGACTTAGTGGAACGTGGTGTACTCGAGTGTGTTTATTGGGAGTCTGACAAGATGATAGCTGATGGTATGACAAAGCCATTATCAAGAGCCAAATTTGTGGACTTCAGAACCGCAATGGAACTAACAGTATAAAAAGTTGTTGAGTGGGGGTGTTGGAATATGTTTGGTGCAACAACTCCATTCCTGTCTGAGTGTTTAGTTGCTAGATTTGTATGCTATTTATAAAGTTTAAAAAAAAAAAACTCCCAGAGGCTCACACAGGGAGAGCATGTGACTGTATTTCCTGTGTCTGTGTATGAGAGAAGCAGCCTGCTGTAGATTCTGCACAGATAGAGACACACAAATGATTTATTCCTGATCTATTAAGCTTATCATATATTGTTCCTGAATAAAGAAGCTCTGTTGTCACACGCTTGGAGAGTATCATGAGTTATATGCTGCCAACAGTTCCCCACCCCTAGCTCACACTCCCTGACAGAAGTTATGTCGCTTATCCATGTTATGTAAATAAAAGCTTATAACCTGACGTTAAATTCATCCATTGGTTGTATAAATTATTCTTTTGAAAGCTGAAACCCTCCGAAATGTGGTTTAGGTTAAGAAAATAAATTGGCATCAATGCAGAAATATTGATCATTTAATGGACACAGAATGGTCAGATTTTGGCAAGACAAAACTTTTGTCGCCCACAGAAAGTAATGTGATATTTAAACAAATAATTAACTTAAAATACAAATATATATTGCATAACACTGGTGAATGAAGTTGTGGTGCTATTAGAGTCATATTTAATATTTTGTTTGACTTCCATGAGCTTGAAGGACTGCATCCATGCGGTTCAACAATGATTCATACAATTTATTAATGAAGTCATCAGGAATAGCAAAGAATGCAGTCTTACATGCCTCACAGAGTTCATCTAGATTCTTTGGTTTTGTCTTCCAAGCTTCCTCTTTCATCCTACCCCAAACATGCTCAATGATGTTCATGTCTGGTGACTGGACTGGCCAGTCCTTGAGCACCTTGATCTTTTTTGCCTGGAGGAACTTTGTTGTAGAGATGGATGTATAAGATGGAGCACCATCCTGCTGCAGAATTTGACCCCTTTTATGATTTGGAATATAAGAGGTAACTAATACTTCTTGATATTTTAGGTTATTGATATTGCCTTTCACCTTGCAAATGTTTCGCACACCCCATACTGAATGTAACCCCAGACCATGATCTTTCCACCACCCAATTTAACTGTTTTCTGGGTGTATTTTGGACCCATACAGGCTCCAGTAGGTCTCCTGCAGTATTTGTGGCGGCTGTGGTGTAATTCTACTGAAGATTCATCAGAAAAATCCACCTTCTGCCACTTTTCCAGCGTCCATCTGTTTAGCAGGCTGTGGGACTTTGCAAATGCCACACCGTTTTTTATTTGCCTTTTATTAAGTGCTGGCTTCTGGGAACTGATTCGACCATGGAGGCCATTTCGAGACAGAATCCTACAAACTGTTCTAGTTGACACAGGGACTTGAGTTACCAGGCTTGTTTGAGCTCTGCTGCAGTGGAAGAGGGGCTTGCTTTGGATTTTCTAACCAAACGTTCCTACTGAGCAGTTGTCTTGCGGGGTCTGCCGGACCTGGGCTTGTCAAACACATCTCCAGTCTCTTCAAATCTTCTTTTAATTCTTTGTACTTGACGCTGAGACACATTAAAGGTGCCAGCCACCTCTGCAGTGGATCTGTTCTTCACCCTCTTGATAATCCAGGCTTTGGTCGCAGGGTGGATTTTTGGCATATTGTCAGAGCTCAAGATGCAGTTCAAGTGAAGGTCTGGGGTGCTGGGTTTCTTTTTATACACACCCACTAATTAACCATTTACTGATCACAGGAGAGGATGTAAACTAGGATTGGGTGCATTATATGACCAGGTGACAAAACTTTTGTCTTGCCAAAATCTGACCATTCTGTGTCCATCAAATGATCAATATTTCTGCATTTCAGCTTTCAAAAGAAAAATTTATACAACCAATGGATGAATTTAATGTCAGGTTTTCAGCTTTTATTTACATAACATGGATAAGCGACATAAGTTCTGTCAGGGAGTGTAGTGAGAACAGTGAAAGTAGGGTTAGAGTTGCTGATTCTCACACTGGGTCATTTACTGGAGTTTCTTTTTTGCATGTAGTTTCAATAAAGTATTATTTTCTCTGCTGCAGCTCTGATTGTCTTCATTACTCATGAGGTCTGGCTACCCCCAGTGGAGTAAAGATGGCGCTCGCATGTGGTGCGACTGCGATCAGGCCTGTGAAAGAGGGGGACTCACCAGGGCAAGAGCCATTTTCAATTGGATGTGGTCATTTGAAGTACCTCAAGTTGAAATCTATTGCCAGAGTGAGAACCAATGGCTCCCTGCATAGCACTTACTATACTTTATGCTTCTCTCAGATTATTCTCATAAATTTGTTGACAGACTCCATTCAAGGACTAGCCACAAATGTATAAAACCCCTTTAAGATACAGTACTTTCCCACAATAAACTTTTGGTTAGCTTTTAATATTGCAGATTTTCTGCACCTATTAAGTACTTGCATTTTTTTCTTTTTCATTGCATTTTTGATGCTGCTTTTTTGTCTCTTGTCAGTATGTCATGTTTTAAACAAAGCTTGATACTTCCTGGTACTTCTCTTTGACAAGACCTTACCGATACAATCATGTGTGGATTACATGCGTTTTAAACCCACAAAAAATGTAGGTGTTTTTTGCTTGTTTTTATTTCATGCGGATTTTCCGCATCCAATGTGGGCACAGAGTCTAAAGGATTGACATACTGTAGGTCAACTATAACTATTTAAGCACTTGGATACTAAGGTTGTATATTTTTAGACTTTTTGTGAGTACATACAAGTTGTGCTATGAAGTGTGATGGTGCTATATGGTGAAATGAATAATATGTTGTTACCTTGGTGGATTTCAGTCTGATATTGAACTGCTATGCATGGACTGACCATGGATCGCCGAACCTAAGCGTGACAACATCAAAGAAATATATGACGCTGTCATACTTGATTCAGTCAGGAGAGCCAAGGCCAGTCCATGCATTAGAAGTCCTTGCTTGGACTGGAATCCATGGACATCTGTATGAGCCCCAAGATGGAAATCAATTTCCTACTCAAACTGGTTCAAAACTAGTGAAGTATCAGTTTTTGGTTCAGAAGTCTCATGATAGCAACATTTACTTCATAAATAAGGAATAATTGAAGTCACACGGCAAGTGGTTGACCGCAATCCATGAGCAGCGTCTATAATATTTGTTATGTGTTAGGGATTCCAATGTCAAATCATGATGCACTTAATGACCATCATAGTTTATTTATGCCCTCATATTATGACATTTGTTTTGGCAACTCCTTGATATGTGCGTCAAGGGGAATTATTTACTGGCCAGACTGGCTTTTGGTGGAAATTTTAGGTGACTTGTAGGGCAGAAAAGTTTTTTTTTTTTTTTTTTAAACAAGGGTTAAGTTGTGCTGTAGTTCTATAGTTCAACTGATGCCTCAATATACCGTAATTGTTATTTGTCCTGTATGAAATCTGCTATTATTGCTTTGTGAGTTCTTGCAATATGGGAGGAGACACATTAGATATTAGAAAAAACTTTTTGACAGTTAGGGTGATCAATGAGTGGAACAGGCTACCACGAGAGGTGGTGAGTTCTCCTTCAATGGAAGTCTTCAAACAGAGGCTGGACAGACATCTGTCTGGGATGATTTAGAGAATCCTGCTTTGAGCAGGGGTTGGACCAGATGGCCCAGGAGGTCCCTTCCAACTCTACTATTCTATGATTCTAATATTTTTATCAGTTTTAATCTTGATATGCATGTGTATATTTATTATTGCTCAGAGTTGCGTAACAAAGGAAGTTAATTCTGGTTTATTTAAGTTTCACAAGAAAGTTTAAAACCCTTGCATATTTTTAAAGTTCACCCAATGCACCTAAAACTCATTACCATGCAATTTCAACTATGAATTAATCAAAAAGCAGCAAAACATATTTTCACAATAAGGGCTCATACTCACAAGCGAGAAACTCAGACGAGTTTCGCAAGTCAATACCTGGCACTGCCGCCGGCACTCGGATCGGAGCGTTCAGCTGCATAGAAATACATGCAGCTGAACGCTCCCATCCTAGTGCCGGGTATTGACGTCCGAATTTCTCGCATGTGAATATGAGCCCTAAAGGTAAAGATTTACTCAACATTAAAGCGCCTTTAGATACATGCCGTAAGTTTGGGGTACGAAATCCTGACGACAGGTTCTCTTTAAGTAACTTATCTATTATTGGTTTGTAATGTCATGCACTAATGCCAATAAACTTTTATTGGTGGCATAATTCTTGTAATGGTTCTCACTGGTGACAAATGGTTGAGTCCAAGATTGTCTCGTCATTATCCTTGTGTACAGCTTACCCATTCAATAAAGTATGATTTAAGGGGATATCTGGGACTTTGTGTACATAAAAAAAAAGTGACTAAACACCAAAAGGCAGGTAGTTGCCAGAAGAGCAGAAAAGAAGCCGCCACTGTCGACATGATGTCAACAGAGGAAGGTAAATCGTCGTCAGTAGCAGTCTGTGACCGCTTTGTGCCGGAGAAGAATGGCGCCGGGCACAACAGGCAAAGTAGGTAAAAAACTAGCTGCCTGTAGTGATGAGCGAACATGCTTAGATAACATGTTATATGTTTGAATATGTTTGAACATGTAATATGTTTGAGTCCCTGCGGCTGCATGTTTTGCAGCTGTCTAACAAACAGATAATCCTCAAATGTGTTGCTCATCACTACCTGCCTGTTGGTGCTTAGGCATTTTTTTCTTAAACAGTTGCCCACCACTTTAAAAAAAAAAAAATACACTTTTAAACTTAAGTCGAATGAATGGTCTGAAAATGGAAACTTTAAATCCTGTTTTTATATGAATTGTTTTCCTTTATGTTTTTTTTCCCTTTTTTTTCCCATGTCACCATGTATATAAAATATTGTCATCGGCAAAAAGAAGCAATATATCATCTCTATTATAAAGCTGGAGAAAACAGTATTCACTATTTACAATATACGATTGTGACAGCTCACGTCATGCTCCACCCTGCACAATGCAGATCCCTGCACAGATCCCGCAACATGACTAGCACACTCTCTCATAGAAGTCAATAAATTACCTCCAGAATACAGGCAAATCTCTGAATGTTGTTAAAACAAGGAACAAGGAAAGCGCAATAGGGTGTTATCCAGATTAAGGTAGCGATAAGAGGTGGGACCGCTCAATTGGTAGGAGACAACAGCAATAGGATATTAAACAGGGTCCAGCGACAGCAGCTCCACTGCTTGGCAGATCCAATATCGTAATACGGGTTGTTTGGAGATAGCGGGTGACCTGCATTGCTGCAGTGTAACAGATCAAAGAGTCAGAATCAGGCAAAAGTATTGGTAGTGCGGTTTATGCTCTACGCGGATCTCTGTGGTCCTGAAGAAGAAGTTGGAATATGTCAAAACTCAGAATAAAACAGCAGCAAAAACTGAGGATACAATGTAAAATAAAGCAATGTTTAGGTACAGTGGGGAAAAAAAGCCACCAACTGTGCAAGTTCTCCCACTTAAAAAGATGAGAGAGGCCTGTAATTGACATCATAGGTAGACCACAACTATGAGAATCAAAATGAGAAAACAAATCCAGAAAATCACCTTGTCTGATTTGTTAAGATTTATTTTGCAAATTATGGTGGAAAATAAGTATTTGGTCACCTAAAAACATACAAGATTTCTGGCTCTGGCAGACCTGCAACTTCTTCTTTAAGGCCGGGATCACACATGCGACAAAAACGACCGACGCTCGCATGTGAAATCCCAGCTCTGGCGCCGGCACTCGGGAGTGGAGTGTGTGGCTGCATGTATTTCTATGCAGCCGCTCGCTCCACTCCCGAGTGCCAGAGCTGGGATTTCACATGCGAGCGTCGGTCGTTTTCGTCGCATGTGTGATTCCGGCCTAAGAGGTTCCTCTGTTCTCCACTCAATACCTGTAGTAATGGCACCTGTTTGAACTTGTTATCAGTGTAAAAGACACCTGTCCACAACCTCAAATAGTCACACTCCAAACTCCACTATGGTGAAGACCAAAGAGCTGTCGAAGGACACCAGAAACAAAATTGTAGCCCTTCACCAGGCTGGGAAGACTGAATCTGCAATAGGCAAGCAGCTTGGTGTGATGAAATCAACTGTGGGAGCAATAATAAGAAAGACATACAAGACCACTGATAATCTCCCTCAATCTGGGGCTCTGTAACATCCCTGTCGGCATCACTGCATGGCCTCTCATCTCCCTTTCTCACCACCCCGGGCCATGCTGTGAGTTCCGTCCTCTGCCGGCTCGTTGTTGTGAACCTCATGTCTTTGCTGTCAGCATACTTTCTGACTGTATGCTTAGAGCGGCGGCATGGCACTTCCTGAGTCTTATAGAGACAGTTTGCACCTTCCTAAAGGTGTCCCCAGCCAATTGCCAAGAGGCATCAAGTACGTAATGCATTCCCACCCATAGGGGGATGACTGAGCAACGCTCTATCTCAGTCTGTGTCTTGCTGCTAAGTTGTCAGGTCCTGTCCTGTTTTTCCGCCTTCTCTGGGGACTGCATACCCAGACCAGTTTCTGTTTGTCTTGTTTCCCGCCTCCCTGGAGGCAGCATATCCAGGCCAGTTTCCCTGTTCTTTGTGTCTTGTTTTCTCGTCTCCCTGAGGGCTGCATACTCAGGCCTGAATTCTTGATTCTATACCTGTTCCCGTACCTGACCCTGTTTGAACTGAGTCCTATACTTGTAACTATCTGTATCTTTGCCTCTAGCCTTTCCTACCTGCTGTATGTATCCTTGTGTTTACTCCAGCTTTGTTCTGCTCGCCGCACTCAGCGACTCTGCCCAGCTCGCCGCGACCTGCGGCTCTGCCCTGCTCCCGTTCCGCATCTTGCCGGTCTTTGTCCTTCCAGTCTGAACAGATCCATACCTGTTTCCATACACAACTCATACCTGTCTGTGTACCTGTCCTTCCCGAATCAGTTCCAGCTCCTCCAGTCTGAACAGGTCTCAACCAGTTACCATATACCGCTCATGCCTGCACGTGTTCCTGTCCCTTCCGAGTCAGTTCCTGTCCCTACTGACCGCCTGCCTGCCAGAGTGCAAGCCGTGCTCGCCTGCCAGAGTGCCCGCCGTGCCCGTCTGCACTTGCCCGCACCTGTAATAGTGTTCTGTTCCCCAGTGGGATCAGCTGCTACAGCCAGACACCGCCCTGGAGTGGTACCTGGCAGCTACCTGCCGCACAAGCCTGACCATCATCAGAGGCTCCAGCGAACACCAAGGTAGCTGCTTAGTCACGCCCCTCCATGGTAGTCTGGTTTGTGGCACAGTGGGGCCACAATCCCAAGCTTGCGCCGCCCTGCCAGGGCGCAAGCGTTACAGGCTCCACGCAAGATCTCACCCCGTGGAGTCAAAATGATCACAAGAACGGTAAGCAAATATCCCAGAACCACATGGGGGACCTAGTGAATGACCTGTATAGCGCTAGGACCACCATAACAAAGGCTACCATCAGTAAAACACTACACCGCCAGGGACTCAGATCCTTCAGTGCCAGACGTGTCCCCTGCTTAAGCCAGTACATGTCCGGGCCCATCTGAAGTTTGCTAGAGAGCATTTGGATTATGCAGAAGAGTATTGGGAGAATGTCATATGGTCTGATGAAACAAAACTTGTCGTGTTTGGAGGAGACAGAATGCTGAGTTACATCCAAAGAACACAATACCTACTGTGAAGCATGGGGGTGGCAACATCATGCTTTTGGGGCTTTCTCTCTGCAAAGGGAACAGGACGACTGATCCGTGTACATGAAAGAATGAATGGGGCCATGTATCGTGAGATTTTGAGTGCAAACCTCCTTCCATCAACAAGGATATTAATGATGAAACAAGAATGGGTCTTTCAGCATGATAATGATCCCAAGCACACCACCAGGGCAACGAAGGAGTGGCTTCGTAAGAAGCATATGAAGGTCCTGGAATGGCCTAGCAAGGCTCCAGATCTCAACCCCATAGAAAACCTTTGGAGGGATCTGAAAATCTGTGTTGCCCAGTGGCAGGCCCAAAACATCACTGCTCTAGAGGAGATCTTCATGGAGGAATGGGCCAACATACCACAAACAGTGTTTGGCAACCTTGTGAAGACTTAGGGTATGTGCACATGTTGCGGATTTGCCTGTTTAATTTTCTGCGCAGATTCTTCTTCTTCCTCTTTTGGCAGAAAATGCAGGTAAAAAAACGCGTGGATTTGATGCGGATTGTCATGCGGATTTGCCTTACTCAGTGTATAGTCAATGGGTGCAGAAATGCTGCAGATCCGCAAAAAGAATTGACATGCTGCGGAAAATAAAACGCTGCGAATCCGCGCAGATTTTTCCGCAGCATGTGCACACCGCATCAAAATCCGCAACGTATGCACATACCTTTACAGAAACCTCTGTCATTGCCAACAAAGGATATATAACAAAATATTGAGATGAAAATACTTATTTTCCACCATAATTTGCAAAATAAATCTTGACAAATCAGACAAGGTGATTTTCTGGATTTGTGTTCTCATTTTGACTCTCATAGTTGTTGTCTACCTATGATGTCAATTACAGGCCTCTCTCATCTTTTTAAGTGGGAGAACTTGCACAATTGGTGGCTGACTAAATACTTTTTCCTCCCCACTGTATCTGATTTTAATTGGTAAGAAGAAATATGGGCAATATTCTCTTTTTAAAGTTCTCAATAATGCCATGTTAAAAAAAATGTGATTAGCTATAAATCCAAATAAACGCTGCAGCCAGACTTTTGGTCAATAACAAAATGTTAAATGCAGTATATATGATGCATTTTTGTGGCTTTTCTGTGTTTGTTGCATTTTTTTTCCAAAGTCACAACATACTCTTAATACTTTCTTTTTCTAGGGCTGATTCATAAAGACTGGCATAGTGCGTGTACAGAGAACACTTTGGCAAATTTATTAAGAGTTACACGCCACTTAATGATTTCAGGCACTCATAGCAAGTGAGCATATCTGCTCTATGCAGCAGAGGTGATCGGACAACTGCAGCTTCTAGTCTCCCATGGAGACTATTGAAGCAAGTAAAAATTTTTTTAGAAAAACATTAAAAAATAAACAATTCAAATCACCCCCCCTTTTCCCCATTCAAAATAAAACAATAAAAAAATCAAATATACACATATTTGGTATCGCCGTGTTCATAATCACCCAATCTATCAATATATAAAAAGAATTAATCCAATTGGTAAACGGTGTAACGAGAAAAAAATTTTTTTTGGTCACTGCAACATTGCAATAAAATACAATAATGGGCGATCAAAAAATCGTATCTACACTAGTGTTGTATCAATAAAAACGTAAGCTCAGCATGCAAAAAATAAGCCCTCACCCAACCCGAGATCATGAAAAACGGAGACTACGAGACTCGGAAAATGGCTTTTTTTATACAAATTTTGGAATTTTTTTTCACCACTTAGATAAAAAAGAACCTAGACATGTTTGGAGTGCATGAACTCGTAATGACCTGGAGAGTCATAATGGCATGTCAGTTTTAGCATTTAGTGAACCTAGTAAAAAATCCAAACAAAAAAACAAGTGTGGGAATGCGCTTTTTTTGCAATTTCACCGCACTTGGGAATTTTTTCCCGTTTTCTATTACAGTACTCATGGTAAAACCAATGGTGTCGTTCAAAAGTACAACTCGTGGATAAGCCGAGGTGGACAGGGCTTATCCACTGAAAAGGGAAGAAAAAGTACATCTATATTATATGCAAATACAGAACAAAGAAACAGAATATCAAGACACAGATGTGAACATAGTGGAAAAACACTGCCAAGAAAGTGTTTATGAAGAAAGCCTAAATAAAATATTTTTACCTCCCAGTTGCATATTTAAGCCAGAGTCACAAGGCCGTCGATACTCTAATGCAAGATCAGGGCAGATTATGAAGATGCTCTCAGCTCAAAGTTTGAGCCGAGCGTCAGTGCACTGTGCTCAATGGGGTCTCACTGGAGAGAATCGCAGCACAGGTGCGGAGAAGACGGAGAGTAATTTCTCCATTGCCAATGTGAGCGGTAATTGCACTTCACTCGGATGTTTCACACGCACACATAGATTTGTATGGGCACTAGTGTTGAGCGATACGATAATGCAATATCGGCTATCGGCCGATATTAGCTCTATCGGCCTTTCGATAATTCGTTTCGATATTTTCGTCTTATCGAATACCGGAATCGGATTTGTCACTGTCACTGTCTGTGTCCGTCGGTCGGGTCTGTCACTGTCAGTGTCCGTCGGTCGGGTCTGTCAGGAGTCAGCGGCACTTACCCGGCAGAAGATCTCCGGCGGTCACATCCCGGACTGCTTAATGGCCGCCATCCTCTTCTCCCCGGCGGTCACATGCAGTTTCTCGCGATAACTGCAGTGACTGCTGGGTAATCGCGGCCGTAAAGCAGTCAGTCCGATGACGTCACCGCCGGGGAAGCAGGTAATCAGCTGTGCTGCGCCGGGATGACAGGCTCTGCCTGTCATTGCGATGTAGCAGAGCTGGATCGTCGTGGGACTGTCGTTATGGACTGCGTCGGACAGGTGGTATACTGTTGGTTTGTTTTTTTTCTTTTTTTACAGGAGATCGATGGCGTCGCAGGAATGAGAGTACAATAAAAGAAATGAAAAGTGTGTTGTCTCTTTTATTTCATTAAAAGACTTTTTTCTTGCTTTGTCTTTTTTTATGCATTTAATAACTTTGGGATTAATAATGGATCGGTGTCTTATTGACGCCTCTCCATTATTAACCGGGCTTATTGTCACCGTGCAATCAACGGTGACATTAACCCCTTATTACCCCACTTGCCACCGCTACAGGGCAGTGGGAAGAGCCGGGTAAAGTGCCACAATTGGCACATCTTTTGATGCGCCAAATGTGGGGCTGCTGTAGCCTGGTATTATCAGGCTGTTGAGGGCCAAAATCCATGGGCCTTGACAGTCTTTTAATACCAGGCTGCAGCAGTCTGCATTTTACTTGGCTGGTTAACAAAAATAGGGGACCCCTACGCCGTTTTTTTTTTGAGGGGATCCCCTATTTTTGTTAACCAGCCAAGCTAAGCAGACTGCTGTGGCCTGGTATTATCAGGCTTGCAAGGTCCATGGATATTGGATCCTTACCAGCCTGAAAAACCAGGCCTCAACGGTCTGCTTCATCTGGCTGGTTAACAAAAATAGGGGGGACCCCACGCCAATTTTTTTCGAGGGATCCCCTATTTTTGTTAACCAGTTCCCTCTGACGTCACTGATTGTGTCCCTGGCTGACCTGAAGTGAAAGTGGAAAGCAATCAATTAAGCTTTCCACTTCCTCTCCTGTCAGCCAGGAGAGGAACTCATTCATTTGGGGGTTTACTGTGAGGCTGCAGCATTAGCTGCGGTCCCTGCAGTAAAAATTAACCCTTTCTGAAGGATTACACCGTGGGACCTGACTGTACATTGGATTGGTAAGAATAATTTTGCTTTATTATTTTATTTTTATTACAGGAAATGGTTTTAGCAGGAAAATAAAATATGGTCAAAAACTGTGTGATTAAACTTCTTTTTTATTAAAGTGTGTGTGTTTGATTTTTCTTTCATACAATAGGATTAATAATTGATAGTTGTCTAATTGACAGCTCTCAATTATTAACCTGGCTTAAAGTGACCTTTCAATTGCAAGGTCATTTTAACCCCTTATTAACCCATTCACCACCGCTACAGGGCAATGGGAATAGACGGGCAAAGTGCCAGAAAGGGCAAATCTAATTAGAGATTTGCCCTTTCTGGGGTGTCTGGGGGCAGATGTTAGTAGCCGGGGGGGGGGGCAAAAATAATGGTCCCTCTCTGGGCTATTATTATCTGCCCCCACTCACTGGCTTTGTCTGTCTGGTTGCGAAAATAGGGCGGGAGCCCACGCATTTTTTTTCAGCAATTTTACACCTCATATATATATATACATGTCATTAAATTTGTGACACATATATATATATATATATATATATTTATATTTATAGTACATACACTTCTACAGTCATGGCCAAAAGTTTTGAGAATGACACAAATATTATATTTTCACATGATCTGCTGCCCTCTGGTTTTTATGTGTGTTTGACAGATGTTTTTATCACAGACAGAAATATAATAATTGCAAACATATGAGTAACAAAAGCTTATATTGACAGTTAGAATGAGTTAATGCAGCAAGTCAATATTTGCAGTGTTGACCCTTCTTCTTCAGGACCTCTGCAATTCTCCCTGGCATGCTCTCAATCAACTTCTGGACCAAATCCTGACTGATAGCAGTCCATTCTTGCACAATCAATGCTTTCATTTTGTCAGAATTTTTAGGTTTTTGTTTGTCCACCCGTCTCTTGATGATTGACCACAAGTTCTCAATGGGATTAAGATCTGGGGAGTTTCCAGGCCATGGACCCAAAATCTCTATGTTTTGTTCCCTGAGTCATTTAGTTATCACCTTTGCTTTATGGCAAGGTGCTCCATCATGCTGGAAAAGGCATTGTTGATCGCCAAACTGCTCTTGGAGGGTTGGGAGACGTTGCTCTTGGAGGACATTCTGGTACCATTCTTTATTCATGGCTGTATTTTTAGGCAAGACTGTGAGAGAGCCGATTCCCTTGGCTGAGAAGCAACCCCACACATGAATGGTTTCAGGATGCTTAACAGTTGGCATGAGACAAGACTGGTGGTAGCGCTCACCTTGTCTTCTCCGAATGAGGCATTTTCCTGATGTCCCAAACAATCGAAAAGGGATTCATCAGAGAAAATAACTTTACCCAGTCCTCAGCAGTCCACTGCCTGTACCTTTTGCAGAATATCAGTCTGTCCATGATGTTTTTTCTGGAGAGAAGTGGCTTCTTTCCTGCCCTCCTTGAGACCAGGCCTTGCTCCAAGAGTCTCCGCCTCACAGTGCGTGCAGATGCACTCACACCTGCCTGCTGCCATTCCTGAGCAAGCTCTGCACTGCTGGTAGCCCGATCCTGCAGCTGAAACACTTTTAAGAGACGGTCCTGGCGCTTGCTGGTCTTTCCTTGGCGCCCTGAAGCCTTTTTGGCAACAATGGAACCTCTCTCCTTGAAGTTCTTGATGATGCGATAGATTGTTGACTGAAGTGCAATTTTTCTAGCTGCAATACTCCTCCCTGTTAGGCCATTTTTGTGCATTGCAATGATGACTGCACATGTTTCTTTAGAGATAACCATGGTTAACAGAAGAGAAACAATGATGCCAAGCACCAGCCTCCTTTTAAAGTGTCCAGTGGTGTCATTCTTACTTAATCATTACAGATTGATCTCCAGCCATGTCCTCATCAACACCCACACCTGTGTTAATGGAGCAATCACTGAAAAGAGGTTAGCTGGTCCTTTTAAGGCAGGGCTGCAATGATGTTGAAATGTGTTTTGGGGATAAAGTTCATTTTCTAGCCAAATATTGACTTTGCAAGTAATTGCTGTTAAGCTGATCACTCTTTATAACATTCTGGAGTATATGCAAATTGCCATTAGAAAAAGTGAAGCAGTAGACTTTGTAAAAATTAATATTTGTGTCATTCTCAAAACTTTTGGCCATGACTGTACATAGTATAATAGCCGCTAATTCAATTGCCGGCTTTTGTGAAAATGCAGAACCCGACATGAAATGACACTTGGTTTACATAGAGTTAACCATGTCTTTTCATGTAGTTTGATATCTGATTTGCACAAACAATTACATGAGTGTAAGTGTGCAAAATTTCACACCTGTAGGGGTTAATTAAAGGTGTAAATTCGTAGCAAAAAAGTCCGTTTTTTTTACAACGAATTTACACCTTTAATTAACCCCTACAGGTGTGAAATTTTGCACACATACTGATGTAATTGTTTGTGCAAATCAGATAGCAAACGACATGAAAAGACATGGTTAACCCTATGTACACCAAGTGTCATTTCATGTCGGGTGCTTCTGTCTTTTCACAGAAGCCGGCTTTACCCGGCAATTGAATGAGAGGATATTTTACTATGTAGAAGTGTATAAACTATACATATATATATGTATGTATATGTATTCTATGTGTGTATATTTAGTGTTTACAAGGAATTAAAGGTTTTTTTTAGTTGCAATATTTTTTTCCCATAGACTTACATTGGACTTCCGCAATCGGAATCGGATATCGACGATATTTAGTGCTATCGGCGATACAATTTAGATACGATATTTTTAGATATCGAGCAATATCGCTCAACACTAATGGGCACACATAAGCAAAGTAATTCTCATGCTAAATCGGCATGAAAAAAAATAAAAACAAATGGAAGATTTGAGCTGCCTGTACATAGTGTTAGCGAGCCCTTGGGTGCACAGCATGCCGATTATAAATATAGACATGGGTGCAGGCATTCAGCTCATGTTACCAAGTCTATGACGACTATCATTTGTAAGGGACAGAAAACTTTACTAGCCCCGAGGTAGAGGACGGAAATCATAGATTTTCAGTAATTGAGTTTAGGATTAGGAACAGAATACCATAACAAGACAATATGTACTTCGGAGGAGAACATCTTGTTTTTTTTTTTTACAGGGACAACAACAGTCTAGGTCTATCTTATGCAAGTGCAGAACAAATAATAAAAAAAAGTACTCATTTTACTTTGGTTGCATTTGCTTATCATTTTCAAGATCTGAGCTTGCAGTCTGTGAATAGAACCATTGTTTGGTGCACTCAAAGGCTGAAAACCTGTATAACCTAGTCCTGCTCACATACCTACATGGCTCATCTGTGTGAGCAGCAAATTATCAGGGTATCAGCCTCTGAGTGTATAGAAGAGTTTTCATTCACTTAGAGAGATATTGAAAATGATGGGATTTGAAAAAAAAAATTAATTATCACCTGTTAATGTCTTATAGGACTGCTGGGGATAGCAGAGTATTTCCAGCATTCACATGGACAAACTACATAAAATCAGAACCCTCCTTTAAATGACTAATACCAGATATTGCTCATATAACAACTAGATTGGTTACCATGACATAAAGCCAATATATTCTATTAATATTATGACATATGGAAAGATGATTTTTATACAAACCTCCTGCATGCAGCACAGCCATCATAATTGATGGGAACCAGGATATCTCTGTGTTTGATGCCTGGAATGAGTTCTGGAGGTCCGTTAAAACACTCCAATGGAGGAAGGAAATCCAAGTGTCAATCCATGGATTAACATTGCAGCAACAAGCACCCCCCATGCCCATGGCCCATCAGGGGTCTCCATTCTGACACAGCCGGCCGTCCTATGGTGTAATCTGCACAATGAGAGGAGTTTGGGGTAAATTCATACTTGCTGTGAAACCACTTAGTTCCAAGTTTCAGAATCACAGATTTAATAACATATTGATTAGAATTGCTATAGTTGGCTATTTAGAGATATTAAGCATGCAAAATGTAATGTCCATTAGTAGAGTGTCTGTACAATGTCATAGAAGGGTTGGTAATGTAAATCAGATTATCATAGATGAGAAGAAGTCCGGGCTGAAATGAAATGTGAGGAACCCTGTGGTGCGAGTATGAGCAAATGTGTGAAGAAGAGATTTTCCAGTGTTAGGTTCACATAGCGTTAATGCAGTCCGTTCAACGCATAGCGCTGACGGACTGCATTAACGCTAGTGTCATTTTGTGATCACGTTATGCGATCACGCTAGCGCAGCGTCTCTATTCTGAGTTAGCAGTGACGGACCCTGAACGCTGCAGACCGCTTCCGAGGTCCGTCACAGAATGACGGCACATCGCTTACGCATGCCGATTTCAGCATGCGTTAGGATGTGCTATTGCGGGCAATGGCGGCGTTAACGCATCCGTTACATAGCGTTAGTGCCGCTATGTGACGGATGCCGTCAGAGCATTGCCCGCAACGCAATGTGAACCCGGCCTTAGGCCCCATGCACACTTTGCGGTTTTTGATGCGGTTCCGCAGCGGTTTATGTGCTGCGGAACCGCACGCCATATACAGTACAATGTTAGTGAAGGGGAAAAAAAAAGCTGTGCACACGCTGCGGAATTTTCCGCGCGGATTGGGTGTGATTTCAAAACCGTAGCATGTCAATTCTTTGAGCGGATTCCGCTGCGGTTTTACACCTATTCCACTATAGGTGTAAAACCGCAGGGCAATTCTGCACTAAAAACCGCGCCAAAACCGCAGTAAATCCGCGCTAAAACAGCAGGTTTACCTGCGGTTTTAGCAAAATCCGCGCGGAAAAAAATGCAAGTGAATCCGCAAAGTGTGCATGGGGCCTTAGGCCTCATTCAGATGTCCTTATTGCACATACTTTTTCTGTTTTTTTTATCATTATAATCTATGAGACTGATCACATGTTCATGTTTTCTTTTTTTTTTTAACAGACCATGTTTGCATGCCAAAAAAATCAGAGAGACATGATACACTAATGATACAAATACCATTTTTTCATAAACATGTTTCAACACACACACAGAGGTGTCTCAATCAATCCGTTTTTCATGTACAAAATATGTACACATTATAGTCTATGGGGCTGGTCACATATGTCGTGGTTAAAACTGACCAAATACTGAGGAAAATCGAATCCAAAACATTGGTGACATCTGGACCATTTATTGCATGCGTGAAAAATACTGGACGTCCGAATGAAGCTTTACTCTGATAGATGCATTCCCAACACAAGAGGCTGAAATGCTATTTCAGTTTTTTAACATAAAATATGTTAAGTAAATATGAATCCATTTAATAGTAAATATTACCATTATAGTTGAGCGAATTTCCACAGATTCATTAATCTCAAATATGCTTAAAAACTGTGGTCCACGTTGTAATACAGGATTATGTTTCCCAGAGAGATTGAAAACTTGTATAACAGTATATGATATTTGGCTAATCTCCATATTGGAAATGATACATGATCATGGCGCAGTTTTTCATAAGAGCTCTGAATGACTTGCTTTCATATCAGTGGCCATAAAACATAGGGGCTTAAAACAATGTTCTCCACGGTTGTTTGTATGCCAAATATCTCTGGGACTGAGTGAACTGATGTGCGCCCAAGTGCATGTATAACAGTCTACGAAGATGAACTTATAGGCATAACACATCCATGTGGCAGCAGTGCCTGACCGCGCCACACGTCATGGTACACTGTAATAATGTCAACTTGTATTCAGATCATTTGAATGTAGTACAGAACTCATCAGTCTTAACTAATAGAACATAAAGACTACAATAATAAAAAAAAAACACAACAATATATTATTTTTGCCTAGGATAGAATCCCACAACAATTTAATTGACTAAGCATCAGACTTCATGCATTTTGTATACTCTTACAAGACATATCGGAAATGCACTTGTAACAAGCACATCTTCACACGTATATATAGTTTATCACACATGATGAGCCAGAAGGTTAAAACCACTGACAAGGGAAGTAGATAGCATTTATCTTGCTACAATGGCACTGGTCAAAGGTGAGACATGTTAGACAGCCAGCACTTGACGATGACATTTTGAAAACATAAAAAAAGACATGCGTTTTCCATGTGTTTGCACCAAAAATATACAAAACCAATCTGCTCTGTTTATTGCTTTTCTTTATTCACGTTCTCTTATTTATTCATTTAAACCAGCTTTTAATGACTTTTTTTTTAGCGTAGAATTGTTGCGATTCTGCACTTAAAAATGCAATTGCAAATTTTGTGTTTTTTTTTTTCCCAGGCTCCCCATAGAAGTCTATGGGCGAAAAAAAAAAAAAAAGCACGGTCCTGTTACATTTTCAAATACAAAATAGGTGCAACATGGGAACATGGCCCAAGGAGCTGAGCATACAATGGCACGTACCTATCAAAAGTCCTATAAAGAAGGGCAATGTGAAAACAAGCAACAGCGTCATGTCCACACAGGTGGTATTTGCATAGGGTGCAAAGGTCCGGTCACACAGAAGAGTTAACATAGCACCAAACAAAAAGTGCTGGTCGCCTTCAAAGGTCTAATGGATGTCGCCTCGACCAGTTAACATTATGTAGGTCCTCCACATGCTGCTAGGTAGGTGGTTTTAACGAAATAGCTGATACTTGCGTGCAGACACTAACAAACCATTCAAGCAAAGACGTACCCTTATCCATCCCACCTCTCCTAAATGCAGCACATAGATAAACATGCAGACAGAATAGAACATAGGTAAAACCTAAGATGTGACATACTGATAGTAAGTGGAAACTAACAGCTGACACACAGCCATGAGAAACCCCAGGTGAAATCCCCTTTTCTGTTCCTTCCTGAAGTCCTCCTAGATATCACAGTTACCTTTCACACAGCTTCTCAAAAATCCCACTGTGACCAATTAGACATGCACAGAGGTCTTACTACTGGATCTGTCTCTTGTCCCCTCCCTCAGTCCTGACTTCTGTAGTACCTGGCGTGACATCCTAGGTCACCTTTAGGTCTGCAGCCTTCCTCTTCTCTGTTACCTGTGACAGTTGTAATCTAGCTGCTCTCCTCCCTTACCAGGACACACCTGCGGAGCCTAGCATGACATTCCCTCCCCTTTCACCTGCATGACAGGGACACCTGGCGTCAGGTAATCGTGACACAGCATCTGCACCGTACACGGCCATGCAGTGAGGTGTATGGGGTATAGGGTGGGGCACCCTGGGCATTGCCTCTCACACACTGCAATCAACTGGACGGTAAACAGTAATTAACTCGAAGGGCTGGAAGCATAAGTCTGTGGGCCCACGATGAGTTTTTGGTGATTCATGGGCCACGTTCAGTATTTTGTCAGTATTTTACCTCAGTATCTATAAGCCAAAACCAGGAGTGGGACAATCAGAGGAAAAGTATAATAGAAACATGTCACCACTTATAATTTTGGCTAACAAATACTGAGGTAAAATACTCACCGAATAATACACGTGAACATGGCCTTACAGTTCCAGCAAAGTAGATCGGATTTATAAAATTCTCAACCACATACAGTACTGTCTGGATTCAGCATAGGGTTTAAATTAACACATAATTTTCCAAAGGGGCAACTAAAGATCCCTATTAAAGACCCTAAAATAAAACGTAACTTTTATTATATTGCAAAGGAAACACACATTTAAAATTTCAAAACTTATGTGTGTATGACTGTGCCACAAAAGTGATTTTAGTGGCAAAAGTGCAAGTGCATATACAGAAGAGACCAAAAGTTTGGACACACCTCATTTAAAGATTTTTCTGTATTTTCATGACTATGAAAATTGTACATTCACACTGAAGGCATCAAAACTATGAATTAACACATGTGAAATTATATACTTAACAAAAAAACCGTGAAACAACTGAAAATATGTCTTATATTCTAGGTTCTTCAAAGTAGCCCACCTTTTGCTTTGATGACTGCGTTGCACACTCTTGGCATTCTCTTGATGAGCTTCAAGAGGTAGTCACCGGAAATTGTCTTCCAACAATCTTGAAGGAGTTCCCAGAGATGCTTAGCACTTGTTGACCCTTTTGCCTTCACTCTACGGTCCAGCTCACCTCAAACCATCTCGATTGGGTTCAGGTCTGGTGACTGTGGAGGCCAGGTCATCTGGCATAGCACCCAATTACTCTCCTTCTTGGTCAAATAGCCCTTACACAGCCTGGAGGTGTGTTTGGGGTCATTGTCCTGTTGAAAAATAAATGATGGTCCAACTAAATGCAAACCGGATGGAATAGCATGCCACTGCAAGATGCTGTGGTAGCCATGCTGGTTCAGTATGCCTTCAATTTTGAATAAATCCCCAACAGTGTCACCAGCAAAGCACCCCCACACCATCAAACCTCCTCCTCCATGCTTCACGGTGGGAACCAGGCATGTAGAGTCCATCCGTTCACCTTTTCTGCGTCGCACAAAGACACGGTGGTTGGAACCAAAGATCTCAAATTTGGACTCATCAGACCAAAGCGCAGATTTCCACTGGTCTAATGTCCATTCCTTTGTTCTTTAGCCCAAACAAGTCTCTTCTGCTTGTTGCCTGTCCTTAGCAGTGGTTTCCTAGCAGCTATTTTACCATGAACGCCTGCTGCACAAAGTCTTCTCTTAACAGTTGTAGAGATGGGTCTGCTGCTAGAACTCTGTGTGGCATTGACCTTGTCTCTAATCTGAGCTGCTGTAAACCTGTGATTTCTGAGGCTGGTGACTCGGATAAACTTATCCTCACAAGCAGAGGTGACTCTTGGTCTTCCGTTCCTGGGGCGGTCTTCATGTGAGCCAGTTTCTTGGTAGCGCTTGATGGTTTTTGCAACTGCACTTTGGTACACTTTCAAAGTTTTCCCAATTTTTCGGACTGACTGACCTTCATTTCTTAAAGTAATGATGGCCACTCGTTTTTCTTTACTTAGCTTCTTTTTTCTTGCCATAATACAAATTCTAACAGTCTATTCAGTAGGACTATCAGCTGTGTATCCACCAGACTTCTGCACAACACAACTGATGGTCCCAACCCCATTTATAAGGCCAGAAATCCCACTTATTAAAGCTGACAGGCAGGGCCGGCGTCAGCACCCGGCACACCCGGGCAAGTGCCGGGGCCCTGAGCAGGCGGGGGGGCCCACTCGCCGTCTGGCACCCCGGCGCCCGTTAGCGGTGTCAGCGCCGCCACTGGGCCCCCCCCGCTTGCTCAGGGCCCCGGCAGCAGCCGGCGCAATACTCACCTCTCCCCGTGCCTCTGCTGCCGCAGCTCCGGGTTCCAGTGGGCGCCTGCAGGACGCCGGCGCTTCCTCTCACAGCAGCGCCGCTGAATGACGTCATCATTCAGCGGCCGGCTGTGTCAGTGAGTGCGCGGACGCCGGACAGGTGAGATGTTTGTGTGTGTGTCTGTGTATGTGTCTCTGTGTGTATCAGTGTGTGTGTATGTAGTGCGGTGCTTTGTGTTTGTCTGCTGTATGTGTGATGGTGGTGGGGGGAGGAAATGATGATGATGATGATGGGGAGGCAATGATGATTGATGATGGGCAGGCATTGATGATGATGGGCAGGCAATGATATTGATGGGGAGGCAATGATGATTATGGGCAGGCATTGATGATGATGGGCAGGCAGTGATGATGATGGGCAGGCAATGATATTGATGGGGACACAATGATGATTATGGGCAGGCATTGATGATGATGGGCAGGCAGTGATGATGATGAGCAGGCAGTGATGATGATGGGAAGGCAATGATGATTATGGCAGGCATTGATGATGATGGGCAGGCAGTGATGATGATGGGCAGGCGATGATTATGGGCAGGCATTGATGATGATGGGAAGGCAGTGATGATGATGGGGAGGCGATGATGATGATGGGGAGAAAATGATGATGATGGGGAGGCGATGATGATAATGGGCAGGCGATGATGATGATGGGCAGGCATTGATGATGATGGGCAGGCAATGATGATTATGGGGAGACGATGATGATGATGGGGAGGCGATGATGATAATGGGGAGGCAATGATGATGATGGGCAGGCATTGATGATGATGGGCAGGCAATGATGATGATGGGGAGACAATGATGATAATGGGCAGGCAATGATGATGATAATGGGCAGGCAATGATGATGATGGGAGTCTTTCCACGGCGCCCTTTCCTGAGCCGTAACAGTGCAGAACGCAGCACAGCGCAGAGGAGAGCTCCATATTTTGTATGGAGCTTTATATGGGGACCAGTATCCTGTATGGAGCATTATATTGGGTCCAGTATTCTGTATGGAGCATTATATGGGGGATGGAGGGGTGACATCCTGCATGGGGTATTATATGGGTGATGAGGGGGAGACTATGTGGTGTCAATAATATTGTATGGAGGACTGTACTGTCCAGTCTGTACTGTGCGCTGTGAGGATTTGGCGGTTTTTGAGCTATTGTACAATTTACAATAAATATCAGTCATGTAATGGAAGAAGAGAAGTGTTTGGCATTGTACTATACCCATATTTCTCTGCAGTATCTGTGCATCATGAATCGTGGTCTGTGTTAAAGGGGCCCACTGATGCTCTTTCGCCCGGGCCCATAAAAACCTGGAGCCGGCCCTGCTGACAGGGCACACCTGTGAAGTGAAAACCATTTCCGGTGACTACCTCTTGAAGCTCATCAAGAGAATGCCAAGAGTGTGCAAAGCAGTCATCAAAGCGAAAGGTGGCTACTTTGAAGAACCTATAATATAAGACATATTTTCAGTTGTTTCACACTTTTTTGGTAAGAATATAATTCCACGTGTTAATTCATAGTTTTGATGCCTTCAGTGTGAATGTACAATTTTCATAGTCATGAAAATACAGAAAAATCTTTAAATGAGAAGGTGTGTCCAAACTTTTGGTCTGTACTGTAGATCCTATATTTATTGCACTACCCTTATTGGATCTAATTATGGAGGGGAAATATATCAAGATCACACAGGAATCTTCCAGTATTTCAATATTGTAATCTTTCATTGTTACCCTCAAGGGTGTTATTTACCCAAAGGGTCCCTTCACTCCAGGCTATATTGCCAATTTATGTACTAATGCAAAACATGTCAATAGATCACTCCTTCTCTGAACTTATTTATTGATAAGACTAGAGGCCTCACTTGGGTCCACTCTTATTTATATATACCTAAATATAGCAGGTTACTATTTATAATCAATAAACTCGGATCTATATAAAACACATTATAATTCACTGGCAATAGTGATATACAGTGCTGCCACTAGGAATTTCGGGGCCCCATACTGGCAAAATTTTCGTGGCCCCCTTGAGACTCCGCCCCGGCTCCACACCAGCCCCGCCTCCACCCCTCGAACTGTCCACAGTCAAAAGATTTTTTAAGCCGCCACCTCGACAAGGTAGACTCTTTTGGCCGGGCCCTACTCTAACCTATTAAACATTTGTTAAAATATCCAATACAATTTAGGTATATTTTTATTTATTTTTAAATTTAATTTTTAAAATGACCAATAATATCACATACAGGGAACAAATACCACCGCACCATGACCAGACACCATATTACCACCACATAGTGACCAAATAATAGCACATACAAGGAACAAATACCACCACACCATGACCAGACCACATATTACCACCACATGGTGACCAATAATACCACATACAAGGAACAAATACTATCACACCGTGACCAGTCCACATATTACCACCACATACTGACCAAATACTAGCACATACAATGAACAAATACCGCCACACCTTGGACGGACAACATATTACCGCCACATAGTGACTGAATACTACAATACTGATCATAATAAAAAAACACAATACTAATATTACCATAAGTGCCATTATACACAGGAGATCTGTACTTAGTATGCAGTTTCTATGTAACAACCCTGCTGGCATTACTGCATGGCCTCCCATCCCTTACACACCTACTTGCTCACTGCTCCAGGTCATGCTGTGATTTCTGTCTGCTGCCAGCTCCAGGCTCTGTAGCCCTTGCTTTCTATCTGCTCTCTGCATGTCTCCTGGCTGTGTACATAGGGGGGCGGCACCAGAACTCTCTGTCTCCATCCTGCCCCATCTGTCTCCATCCTGCTCCACCTGTCTCCATCCTGCCCCATGATACTGCCCCATCTGTCTCCATCCTGCCCCATCTGTCTCCATCCTGCCCCCTGTGTCTCCAATCCTGCCCCCGTGTCTCCAATCCTGCCTCCGTGTCTCCATCCTGCCCCCTTGTCTCCATCCTGCCCCCGTGACTCCATTTTGCCCCATCTGTCTCCATCCAGCCCCATCTGTCTCCAATCCTGCCCCCGTGTCTCCATCCTGCCCCCGTGTCTCCATCCTGCCCCGTGACTCCATCCTGCCCCGTTTCTCCATCTTGTCCCATTTCTCCATCCTGCCGTGTCTCCATCCTGCCCCCGTGTCTCCATTCTGCCCCCGTGACTCTATTCTGCCCATGACTCCATTCTGCCCCAGTGTCTCCATCCTGCCCCCGTGTCTTCACCCTGCCTCCGTGTCTCCATCCTGCCCCCATGACTCCATTCGGCCCCCGTGTCTCTATTCTGCCCCGGGCAGGATGGAGACACATGGTTCATGTGTCTCCATCCTGCCGGTGAAACATATTGCGGCTTGCTGCTTTCAATAAAAAAAACAAAAAAATTTTTCTTACCTTGCCGCACTCCTGTGGCAATGAACTCTCCTGGCGTTTCAAGCGCGCACTTGCCAGCGAATGACAATGATGTCATACGCCGGCGACGTGCATGCTGACGTCACTGCCAGCCTCAGGCCCGCAAGGCAATAGAGTAACTGAACCTGCGTCTCGGAGCAGGTTCAGTTTCTGCACCGGCAAAATCCTGCCGCTGGAGCCCGATCAGCAGAAGAGACAGGGCCCGATGAGGGCCCCCTCTGCTGATCGGGCCCCATACGCCAGACAGGGCAGTAATGCCATGATGGCGGCCCTGGTGATATATAAATGATTTTATTGCTAATCAAATTCCGCAGTACAATCTTGACTAACAGTCAGATTATATTGCTGGAGAATCACCAGTATAGATTTTCCACTAGTATTAGACTTGCAGACGTATATAATCAAGTCTGCATTGATCACAGAGCTGCACATTCATGTGACCACTAAATGCAATGTTATAACTAGAGTTGAGTGAATACCTTTGGTTCCCCTCTTATTAGGCAAGCTATAGTGCTTGCCTAATAAGCTGCAGGGGGAACCCGATTTCCTGGATCGCACCGGCTGATCAGCTGATCGGTGCCGTAGCAGAATGTGTCGCGGCTGTGTCAGTCACAACACATGCATGGAGAGCCCAACAAACAGGTTCTCTATACATGTGCGGTGATAGTGACACAGCCGTGACACATGCAGCTGGGGCATCGATCAGCTGGTCAGCCGGCGCGATCCAGGAAGCTGGGTTCCCTCTGCAGCTTATTCGGTAAGCGCTATAGCTTGCCGAATAAGAGGGGAACCAAAGGTATTCACTCAACTCTAGTTATAATCACATAGCCAGATTCACAGCCAGGAGACTTGTCAGATCCGCACCTATTATATCATTTGGTATCTATAACACACATGCTAGTCACATGTCTCTCTTTGTGCAAACATTCAGCTACATCTCCAGCTGGCAGTCATTTCTCCTCATAGGCATCATACATTCTGATCCATTAGATCTGATATCGCAATCCTACCAGCAAATTTTTTGTTATAAAAATCTCATGCTCACTGTACTTCTTTTTTTTTACTAAGTGTAAACTGACCTGCGGACTGCGGTGCGTGATTCAAATTTGCAACATGTCAATTTTTCTTTCAGGGACACTGAGTTTTATGTGCAGATTTTTACAAGAATCGTGCGAGTTTCTCGTAAGTTTAATAATAATAATAATAATTTTCTTTCTATAGCGCCAACATATTCCGCAGCACTTTACATTATAGAGGGGACTTGTACAGACAATAGACATTACAGCATAGCAATAATCACAGATCAAAGTAGATACCAAGAGGAATGGGGGCCCTGCTCGCAAGCTTACAATCTATGAGCCCTTATACTTTTCCTCTGACTGTTCCACTCCTGGTTTTGGCTTACACATACTGAGGTAAAAAACTCACCAAATACTGAACGTGTGCACGTGGCCTTACACTGCCAGACAAGTCATAGAAGTTATATAATAAAAAATGCTGAATAAATCAAGATGTTTTGAATATTATGTCTACATTTTTTCATCATTTGCATATACAGTAATTCACATGTCTATACATCCTGTGATTTCTGTAATTCCATGACTTTTCATTCTTGCTGTTACAATTTCAAAGTTGAGGTGTGTATTTTAAAGTGATTGTCTGGCTGACATGAACGCAATGTGCAACACTCTCATGATTCCCATGTATTTCTTGTGTGGGTGGGCGGTCATGTGACCACATGTACGTGATTTGTATACTTTTGATCATGTGCCGACTAGACCCCTGCACAAGGAGAGGAGTACAATTATGCAAATCCCATACATTACATTAATTACATTACAATAACGCATTACATTACAATAATCACAGACAGCACACAAAATGCACACTGATGTCATCCATGAGCTGTCTGCGATATTTATGGACCCATAAATTTATATGGGTAATTTTGATTCTTGATTCAGAACAAAAGCGGACATGTCTCCCTAATTTTTTAGGAAACAGTTGGTTAACAAAAAAAACACGTACATGTGAACAGACCCATAGATTATAATGGGTACGTGTTCTATCCGTGAAAAACCCTAGAACATGTACGTGACCCATGGACGTCTGAAAGAGTCCTTGGTAGGACCTTTAAATTGGGACAGTTAGAAATTTGTAATTTGTTGTCTTTTAAATTAAAACTTATACAACATAGAAACTTTAGACCAAATAGAAACCCACGCAACAAAAATCTAAAAATATTGTATTCTGTGTTACAAAATTAAAGAGGTTGTCCAGCCTTAGGCTACAAGTATGCATGAACCCTCACATTGGGTGCTGTGAGTATTCTCCGGTGACGGGAGGTCATGTGACTGCAAATACGTGATTTGCATACGTGCAGTCATGATGTACCAACTATATGAGTGCGGCCTCTCAATACAAATGTATGGAGGAAGGCTGGATAAGTCTAGTCTGAATGTGGCTGAAGTGTGCATATCGCATACTAGCGGTCACATGACTCCCCGCTCACGATGCCAGAACTGGAGAATTCTCACAGCGTGCAGTGTGCATGATGTGAGGATTCATTAGTCTACAGTCACATAGAGTAACTGCAGACTTGTAGCCTACAGCCCCTTTAATATTAAATAATAGCTAAGTAACCAGATTAAAATTCTGTAAAAGATTAAGTGCTATGCTTCTTACAATAGTGTAAACTGCCAGTGATATTGTAGATCGTAATGGCAAATTCTAGTTGTGACCTCCCTGCGGTCATTAGTGCGCAATAAAATCTGTAGCTGCGGACAACTGGGGAGCCACATGTAGCTTCCAATGTACTGCTTGGGAAATTCTGTATTAGGAGATAGCCAAACAATTCTACAACAATTAGCACAAACCCCAATGTGCTCTCTTCTTAAAATGGGCCAATGCAAGCCTAAAGGGCTGTACTAAGATTACAGCATACCAGCTATCACCATTGCTGTTACCTTTTGAAGATCTTAAGAACAGGGGACTAGAAGAGTCCCATGATTGAAAGAGGACAGTAAGGCCTGCGTCACACTCAGCATAGAAAAAAAAGGACCGTATTGTATGGCCATATTATGCAGAAATGTTGCCGGCACATTTATCCGTATTTCATCCGTTGTCAAGGTGTGACTGCGTATTTTGCGCATGTAAGCATCTGTATGCAATCCGTATGGCATCCGTACGGCGAGAATTTCTCGGCGGCTTGCAAAACCGACATACAGTGCCTTGCGAAAGTATTCGGCCCACTGGAACTTTTCAACCTTTTCCCACATATCATGCTTCAAACATAAAGGTACCAAATGTTAATTTTTGGTGAAGAGTCAACAACAAGTGGGACACAATTGTGAAGTTGAACAAAATTTATTGGTCATTTAAAATTTTTGTGGAAATACAAAAAACTGAAAAGTGGGCCGTGCAATATTATTTGGCCTCTTTAGCTTAATACTTTGTTGCGCCACCTTTTGCTGCATTTACAGCTGCAAGTTGCTTGGGGTATGTCTCTATCAGTTTTGTACATCGAGAGACTGAAATTCTTGCCCATTCTTCCTTGGCAAACAGCTCGAGCTCAGTGAGGTTGGATGGAGATCGTTTGTGAACAGCAGTTTTCAGCTCTTTCCACAGATTCTCGATTGGATTCAGGTCTGGACTTTGACTTGACCATTCTAACACCTGGATACATTTATTTGTGAACCATTCCATTGTAGATTTTTCTTTATGTTTGGGATCATTGTCTTGTTGGAAGACAAATCTCCGTCCCAGTCTCAGGTCTTTTGCAGACTCCAACAGGTTTTCTTCAAGAATGGTCTTGTATTTGGCTCCATCCATCTTCCCATCAATTTGAACCAGCTTCCCTGTCCCTGCTGAAGGAAAGCAGGCCCAAACCATGATGCTGCCACCACCATGTTTGACAGTGGGGATCGTGTGTTCAGGGTGATGAGCTGTTACCTTTACGCACTGGCGCCGCTATAATGAGGCGAGTTGAGCTGTTATCTCAGGCGGCGGCAGCCAGGGGGCGGCAGAGCAGAACTCATAATGTGTGAGAGGAAGTGAGCAGGAAGCTGCCGGATCATGGAGAGGTGAGTCTGGCCGCTGTGCCTGTGAAGCTGGTGTGTGTGTGTGTGTGTGTGTGTGTGTGAAGCTGCTGTGTGTGTGTGACGCTGTGTGTATGTGTGTGTGTGTAGCTGCTGTGTGTGTGTGTAGCTGCTGTGTGTGTGTAGCTGCTGTGTGTGTGTGTGAAGCTGCTGTGTGTGTGTGACGCTGTGTGTGTGTGTGTGAAGCTGCTGTGTGTGTGTGTGGTGTGAAGCTGCTGTGTGTGACGCTGTGTGTGTGTGTGTGTGTGTGAGACGCTGTGTGTGTGATAGATGAGGAAGCGATATCAGCGTTGGAACGGGCATAGGTGAGTAGTTTTTTTTATGCAAGGCCATTATTCAGTATGGAGCATCATGTGGGGCTATTATACTGTATGCAGCAGTATATGGGGCCATTATTCAGTATGGAGCATCATGTGGGGCTATTATACAGTATGCAGCAGTATATGGTGCCATTATACAGTATGCAGCAGTATATGGGGCCACTATTCAGTATTGAGCATCATGTGGTGCTATTATACTGTATGCAGCAGTATATGGGGCCATTATACAGTATGCAGCAGTATTTGGGGCCATTATTCAGTATGGAGCATCATGTGGGGCTATTATACTGTTTGCAGCAGTATATGGGGCAATGATTCAGTATGGAGCATCATGTGGGGCTATTATACTGTATGCAGCAGTATATGGGGCCATTATTCAGTATGGAGCATCATGTGTGGCTATTATACTGTATGCAGCAGTATATGGGGCCATTATTCAGTATGGAGCATCATGTGGGGCTATTATACTGTATGCAGCAGTATATGGGGCCATTATTCAGTATGGAGCATCATGTGGGGCTATTATACAGTATGCAGCAGTATATGGGGCCATTATACAGTATGCAGCAGTATATGGGGCCATTATTCAGTATTGAGTATCATGTGGTGCTATTATACTGTATGCAGCAGTATATGGGGCCATTATACAGTATGCAGCAGTATATGGGGCCATTATTCAGTATGGAGCATCATGTGGGGCTATTATACTGTATGCAGCAGTATATGGGGCCATTATTCAGTAGTTTTTTTCTTTCCCATCTTTCTTTCTCTCTCTGTTCTTTTTCTTTCTCTCTGTTCTTTCTTTCCCCTCTTTCTTTCTATCTTTGTTCTTTCTTTATCTTTCTTTCTCTCTTTGTTCTTTCTTTCTATCTCTGTTCTTTCTTTCTCTTTCTTTCTCTCTCTGTTCTTTCTTTCTTTCTGTTCTTTCTCTCTCTCTCTGTTCTTTCTATCTGTTTTCTTTATTTCTCTTTCTCTCTCTCTGTTCTTTGTTTCCCATCTTTCTTTCTCTCTATCTCTCTGTTCTTTCTTTCTCTCTTTGTTCTTTCTTTCCCCTATTTCTTTTTTTCTCTCTGTTCTTTTTTTCTGTCCCCTCTTTCTTTTTCTGTTCTTTCTTTCTCTCTGTTCTTTCTTTCCCGTCTTTTTTTCTTTCTCTCTCTGTTCTTTTCTCTCTCTGTTCTTTCTTTTCCCTTTCTTTGTTTATTTATTTCTCTCTCTACTTTCTCTCTGTTCTTTCTTGCTTTCCCTCTTTCTTTCTCTCTCTCCTTTCCCTGTTTTCTTGTTTCTCTCTCTGTTCTTTCTTTTACTCAGTACCAGTGTGCCCATAGTACCAGTCACTGTGCCCTCAGTACCAGTCAGTGTGATCACCAGTGCTAAATGGTTGTGGTCGGGGCGTGGACATGGGTGTGACTAGTTGTGAAATGGGTGTGGTCGGGGCGTGGCCTAAAATTTGCCGCGCCGCGCTGTGCGCGCCGCAACCTTCCTCGCTCAAATTGGGAGGCGCCATTTTGCAGTTCGCCTCAGGCAGCACAGAGGCTAGGTTCACCCCTGCCTTTACGCCAAACATATTTTTTGTCATTGTTGCCAAAAAGTTCGATTTTGGTTTCATCTGACCAGAGCACCTTCTTCCACATGTTTGGTGTGTCTCCCAGGTGGCTTGTTGCAAACTTTAAATTACACTTTTTATGGAAAAATATTTAGACTTGAGAGTCCTCGGTGGTTGATACACTTTTTATGGATAAATTTGAGAAATGGCTTTCGTCTTGCTACTCTTCCATAAAGGCCAGATTTGTGCAGTGTACGACTGATTGTTGTCCTATGGACAGACTGTCCCACCTCAGCTGTAGATCTCTGCACTTCATCCAGAGTGATCATGGGCCTCTTGGTTGCATCTCTGATCAGTCTTCTCCTTGTTTGAGATGAAAATTTAGAGGGACGGCCGGGTCTTGGTAGATTTGCAGTGGTATTATACTCCTTCCATTTCAATATGATCGCTTGCACAGTGCTCCTTGGGATGTTTAAAGTTTTGGAAATCATTTTGTATCCAAATCCGGCTTAAAACTTCTCCACAACAGTATAACGGACCTACCTGTTGTGTTCCTTGGTCTTTATGATGCTCTCTGTGCTTCAAACAGAACCCTGAGACTATCACAGAGCAGGTGCATTTATACGGAGACTTGATTACACACAGTGGATTATATTTATCATCATTAGTCATTTAGGACAACATTGGATCATTCAGAGATCCACAATGAACTTCTGGAGTGAGTTTGCTGCACTGAAAGTAAAGGGGCCGAATAATATGGCACGACCCACTTTTCAGTTTTTGTATTTCCACAAAAATTTAAAATAACCAATAAATTTCGTTCAACTTCACAATTGTGTCCCACTTGTTGTTGATTGTTCACCAAAAATTTACATTTGGTATCTTTATGTTTGAAGCATGATATGTGGGAAAAGGTTGAAAAGTTCCAGGGAGCCGAATACTTTCGCAAGGCACTGTATAATGGATCCCAATGACAGTTTTTAAATCACAAAAGAAAGAATAGATATATACACATAGAATACATATATAATATATATATATATTTATATACACACATGTAATTGAGACATATATATACATATATTTATAGTTCATGCACTTCTACATAGTATAATAGCCGCTAATTCAATTGCCGACTTTTGTAAAATTGCAGAACCCGACATGAAATGACACATGGTTTACATACAGTTAACAATGTCATTTCATGTAGTTTGATATATGGTTTTCACTAACAATTACATGAGTGTATGTGTGCAAAATTTCATACATGTAGGGATTAATTAAATGAGTAAGTTCGTTGAAAAAAATTGCGTGGGCTCCCGCTGTATTTTCTCCACCAGACAGGCAAAGCCAGCGAGTGGGGGCAGATAATAATAGCCTAGGGAGAGTGCATTTATTTTGTGCCCCCCCTGGCTACTAACATCTGCCCCCAGCCACCCCAAAAAAGGCAAATCTATAATTAGATGCGCCCTTTCTGGCACTTAGCCCGTCTATTCCCATTGCCCTGTAGCGGTGGCTAATGGGTTAATAATGGGTTAAAGCCACCTTGCTATTGGAAGGTGACTTTAAGCCAGGTTAATAATTGAGAGTTGTCAATTAGACAACTCTCAATTATTAATCCTATTGTATTAAATGTTTACAAAAAACACAGACACATTAATTAAAAATTATTTTAATGAAATAAATAGACAGTTCTTGACCATATTTTATTTGACTGGTACTCCATCCGATTCCCTTGCTCTCCTGTAATAAAAATAACATAATAAAGCAACGTTATTCTTACCTCTCCGCCTCCGGCGCTCTGTCAGGTCCCCCGATGTAATCCTTCTGAAAGGGTTAACGTTTACTACGGGGATTGGAGATAATGCTCCAGCGTCGCAATAAACCCCCGAATGAATGAGTTCCTCTCCCGGCTGACAGGAGAGGAAGTGATTAGCTGGGAAGCTTAATTGATTGCTTCCCACGCTAATCAGTTAACTTCAGGTCAGTCGGGGATTTCCGCTGACGTCACTGATGCTGTGCGGAGTCCCCGGCTGACCTGAAGTGAACTGATTAGCACCCATACTCTCATTGGCGTACAACGGGCGTAATTCGCTGACAATCGCAGAATGCTGCGGGTGTCTCGCACCGTAACATACGGGCGAGAAAAATACGCGTGATCAGAGCTGCCCCATAGACAAATATTGGTCTGAGTGTAATGCGTGGTTTTCACGCCTCTCACTCGTCCGTGTTCCTCCTTAGGGCTCATACCCATTTGCAAGAAAGAAAACGGTCCGTTTTCTGGATGGAAAAAACGGTCCGAGTATATGCAATTGTCACGCCATTGTCAAGCTATTTGTATGCGATTTTTAATCGCACCATCCGTTTTCCATCCGTTAACTGATTAGCCTGGGAAGCAATCAATTAAGCTTCCCACACTAATCACTTCCTCTCCTGTCGGCCGCCTGGGAGAATAGCTCATTCATTCGGGGGCTTACAGCTGAGCTGCCAGCATTAGCTGTGCTGCTTGCTGTAAGCCAGTTAACCCTTTGTGAGGGATTACAGTGTGGGACCAGACTGAGCACCGGATAGGTAAGAATAATGTTGCTTTATTATTTTATTTTTATTACAGGTGAACAAGGGAATCGAAGGAATACGAGTAAAATAAAATATGGTCAAAAACTGTGTGTTTATTTCATTAAAATGATTTTTAATTAAAGTGTGTGTGTTTTATTTGTATTTCATACAATAGGATTAATAATTGATAGTTGTCTAATTGACAGCTCTCAATTATTAACCTGGCTTAAAGTCACCTTCCAATAGCAAGGTGGCTTTAACCCATTATTAATCCATTAGCCACCGCTACAGGGCAATGGGAATAGACGGGCTAAGTGCCAGAAAGGGCGCATCTAATTATAGATTTGCCTTTTCTGTGGCGGCTGGGGGCAGATGTTAGTAGCCGGGGGGGGGCACAAAATAAATGCACCCTCTCTAGGCTATTATTATCTGCCCTCACTCACTGGCTTTCCCTGTCTGGTGGAGAAAATAGCGCGGGAGCCCACGCATTTTTTTCAACAAATTAACACATTTAATTAACCCCTATATGTATGAAATTTTGCACACATACACTCATTTCATTGTTAGTGAAAATCATATATCAAACTACATGAAATGACATGGTTAACTGTATGTAAACCATGTGTCATTTCATGTCGGGTCTGTAATTTCACTAAAGACCGGCAATTGAATTAGCGGCTATTATACTATATAGAAGTGTATGACCTATAAATATATATATATATATATATATATATATATATGTCACAATGACGTGTGTATATATATACAGTACAGACCAAAAGTTTGGACACACCTTCTCATTCAAAGATTTTTCTGTATTTTCATGACTATGAAAATTGTAGAATCACACTGAAGGCATCAAAACTATGAAGTAACACATGTGGAATTATACATTACACTTTACAAAAAAGTGTGAAACAACTGAAAATAGGTCTTATATTCTAGGATCTTCAAAGTAGCCACCTTTTGCTTTGATTACTGCTTTGCACGCAGAAAAGGTGAACGGATGGACTCTACATGCCTGTCATGGGTGCATCGCCACGAAGATCGTCGCGATTGCACATTCTGACTTCTCACAGCTGAGCTGCTGTTTCTTTGTGTTTGGTAATGAGAGAGTTAATTTTACCTAGCTCTTTGCTAAGACTAGGTCCAGCCTCGCCCGGCTGCTTTTGATTATGTTCTAATTAGTTTCCTTTATATTCCTGCCAGTCTGGGTGTTAGACGCCGGTGAAAGCATTCATGTAGTCTAGCAGACTGGAGCGGTTCTGAGAATACTTAAGCTAAGAGCTCCTTAGTTGTTTTTATTCTTATAGCTTATAGTTTATCTCTGAGACCTTAGGTGTTCCTACTGTGTGTGAGTGTTGTATGTAAGACTTTATTTACTTTATTTCTTGTCTTTCTTGTATGTCTTTCTATTCATTAACCGTTACCTGTTCATTCCCTTTGGTGGTAATCAGGGTCCTTCTTAGGACTAGATTACAGTTGGCAGGGATTGATAGGAGACAGGGTTTACGCTGGTGGCCTGGACCTCTGTACCTTTAACAGTACCTCCAGGTAGAGGGATTAGTCAGGACCCCAGTTTAGGGTCAGCATAGACCCCGGTCACCCTCTAGCCGGAGACAGCGTATAACGGATTCAGTATTGACCCACTGGACATTCTGTCAGGTAATTCTATGTTATCATATATCTATGCGCATGTTATATAGTATGTTGCCCTTTTGATATAGATTACTGACATCACATATATATATCTGCTATACAGCGTGACATTTTCACCGGCCATACTAAAGATTCTCCCCAGCTGTCATGGATCCAGTAGCCCAGCTGGCCCGGCAGTTGCAGGGGTTGTCCATGGAGTTTGCAGACATTAAATCCAAGGTTTTGTCCCCCCTGGAGCAAACCAGATCTGAACCTAAGGTTGCTCTCCCGGACAGGTTCACTGGTGGGCGGGACAAATTTTTTACCTTCCGGGAGGCATGTAAATTGTACTTTCGGCTGCGGCCTCGGTCATCTGGGAGTGAAGAGCAGAGGGTGGGAATTGTTATCTCGCTCTTACAAGGGGACCCTCAATCTTGGGCGTTCTCTATTCCTCCAGGCTCCCCAGATCTCCAGTCAGTGGATCGATTTTTTACTGCCCTGGGTCTGGTATATGATGATCCGGATCGAGTCTCCCTTGCTGAAACAAAGTTACGTAAAATACGGCAAGGAAATCGTCCAGCGGAGGAATATTCTTCTGAGTTCCGTAGATGGGCAACAGATACTCAGTGGAATGACCCAGCTCTTAGGAGCCAGTTTTGTCAAGGGTTGTCTGACAAATTAAAAGATGTGTTGGCTCAGTATGATTCTCCTCCATCACTGGAGGCTGCTATGGCCCTCGCTATTCGCATTGATAGACGTCTTCGGGGAAGACGCGAGGTAACTCCGCCTCCCGTGATGACTCCACCTACTACTAAAGTCCCTTATACTGAGGTTCCCCTGGTCTGTTCTGAGGAGCCCATGCAGTTGGGAGGGACATCATTTTGTAGGAGGGAATCGGCGGTGCACCGCAAGACTAGAAGGTGTTTCTTTTGCGGGAGAGAGGGACATTTTGTTGGGGGGTGTCCATCCCGGGCCTCTTTGAGCAAAGGAGTTAACCTGGGAGTGTGTATTTCGTCCCCAAATCCCTCTCAGTTTCTCGTGCCTGCGGAGGTGGTGATTGGTACTAGAACTGAGAGGATTTCTGTTTTTCTTGATAGTGGGTCCGGGGCTAATCTGGTGGACGCTCGGTTTGCCCAGGTGCATGGTATGCAACTGAGTGTATTGGCCAAACCGGTCCCTATAGTCTCTATTGATTCTAGACCTCTCGGTCAAGGTAGCTTGGTACAAGCTGTTCATAACATAGATCTTCGAGTAGGGGCAATACATAAAGAGCAATTGTCTTGTTATGTGTTGGAGGGTCTACCTGCTCCTATTGTGTTGGGACTTCCTTGGTTGGCTAAACATAACCCAGTGATTGATTGGCAATCCAGAAAGATAGGCCAGTGGGGTGAATTTTGCAGGAATAACTGCATGAGCACGGTCATCGGTGCGGTTGTGCCTAGGACTTTGCCTCCTTTTCTGGAGGACTTTGGGGAGATGTTCTCAGAGGAGGGGTGTAGAGAGTTGCCTCCTCATCGCGCATATGACTGCTCAATAAAGTTGCTTCCTGATGCCTTATCTCGTACTTTCCCAGGGGCCGGGAAGACGGATGATCCGGTTCCTATTCCTCAGGAGGGAGTTGTAGTGTCAGCTGTATGCTCTGAGCTTGAGGGGAGGTATTGGGGGCTCAGGGGGACGCCCCTGTGGGACTTCCAGGGAGACTGTTAGTTCCAGATTGCTTAAGACTGAATGTTACGGGGAACCGTTACAAACGGATGGCTGATAGGAGGAGAGTTTCTGGTCTAGATCTGAAGGTGAACGATCTGGTTTGGTTGTCTACCAGGAATATAAAACTTAAAGTTTCCTCCTGGAGGTTGGGTCCCAGATTCATCGGGCCGTACAGGATCAGTTCCATAATTAATCCTGTGGCATTTCGTCTGGACCTCCCTCCTACGTTTAAAATTCATAATGTGTTTCACAAGTCATTACTTAAAAAGTATGTGGCACCAGTCATACCGTCACCTCTACCTCCTCCTTCAGTGGTAGTCAATGATAACGTGGAATTTCATGGGTCGAAAATCATTGACTCACGTCTCAGTCGCTGATCCCCTCAGTACTTAGTTCATTGGAGGGGGTATGGTCCTGAGGAGAGGACGTGGGTCCCTGCGTCTGATGCTAACGCAGATCGATTGGTTCGGACCTTTCACACAACTTACCCGGACGGACCTGGTCATGAGGGTCCGGAGGCCCCTCGTAGAAGGGGGGGTACTGTCATGGGTGCATCGCCACGAAGATCGTCGCGATTGCACATTCTGACTTCTCACAGCTGAGCTGCTGTTTCTTTGTGTTTGGTAATGAGAGAGTTAATTTTACCTAGCTCTTTGCTAAGACTAGGTCCAGCCTCGCCCGGCTGCTTTTGATTATGTTCTAATTAGTTTCCTTTATATTCCTGCCAGTCTGGGTGTTAGACGCCGGTGAAAGCATTCATGTAGTCTAGCAGACTGGAGCGGTTCTGAGAATACTTAAGCTAAGAGCTCCTTAGTTGTTTTTACTCTTATAGCTTATAGTTTATCTCTGAGACCTTAGGTGTTCCTACTGTGTGTGAGTGTTGTATGTAAGACTTTATTTACTTTATTTCTTGTCTTTCTTGTATGTCTTTCTGTTCATTAACCGTTACCTGTTCATTCCCTTTGGTGGTAATCAGGGTCCTTCTTAGGACTAGATTACAGTTGGCAGGGATTGATAGGAGACAGGGTTTACGCTGGTGGCCTGGACCTCTGTACCTTTAACAGTACCTCCAGGTAGAGGGATTAGTCAGGACCCCAGTTTAGGGTCAGCATAGACCCCGGTCACCCTCTAGCCGGAGACAGCGTATAACGGATTCAGTATTGACCCACTGGACATTCTGTCAGGTAATTCTATGTTATCATATATCTATGCGCATGTTATATAGTATGTTGCCCTTTTGATATAGATTACTGACATCACATATATATATCTGCTATACAGCGTGACAATGCCTGGTTCCCACCGTGAAGCATGGAGGAGGAGGTATGATGGTGTGGGAGTGCTTTGCTGGTGACACTGTTGGGGTTTTATTCAAAATTGAAGGCATAGTGAACCATAATGGCTACCACAGCATCTTGCAGCAGCAAGCTATTCCATCCGATTTGCGTTTAGTTGGACCATCATTTATTTTTCAACAGGACAATGCCCCAAACACACCTCCAGGCTGTGTAAGGGCTTTTTGACCAAGAAGGAGAGTGTTGGGGTGCTACGCCAGATGACCTGGCCTCCACAGTCACCAGACCTGAACCCAATCGAGATGGTTTGGGCTGAGCTGGACCGCTCACTGCTTCAATTTTGAATAAATCCCCAACAGTGTCACCAGCAAAGCACCCCCACACCATCACACCACCTCCTCCATGCTTCACGGTGGGAACTAGGCATGTAGAGTCCATCCGTTCACTGTTATGTTTCGGTAGCTGAGGAGTGCAGGTAAAAAAGGCAATACACCAGAGCAGTTGGAATCTATGAGATTGCAGTACCCTGACTAACCACCACAACTAGAGGCAGCCGTGGAGCGTTCCTACGTTGGTCCTAGACGCCTCGTCACAGCCTGAGAAACTAACTACACCTAAAGATAGAAAGAGGAAAGCTATCTGCCCCGGAGCAGATCCCCAAAGAACATAGAAAGCCCCCAAACATGTAATGGCGGTTAGACAAGAAGAAATACTGACACAGACAGAAAATAGTATGAGCAAACGTTGGGGCCCAAACTACCTAAATAGAAAAGGATAGGAAGGGCACTTACTGCAATCCCAAAAAACCCTGAAAAGCACCAACTCTACTAATTTCAAAAACACCTGAGATCACACGACCTCTACCACCTAAATTAGTTCTCTGGTGTAACAAAATCAAAACAGCAGCCACTGAAAAAACTGGAAAAAGCAAATGTACAAACATCAGTGGCTGAATTAAACTGAGAGGGCAAAAGCCCCCAAGGGGACCCTGAAGGCCCCCACAGAAGTGCAGGACAAAATGCAAAAATCAAGCACAAAAACAAAAAGAAGAAAATGTCTTATCTGTTAGCAGGAGATGCAGACACGACACAGCAGGCTACAAAGGAAACAGGAATCAAGGATTAAGACCAGAACAATTGATCACCGGCAACCCTGATGGGAAGGCGACTCCCTTATATAAGACCAGTCAGTAACACCTGATTCCCAATCCTCACAATCTTCACTGGACCGTCCAGTACCGCTTGTAACCACCAGAGGGAGCCTATGCTCAGAACTCATTTCAAGCCCATTCACAACAGTACCCCCCCATTGAGGAGGGGTCACCGAACCCTCATTTGAGCAACCAGGTCGGTCAGGATGAGTTCTATGATACGCACGGATGAGTCTCCTAGCATGGATGTCCGAAGCAAACACCCAAGAATTGTCTTCCTGACCATAACCTCTCCACTTAACCAAATACTGGAGTTTCCGTCTAGAAAAACGAGAATTCAATATTTTCTCAACCACAAACTCCAGATTGCCCTCAACCAGAACAGGGTCAGGAGGCACAGCAGTAGGAACCACTGGCTCAACAAACCTCTTCAACAAGGACTTGTGGAACACGTTATGGATCTTAAATGTCCCTGGAAGAAGCAAACGAAAAGAAACAGGATTAAGAATCTCCATGATCTTATAAGGTCCAATGAACCTAGGCTTAAATTTAGGAGATGCCACTCTCATAGGAATATTCTTTGAGGACAACCAGACCAAGTCCCCCACTTTAAACCGAGGACCATCAGTCCTATGCCGGTTAGCAAACCGCTGGGCCCTCTCCTGAGAGAGGGACAACCTCTCCACTACCTGGTCCCAAATCTGTTGCATACGCTCCACAACAGAGTCAACACCTGGACAGACAGAAGCCTCCGTCTGTCCTGAAGAAAATCGAGGGTGAAACCCAGAATTACAGAAAAATTGAGACATCAAAGTGGCAGAGCTAGCCCTATTATTAAGAGCAAACTCAGCCAAAGGCAAAAAAGAGACCCAGTCATCCTGATCAGCAGACACAAAGCATCTTAGATAAGTCTCCAATGTCTGGTTTGTTCTCTCAGTTTGACCATTGGTCTGAGGATGAAACGCCGAGGAGAAAGACAATTGAACACCAAGTTTAGAACAAAAGGTCCTCCAAAATCTGGAAACAAACTGGACTCCTCTGTCAGACACAATGTTCTCAGGAATGCCGTGTAAACGAACCACGTGCTGAAGGAACAAAGGCACCAATTCAGAGGAGGAAGGCAACTTAGGTAATGGCACAAGATGTATCATCTTGGAAAACCTATCACAAATCACCCAGATGACGGTCATTCTCTGAGAAACAGGGAGGTCGGAAATGAAATCCATAGAGATATGGGTCCATGGTCTCTTGGGCACAGGCAATGGCATCAACAAACCACTAGAGCGAGAGCAAGGCTTGGAGCGAGAGCAAGTCCCGCAGGACTGCACAAATTCCCTGACATCACGAGACAAGGTAGGCCACCAAAAGGACCGACTAACCAAGTCTCTGGTACCAAAAATTCCGGGATGACCGGCCAACGCGGAACAATGAATCTCAGACATCACACTCTTTTTCCACTGGTCCGGAACAAACAATTTCCCAACAGGGCAGCGCTCGGGCCTATCCTCCTGACACCCCTCCAGAGCCAGTCTCAAATTGGGCGAGATGGCGGAAAGAACTACACCTTCTTTCAAAATAACAGAAGGATCAGATAACTCAGGAGAGTCCGCAAGGAAACTCCTCGAGAGGGCATCCACCTTAACATTCTTAGTGCCAGGAAGAAAGGAAACCACAAAATTAAAACGTGTGAAAAACAAGGCCCACCTGGCCTGTCTAGGATTAAGTCGCTTGGCAGATTCCAGATAGACCAGATTCTTATGGTCCATAAGGACCACCACCTGATGTTTGGCTCCCTCCAGCCAATGTCTCCACTCTTCAAAAGCCCACTTCATGGCCAATAACTCCCGATTACCCACGTCATAATTACGTTCAGTTGGAGAAAATTTTCGAGAGAAAAAGGCACAAGGGTTACTTTTAGAGGTCTCTGGATCTCTTTGGGACAAAACGGCACCTGCCCCAATTTCAGAGGCATCAACCTCCACCTGAAATGGCAGAGAAACATCAGGCTGCCGTAGAACAGGAGCAGAAGTGAATCTCTGCTTAAGTTCCTGAAATGCAGAGACTGCCTCAGGAGGCCAATTCACCACATCAGAACCCTTTTTGGTCAAATCAGTTAATGGTTTAACAATAACCGAGAAATTACAAATAAATTTACGATAAAAATTGGCAAAACCCAAAAATCTTTGAAGAGCCTTTAATGAAGTAGGTTGGACCCAATCACAGATGGCCTGAACCTTGACCGAGTCCATTTCAATAACAGATGGGGACAAAATGAATCCCAGAAATGAGATCCTCTGTACGCCAAAAAGACACTTTGATCCCTTCACATACAGAGCATTCTCTCTCAAAATCTGGAATACAGTTCGAACATGTTTCACATGAGAGTCCCAGTCATTGGAAAAAATCAAGATATCATCCAAATAAACAATCAGAAATTTATCCACAAAATCCCTGAAAATGTCATTCATGAAGGACTGGAAGACAGAAGGAGCATTAGTGAGCCCAAAGGGCATCACAAGGTACTCAAAATGCCCCTCAGGGGTATTAAATGCCGTCTTCCATTCATCCCCGTGCTTAATGCGAATAAGGTTATATGCCCCCTGAGGTCAAGCTTGGTAAACCAAGTAGCGTTTTTCACCCTGGAAAACAGGTCAGAAATCAAGGGTAACGGATATTGATATTTCACAGTAATATTGTTCAAAAGACGATAATCAATACACGGCCTTAATGAACCATCCTTTTTGGCCACAAAGAAAAAAACGGCACCTAAGGGTGAAGAGGATGGTCTGATATGACCCTTCTCCAATGACTCCTTGATATAAGACCGCATAGCGTCATGTTCAGGAACAGACAAGTTAAAAAGGCGACCTTTAGGGAATTTACTACCAGGCACTAATTCAATAGCGCAGTCATAGCTCCTATGGGGAGGCAAGGATGCAGATTTACTTTCGCTAAACACATCAGAAAAATCAATCAAAAAGTCAGGAACATCCTGAGCCTGGGGGGAGGCAGAAAAAACAGGAGTGTTGGCATTAACACATTGGCAGCCCCAACTGGTTACAGACACAGATTTCCAATCCAAAACAGGATTATGAGACTGTAACCAAGGGAAACCCAGTACGATAATGTCATGCAGATTATACAGAACCAAAAATTTGCAGCTCTCCTGATGATCAGGTTCAACCCTCATTATCACCTGAGTAGAGAACTGAGGTTTATTCTCAGCCAAAGGGGTAGAATCGATCCCCAGTAGGGGAATAGACTTCCGTAGGGGTATCAAGGGAAACCCACAACGTTTAGCAAAATCAAAATCCATCAGGTTAATAGCTACTCCCGAATCAACGAAAGCCTGAGCAGAAAATGAGGACAGAGAGCATATCAGGGTAACAGTTAATAAAAACTTAGTCTGAACACTACCCAAGACAACTGAGCGTGCAAAATGTCTTCCCCGCTTAGGGCAGACTGAAATAGCATGAGAGGCATCACCACAGTAGAAACATAACCCATTGCACTTTCGAAACTCATGACGCTGAGCCCCAGAAGTCACTATCACACTGCATGGGTTCAGAAGCAGGTTCACAAGGCAACACTATTCCACGCATACTTCTCCGCTCACGCAAACGTCTGTCAATTTGAATCGCTAATGACATAGAATCATTGAGACCAGAGGGGACAGGGAATCCCACCATAACATCCTTTACATTATCTGACAGACCCTTCCGAAAAAGGGCTGCCAAAGCGTCGTCATTCCATTTGGTCAGGACTGCCCACCTACGGAATCTCTGACAGTATAACTCAGCGTCATCAAGCCCCTGATTTAATGCCAACAAGGCTTTTTCAGCTTGATCAGTGACATTAGGCTCATCGTACAATAACCCCAAAGCCTGAAAAAATGCATCAACATCACTCAAAACAGGATCCCCAGGTGTCAGGGAAAAAGCCCAATCCTGAGGATCGCCGCGCAGGAGAGAGATGACAATTTGAACCTGCTGCGCTGCGTTCCCTGAGGACTTAGATTTTAAGGCAAAAAACAATTTACAGTTATTTTTGAAATTCAGAAACTTAGCTCGATCCCCTAAAAACAAATCTGGCATGGGAATCCTAGGTTCCACAACAGGCAACCCAGCAAGATAGGCAGCAATACTCCGAACCCCAGTGGCAAGCTGATCCACACGGCCAGACAACTGTGCAAACTCCATTGAGAGAAAAAATCCTCCCAGCACCCAGAGATACAGAGGGAAAAAAAAAATGCAACAAACAGAAAAATATCTCTGACAACTCTGACAACCTTTTTTCTTTCACAATATTTTTCCCTTCTGTGAGTACCATACAATTTTCAATTTTTAGGCCGGTGATACTGTTATGTTTCGGTAGCTGAGGAGTGCAGGTAAAAAAGGCAATACACCAGAGCAGTTGGAATCTATGAGATTGCAGTACCCTGACTAACCACCACAACTAGAGGCAGCCGTGGAGCGTTCCTACGTTGGTCCTAGACGCCTCGTCACAGCCTGAGAAACTAACTACACCTAAAGATAGAAAGAGGAAAGCTATCTGCCCCGGAGCAGATCCCCAAAGAACATAGAAAGCCCCCAAACATGTAATGGCGGTTAGATAAGAAGAAATACTGACACAGACAGAAAATAGTATGAGCAAACGTTGGGGCCCAAACTACCTAAATAGAAAAGGATAGGAAGGGCACTTACTGCAATCCCAAAAAACCCTGAAAAGCACCAACTCTACTAATTTCAAAAACACCTGAGATCACACGACCTCTACCACCTAAATTAGTTCTCTGGTGTAACAAAATCAAAACAGCAGCCACTGAAAAAACTGGAAAAAGCAAATGTACAAACATCAGTGGCTGAACTAAACTGAGAGGGCAAAAGCCCCCGGAGGGGACCCTGAAGGCCCCCACAGAAGTGCAGGACAAAATGCAAAAATCAAGCACAAAAACAAAAAGAAGAAAATGTCTTATCTGTTAGCAGGAGATGCAGACACGACACAGCAGGCTACAAAGGAAACAGGAATCAAGGATTGAGACCAGAACAATTGATCACCGGCAACCCTGATGGGAAGGTGACTCCCTTATATAAGACCAGTCAGTAACACCTGATTCCCAATCCTCACAATCTTCACTGGACAGTCCAGTACCGCTTGTAACCACCAGAGGGAGCCTCTGCTCAGAACTCATTTCAAGCCCATTCACAACAGTTCACCTTTTCTGCGTGCAAAGCAGTAATCAAAGCAAAAGGTGGCTACTTTGAAGAACCTAGAATATAAGACATACAGTATTTTCAGTTGTTTCACAGTTTTTTGTAAAGTGTAATGTATAATTCCACATGTGTTAATTTATAGTTTTGATGCCTTCAGTGTGATTCTACAATTTTCATAGTCATGAAAATACAGAAAAATCTTTGAATGAGAAGGTGTGTCCAAACTTTTGGTCTGTACTGTATATATATTGTGAGACAGTGAGGGTATGTGTGATGAATGGGGTGTACATTTCACCTAGGTACTTTGCTGACTGGTATAAAGGAAATGTATGGCTTTGTAAACCTAGTGGTAGAGAAAGGTCACTACACCTTACATTCATTACACACTTGCAGCTCAGGCCTGAAACTACTCAGGTGTTAATTAGGAGACCAGAAGTAGGTGTCTGCGAACACAGACAGGGAGCTCGCTTAGTCTGGACACAGGAGGGGTCCAGGCACAGAAGGTGTCTCCAGGAGTATGAGCTGTCTCAGTCTGGGTGCTCGATGTACCCCGGACACAGGAGTAGTCTCTGTGAGAATCCATGCGGATAGCTGCTGAATAGGAGGGGAGCTCTCTCAAGTCTGGACGTTGAAGGTGCCTTCAGACACAAGGAGGAGACTCTGTGAACCTCCATGCTGGTAAATGCTGGTAAATGCTGGTAAATGCTGAACATATGTGTTGTTTTGGCCCCGGCTGTTAGAGTCGGGACCCGGATAGATAGGGAAATCTATCTAAGTGTAGTAAGTGGCTAGACAAGCCCAGGTCTTCTGTTTATGATTTGTTTTATGTCTTGTTTGCTTGTGACTTTAAATAAAACTGGTTGCGGCCAGTTGCACCAGTACTGCTGTGAATGAACTGTTTCCGTGCCACTCTGTCTACCCAGACTGCGATCCCAGAGCTATATCCCTGAAAAGCTTACAATTGGTGGAGAATGCGGGCAGCACAGTGGCTGATACAATTGGTGCTGGAATGTGTGTCAGCAAAAGAAACGTCTGTTGGAGCAGTCTTAAAGAGACAGTAGCCCTAATAGAGTTTGCAAAAGAAAAAAAAAAAAAAAAGTGTGTCTGCACAGCAAAGCTGAACTTGTTGTGGAAAAGACTGGAGTGTGCAGCAGCAAAGGAAAAGTCTGTTGGAGCAGTCTTAAAGAGACAGTGGCCCTAATAGAGTTTGCAGAGAAAAAAAAAAAAAGTGTCTGCACAGCAAAGCTGAATTTTCTGTGGAAAAGACTGTGGAGTGTGTATGTCTTGAGTGAAGACTGCCGTTGTTGAGACAGAGAGGTCTGACAGCATGGATGACAACATGGAGGCGCTGTTTGAACAAATGGCGCAAGTTAATGTGCAACATAAGACTGCCGTGGTTGAGACAGATAAGTCCGGCAGTATGGAGGAGCTCGTTGAGTACCTGGTCCAGGCCCAGCGAAGCATGCAGCAGAGCATGGAGCAGCAGCGCCTGCAGCACCAGCAGCGCATGCAGCAGGCCCAGCAGCAATTCCTGCAGCAGCAGCAGGAGAATGACCGGTTGTTTTTTGAGCAGGTTGCAGCACTGCAGGGGACTTGCGGCGCATCGTCCCAAAGTGGTGTTGCAAAGTCACCTGCATTGTCCGCTGTAAAGAAGGCGGTAAGACGGTCCCTGAAAAAGATGACACCTCGTGATGATGTGGAGGTATATCTCACTAGGTTTGAGGGACTGGCAGAGAAGGAGAATCTGCCCCTATCTGAATGGGCCATGATGGTCGCACCCTATCTGATTGGAGAACCCCAAAGGGCCTATGCTGACCTGAGCGAGCAGGACAGCCAAGACTATGCCAAGCTGAAAGCGGAGATTCTTACCCGGCTGGGTGTTACGGTGACAGCCTGTGCCAGGGGAGTTCATGACTGGAAATGCAGTTGGGAGTCTGCAGTCAGCAAACCTGATTATGGAGTTGAAAAGGTGATAGTGGACCGCTACACCCAAGCACGTCCTCCTGAGGTACAGCCAGAGGTCGGACATGGAGACCACCAGGACGCCAATCGTCTGGTCAGCCTGATGGAGAAGGCCTTCGCCACCAAGGACTGCCTCCGTGACCAGCCGTCTGAGAGGTCGTCACTTCGGAGTTCCTGGACGCCGAACTCTCCCGGTAAGAGCGTTCCAGCTGTTGGGGTCGTGTGGGTGGGAGAGTGTGATGGACAGTGTTGGAGATGTCGTGAAATTGCAGCCAACTGTCCAATAGAGGGGGAGCCTATATGTTGTGATGTTGGCGGATCCCTCTCTCCCTGCGCAGAGCCTGTGTGTGTGTCCACCTCAGCCGAAGAGACTGGACCACAGGGGTCCCGGTGGTTGTAAATGACTGCCCAGCACAGGCCCTCTTGGACTCAGAGAGTCCAGTGACTTCCGTATGGGACAGCCTGATTGATAGGGACTTTATCCCTGATAAACACCTGAGTGTGGTGTGCGTCCATGGAGACACCAAAGTCTACCCAGAGACTGCCGTGGACTTGATCCCCAAACGCGGGGAGGTTTCATGTGAAGTGGGGGTAGTGAAAAACCTGGTGCACCCCGTCATATTGGGTAATGACTTTCCCCGGTCTAAGGATCTCTGGGGGAAAAATGTTTCTGATGGACAGTGTGATGAAGCTCCTACTGAGGGTGCGCAGTCCCGAGGGGCGGAACACAATGCTAGTGGGCCGTTAAACTTATGTGATAATGATGATGATGATGATGATAATGATCATGATAATGATGATGACCATGATAATGATGCTGATGCTGATAATGATAGTGATGATGATCATGATAGTGATGATGATACTGATCATAATCATGATAATGATATTGATAATAATGATGACTGTGATAGAGATGAAATTCCTTTGCAGGTGATGGTGGGAGACGAGGATGGTGGTTCTCGGGAACCGAGTGTCCCTGACTTACCTGTGTCCTGTGACAATTTTGAGAGTGAACAATGGCGAGACCCCACTCTTAAAACGGCACAGGAAAATATAATTGTTCTAAATTAGGTTTCCCAAGAGCCTGGCTCTGAGGAGAGGTTTCCTCATGTTGCCATAAACACTCACCTGTTGTATAGGGACACTGAAGTCCAGGGAGAGGTCGTGAGCCAGCTCCTAGTACCTGAGCTATAAAGAAGTATAGTGCTGGGGTTGTCACATAGTCACATACTTGAGGGACCAGATGGTGAAGTTAATGTTGTGGATGACATGTTAACTAAGGTTCCAGATCAAGATGTGAATGAGAATGAATTGTATAACCCTGACAGTGAGCAGGATGTAAATGAAAATGAAGTGTATAACCCTGAAAGTGAGCAGGATGTGAATGAGAATGAATTGTATAGCCCTGACAGTGAGCCAGATGTGGCTGAGAAAAAGGGGTCAGACAGGGATAGTGGTAGTGATAGTGAATCATCTGATGACCATAAAGCAACCAGTGCAAATGAGGAAGGCATGGTAGCAGAGGAGGTTGAGAGTCCTGAGAAGAAAGATGATGCTGACCTTACAGCCGGACAGAAGATGGCATCTGAAGATGTTTTACAGTTGGCCGGTTCCCTGGCGAAGACTAAGGTGAAAGGAGGAGAGCTGAGCTTTAAAGGCAGGACTCTGAAACTGAAAACAGCACAAGTGGATGCTGTTGAAGAGGAGAAGTTATCAATGTATGGTATGGAGCTGCATCATGCCCCGGACTCTGAAGGTAATGCTGCAGAGGTGGAAAAAGCCATGGAAGTGGTGGTCACCAAGCCAGATGCCTCATCAGAAGCTGAGGTCTCAAGTGAAGCTGTGAGGAACAAGACTGAAGATATGGGGGCTGACTCTGCCCAGGAATCTGTTTCGGCCAGAGACAGTGGCGTGGATGGTGTACTGTCCGGATCAGTAGCGGCAACTCGCAAAGTTCGGGCTGGCATTGGTGAGCTCAGGCGCACTTTCATGGAGTCTGCATCTGAGCCACGTCCCAACGAATGGGAGAAGCGATGTGTCGGTCCGTTGCCGCTGCAGATACACGGGAGCCCGGATGGGATGCAGAGCGTGGTGGAAGAGAAGAGCCAGGCGGGTTCTGAGTATACAGATGCAGCTATCAAGGAGAACTTGAAAGTTGAAATAAATGGAGATATTGGATATCATAATGATGTGCCTGAAGAGGTAGAATGTAAGACTGACGGTAGGGCTTCTGAGCATGTTCTACCAGAAGAGCCTGAAGAAGGGGCCGAAGACATAAAGGACGTCCAACAGGTACCAGATGAATTGATTACTTCTCAGAAAAAACTCCAAACTGTGATGGAGTGTGATGAAAGCCATGAGCATCTTCGTGAGAAAGTCAATGAAGTAAAAGGAAGAATACAGGGAATCTCTTCGTTACAAGAGCAAATGCTGCTCAATAAGTCTAAGGCTCTATATAAGAATGCTGTTGTCACGGTAGAACATTACAATTCAGCTGGAGACTTAGAGGATGAATTATGTGTACTGCAAAAGAAAAACGTTCTGCTCCTTCTACAGTCCCAATCATTTGAACAGTGTAGCTTAAAATGGTCAGAGACCATAGCAGAGGAGCTTAAGGTCTGTGAAATAGACTTCATGAGTCAACCGATATTTAAGAAGAAGAATCAGCAGAGGTGTTCTGACGTGCCTGGTCGTACTTCTCTGAGGAGGCACTATACCGAAACTGAGTCCGGCACTAAGGTCAAGATGAAACCGTGCAGGAGACCCGAGGCCCGCAGAGAGCATAGGCCTGGGAGGGTACAGGGTAGTACGGATGCTTCAGATGAAGAGAAAGCTCATGTTGGCTATGGCTCAGGTGAAGATACAAATGAAAATACTGAAGATGAAGCTGATGAGGGCCATGACTGGTCCAGAGTTCACTGTCTCTTTTGGATTGTTAACCAGCCCTCCGGTCTGGATGACCAGCCCTCCGGTCTGGAGAAGAGGGGGGGGATATGTGAGACAGTGAGGGTATGTGTGATGAATGGGGTGTACATTTCACCTAGGTACTTTGCTGACTGGTATAAAGGAAATGTATGGCTTTGTAAACCTAGTGGTAGAGAAAGGTCACTACACCTTACATTCATTACACACTTGCACATCAGGCCTGAAACTACTCAGGTGTTAATTAGGAGACCAGAAGTAGGTGTCTGCGAACACAGACAGGGAGCTTGCTTAGTCTGGACACAGGAGGGGTCCAGGCACAGAAGGTGTCTCCAGGAGTATGAGCTGTCTCAGTCTGGGTGCTCGATGTACCCCGGACACAGGAGTAGTCTCTGTGAGAATCCATGCGGATAGCTGCTGAATAGGAGGGGAGCTCTCTCAAGTCTGGACGTTGAAGGTGCCTTCAGACACAAGGAGGAGACTCTGTGAACCTCCATGCTGGTAAATGCTGGTAAATGCTGGTAAATGCTGGTAAATGCTGAACATATGTGTTGTTTTGGCCCCGGCTGTTAGAGTCGGGACCCGGATAGATAGGGAAATCTATCTAAGTGTAGTAAGTGGCTAGACAAGCCCAGGTCTTCTGTTTATGATTTGTTTTATGTCTTGTTTGCTTGTGACTTTAAATAAAACTGGTTGCGGCCAGTTGCACCAGTACTGCTGTGAATGAACTGTTTCCGTGCCACTCTGTCTACCCAGACGGCGATCCCAGAGCTATATCCCCTGAAAAGCTTACAATATATATATATATATATGTATTCTATGTGTATATATCTAGTATTTTGTGAGCTGTCAGTTTGATTTTACAGTAGCCAGGGATGAATTGCCGGCTTTTCAAAGGACACCGGTGCGTATAAATCGGACAGCACTCGCATGGTGCGAGTGCTGTCCGATTATTTCTCGCACCCATTGACTTGTATTGGCGAGTCTCATCCGAGAATCGCAGCAAATCGCAGCATGCAGCGATTTTTTTCTCAGTCCGATTTCGGCTGAGAAAAAAATCGCAAATGAGATGTCACCTATTGAATAACATGGGTCCGAGTGCAATCCGATTTTTAATCGGATTGCACTCGTCCGTTTTTCTCTCCAGTAAGTATGTGGGGCCCAGCTGCGCTTGGTACACATGTTCCCTGGAGAATGCACAGAGAGGTAATTACAAAACCTGATATTCATTCACATCTCACACTTCCCAGGAGCCACCAGAGGGAGCCCTTTAGATTCAGGTATTTAGGGGTGTGGAGAAATGCAGCAGTAGGCATTCTAGCTAGACAGCTATTCTAGTTGTTGGTCGTACCTCAGACAGATCAGATCAGTTAGTTAGAAGTTTCAGTCAGAGCTCAGTCTGAGCCAGAGAGACGGAGATTTCCTGTCAGATGAGACAGAAGCAGAAAGATTGCAAGCTGTTTACCTCAGAACAGATTGACTGCTAGTACCCTATGAATGTGGAAAGTGACTCTCGGAGCGAGCATGAAATCAGTCTGACGGAAGGTCCTGATAGCCACTCTGGACAGAGTCTTTGAAGGAAAAGAAGGAAGAGGACTACAGTTGTCAGAACATCGAGTTAACTGAGAAACGGTCAGTGAGCTGTGGAAGGAAGGAAGCTGATGACTACACCTACTGCTACCCGTGCTTATGTTAAGGGTGAGAGTAGGGCGACGGGCGAGTGGTGACAAGAAGACGAGAGAGTGACATAGGTGACATAGCACCTCCACTCTGCTATCCGGATGCCGGGTCCGAAGCCTTGCTAGAACCTTCACGGCTAGTAGGAGAAAACCGGAATCCCTGCTGGACTTTAGGTCGCAGAGGGTAGCCCTATAGTGCTGATACGTAACCGGGGTCAGGGAGAACAGGAGTCTGGCAGGTACCGCCACATAGACTTAGTTCTTGCCAGAAGAAGGCTCCACCACAATGTCGGCCGGGCGTAGCTGTTCTATACAGAGTTGAACTTCGCTTCAGGCAGGTTGGAAACTCACACATTAAGAAGTAAGGAGGCCTTAAACCTACTCAGTAATTACCTGGATGTGCATCCTCCACCCTGAGCAGCTTCCCGGGACATACCTGCAAATACCACCAGTAAAGGTATGGAAAGAGACTGACTTGTGTGTGTCTGCCTTATTGCCTGCACCCCAATACCGCCATATACTCCGAGGGACTAGTCTTACCTGTGGAAGACTTAACATCTTGCTGCCCAGTAACAACCCCTCTGAGGATTTACCATCAGAAACCACAGGTGGCGTCACGAACAATTATTATTTTCCCCTGTAAATATCCCCTTTGTATGAGCGCCCAGGGCAACGGACCGAGCTGTGCTACTTGTGACATTCCCCATAGACTTCAACGGGCTCGGTGCCGAGTACCCCATAACCCTGGTACTGTACGTGCGACTCAAGTATGTACCCTTAGTGTGACGCCGGCTTAATAAAGCATGCACTCTGCCACTCCACTTAAAGTCTGTGGGACTGACAAGCCGAGTTCAGAGCCCGATTTCCTCCATCAGTAGCGTAGTTTTTGATTGGAGCAGCAGGATGCATGTTCAACTGCCACTCCATTCATACGTGGGACTCTGGGACAATGTTTTGTGACCAGTGGGGGTCCCAACAGTGGGACTCTTAGCAATTAGTAACTTATCACAAATCCTATAGATATGGGGATAGTTGAAATCATGATAAACAACATCACAAGACCATTATTTTTGCAATGCAGATTATTCAACATTAGGTTTACATTAGGTTTATTAGCAACATTTCCAAGTTTACTGCTGTTTTCAATAAACAAATCAAACAAGAACAATTTAATCCTTTACAGTGGTTTTTCAAGAGAATTTTTTTTGGGGCCCGCATTGATGAAAAATAATGAACCGAGGCATACTTGCCTTTTAATAACCCTGCACATCCAACACAAGCCACACTAGCTATTTCCCATTTTTTCTTTTTGTTTTTTCCTCTCCTTCTTTAAAGAGCAATAACTTTTTTATTTTTTCGTCCACATAATTGTGTGAGGGCTTATTTTTATCATGTAATATACCGGTACTGGAAAGCAGAAAAAAATTCCAAGTGTGTTGAAATCGCAAAAAAGTACAATTCCACAATTGTTTTGTTTTTTTTTTATTTACCAGTGTATGGTAAAACTCACCTGGCAATATGATTCTCCATGTCAGTATGATTACGCAAATAACATAAACTGTAGATACAAAATTGAGAAGTTGCAAAAAAAAATACATACATTTGCTTGTGTCGCCATTTTCCGAGACCCATAAAGTTTTCATTTTTCATGATCTGGCTCTGGGTTAGGGTTTATTTTTTACACCCTGAGCTGACATTTTTACTATTACCATTTTGGGGTAGATACGATGTTTTGAGCGCCTCTTGTTGCATTTTATTGCAATGTTGCGGCTGACAAAAAACGTAATTCTGGTATTTTGATTTTTTTGTTCTCGTCACGCTGTTGGACTTTTATAAGGGCAGCAATACCAAATATGGGGGGGGGTTAATTGTCTTTAATGAGGCAAAAGGGGAGTAACTAACTTTTTTCAGATTTTTAAAAACTTTTAATTTTCTCTTTTTAATGTATTTGGCATTGCTATGTATACAGAAAATCACGATCTCCTGTGAACGCCAGCTAAATGCTGGCTTTCACAGGAGAATCGTCATGACAAACACATAGATCTTCAGCAGACCCCTAGCTGAAATGGCAACCGATCAGCGCCCCACGATCATGTCACGGGTGTGCCGACAGGCACATGGAATGACATGCCAATGCGGGAATTGTCTGCTTGTTAGGCAATCCCCGCATGGGTGCAGCTGCCTAAGCACCAACAGGCAGGTAGAGGTGAGCAACACATGTGGGGATTGCCTATCTACCGCAAAACATGCAGCCGCAGAGTTTCGAACATAATATCCGAGCATGCCCAAGATACTCAGATAACACCCAAGCATGCTCGGATAACACGTTATCCGAGCACGTTCGCTCATCACTAGTTAAGAGCTGTGGGTGCTGAGCAACGCTCCACCTGTGGCTGTTAAAGACACTGTAATACTATTGTAGGAACTCGAGGATTCTGATAGCGTGGGGCAATGAACAATCAGAGACGGGTTTCTTTGAATGCAAATAATGTATTTGTGAAACAGCAAAACACCCAAAAACAATATTCAAACAACCCGTAGTGACATGCAATGAGTCCATATATATATACACAAGTCCAGTTATATGAATCCGGATATATAAGTCTTTGAACCTCTATAGCGAGGGTGGTAAAGTTCTTACGACGGAGTCCTCACACAAATGTGACCACAAGGTAAAGGGTATGCCACACTAAACAATATCGCTAACGGGATCGCTAAAAAACGTCACTATTTAGCGATCCCGTTAGCGATGTTGTTCAGTGCGGCAGCTTCCAGCGACGAGCTTCCTGCTGTGATCTCGCTCGTCGCTGGAATCGTTCCGGACCCTATTTTCTCGTCGGCGCTCCCGCTGGGTAAGTATCTTATCGCTGTGTGGCACCTTTTCTTAGCGATTTAGCGGTACTTTTGTACCGCTAAAGTCGTTAAGAAGATCGCTAACGGCGATAGCGTCGTTAACTATATCGCTAAATGCGGCAGCATTTAGCGATATAGAAACAATCCCGCTAGCGATCTCATTAGTATGCAACGCTAACGAGATCGCTAGCGGGATAGCTTAGTGTGGCAGTACCTTCAGTCTGATGCAACGGTAACGTGGCTGGATTTACACACTGCTGGTGTGTGAAGAGTCAGATCCAGGTATGCAGAAAACACAGGGAGGTCCAGGAACAAGTTAATCTCAGTTGTGGCTTAATTCAGTGAAGTCCAACAACAAGTTCATATGTCAGTAAGGTTCCAGTAACAGTTCCAACAGCTCTCACCAGAGGTAATGCACAAAGGGTTAAACAGCAACAGTTCAGAAACACAGTTCTTATCAGATGGAGTGAACCAAGGGTTAAATTCCCAAGTCAACAGTTTAGTGATAACACAGTACTTTGTGCAACTTACATATGCAGAGAATGTCCAGAGCCATGGGTAGAAACTGCTGTGGCTGAGAAACACCTGAAGATAAGGTTATGCACTTTCCTGGTAAATACACAAAAGATCTGTGAGGAACAAAGCAGCTGGGTTGCAGGGAAACGGAAGCAGAATACTCCAGCAGTGAAGCCAACACCTGAGCCAGATTTTAAACAAACGAACAGGAAGTAGGGCACACAAAACAGCAAACTCCATTTTAACAAAGGGCAAAATCATTGACAAAGTTACCTAGAAAACCCGGAATACTGACATTACTCCCCCCCTAAAGACGGCCTCCGGACGGTCCTGGACCAGGCCTGTCCGGGTATCTCCGATGAAACTGAGCAATCTTCAGAGGCGCATTGATGTTACTTACTGGTTCCCAAGAATCATTTTCAGGAGAGTAACCTTGCCATCTAACTAGATACTGAAGCCGGTTTCTATGAAGTCTCGAATTAACAATATCCTGTACCACGAATTGTTCTTCGCCATCAACCAACACTGGTGGAGGGGGAGGTACGATACGTCCCTGAAACGTGTTAGGAGAGACTGGTTTTAATAAGGAAACATGAAATACTGGGTGTACCTTTAAAGTCCGTGGTAGCTTCAACCGACAGGCAACAGAGCTCACAATCCCAGTGATCTTGAATGGACCGATGAATTTCTGTCCCAGTTTCTGCGAAGGAACACCCAATTTTAGATTCTTGGTGGACAACCAAACTGAGTCTCCTACCTTATACATAGGTGCTGGTTTCCGGAATCTATCGGCCGACTTCTTGTAACGCTCCTGTGCTGTGGTCAGGGAGTCCTTCAAAACTTCAAGATTACGTTGCAACGCCGTCACTCTGTCTTCAACCGCTGGTACCGAAATCGTAACCGGAGACCTAGGCAAAATACTTGGATGATAACCCAGGTTGGCAAAAAAAGGCGTTACCTTCGTGGAACTGCTTTGGGAGTTGTTGTACGAAAATTCCGCTAGAGGAAGTAGCTTCAGCCAATCGTCCTGCAAATGACTGACGTAACAGCGTAGATATTGCTCCAAGGTTTGATTTGTCCGTTCGGTCTGCCCGTTGGTCTGAGGATGGTATGCAGAAGACAAGCAAACATTAATGTGGAGCGCAGAACAAAATCCTTTCCAAAATCTAGAGGTAAATTGTATTCCCCGGTCAGAAATGATGTCATCTGGTACCCCATGCAGCCGGAAAATGTTCTGGATAACTAGATCTACTGTCTCTGTAGCTGAGGGAAGACCAGCACACGGAATGAAATGAGCAGCTTTCGTTAAACGATCTACTACCACCAAAATAGTATTTTTACCACCAGAGGTGGGTAACTCCACAATAAAGTCCATCGAAATAGACCCCCAAGGGCGAGACGGTACAGGTAGCGGTTTAAGAAGACCAGTAGGTGAAACGCGAGGAACCTTGTACCGGGCACAAACTTCACAAGAGCGGACATAGTCATTCACATCCTTCAAGCAGGTAGGCCACCAAAAAAAACGAGTTAACAATTCCTGCGTCTTCTGTACCCCCCCTATGACCAGCCAATTTAGAGTCGTGGACCAATTTGAGAACTCGAAGTCTTACAGCCTCTGGGACATAAATACATCGATCTCTAAGCCACACACCATTCCGAAGGACAAGATTCACATTGTCAGGTGGAGCTGCAAGAAATACGTCACCGTCATAGGCCAGCTTGATCTCCTGCCACAAGTCCCGGTTCCGGAGCACTCCAACGAAATTGGCCTCCGACAAGATGGTCTTCGATGGGGTCCCAGGCACGGAATCCACGGTATGGATTCGGGATAATGCGTCAGCTTTCCCATTACGTGAACCTGGGCGGTACGAAATAATAAAATTAAACTGGTTCAAGAACAAACTCCACCTAGCTTGTCGAGGAGAAAGACACCTGGCAGACTTAAGGAATTCCAAATTGCGATGATCCGTGAGTACTACTACCTGCTGAGTTGCCCCCTGCAAATGGTGTCTCCATTCCTTAAAGGCAGAAATAATTGCCAAAAGTTCCTTATCTGCCACATCATAGTTAAGTTCTGCAGAAGATAACCTACGAGAGAAGAAGGCACACGGGTGCAGCAAACCTTTGTCTCCGGTACGTTGTGAGAGGATAGCTCCCAATGCACAGTCAGACGCGTCCACCTCCACGATAAAAGGCTGTGCAGGATCCGGATGCATCAATATTGGAGCCGTGGTAAAACAACCCTTCAGGCGATCAAAGGCTTCCTGAGCTTGCGAAGACCATTCAAACTTCTTCCCCTTCTTGGTGAGGAGAGTGATGGGACGGACAATTTCTGAAAAATTTCGGATAAACCGTCTATAAAAGTTAGCAAAGCCAATGAATCGTTGTACCTCCTTAATGTTTCCTGGTACCGGCCAGTCCAAGATTGCCTGGATCTTGCTGGACTCCATATTCAATCCCTGAGGCGAGATAACATAGCCTAAAAATTGAATTTCAGAACAATGGAACTCACACTTTTCGAGTTTGATGTACAAATGATTATCTCTCAAACGTCTAAGTACGGTCTTGACATGTTCCTGATGTTCCTGTAAGGAGTCAGAAAAGATTAAGATGTCATCAAGGTAAATTACCACATATTGGTCCAATAAATCCCTGAAAATGTCGTTGGCTAAATGTTGAAAAGCAGCAGGAGCGTTACAGAGTCCGAATGGCATCACCAAATATTCAAAATGTCCATACCGGCATCTAAAAGCTGTCTTCCATTCGTCTCCCGGCCGTATACGGAGTAAATTATATGCCCCACGAAGATCTAATTTGGTAAATACTTTGGCCTGGCGAACTCTTTCCAACAATTCTGGAATTAGGGGCAACGGGTACCTGTTACGAATGGTTACCTTATTTAACTCCCGGTAGTCAATGCAGGGTCTTAGAGTACCATCCTTCTTCTTTACAAAGAATATTGGAGCTCCCGCTGGTGAAGAAGATGGTCGGATAAACCCCTTGGCTAAATTCTCATCTATATACTCTCGTAAAGATTTTAATTCCGGAGCCGCCAACGGGTAAACATGGCCGAAAGGAATCGCTGCTCCAGGAAGCAATTCTATGGGGCAGTCATACGGTCTATGTGGGGGAAGTTGATCTGCCTTCCTTTTATCACAAATGTCTGAGAATTCCTGATATATCAGAGGGAGAGTAGGTACCTGTATCACCTCTTCCAAGTTCTGGGTAACTGGAGCCGCTACAGTTGGACTGATGGTAGAACTGCACTTCGGGAGAAAGGTTATCTCCTTGGTTTCCCAATTGATGATTGGATTTTGTGACCGTAACCAGGGAATTCCTAAAATTACAGGAAAATGAGGAGAAGATATTAACATGAATGAAAGTGTTTCTTGATGGTCTGGTTCCATCTTACACTCCAGAGGCACTGTCTCCCGATCTACTGGTCCAGAAACTAATGGGAAACCATCCACCGTTTCCATAGTGATTGGTGAAGCTCTTAGTTGTGTCTTTATACCATGTTCCTTTGCAAAAGAAGAATCCATGAAATTCCCACCTGCTCCAGAGTCTATCATGGCAGAACTTGATATCCACTGTTCCTCCCACTGAATCTGTATAGGAAGAGAACAATGTGAATATTTCTCCCCTTGATCTTTAGGGGAAGTCGGCATCAGTATTGGGGGAAAAACCGCATCTAGATGTAGACTGGTTTCCGAAACTTCAGACTCAGCGTCTGTGTTATCATAATCCCCTACTACCGCCAACACCTTGTTGGGTCGCCTAGGACATTTAGGACAATTGATGAGAAAATGACCCGATTGACCACAATAGAAACATAAGCGCTCACGGAGACTGTGTTCGCGGTGTTCATTATTCTCACGTCTCTGCAGTGAGTCCACCTGCATAGGCACCTCCTCAGCCTCTCGCGGGTTTTTGCCTGTGGTTTCCCTGGACGGAAGAGAGTAATTAGTAATGCGATTTACAGCGGCCCATTTTTCTTGTCTGCGTTCAGTTAAACGGATATCAATACGTACACAGTGCTGTATAAACAATTCAAACTCCTGTGGAGACTCTGAACGAGCTAGCTCATCCTTGATTGCATTTGACAAACCTTTTCTAAAGATTGGTAATAAAGCATTGTTTTCCCACTGGGTGTCCACCACTAACCTTTTAAATTCAGTAACATATTCTATGACTGACCGTTTCCCCTGGCGTAAGGAAAGCAAGGCAGATTCAGCGGTAGCACGGCGGTTGGGATCGTCGAACATTTGCGCCATGGCTGCCAGAAAATTGTCCAAATTATTTAGACGGGTATCATGACTTTCAACCATAGGATTTGCCCAAGCCAGTGCACGTGATGTCAACAACATAATAATACATAGAACCTTAGATCTATCAGACCGGTAGTAGGAGGCATGTACATCAAAAAATAATATACATTGATTAACAAACCCACGGAATTGACTTCGGTCACCATTAAAACGGAATGGAGGCAATTTGGGCATACTGGTGGATGAGGTAGGCTCAGTAGGTAAGGCCTCCAGGACTCCTAACCTAGCACGTAGATCTTGGAGAGCCTGACCAAACCCCTGTGCATTGTGGTTAACCCGAGACTCCAAGTCTCTAATCTGATTGAGTGCAGCCGCCACCTCCTGCTGCAAGGAGTTAACTATGGTGAACAATTTGTCTGCCCGTGTCTCCGTCATTGCCCCAGCAGAATCCTCTTTTTTAGGCTGGAGTATCCTGTAATACTATTGTAGGAACTCGAGGATTCTGATAGCGTGGGGCAATGAACAATCAGAGACGGGTTTCTTTGAATGCAAATAATGTATTTGTGAAACAGCAAAACACCCAAAAACAATATTCAAACAACCCGTAGTGACATGCAATGAGTCCATATATATATACACAAGTCCAGTTATATGAATCCGGATATATAAGTCTTTGAACCTCTATAGCGAGGGTGGTAAAGTTCTTACGACGGAGTCCTCACACAAATGTGACCACAAGGTAAGTCTGATGCACGGTAACGTGGCTGGATTTACACACTGCTGGTGTGTGAAGAGTCAGATCCAGGTATGCAGAAAACACAGGGAGGTCCAGGAACAAGTTAATCTCAGTTGTGGCTTAATTCAGTGAAGTCCAACAACAAGTTCATATGTCAGTAAGGTTCCAGTAACAGTTCCAACAGCTCTCACCAGAGGTAATGCACAAAGGGTTAAACAGCAACAGTTCAGAAACACAGTTCTTATCAGATGGAGTGAACCAAGGGTTAAATTCCCAAGTCAACAGTTTAGTGATAACACAGTACTTTGTGCAACTTAAGGGTATGCCACACTAAACAATATCGCTAATGGGATCGCTAAAAAACGTCACTATTTAGCGATCCCATTAGCGATATTGTTCAGTGCGGCAGCTTCCAGCGACGAGCTTCCTGCTGTGATCTCGCTCGTCGCTGGAATCGCTCCGGACCCTATTTCATCGCTGGCGCTCCCGCTGGGTAAGTATCTTATCGCTGTGTGGCACCTTTTCTTAGCGATTTAGCGGTACTTTTGTACCGCTAAAGTCGTTAAGAAGATCGCTAACGGCGATAGCGTCGTTAACTATATCGCTAAATGCGGCAGCATTTAGCGATATAGAAACAATCCCGCTAGCGATCTCATTAGTATGCAACGCTAACGAGATCGCTAGCGGGATAGCTTAGTGTGGCAGTACCTTTACATATGCAGAGAATGTCCAGAGCCATGGGTAGAAACTGCTGTGGCTGAGAAACACCTGAAGATAAGGTTATGCACTTTCCTGGTAAATACACAAAAGATCTGTGAGGAACAAAGCAGCTGGGTTGCAGGGAAACGGAAGCAGAATATTCCAGCAGTGAAGCCAACACCTGAGCCAGGTTTTAAACAAACGAACAGGAAGTAGGGCACACAAAACAGCAAACTCCATTTTAACAAAGGGCAAAATCATTGACAAAGTTACCTAGAAAACCCGGAATACTGACAGACACATGATGGCTAATTAAATTAACATGTGCGGGGAAGATGTGGGTTATGCCTGCAAGCCCGCATCAAAGTTAGGGAGTTGGCATATGGCATACCAGTCCATCATATGTCGGTAAGGTGTTAACGTATGTTTTTCTCTGAAATGCCGCAACATTTCAGAGCTTAACATATATGGTTGGAATCCTGCCGCCACTGTCTGATATATGCTGTCCGATCAAAGAACTAAATACTCACTCCTTTGATAAAACAGGCTGGAAAATGTTTAGCACACAGCGATCCCATGCGGTCCTGTCTGTATACTCTTTTGCTTATGTGGTGCCCCTGAGGGTCCAGTCACCACAGAGGTACTGCATCTCAGCCAGAGATGTGGTATCCCACTTTTCAGGTAAGATGGAGACACTGAACCTGGCTCTGACAACACTGCATCCATCACACACACTAGCAGCAGTTTCTATCGCATGCCTGCTGGCTAGGAAAGGGTGTCAGCTGGTGGGTGGAGCTGGAGGGTTAGAGCAGGAGAATAGAGGGAAGTAAGAGTGAGTCTTCCCATAGGGGACAAAGGGGAAAGACGTGCATAGGCAGCCCTCCCATAGGGGAAAGCGGGAAGAGATAGAACCGTGCAGCAGGCTCCTAGTCTGGAGGAGCTGCTGACAGACAGAAAGACAGAAAGAAGCTCGCTGGAGGGGAAAAGGGATTTCTCAGAGGCATGGCTGAGCAGAAGGCTACCCGTGGGGCTCGTTCCAGGCTGACGGACATCAGCTGGGAGAATCCAGGTCGCAGAAGGGTCTCGGCCCCCAGCCTAGTGGAGCATAAAACAGGACTCAGCTAGCAAGCCGACAGCTGTGGCAACTTTAGGGGTCACAGTCAGCAACCACAATCATCTTCTCCGGGAAGGCAGCTACATAGAATCAAGGAAACGCCTGGGTCACGTTGTCCGACAGGATTCGCAACTGCTGGACTGGGACACTCTTTATGTGGTGCTGGGAATGAAGTAGGAGTAGGAATCAGCACAGTGAGACGGCCAGGGAAGGCATATTACTGACAGGGAGTTCTGGAAAGGTGTTCTCCATCTGCCTGGAAGTTGGCTGGATCCCTCACCTGGAGGACGAGGCACCAAGCAGGCATCTCTGCGCACCAGGACTGTGAGTAAAGCTTTGGAAACTGAATCTGACTGTGTCTTCTCAAGTTCTTCCTGCGGCACCCACTTCACACTGCTACATCTACCAGCACCATTATCCTCTACAATATACAGTCAGGGCCAGAAATATTTGGACAGTGACACAATTTTCGCGAGTTGGGCTCTGCATGCCACCACATTGGATTTGAAATGAAACCTCTACAACAGAATTCAAGTGCAGATTGTAACGTTTAGTTTGAAGGGTTGAACAAAAATATGTGTTAGAAAATGTAGGAATTGTACACATTTCTTTACAAACACTCCACATTTTAGGAGGTCAAAAGTAATTGGACAAATAAACATAACCCAAACAAAATATTTTTATTTTCAATATTTTGTGGCGAATCCTTTGGAGGCAATCACTGCCTTAAGTCTGGAACCCATGGACATCACCAAACGCTGGGTTTCCTCCTTCTTAATGCTTTGCCAGGCCTTTACAGCTGCAGCCTTCAGGTCTTGCTTGTTTGTGGGTCTTTCCCTCTTAAGTCTGGATTTGAGCAAGTGAAATGCATGCTCAATTGGGTTAAGATCTGGTGATTGACTTGGCCATTGAAAAATGTTCCACTTTTTTGCACTCATGAACTCCTGTGTAGCTTTGGCTGTATGCTTGGGGTCATTATCCATCTGTACTATGAAGCGCCGTCCAATCAAGTTTGCAGCATTTGGCTGAATCTGGGCTGAAAGTATATCCCGGTACACTTCAGAATTCATCCGGCTACTCTTGTCTGCTGTTATGTCATCAATAAACACAAGTGACCCAGTGCCATTGAAAGCCATGCATGCCCATGCCATCACGTTGCCTCCACCATGTTTTACAGAGGATGTGGTGTGCCTTGGATCATGTGCCGTTCCCTTTCTTCTCCAAACTTTTGGCTTCCCATCATTCTGGTACAGGTTGATCTTTGTCTCATCTGTCCATAGAATACTTTTCCAGAACTGAGCTGGCTTCTGGAGGTGTTTTTCAGCAAATTTAACTCTGGCCTGTCTATTTTTGGAATTGATGAATGGTTTGCATCTAGATGTGAACCCTTTGTATTTACTTTCATGGAGTCTTCTCTTTACTGTTGACTTAGAGACAGATACACCTACTTCACTGAGAGTGTTCTGGACTTCAGTTGATGTTGTGAACGGGTTCTTCTTCACCAAAGAAAGTATGCGGCGATCATCCACCACTGTTGTCTTCCGTGGGCTCCCAGGTCTTTTTGGATTGATGAGTTCACCAGTGCTTTCTTTCTTTCTCAGGATGTACCAAATTGTAGATTTTGCCACTTCTAATGTTGTAGCAATTTCTTGGATGGGTTTTTTTCTGTTCTTGCAGCTTAAGGATGGCTTGTTTCACCTGCATGGAGAGCTCCTGTGACCGCATGTTTCCTTCACAGCAAAACCTTCCAAATGCAAACACCACACCTCAAATCAACTCCGGCCCTTTCATCTGCTTAATTGAGAATGACATAACAAAGGGATTGCCCACACCTGTCCATGAAATAGCCTTGGAGTCATTTGTCCAATTACTTTTGGTCCCTTTAAAAACAGGATGGCACATGTTAAGGAGCTGAAACTCCTAAACCCTTCATCCAATTTTAATACTGTTGTGAATGGGTTTGAGATGAGTTCTGAGCAGAGGCTCCCTCTGGTGGTTACAAGCGGTACTAGTGAGGATTGTGAGGACTGGGAATCAGGTGTTACTGATTGGTCTTATTTAAGGGAATCATTTTCCCATCAGGGTTGCCGGTGATCAATTGTTCTGGTCTGAATCCTTCTTTCCAGTTTCCCTTGTAGCCTGCTGTGTCGTGTCTGCATCTCCTGCTAACAGATAAGACATTTTCTTCTTTTTGTTTTTGTGCTTGATTTTTGCATTTTGTCCTGCACTTCTGTGGGGGCCTTCAGGGTCCCCTCCGGGGGCTTTTGCCCTCTCAGTTTAGTTCAGCCACTGATGTTTGTACATTTGCTTTTTCCAGTTTTTTCAGTGGCTGCTGTTTTTGTTACACCAGAGAACTAATTTAGGTGGTAGAGGTCGTGTGATCTCAGGTGATTTTGAAATTAGTAGAGTTGGTGTTTTTTCAGGGTTTTCTGAGATTGCAGTAAGTACCCTTCCTATCCTTTTCTATTTAGATAGTTTGGGCCCCAGCGTTTGCTCATACTATTTTCTTTCTGTGTCAGTATTTCCTCTTGTCTAACCGCCATTACATGTTTGGGGGCTTTCTATTATCTTTGGGGTTCTGCTACGGGGCAGATAGCTTTCCTATTTCTATCTTTAGGTGTAGTTAGTTTCTCAGGCTGTGACGAGGCGTCTAGGACCAACGTAGGAACGCTCCACGGCTGCCTCTAGTTGCGGTGGTTAGTCAGGGTACTGCAATCTCATAGATTCCAACTGCTCTGGTGTATTTCCTTTTTTGCCTGCACTCCTCAGCTACCGTAACATAACAGTATCACCGGCCAGAAAAATTGTATGGTACTCACAGAAGGGAAAAAATATTTTGAAGGAAGAAAAGTTGTCAGAGATATTTTTCTGTTTGTTGCATTTTTTTTTTTTTTTTCCCTCTGTATCTCTGGGTGCTGGGGAGGATCTTTTCTCCCAATGGAGTTTGCACAGTTGTCTGGCCGTGTGGATCAGCTTGCCACTGAGGTTCGGAGTATTGCTATCTATCTTGCTGGGTTGCCTGTTGTGGAACCTAGGATCCCCATGCCAGATTTGTTTTTAGGGGATCGAGCTAAGTTTCAGAATTTCAAAAATAATTGTAAATTGTTTCTTGCCTTAAAATCTAAGTCCTCAGGAAACGCAGCGCAGCAGGTTCAAATTATCATCTCTCTCCTGCGCGGCGATCCTCAGGATTGGGCTTTTTCCCTGATACCTGGGGATCCTGTTTTGAGTGATGTTGATGCATTTTTTCAGGCTTTGGGGTTATTGTACGATGAGCCTAATGTCACTGATCAAGCTGAAAAAGCCTTGTTGACATTAAATCAGGGGCTTGATGACGCTGAGTTATACTGTCAGAGGTTCCGTAGGTGGGCAGTCCTGACCAAATGGAATGACGACGCTTTGGCGGCCCTTTTCCGGAAGGGTCTGTCGGATAATGTAAAGGATGTTATGGTGGGATTCCCTGTCCCCTCTGGTCTCAATGATTCTATGTCATTGGCGATTCAAATTGACAGACGTTTGCGTGAGCGGAGAAGTATGCGTGGAGTGGTGTTGCCTTGTGAGCCAGCTGCTGAGCCCATGCAGTGTGATGGAGTGGTGTCTGGGGCACAGCGTCATGAGTTTCGAAAGCGCAATGGGTTATGTTTCTACTGTGGTGATGCCTCTCATGCTATTTCAGTCTGCCCTAAGCGGGGAAGACATTTTGCACGCTCAGTTGTCTTGGGTAGTGTTCAGACTAAGTTTTTATTAACTGTCACTCTGATATGCTCTCTGTCCTCATTTTCTGCTCAGGCTTTCGTTGATTCTGGAGCAGCTATTAACCTGATGGATTATGATTTTGCTAAACGTTGTGGGTTTTCCTTGATACCCCTACAGAAGTCTATTCCTTTACTGGGGATCGATTCTACCCCTTTGGCTGAGAATAAACCCCAGTTTTCTACTCAGGTGATAATGAGGGTTGAACCTGATCACCAGGAGTGCTGCAAATTTTTGGTTCTATATAATCTGCATGACATTATAGTGCTGGGTTTCCCTTGGTTACAGTCTCATAATCCTGTTTTGGATTGGAAATCTGTGTCTGTAACCAGTTGGGGCTGCCAATGTGTTAGTGCCAACACTCCTGTTTTTTCTGCCTCCCCCCAGGCTGAGGATGTTCCTGACTTTTTGTTTGATTTTTCTGATGTGTTTAGCGAAAGTAAATCTGCATCCTTACCTCCCCATAGGAGCTATGACTGCGCTATTGAATTAGTGCCAGGTAGTAAATTCCCTAAGGGTCGCCTTTTTAACTTGTCTGTACCTGAACATGACGCTATGCGGTCTTATATCAAGGAATCATTGGAGAAGGGTCATATCAGACCATCCTCTTCACCCTTAGGTGCCGGTTTTTTTCTTTGTGGCCAAAAAAGATGGTTCATTAAGGCCGTGTATTGATTATCGTCTCTTGAACAATATTACTGTGAAATATCAATACCTGTTACCCTTGATTTCTGACCTGTTTTCCAGGGTGAAAAACGCTACTTGGTTTACCAAGCTTGACCTCAGGGGGGCGTATAACCTTATTCGCATTAAGCACGGGGATGAATGGAAGACGGCATTTAACACCCCTGAAGGGCATTTTGAGTACCTTGGTGCCCTTTGGGCTCACTAATGCTCCTTCCGTCTTCCAGTCCTTCATGAATGACATTTTTAGGGATTTTGTGGACAAGTTTCTGATTGTTTATTTGGATGATATCTTGATTTTTTCTAATGACTGGGACTCTCATGTGAAACATGTTCGAACTGTATTCCAGATTTTGAGAGAGAATGCTCTGTATGTGAAGGGATCAAAGTGTCTTTTTGGCGTACAGAAGATCTCATTTCTGGGATTCATTTTGTCCCCATCTGTTATTGAAATGGACCCAGTCAAGGTTCAGGCCATCTGTGATTGGGTCCAACCTACTTCATTAAAGGCTCTTCAGAGATTTTTGGGTTTTGCCAATTTTTATCGTAAATTTATTGGTAATTTCTCTGTTATTGTTAAACCATTAACTGATTTGACCAGAAAGGGTTCTGATGTGGTGAATTGGCCTCCTGAGGCAGTCTCTGCGTTTCAGGAACTTAAGCAGAGATTCACTTCTGCTCCTGTTCTACGGCAGCCTGATGTTTCTCTGCCATTTCAGGTGGAGGTTGATGCCTCTGAAATTGGGGCAGGTGCCGTTTTGTCCCAAAAAGATCCAGAGACCTCTAAAAGTAACCCTTGTGCCTTTTCTCTCGAAAATTTTCTCCTACTGAACGTAATTATGACGTGGGTAATCGGGAGTTATTGGCCATGAAGTGGGCTTTTGAAGAGTGGAGACATTGGCTGGAGGGAGCCAAACATCAGGTGGTGGTCCTTACGGACCATAAGAATCTGGTCTATCTGGAATCTGCCAAGCGACTCAATCCTAGACAGGCCAGGTGGGCCTTGTTTTTCACACGTTTTAATTTTGTGGTTTCCTTTCTTCCTGGCACTAAGAATGTTAAGGCGGATGCCCTCTCGAGGAGTTTCCTTGCGGACTCTCCTGAGCTACCTGATCCCTCTGTTATTTTGAAGGAGGGTGTAGTTCTTTCCGCCATCTCGCCCAATTTGAGACTTGCTCTGGAGGGGTGTCAGGAGGATAGGCCCGAGCGCTGCCCTGTTGGAAAATTGTTTGTCCCGGACCAATGGAAAAAGAGTGTGATGTCTGAGATTCATTGTTCCGCATTGGCTGGGCATCCCGGAATTTTTGGTACCAGAGACTTGGTTAGTCGGTCCTTTTGGTGGCCTACCTTGTCTCGCGATGTCAGGGAATTTGTGCAGTCCTGCGGGACTTGCTCTCGCTCCAAGCCTTGCTCTCGCTCTAGTGGTTTGTTGATGCCATTGCCTGTGCCCAAGAGACCATGGACCCATATCTCTATGGATTTCATTTCCGATCTTCCTGTTTCTCAGAGAATGACCACCATCTGGGTAATTTGTGATAGGTTTTCCAAAATGATACATCTTGTGCCATTACCTAAGTTGCCTTCCTCCTCTGAATTGGTGCTGTTGTTCCTTCAGCACGTGGTTCGTTTACACGGCATTCCTGAGAACATTGTGTCTGACAGAGGAGTCCAGTTTGTTTCCAGATTTTGGAGGACTTTTTGTTCTAAACTGGGTGTTCAATTGTCTTTCTCCTCGGCATTTCATCCTCAGACCAATGGTCAAACTGAGAGAACAAACCAGACATTGGAGACTTATCTAAGATGCTTTGTGTCTGCTGATCAGGATGATTGGGTCTCTTTTTTGCCTTTGGCTGAGTTTGCTCTTAATAATAGGGCTAGCTCTGCCACTTTGATGTCTCCGTTTTTCTGTAATTCTGGGTTTCACCCTCGATTTTCTTCAGGACAGACGGAGGCTTCTGTCTGTCCAGGTGTTGACTCTGTTGTTGAGCGTATGCAGCAGATTTGGGACCAGGTAGTGGAGAGGTTGTCCCTCTCTCAGGAGAAGGCCCAGCGGTTTGCTAACCGGCATAGGACTGATGGTCCTCGGTTTAAAGTGGGGGACTTGGTCTGGTTGTCCTCAAAGAATATTCCTATGAGAGTAGCATCTCCTAAATTTAAGCCTAGGTTCATTGGACCTTATAAGATCATGGAGATTATTAATCCTGTTTCTTTTCGTTTGCTTCTTCCAGGGACATTTAAGATCCATAACGTGTTCCACAAGTCCTTGTTGAAGAGGTTTGTTGAGCCAGTGGTTCCTGCTGCTGTGCCTCCTGACCCTGTTTTGGTTGAGGGCAATCTGGAGTATGTGGTTGAGAAAATATTGGATTCTCGTTTTTCTAGACGAAGACTCCAGTATTTGGTTAAATGGAGAGGTTATGGTCAGGAAGATAATTCTTGGGTGTTTGCTTCGGACATCCATGCTAGGAGACTTATCCGTGCGTATCATAGAACTCATCCTGACCGACCTGGTTGCTCAAATGAGGGTTCGGTGACCCCTCCTCAAGGGGGGGGGTACTGTTGTGAATGTGTTTGAGATGAGTTCTGAGCAGAGGCTCCCTCTGGTGGTTACAAGCGGTACTAGTGAGGATTGTGAGGACTGGGAATCAGGTGTTACTGATTGGTCTTATTTAAGGGAATCATTTTCCCATCAGGGTTGCCGGTGATCAATTGTTCTGGTCTGAATCCTTCTTTCCAGTTTCCCTTGTAGCCTGCTGTGTCGTGTCTGCATCTCCTGCTATCAGATAAGACAATTTCTTATTTTGTGTTTTTGCTATATTTTTGCATTTGGTCCTGCACTTCTGTGGGGCCCTTCTGGGTCCCCTCCGGGGGCTTTTGCCCTCTCAGTTTAGTTCAGCCACTGTGTTTTGTACTTTTGCTTTTTCCAGTTTTTTCAGTGGCTGCTGTTTTTGTTACACCAGAGAACTAATTTAGGTGGTAGAGGTCGTGTGATCTCAGGTGATTTTGAAATTAGTAGAGTTGGTGTTTTTTCAGGGTTTTCTGAGATTGCAGTAAGTACCCTTCCTATCCTTTTCTATTTAGATAGTTTGGGCCCCAGCGTTTGCTCATACTATTTTCTTTCTGTGTCAGTATTTCCTCTTGTCTAACCGCCATTACATGTTTGGGGGCTTTCTATTATCTTTGGGGTTCTGCTACGGGGCAGATAGCTTTCCTATTTCTATCTTTAGGTGTAGTTAGTTTCTCAGGCTGTGACGAGGCGTCTAGGACCAACGTAGGAACGCTCCACGGCTGCCTCTAGTTGCAGTGGTTAGTCAGGGTACTGCAATCTCATAGATTCCAACTGCTCTGGTGTATTTCCTTTTTTGCCTGCACTCCTCAGCTACCGTAACATAACAGGATACCCTCAAATGAAAGCTGAAAGTCTGAACTTCAACTGCATCTGATTTGTTTTGTTTCAAATTCATTGTGGTAATGTCTAGAACCAAAATTAGATAAATGTTGTCTCTGTCCAAATATTTATGGACCTAACTGTACATCTGCTCTGGGACAGCAAACTCTGCCTGTGGAGAACTATTCCAACTCTGCTGCATCACACCACCAGTCCCAGAGGATCTGCACTGCAGCGCTGGTCACCTCTGACCAGAAACCACAGGTGGCGTCACGAACACTGCAATACAAACCCTTTATCATCCCCTGTAAATATTCCCCTTTTCATTGGACGCCCAGGGCCACGGACCGGGTCACTGCTGCCGTGACACATCCCTTTAAGACACCGGCCCGGTACCGAGTACCCCACTGCCCTGGCGGGTGATCCACTTCCTCGCCTGCCCAGGAGATGTAGTATGTTCAGACCAGGTTCCTGCATGGTGAGACACAGCCATTACACAGTACTCAGCAGGGGCACATTTGTAAAATTATCTTAGCACAGGAACATTTTTGACAGATCTTATTGTGGAACTTATTTTTATTCCAAGATCTATTGATTAAAGTGAACCTGACAGCATGTATTAGACAGTGGACGCAGGATTGCAGCCAGAGAAGTACGTACTTTAGTAGCCACCGGGGAACGAGCTGTGCTGTAGACTAGTTGGATAGGCAGGTACCCTGGCGGCTTTTCCATGCCCACTGCCCTGTCTGCTTATAGGCACAGACCTATCAATCCAGGTTAGCGGTCATGGAGAAGCCGCCAGTGACCCACCTGTCCGACTAGTCTGCAGCACGGCTCGGTCCCCGGTAGCAGTATGTTTTTCTCTGAACCACAGCAGCTTTTAAGCGTTAAATATACCTTGCTGAGATCATACAGCCAGTGCTTAATATATGCTGCCCGTTGATCGGGCAGCATGTATCAGCTGACAGATTGTCTTTAAAATGTACTTTGCTAGTGGGAAAACTTATTTTTATCACTAATAATTGTATACAAAGATTTCATGGCCCCTTTCATTATGGGCGTGGGTAAATAGCAACACCTATCAATTAGTAATTCATACAATAGTAATACACAAGAATTTAACTGTGTAGTGAGTGTGCGTTTTTGTGTTTTGCCCAATCAGTATTCATACTTCCTGTTGCAGAAAATGCCTCTTTGACAGATTTATGGTACATTGATACACAAATACATATAATATATGGAAAAATATATTTTTATAATAATAAAGCAGAAGGCAAATGTATGATGCAATCTGATTGCTAAGAATGTGGAAGTAGCACTTTATCTAGATATTTTCCATTAATTGCATGTGTATTTAGCCAGCAGGAACATTCATACTCACAGTACACACAGTAAACTGATAGCATATTCACTAGACAAGTTGTGCAAAGTACCGTATTAGGAAGAGGAAAACACATGTTGCATATGAAAGGATTAGTACGTGATTATAGAGGAGCACTTAGTGAGCGCAGATATAAACTTACAATTTCTATTAAATGGCAGAGCCTCATTTGACTTTTCACATGATGACTGAGCTTCTCACCTGCCCCCTTCACCATCTGTTGATTCCTTTTTCACTGTGCTCCCTGGGTCAGGAGTTAGATGTGGGATGCAGAAAAAAATCAGCAGAAGGGCATAAGCAGGAAAAGGGAGGAGACAAGAAGGGAAAGAGTAGAAGGAGGGAAGAGAAAGATTTGTTCGGGTGGGGGAAAGGGTATAGACAGGACTATGAGAGCGGTAGAGGAAACCATTTACAGAAAATGCAGAAATTCAGTTTATTCTAAGCAGGCACAGACATATGGATGAACATGCAAAAGCATGTGATGAATAGTACAAGACCAATGTGCTGGTAATCACATAGGCACAATGTTATTATATTGTACTAGTTCTGTAAAAGGTAACAAAGTACATTATAAACAAATATCATCTCTTAAATATTTCCTTTTTCATACAAATGAACTGCTTTGCTTATGTTTGCATAAGCTCTTTGTAGCCTTCGCATTGTATTTTGTGATCTTATTACCATGGAGAGGTTTCCCTGTGCTTGATAATTCTGATATGTCATGAGCTATGACTTACTTGAAAAGAGGTGAAGTCTAAATCTGGCTAAATCTGCGCTGCTGAAAAATCATGGATACCGATGGCTTCTTTAAAAGTTTTTTTCAAAACAGGTTTAAAAGTCAACACATTTCAACGTCATTCCAGACTTCTTCCTCAGGACACATTGATTTCATTGTTTGATATATAATTGATATGTCATAAGAGAAAAATCCAGGTTTGCAGTGAGGGTGGGGACAGGCAAGCTGGGCACTTACACCTTGTGCAGTGTGATAGGGATGTGGAGAGGGGTTATTTGGAGATCCTAAATTCTCAATCCATCTCCTACTTCTTTAAGTTTCAATAGTTGGAGCCAGTGGCGTAACTACAAAGATATGGGCCCCAGTGCGAACTTTCTAATGGGCCTCCCAGGGCTTCCTCTAGGAATTTCAGGACCCCATACTGGCAAAAATTTTGGGGCCCCTTGAGACTCCGCTCAGGCTCCACCCCTCGAACTGGCCATAGCCCCACCGCTCTGTCTTGTAAAAACTCCACTTCCCACCAATCACACATTAACAGTTCCCATCACCAGATCACACATATAGCCAACTGCTTTTGTTTTGGCCAAAAGATTTTTTAAGCCGCCACCATAACACAGTAGACTCTTTTGGCCGAGCTCTAATCTACTCTATCCTATTAATCACTTGTTAAAATATCCAATACAATTTTGGTATATTTTTAAATTTAGGTATAGTTTTATTTATTTTTCAATTTTTAAAATGACCTATAATATCACATGCAAGGGACAAATACCACCGCACCATGACCAGACACCATATTACCACCACATAGAGACCTATAATACTACATACAAGGAACAAATACCACCACACCATGTACAGACCACATATTACCACCACAGTGACCGAATAACATCACATACAAGGGATAAATATCACTGCACCATGACCAGACCACATATTTCCACCACATGATGACCGATAATACCACATGCAAGGAACAAATACTACCACACCATGACCAGACCACATACAACTCTTGGAGTGGACCGTCTGGATCGTGATACCATCCCACCCTGGGCGAGTTGACCTAGTGAGAACCACCCCCTATACAGGAAGCGTCAGGGGCAGGCACAGAGGAATAAAGTACCATGACTGCTGGAACCAGGTAGCCGGCTCACAGAAGACAGGACTACGCAGGGTGTGAAAGTGAGAAAAGCGTGGACACAGGAAAATGCAGAGCAACGAACAGAGTAAGGCGTGTGCACGAGGGCATGCAGAGTACAGGACAGTGCTAGGCGCGTACACGGGGGTACGCAGAGTACAGAACAGTGCTAGGCGGGAACGCAGGGGTACGCAGAGTACAGGACAGTGCTAGATGTATACACGAGGGTAAGTAACAGACAGGGGTGCATATAGCAAGTGCCAAGAGGCACGCTTGGGTAAGAGACAAAACAGGACGTGTGCGGGGAAGCATGCCTGGGTACAAAGCAAGGCAGAGCACATGCAGGGAAGCACGTCGAGGTACAAGGCAATGCAAGGTACACACTGGGAAGTACACCGAGGTACAAGGCAAGGCAGAGCGCATGCTGGGAGGCACGCCGAGGTACAAGGCAAGGCAGAGCACGTGCTGGGAAGCATGCCGAGGTACAAGGCAAGGGACATAAGTACAGAGAGCAGCCAAGCAGGGACCAAGCAGGTCTAGCTAGGGAGCACAACAATAATCAGGCGCCGCCTACAGGAAGGGGTGGCCAGATATAGGGCAAGTGTGCTGGAACTTCCGGGTCTGGTCCTCCAGGACCATAGAGACGTCAGAGATGTAGCGGCCATAGTCAGGCTCAGGAACGCATGCGCGCTGGACAAGGATCTGGAGTTGAGTGAACAGCCACAGGGTCAAGTGCGGGAGGTGCAAGTACGCACTCGACGTGATGATGTCGGGCGCTGAGCCCTGGTACCATAGGAATGTGGTGAGAGTGGCATGACAGTATCCCCCTCTTTAAGCCCCCCTTTCTAAGGCTGGAAAGAAACTTAGACAAAATCTGGGGAGCTTGGATATTCTCCCAGGTTTCCCAAGACCTTTCTTCTGGACCAAAGCCTTTCCAGTCAATTAAGAAAAGGGTTTTCCCTTGTACCTTTTTCATGGCCAGGATATCATTTACCTCAAATTCATCCCCCACGCCAACAGGCTGAGGTGTGTGGCCTGGAGAAGGATGAAACCGATTGAGCACCACAGGCTTGAGGAGGGACACATGGAAGGAATTGGGAATGCAGAGTGAGGCAGGTAGCTTCAATTTGTACGCCACATCATTAATACGTTTGAGTACCTCAAAAGGACCAATGTATAGAGGATTCAGTTTATAAGAAGGTACTTTAAGGTGAATGTATGTGGAAGAAAGCCACACCTTGTCACAAGGGAGAAAAGGAGGAGAGTCCATGCGCCTTTTATCTGCATGGTGTTTCATCCTGTCTCGTGCTTTTTCGAGAGCAGTTTTGGTCTCCTGCCAGACCCTGGAGAACTCCACTAACAGAGAGTCGGCCGCAGGCACTCCCGAGACAGGAGGTACCGGTAGAGGCACACTGGGATGTTTCCGAAGATGATGAAGGGAGACTTGGAGAAAAATTCACTGGTGTGGTTGTTGTACGCAAACTCTGCCCATGGAAGTAAAGTGACCCAGTCATTCTGATGAGCATTCGAAAAGTGACGAAGATAACATGTGAGGATTTGATTCGTACACTCTACTTGCCCATTGGTTTGGGGATAGTAGGCAGAGGAAAAGTCCAGTGTCACTTTCATAAGAACACAAAGGGCTCTCCAGAACCAGGAGGTGAATTGAACCCCTCTGTCAGACACGATGTGCAGAGGAAAGCCGCGAATTCTAAATATGTGAGTGATGAAAATCTTCACCAATTCAGGAGCAGAGAGCAGTCCGGGAAGAGGAACAAAAAAGGCCATTTTCGAGAATCGATCCACAACCACCAGGATCACAGTAGAACCAGAGGAATGAGGCAGGTCGGTAATAAAATCCATGGCTATGTGCTGCTGTGGCAACCCAGGAGTTCGGTTGCCACAGTCACCTTGCCTTCCTCCAGGGGGAGTGATGTCATGCCTGAAAGCAAGGAAGGATCCCTTTAACAGGTAACACACAGCATACAACACTTTTCTTATTCCAGACCAGAAGGGGGAGCTCTAACACCTGATTTCAGGGAAGCCTTCCTGGAACATTCTGGTTGGGGGAGGAGTTTAGTTAGTGTCTGAGGAGAGTGAGGAAGGACGTGTAGCTGGGAGCTGGGGATTGGAGCTAAAGTTGAGCTCACCCCTAGTCCTGAGTGCCAAAAACAGGACCTCGGAGTCCGAGGCTGAGTGGGTAAACTTAAACCCCAGTAGCAGAATCTGGAGGGCAGAAGACAGCAGGTCCTCTGTCCCAACTAATACTCGACTACACAGCAGCAGGTGTGAGCCGGAGACTCCAGAGAGGAGCGATCTCTGAAGTAGGCTACAGCTGCCTGTCATGAGAGTGAAGTTCTACTTAAATAAGAGAGAGAGGAGCTTGAATAGAGCTTACAGCAGCAAGTACCTCAGAGAATAGCGCTAGAAAGGAGACCTCACAACTCACCTGAAATAAGGAGATTCCCAAATTGCTTTCAGGCTGACTGACTCCAGCACCATCTGTAACCTGATCCCTGGACACTTTGCCTGCAGAACTGTGAGTAAAGCTTTGGGAACTGCATCTGACTGAGTCCTCTCAAGTTCTTCCTGAAACACCCACTCAACACTGCTACATCCCTTGCTAAATACTACATCTTTACCATCTACATTACATTACATCTTCCTGGGACTTAGCTCCACTTGTGGGGAGCTTTACCAACTTTGCTGCATCACCATCAGTCCCAGAGAATCTGCACTGCAGCGCTGGTCACCTCTGACCAGAAACCACAGGTGGCGTCACGAACACCTTATTACAAACTCTATTATCCCTTGTAAATGTACCCCCTTTATTGGACGCCCAGGGCCACGGACCGGGTCACTGCCGCTGTGACATTTCCCCTTTATGAAGCGGCACGATACCGAGTACCCTACTGCCCTGGTGGGCGATCCACTGCCATGAAGCCGAAGGTACAGGAAGAGGAAGCAGAAGGCCGGAGGGTGGTTGTCTTTGTACCTTCTTCTTGGCGCAGGAGGGACAAGAAGCCTCAAAGTCTTTGACATCCTGGGAAAGATAGCCACCAGTATAGAATCATAGAATGATTGAATGGTAGAGTTGGAAGGGACCTCCTGGGCCATCTGGTCCAACCTCCTGCTCAAAGCAGGATTCACTAAATCATCCCAGACAGTAGTAGCTGGATAACAGAGAGAGAGTCTTTTTGACTCCAATGTGGCCGGCAATTTTGGATGAATGTCCCCAGCATAACACTCGTTTTTGGTTCCTCTCGGCCACAAAAGTCCTTCCCGGATGTAAAGAAGTCAAGTTGACAGGAGCCACCGTAATTATCTTAGTGGGGGTCGATGATATGTGCAGGTTCCTCTTCAGTATTGGTTGACTGGAAAGACCTAGATAAAGTGTCGGTTTTATCGTTCTTCTCGCCTGGCTGGAAGTGAAGTTCAAAGTCAAAGAGGGCGAAGAACAAGGACCACCTGGCTTGCCGGGGTTTGAGCCTTTGTGCAGACTGGATATACTCCAGGTTTTTATGGTCCGTGAAGATCTTGAACGGATGTATGGCAACTTCTAGTAAGTATCTCCATTCCTCCAATGCCAACTTAATGGTCAATAACTCCCTGTCGCCGATGGAGTAATTTCGCTCAGATGGGGAGAATACTTTAGAAAAGAAGCCGCAGGTGACAAGGCATCCAGAAGATTTCTGCAGAAGCACGCCTGGGTACAAAGCAAGGCAGAGCACATGCTGGGAAGCACGCCGAGGTAGAAGGCAAGGCGCACGCTGGGAAGCACGCCGAGATACAAGGCAAGGCAGAGCACGTGCTGGGAAGCACGCCTAGGTAGAAGGCAAGGAACCTGAGTACAGAGAGCAGCCAAGCAGGGACCAAGCAGGTCTAGCTAGGGAGCACAACAATAATCAGGCGCCACCTACAGGAAAGAGGTGGCCAGATATATACAGTAAGTGTGCTGGAACATTCTGGGTCTGGTCCTTCAGGAGCATAGAGACGTCAGAGATGGAGCGGCCGTAGCCAGGCTCAGGAACGCATGCGCGCTGGACAAGGATCTGGAGTCGAGTGAACAGCCACAGGGTTAAGCACGGGAGGTGAGCGTACGCACTTGACGCGATGACGACGGGCGCTGAGCCCCGGTACCAGAGGAATGCGGTGAGAGTGGCATGACAATTACCACCACATAGTGACCAAATAATAGCTCATACAAGGAACAAATACTGCCACACCATGGACAGACAACATATTATCACCACATAGTGACTGAATACTACAATACTGATCATTAACCCCCAAGGGTGGATTGCACGTTAATGACGGGCCAATTTTTACAATTCTGACCACTTTCTCTTTATGATGTTGTAACTCTGGAATGCTTCAATGGATCTTCGCGATTCTGAGACTGTTTTCTCGTGACAAATTGTACTTCATGATAGTGGTAAAATTTCTTCGATAAAACTTGTGTTTATGAAAAAATGGAAATATGGCAAAAATTTAGAAAATTTTGCAATTTTCAAACTTTGATTTTTTATTCCCTTAAAACAGAGAAAAATATCACACAAAATAGTTACTAAATAACATTTCCCATATGTCTACTTTACATCAGCACAATTTTGGAACCAAAATTTTTTTTGTTAGGAAGTTATAAGGGTTAAATTAGACCAGCGATTTCTCATTTTTACAACAAAATGTACAAAACCATTTTTTTAGGGACCACCTCACATTTGAAGTCACTTTGAGGGGTCTATATGGCAGAAAATACCCAAAAGTGACACCATTCTAAAAACTGCACCCATCAAGGTACTCAAAACCACATTAAAGAAGTTTATTAACCCTTCAGGTGCTTCACAGGAGATGAAGCAAAGTGGAAGGAAAAAATGAACATTTAACTTTCTAGTCACAAAAATGATCTTTTACAAACAATTTTTTTATTTTAACAAGGGTAAAAGGAGAAAATGGACAGATAAAGTTGTTGTGCAATTTCTCCTGAGTACGCCGATACCCCATATGTGGGGGAAAACCACTGTCTGGGTGCATGGCAGGGCTCAGAAGGGAAGGAGCGCTGTTTGACTTTTTCAAACCAAAATTGGCTGCAATTGAAATTGGACGCCATGTTGCATTTGGAGAGCCTCTGATGTGCCTAAACAGTGGAAACCCCCCACAAGTGATACCATTTTGGAAACTAGACCACCTAAGGAACTTATCTGGATCTGTTGTGAGCACTTTGAACCCCCAAGTGTTTCACTAAAGTTTATAATGCCTGGGTGTGAAAGAAAAAATCCACAAAAATGATTTTTTAGTCCCCAATTTTTGATTTTTCCCAAGGAAATAGATCCCCAAAAGTTGTTGTCCAATTTTTCCTGAGTACGCTGATACCCCATATATGGGGGGGGGGAAAACTGTTTGGGCGCACGGCAGGGCTCAGAAAGGAAGTAATGACGTTTTGGAATGCAGACTTTGATGGGTGTCATGTTCAGTTTGCAGAGCCCTTGATCTGCCTAACAGTGGAAACCCCCCACAAGTGACCCCATTTTTGAAACTAGACCCCCTAAGGAACTTATCTAGATCTGTGGTGAAGACTTTGAACCCCCAAGTGTTTCACACAAGTTTATAATGCCCGGGCATGAAAATAAAAAATCCTATTTTTTTCCTACAAAAATTATCTTTTAGTCACCATTTTTTTACTTTCCCAAGAGTAACAGGAAAAATTGGACCACAAAAGTTGTTGACCAATTTGTCTTGAGTACGCTGATACCCCATGTATGGGGGGAAAACTGGGTGCACGGCAGGGCTCAGAAAGGAAGTAATGACGTTTTGGAATGCAGATTTTGATGGGTGTCATGTTCAGTTTGCAGAGCCCTTGATGTGCCTAAACAGTGGAAACCCCCCACAAGTGACCCCATATTTTAAACTAGACCCCCTAAGGAACTTAAAAAGTTGTTGACCAATTTGTTTTAAGTACACTGATACCCCATATGTGGGGGGGGAGTACCACTGTTTGGGCGCACGGCAGACCTCGGAAGGGAAGGAGCGCCATTTGACTTTTTCAAACCAGTATTGGCTGGAATTGAGATTGGAAGCCATGTCGCGTTTGGATAGCCCCTGGTGTGCCTAAACAGTGGAAACCCCCCACAAGTGACCCCATTTTAGAAACTAAACCCCCTAAGGAACTTATCTAGATCTGTGATGAGCACTTTGAACCCCCAAGTGCTTCATACAAGTTTATAACGTAGAGCTGTAAAATTAAAAAATCATATTTTTTCCACAAAGATGATCTTTTCACCCAATTTTTATATTCCCAAGGGTAACAAGACCTCAAAAGTTATTGTGCAATTTGTCCTGAGTACGCTGATACCCAATATGTGGGGGTAAACCACTGTTTGGGTGCATGGCAGAGCTCAGAAGGGAAGGAGCGCCGTTTGACCTTTTCACTACAGAATTGGCTGGACGCCATGTCGAGCTTGGAGAGCCCCTGATATGCATAAACAGTGGAAATACCCCACAAGTGACACCATTTTAGAAACTAGACCACCTAAGAAACTTATCTAGATCTGTTGTGAGCACTTTGAACCCCCAAGTGTTTCACTAAAGTTTGTAATGCCTGGGTGTGATTTTTCCAAGGAAATTGGACCCCAAAAGTTGTTGTTCAATTTGTCCTGAGTACGCTGATACCTCATATGTGGGGGGAAATACTGTTTGGGCGCACGGCAGGGCTTGGAAAGGAAGTAATGACATTTTGGAATGCAGACTTTGATGGGTGTCATGCTCAGTTTGCAGAGCCCCTGGTGTGCCTAAACAGTGGAAACCCCCCACAAGAGACCCCATTTTGGAAACTAGACCCCAAAGTAACTTATCTAGATGTGTGGTGAGCACTTTGAACCTCCAAGTGCTTCACTGAAGTCTATAACGTAGAGCCGTGAAAATAAAAAATAAACTTCTGTGAAGCACTTTGGGATTCAAAGTGCTCACCACACATCTAGATAAGTTCCTTAAGGGGTCTAGTTTCCAAAATGGTGTCACTTGTGGGGATTTCCACTCTTTAGGCACATCAAGGGCTTTCCAAACGTGACAAGGCGTCCTATCTCAATTCCAGCCAATTCTGCATTGAAAAAGTCAAACGGCGCTCCTTCCCTTCCAAGCTCTGCCGTGCGCCCAAACAGTGGTTTACCCCCACATATTGGGTATCGACGTATTCAGGAGAAATTGCACAACAAATTTTGTATTTCCTTTTCTCTTTTTACTCTTGTGAAAATAAAAAAATGGTTCTGAAGTAAAATGTTTGTAAAAAAAAGTTAAATGTTCATTTATTCCTTCCACATTGCTTCAGTTCCTGTGAAGCACGTAAAGAGTTAATTAACTTCTTGAATGTGGTTTTGAGCACCTTGAGGGTTGCAGTTTTAGAATGGTGTCACTTTTGGGTATTTTCTGTAATGTACACCCTGTCACAGAGTGCATCACATACCTCCCAACTGTCCCGGATTGAGCGGGACAGTCCCAATTTAGACCCTCCCACCCGCTGTCCCGGCCGGGATGGTATGTGTCCCGCAGTGAGATAAGCTGCCACGCCCCCCATGCACCCCATCCTCACCTTCCCTGTCTCTACACCTCAGCCTCTCACAGCAGAGCAATGACGCTGCTTTGCTGTACTCTTCTGTGCACAGACAGGACCTGTGATGAGGTCACAGGAGGGGAGGAGTCAGGGGGTCACATGATCAGGGTCCTCGGACTCTGTGTGCTGGTTCTCATGGTGCTGGATGAGGTGAAGTTTATTATGTGTGGGGTCAGGAGGGGTTTACAGGGTTGATGTAGCAGTGCTGTGTGTGTATGAGGTGTACGGAGCGGAGCCGTGTGTGTGAGGTGTACGGAGTGGAGCCGTGTTTGTACGAGGTGTATGGAGCGGAGCTGTATGTGTACGAGGTGTACGGAGCTCAGCCGTGTGTGTACGAGGTGTACGGAGCGGAGCCGTGTGTGTACGAGGTGTACAGAGCGGAGCCGTGTGTGTACGAGGTGGATGTAGCAGTGCTGTAGTGTGTACGAGGTGTACGGAGCGGAGCCTTGTGTGTACAAGTTGGATGTAACAGAGCCGTGCGTGTACGAGGTGTACGGAGCGGAGCCGTGTGTGTACGAGGTGTACGAAGCGGAGCCGTGTGTGTATGAGGTGTACAGAGCGGAGCCGTGTGTGTACGAGGTGGATGTAGCAGTGCTGTAGTGTGTACGGAGCGGAGCCGTGTGTGTACGAGGTGGTTGTAGCAGTGCTGTAGTGTGTACGAGGTGTACGGAGCGGAGCCTTGTGTGTACGAGTTGGATGTAGCAGAGCCGTGTGTGTACGAGGTGTACGGAGCGGAGCCGTGTGTGTATGAGGTGTACGGAGCGGAGCCGTGTGTGTACAAGGTGTACGGAGTGGAGCCGTGTGTGTACGAGATGTACGGAGTGGAGCCGTATGTGTACGAGGTTTACGGAGCGGAGCCGTGTGTGTACAAGGTGTACGAGCGGAGCCGTGTGTGTACGAGGTGTACAGAGCGGAGCCGTGTGTGTACGAGGTGTACGGAGCGGAGCCGTGTGTGTACGAGGTGGATGTAGCAGTGCTGTAGTGTGTACGAGGTGTACGGAGCGGAGCCTTGCGTGTACGAGTTGGATGTAGCTGAGCCGTGTGTGTACGAGGTGTACGGAGCGGAGCCGTGTGTGTATGAGGTGGATGTAGCAATGCTGTAGTGTGTACGAGGTCTACGGAGCGGAGCCTTGTGTGTACGAGTTGGATGTAGCAGAGCCGTGTGTGTACGAGGTGTACGGAGCGGAGCCATATGTGTACGAGGTGTACGGAGCGGAGCCGTGTGTGTACGAGGTGTACAGAGTGGAGCCGTGTGTGTACGAGGTGGACGTAGCAGTGCTGTATTGTGTACGAGGTGTACGGAGCGGAGCCTTGTGTGCACGAGGTGTACGGAGCGGAGCCTTGTGTGTACAAGCTGGATGTAGCAGAGCCTTGTGTGTACGAGTTGGATGTAGCGGAGATGTGTGTGTACGAGTTGGATGGAGCGGAGCCGTGTGTCTGTACGAGGTGCAAGGAGCCGAGCCACGCGTGTACGAGGTGCATGGAGTCGAGCCGCGCGTGTACGAGGTGCACGGATCCGTGCCATGCGTTACGAGGTTTATGGAGCGGAGCCGTGTGTACGAGGTGGATGTAGCAGTGCTGTGTGTGTACGAAATGGAGCCCTGTGTGTACAAAGTGTATGGAGCTGAGCCGTGGCCAGGGCTCCATGCTTGAGTCGTGTGTGTACAGAGCGGAGCAGAGTCGTGTGTGTACGGAGTGGAGCCTTGTGTGTATGTAGCGGAGCCGCGTGTGTACGAGGTGTACGGAGCAGAACCGCGCGTGTACGAGGTGTATGCTGCAAAGCCCCATGTGTACAAGGTTTACGGAGTGGAGTCGTGTGTGTACAAGGTGTACAAAGCGTGGCTGCGTGTGTACAAGGTGTACGGAGTGGAGCCATGTGTATACTGAGTGGAGCCTTGTGTGTGCGAGGTGGATGGAGCGGAGCCGTGTGTGTACGAGGCATACAAAGTGGAACCGCGTGTGTTTGAGGTGTGCAGAGCCCTGCGTGTACAAGGTGTATGGTGGGGAGCATTCATACCTCTCAACCGTCCCGAATTCAGCGGGACACTCCCGATTTTGAGAGTCTTCCCCGCTGTCCCGGCCGGAGCTTTTCCCGTGTACACAGGAGTACATGCCGGAGCCTGGAGGAGCACTTTAAAACTCGCACGTAATGTTTCACCAGAAGTGACGTGCTGGAAAATGACCGGAAATGAGGTAATTTCGGGAGGAGATTGTGACGGAACCATGAGGCACTTCAGGGAATGCTTCAGATCCATCACTGTGTCCTCCTCTGACAGCGCTGACAGCGGGATCGCCTTGGAATCGGGGAAGTCGGCCATGTGAACGGATCATGATATGTCCTGCATCGGGAGGCTCCGGTGGGCACTACAATGGGAGTCGGGCTGCTATAGTATCTTTATAGAATCTTTATTTCTTTCTTTCTCTGTTTCTCTCTCTGTTCTTTCTTTCTTTTTCTCTGTTCTTTCTTTCCCATCTTTCTTTCCCATCTTTCTCTCTGTTCTTTTTCTTTCTTTCTCTCTGTTCTTTCTTTCCCCTCTTTCTTTCTTTCCCCTCTTTCTTTCTCTCTGTTCTTTCTTTCTCTCTCTCTGTTCTTTCTTTCCCATCTTTCTTTCTTTATTTCCCATCTTTCTTTCTCTGTTCTTTTTCTTTCTTTCTCTCTGTTCTTTCTTTCCCCTCTTTCTTTCTATCTCTCTGTTCTTTCTTTCCCCTTTCTTTCTTTCCTCTCTTTCTTTCTCTCTCTCTGTTCTTTCTTTCCCCTTTTTCTTTCTTTCTTTCTTTTCTTTTCTTTCTTTTCTCTCTGTTCTTTCTTTCCCTTTTCTTTCTCTTTCTCTCTGTTCTTTCTTTTCTTTCTCTTTCTTTCCCCTCTTTCTTTCTCTCTCTGTTCTTTCTTTCCCCTCTTTCTTTCTATCTCTCTGTTCTTTCTTTCCCTTTCTTTCTTTCCTTCTCTTTCTTTCTCTCTCTCTGTTCTTTCTTTCCCCTTTTTCTTTCTTTCTTTCTTTCTTTCTTTCTTTCTTTCTCTCTGTTCTTTCTTTCCCCTTTCTTTCTCTTTCTCTCTGTTCTTTCTTTTCTTTCTCTTTCTTTCCCCTCTTTCTTTCTCTCTCTGTTCTTTCTTTCTTTCCCATCTTTCTTTCGCTCTTTTCTTTTTCTTTCTCTCTGTTCTTTCTTTCCCTCTTTCTTTCTTTCTTCTTCTTTCTTCTTTCTTTCTTTCTTTCTCTCTGTTCTTTCTTTCCCCTCTTTCTCTCTGTTCTCTCTCTCTCTCTGTTCTTTCTTTCCCCTTTCTTCTTTCTTTCTTTCTTCTTTCTTTCTTTCTTTCTTTTTTCTTTCTTTCTTTCTTTCTTGTTCTTTCTTGTTCATTCTTTCTTTCTCTTTCTTTCTCTCTCTCTGTTCTTTCTTTCCCATCTTTCTTTCTCTCTATCTCTCTGTTCTTTCTTTCTCTTTTTGTTCTTTCTTTCCATTCTTTCTCTCTCTCTCCCTCTCTGTTCTTTCTTTCTTTACCCTCTTTCTTTTTTCTCTTTTTTTTTCTCTCTGTTCTTTTTTTCTGTCCCCTCTTTCTTTCTCTGTTTTTTTCTCTCTCTTTTTCTTTCTTTCCCTCTATGTCTCTGTTCTTTCTTTCACCTTTCTTTTTTTTTCTCTCTCTGTTCTTTCTTTCTTTCTTTCTTTCTTTCCCCTTTCTTTCTCTCTCTCTCTGTTCTTTCTTTCCTCTCTTTCTTTCTCTCTGTTCTTTCTTTCCCCCTCTTTTCTTTCTTTCTTTCTCTCTCTGTTCTTTCTTTCCCCCTCTGTCTTTCTTTCTATGTTCTTTCCCCTCTTTCTCTTTCCCTCTCTGTTCTTTCTTTCTCTCTGTTCTTTCTTTCTTTTCTTCCTTTCTTTCTTTCTTTCTTTTTTCTTTCTTTCTTTCTTTCTTTCTTTCTTTCTTCTTTCTTTCTCTCTTTTCTTCTTTCCACCTCTGTCTTTCTTTCTCTCTCTGTTCTTTCTTTCCCCTCTTTATTTCTCTCCCTCTCTGTTCTTTCTTTCCCCTCTTTCTTTTTTCTCTCTCTGTTCTTTTTTTCTGTTCCCTTTTTCCTTACTCTCTGTTCTTTCTTTCTTTATCTCTGTTCTTTCTTTCTTTCTTTCTTTCCCATCTTTCTTTCCCGTCTTTCTTTCTCTCTGTGTTCTTTCTTTCCCATCTTTCTTTCTGTCTCTTCTTTCTTTCCCCTCTTTCTTTCTCCCTCCCTCTCTGTTCTTTCTTTCCCGTCTTTCTTTCTCTCTGTTCTTTCTTTTCTGTCTTTCTTTTTTTCTCTCTCTGTTCTTTCTTTCTCTCTTTGTTCTTTCTTTCCCGTCTTTCTTTCTCTCTCTGTTCTTTTTTCCCCTCTTTCTTTCTCCCTCCCTCTCTGTTCTTTCTTCCCCCTCTTTCTTTCTCGTCTCTGTTTTCTTTCCCCTCTTTCTTTCTTTTTCTCTCTCTCTGTTCTTTCTTTCCCCTTTCTTTGTTTATTTCTTTCTCTCTCTACTCTCTCTCTGTTCTTTCTTGCTTTCTCCTCTTTCTTTCTCTCTCTCCTTTCTTTCTCTGTTTTCTTTTTTCTCTCTGTTCTTTCTTTCCCATCTTTCTTTCTCTCTATCTCTCTGTTCTTTCTCTTTTTGTTCTTTCTTTCCATTCTTTCTCTCTCTCTCCCTCTCTGTTATTTCTTTCTTTACCCTCTTTCTTTTTTTCTCTTTTCTTTTTTTCTCTCTGTTCTTTTTTTCTGTCCCCTCTTTCTTTCTCTGTTTTTTTCTCTCTCTGTTTCTTTCTTTCCCTCTATCTCTCTGTTCTTTCTTTCACCTTTCTTTCTTTTTCTCTCTTTCTGTTCTTTCTTTCTCTCTCTGTTCTTTCTTTCCCCTTTCTTTCTCTCTCTCTGTTCTTTCTTTCCTCTCTTTCTTTCTCTCTGTTCTTTCTTTCCTCCTCTTTTCTTTCTTTCTCTCTCTGTTCTTTCTTTCCCCCTCTGTCTTTCTTTCTATGTTCTTTCTTTCCCCTCTTTCTCTTTCCCTCTCTGTTCTTTCTTTCTCTCTCTGTTCTTTCTTTCCCCTCTTTCTTTCTTTCTTTCTTTTCTTTCTTTCTCTCTTCTTTCTTTCTTTCTCCCCCTCTGTCTTTCTTTCTCTCTCTGTTCTTTCTTTCCCCTCTTTCTTTCTCTCCCTCTCTGTTCTTTCTTTCCCCTCTTTCTTTTTTTCTCTCTCTGTTCTTTTTTTCTGTTCCCTTTTTCCTTACTCTCTGTTCTTTCTTTCTTTATCTCTGTTCTTTCTTTCTTTCTTTCCCATCTTTCTTTCTCTCTGTGTTCTTTCTTTCCCATCTTTCTTTCTGTCTCTTCTTTCTTTCCCCTCTTTCTTTCTCCCTCCCTCTCTGTTCTTTCTTTCCCGTCTTTCTTTCTCTCTGTTCTTTCTTTCTTTTTGTAGCGCTTCCCACGGCTGTGGGCGCCGGGACATGGCATAGCTTGCCTAGCTAGCCAATGCTCCCACGCCGCCAGTCCACGACGACGTGAGGCATGGGTCCCAGATGATGAGAATGTGGACCCACTGGACCACGGAGGGAGACCCGGGCCTGCCCGGACTAGGGAAGGGCAGCGACCGGGATCCGTGGCAGCTGAGCATGTGGGCAAGGTGGCGACCTGCAGGACTAGACAACACCGCACAACTTCAGGTAAGAAGAAACATAAAGTTTACTTAAAGAAACAAAGTACATAAACAGAACATAAGACCGGGCTCCCGATTCCGCACATCAGAGAAGGGTACACAACTCAGGATCACAGACGAGTGCTGGAGGACATCACGGGTAGATGCAGTCCAGGGTTATCTGGCACAGGCATACTTGGACGGCCTCTCTCTTAGGCCTTAGGCGTAGCACAGGCTCAGCAGGAGAACATCAGACACCGACCTCAGACAGACTTCAGACGATGGCGGGGTCATCACGGGTTGATGAAGTCCAGGATCATCTGGCACGGGCATACTAGTATGGCCTCACTCTCAGGCCTCGAGCGTAGCACAGGCTCAGCAGGAGAACATCAGACACCGGCCCAGGACGAACGTCAGACGATGGCGGGGTCATCACGGGTTGATGAAGTCCAGGGTCATCTGGCACGGGCATACTAGGACGGCCTCTCTCTCAGGCCTCAGGCGTAGCACAGGCTCAGCAGGAGAACATCAGACACCGACCCAGGACAGACGTCATCACAGGGTAGACCAAGGAGGAACCGGCAGGACAGGCAGGTTGTCACGGCAAGTGACCAAGGCAGTCTCTGGGACAGGCAGGTTGTCACAGCAAGTGACCAGGCAGTCTCTGGGACAGGCAGGTTGTCACGGCTAGTGACCAGGGCAATCTCTGGGACAGGCAGGTTGTCACGGCAAGTGACCAGGGCAGGCAGGTTGTCACGGCAAGTGACCAGGCAGGCAGGTTGTCACGGCAAGTGACCAGGGCAGGCAGGTTGTCACGGCAAGTGACCAGGGCAGGCAGGTTGTCACGGCAAGTGACCAGGGCAGGCAGGTTGTCACGGCAAGTGACCAGGGCAGGCAGGTTGTCACGGCAAGTGACCAGGGCAGGCAGGTTGTCACGGCAAGTGACCAGGGCAGGCAGGTTGTCACGGCAAGTGACCAGGGCAGGCAGGTTGTCACGGCAAGTGACCAGGCAGGCAGGTTGTCACGGCAAGTGACCAGGCAGTCTCTGGGACAGGCAGGTTGTCACGGCAAGTGACCAGGCAGTCTCTGGGACAGGCAGGTTGTCACGGCAAGTGACCAGGCAGTCTCTGGGACAGGCAGGTTGTCACGACAAGTGACCAGGCAGTCTCTGGGACAGGCAGGTTGTCACGGCAAGTGACCAGGCAGTCTCTAGACAGGCAGGTTGTCACAGTAAGTGACCAGGGCAGGCAGGTTGTCACGGCAAGTGACCAGGCAGTCTCTGGGACAGGCAGGTTGTCACGACAAGTGACCAGGCAGTCTCTGGGACAGGCAGGTTGTCACGGCAAGTGACCAGGCAGTCTCTAGACAGGCAGGTTGTCACAGTAAGTGACCAGGCAGTCTCTAGACAGGCAGGTATATACGACCTGATATGGTGGAGCCTCCAGGTAGGCTGCAGTCGGATGGCAGATGATCGCTCCCAGGTGAGCAGGCAAGAGCCGGGGATCTCTGCAGATGATGTCCGAACTTCCGGATGGAGCTGCAGTCGGATGGCAGATGATCGCTCCTAGGTGAGCAGGCAAGAGCCGGGGATCTCTGCAGATGACGTCCGAACCTCTGGAAGGAACTGCAGACGGATGGCAGACAGGCAAGCCGACAGGTAACAGACAGGTAACTGGAATCAGGAGCTGATGGCTGAAACAGAGTTAGACTGCACAGGAACAACAGGAACACGGATTGGATCTCAGAGAGTCAGGAACACAGACAGGAACACGGACTGGGTCTCAGGGAGTCAGGAACACGGACAGGAACATGGATTGAATCACAGGAACACGGACTGGAACACAGGCCTCGGACTCCGGACATCTGGCACCGATCAGCAGGCTCCGGACATCTGGCAATGATCGGCAGGATCCGGACATCAGGCAAGAAGGATAGGATCCGGACATCTGGAAGTGGTCGTCGGACATCGGACATCAGGCCATGGTCATCAGGCATAGGAACCGGACATCTGGCAGCGACCTGAAAAGGAACCCCAGCGGTCTGGTGCAAGCCCCGCCAGGCTCAACGGGAGCTGGCCGGGGATTGCACAGAGGCTGAGCACAGAGTAACAGAAACTCAGCACACACCGGACTCCTCCTTCCAAGATGAACTCAGGTTATATAGCAAGGATTCACAGTCACTGGCACAGGGTTCAGGACACAGCAGGATTTCAGGAACATAACACAGAGGACACAGTTCAGAAAGTCAGGTACAGGATGCGATCTAAGATCAGGGGTTCAGGTAATTAGACACAGCAGGAACAGGCCTGGATATACAGCCTCCAGGAACGGCGATCTGGGTAATCAGCCCCCAGCATAGGCGGAAACACAAGACACAATTCAGACATTCAGGTACCGGGTTTGATCCAGGATCAGGGAACAAGACACAGCAGGAACAGGGAATCAGCTATCCAGAGCTGATCAACTTCAGAGCAGGAGCTGAACACACAACCACATACGGCTAGGTTCAGGGATTCAGTGTGGATTCAATGCGAAGCTCTGGCAACGCCCACTAGGGCTGGGAACTTTATATATGAGCTGCTTCACAGCGATAGGCTGGAGCAGTAATTCTAGTAAACACCCAATCCACATAAAAGCAGGACAGGTGTGGGCCGCGCCCCCTATGCAGAGCCAGACAGCACAACACAGAGGGAACCCAACAATGGCTGCTGCCAACCACGCAGTAAGTCATGCACCACTGCAGAGGACTTTGCAAGCTACGGACGGCTTTCACAGCAAGTCAGGAACCGCACATGCGGGCGGGTCATGCAAAGCAGCGGAGCCACTCACGCAAGTACGGGTACGCAGCAGAGCCGGGAACTGAGCAGCATCCATATAGGTAACAGACAACAGTATCCCAGCTGGTTAGGGGAAAGGAGCAAAAGGGTTAATGCAAAAAACATGCAAAGTAACGCTGGAAAACAAAGTACAGACAATACCGGTTACAGTTTCCCCTCCTCA
>JARQOD010000003.1:226432551-226507482 GCA_033576555.1 Oophaga sylvatica | reverse complement strand
AAAAAACAACGACCATCTAGCTTGTCTGGAATTCAGACGTTTTGCAGACTCTAAATACAGCAGGTTCTTGTGATCAGTAATGACGGTGACCGGGTGGACTGCCCCCTCCAAAAAGTGACGCCACTCTTCAAAAGCCAACTTAATGGCCAAGACTCAGAGTTCCCTATTGCCGACATCATAATTCCTCTCGGCGGACGACAATTTTTTAGAGAAGAAAGCGCACGGATGCCATTTACCAGGGGACGGACCTTGAGATAATACCGCACCCACTCCTACGTCAGATGCGTCTACCTCCACAATGAACGGTTGTGATGCATCAGGTTGGATGAGTATGGGTGCTGAAGCAAAACATTTTTTCAAGGAGGAAAATGCTTGACAAGCTTTGTCAGACCACCTAGAAAAATCTGTCCCTTTTTGTGTCATGTCAGTGAGAGGTTTTACAACAGATGAGAAATTACGAATAAATTTCCGGTAGTAGTTAGCAAACCCCAGGAAACGCTGCAGTGCTTTAAGATCCTCTGGCCGATCCCATTCAAGCACAGCCTTCACTTTCCCAGGGTCCATACGGAAACCGGAGGCTGACACCAAGAATCCTAAAAACTGAAGTTCTTGTACAGCGAATACACACTTCTCCCATTTGGCGTACAGTTTATTATCTCGCAAGATCTGCAACACTTGTCTCACATGCTCCTGATGAGACACAAGATCCGGCGAGTAAATTAAGATGTCATCTAGATAAATGACAACAAACTGTCCCACTAGGTGGCGAAAGATGTCATTAACAAAATGTTGAAACACCGCCGGGGCAGTAGTCAGACCGAAAGGCATGACAAGGTTCTCATAATGTCCCTCCGGAGTGTTAAACGCCGTCTTCCACTCATCCCCCTCCTTTATCCTAATCAGATTATACGCCCCCCTGAGATCCAACTTAGAGAACCATTTGGCGCCCACAATCTGATTGAAGAGATCAGGAATAAGTGGGAGCGGATACGGATCTCGGACCGTAATCCGATTAAGCTCACGGAAATCCAGGCAAGGGCGTAGGCCTCCATCTTTTTTCTTCACAAAGAAGAACCCCGCGGCCACTGGGGAAGATGAAGGTCTAATATGCCCCTTGGCCAGACTTTCCGAAATGTAATCCTTCATAGCTTGCCTCTCAGGACCAGAAAGGTTATATAACCTAGATTTTGGTAACTTAGCATCAGGAAGCAATTTTATAGCACAGTCATATGCGCGATGAGGAGGTAATTCTTGACACCCTTCCTCTGAAAACACATCCTCAAAGTCCTCCAGAAAAGGAGGTAAGGTTCTAGGCACGACCGTACCGATGACCGTGTTCATGCAGTTACTATTGCAAAATTCACCCCACTGGCTTATCTCTCTGGATTGCCAATTAATAACTGGGTTATGTTTAGTTAACCAAGGAAGTCCCAACACAATAGGAGTGGGAAGGCCCTCCAACACATAACAAGACAATAGTTCTTTATGTATTGCCCCCACTCGAAGGTCTATGTTATGCACGGCTTGCACAAAGCTACCTTGACCGAGAGGCCTGGTGTCAATAGAGAATATAGGGATAGGTTTGGCCAATACACTCAGTTGCATACCTTGCACCTGGGCAAACCGAGCGTCCACCAGATTAGCCGCGGCCCCACTATCCAGAAGAACAGAAATCCTCTCAGTTCTCGTACGTACCACCACCTCCGCTGGTACGAGAAACTGAGACGGACTTGGGGACGAAATACATACTCCCAGATTGTCGTCCACCACACAACCTGGGATTAATAGTTTTCCGGCGACTTCTTGCTCAGTACAGTACGGGATGGACACCCCCAATAAAATGTCCCTCTCTCCTGCAGAAGAAACACCTTCCTGTTTTGCGGCGCACCGCCGATCCCCTCCCTCGGAATGATGTCCCTCCCAACTGCATAGGTTCCTCGGAACAAACCAGGGGAACCTCAATATTAGGGACTTTAGAAGGAGGTGGAGTCATCACAGGGGCGGAGTTACCCCACAACTGTTCCGAAGCCGTCTATCAATGCGAATAGCAAGAGCCATAGCGGCCTCCAGTGACGGGGGAGAATCATACTGAGCCAACACATCTTTTAATTTGTCAGATAAACCTTAACAAAACTGGCTCTTAAGAGCCGGGTCATTCCACTGAGTATCCGTGGCCCACCTACGGAACTCTGAAGAAAATTCCTCCGCCGGACGATCTCCCTGCTGTATCCTACGTAACTTCATTTCAGCAAGGGAGACCCGATCCGGGTCATCATATACCAGACCCAGGGCTGTAAAAAATCGGTCCACTGACTGGAGAGCCAGGGAGCCCGGGAGGAGAGAGAACGCCCAGGATTGAGGGTCCCCTTGTAAGAGCGAGATGACAATTCCCACCCTCTGATCCTCACTCCCCGACGACTGCGGCCGCAGCCGAAAATACAATTTACATGCTTCCCGGAAAGTAAAAAACTTGTCCCGCCCACCAGTGAACCTGTCCGGGAGAGCTACTTTAGGTTCAAATCTGGTTTGCTCCCGGGGGTACAAAACCTTGGATTTAACGTCCGTCAGCTCCATGGACAAACTCTGCAACTGCTGAGCTAAATGGGCTACTGGATCCATGGTGGCTGGGGAGAATCTTTAGATGGGCCGGTGAAAATGTCACGACGTATAACAGATATATTCAAAGATAGCAACCTATATCTAATGTGACATCATTCTAAATTTCATATAATAGAGAAAATCAACATGTATACATAGTATCTGCCAGCAATGTCTTACCTGACATAATATCCTATGTATTGTGGGTCAATACTGTGTACGTGTCACGCTGTCTCTGGATAGAGGTGGACCGGGGTCTATGCTGACCCTGAACTGGGGTCCTGACTAGTCCCTCTACCTGGAGGTACTGTTAATGGTACAGAGGTTCAGGCCGCCAGCGTAACCCTGTCTCCTGTAGATCCCTGACCACTTTAATCTAGTCCTGAGAAGGACCCTGATTACCACCACAGGGAATGGGCAGGTCACAGCTTACACACAGTCTAAGACAAACGAGACAGACAAGGGGTAAAGAAAACACAGCCTTGCATACAACACTTCCACTACAGAGGAGCACAAAAGGTTAAGGAGATAAACAATAAGCGAGGAGAGGAAAAACCACAACACGCACTCTTAGCTTAAAGGGTATGCCACACTAAACAACATCGCTAACGGGATCGCTAAAAAACGTCACTATTTAGCGATCCCGTTAGCGATGTTGTTGTGTGCGGCATCTGCCAGCGACGAGCTTCCTGCTGTGATCTCGCTCGTCGCTGGAATCGTTCCGGACCCTATTTTCGTCGCTGGCGCCCCGCTGGGTAAGTATATATCGCTAAGTGTGGCACCTTTTTTAGCGATTTAGCGGTACTTTTGTACCGCTAAAGTCGTTAAGGAGATCGCTAACCGCGATAGCGTCCTAACGACATCGCTAAAATAGGTAGCCACTAGCGATATAGAAACAATCCCGCTAGCGATCTCATTAGTATGCGACGCTAACGAGATCGCTAGCGGGATTGTGTAGTGTGGCAGTACCTTAAGTCTTCTCAGAAACGATCCGCTCTGCTGGTCTGAATGAATGCTATCACCGGCAACTTCCCCAGCAGACCAGCAGGTATATGAAGGAAGCTAATTAACAAAACATCAATCGCAGCTGGGCGAGGCTGGTCAGCCCAGCACCGAGAGAGAAAGAATTAACTCCCTCAGTGCCGAAAAACACCCAGCACCAGAAACTCAGCTGTGCGAAGTCAGGGTGTGCAATCGCGACGATCTCCGCCGCGACACACCCGTGACACTGGGGGCGTCATGTCGCATTTGGAGAGCCCCTGATGCGCCTAAACAGTGGAAACCCCCCACAAGTGACCCCATTTTGGAAAATAGACCCCACAAGGAACTTATCTAGATGTGTGGTGAGCACTTTGAACCCCGAAGTGCTTCACAGAAGTTTATATCGTACAGCCGTAAAAATAAAAAATCCTTTTTTTTTTTTTACAAAAATGATTTTTTTGCCCCCAATATTTTATTTTTACAAGGGTAACAGGAGAAATTGGACCCCAAAAGTTGTTGTCCAATTTGTCCTGAGTACGCTGATACCCAATATGTGGGAGAAAACGACGGTATGGGTGCACATCTGGGCTCGGAAGGGAAGTAGTGATGTTTTGGATTGCAGACTTTGATGGAATGGTCTGGGGGCGTCATGTCGCATTTGGAGAGCCCCTGATGCGCCTAAACAGTGGAAACCCCCAACAAGTGACCCCATTTTGGAAAATAGACCCCACAAGGAACTTATCTAGAAGTGTGGTGAGCGCTATGAAGCCCCAAGTGCTTCACAGAAGTTTTATAACATACAGCCGTAAAAACAAAAAAATCATTTTTTTTTTACAAAATTGATTTTGTCGCCCCCAGTTTTTTATTTTCCCAAGGGTAACAGAAGAAATAGGACAAATTGCACAATAACTCTTGTGGTCCAGAGTACGCTGATACCCCATATGCGGGAGTAAACTACTGTTTGGGCGCATGGCAGAGCTCAGAAGTGAAGGAGCACCGTTTGACTTTTTCAACTCAGAATTGGCTGGAATTGAGATCAGACGCCATGTCACATTTGGAGAGCCCCTGATGTGCCTAAACAGCAGAAACCCTCCAATTCTAACTCCAACCCTAACCCCAACACACCCCTAACCCTAGTCCCAACCCTAACCACAAACCTAACCCTAACACACCCCTAACCGTAATCCCAACCCTAATCCTAAACCTAACGTTAGCGCCAACCCTAACCCTAACTTTAGCCGCAACCCTAACCCTAACGGGAAAATGGAAATAAATACATTTTTTTAATTTTATTATTTTTCCCTAACTAAGGGGGTGATAAAGGGGGGTTTGATTTACTATTTATAGCGGGTTTTTATGATTGGCAGCTGTCACGCTAAAAGACGCTTTTTATTGCAAAAAATAGTTTTTTGCATCACCACATTTTGAGAGCTATAATTTTTGCATATTTTGGTGCACAGAGTCATGTGAGGTCTTATTTTTTGCGGGACGAGGTGACATTTTTATTGGTACCATTTTTGAGCACGTGACATTTTTTGATCGCTTTTTATTTTGATTTTTGGGAGGTTAGAATGAACAAAAATCAGCAATTCATGAATTTCTTTTGGGGGAGGCGTTTGTACCGTTCCGCGTGTGGTAAAATTGATAAAGCAGTTTTATTCTTCGGGTCAGTACGATTACGGCGATACCTCATTTATATCATTTTTTTGTGTTTTGGCACTTTTATAGCATGAAAACAATTTTATATAAAAAATTATTATTTTTGCATCGCTTTATTCTGCGAGCTATAACTTTTTTATTTTTTCACTGATGATGCTGTATGATGGCTCTTTTTTTGCGGGACAAGATGACGTTTTCAGCAGTACCATGGTTATTTATCTCGGTCTTTTTGATCGCGTGTTATTCCACTTTTTGTTCAGCGGTATGATGATAAAGCATTGATTTTTTGCTTCGTTTTCTTTTTTTCTTTTTAAGGGGTTCGCTAAAGGGGTTAACTAGTGGTACAGTTTTATAGGGGGGGTCGTTACGGACGCGGCAATACCAAATATGTGTACTTTTATTGTTTTGTTTTTTTTATTTACAGGAAAAAATGAATTTATTGGGGAATATTTTTTTTTTTTTTTATGATTTTTTTTACCACTTTTTATTTTTTTACCTTTTTTACTTTGTCCCAGGGTGGGACATCACTGTATTTTAGCAGATCGCTGGTGTGACAGTGTGCACAGCACTCTGTCACACCAGCGATCGCTCTGGCATCGCTGCAGGCTTCTCAGTGTCTGCTCTCAGCAGGCACTGAGGAAGCCGCCTCCCTGCAGGACCCCGGCGCCATCTTGGATCCAGGGACCTGGAGGGAGGACGGACCCTCGGAACAGCGCGACACATCGCGCTGCTCTGAGGGTCTCAGGGGAGCGCGCAGGGAGCCCCCTGCCTGCGCGATCCTCCCCTGTGCCCCGGGTACACCGCGATCATGTTTGATCGCGGTGTGCCAAGGGTTAATGTGCCGGGAGCGGTCCGTGACCGCTCCTGACACACAGTCACGGTGTCAGCTGTGATAATTAGCTGATACCCGGCGGCGATCAGCTGCGCTTCCCCCGGGAGCTCTGCTGATCGCATATGACGTACTATTCCGTCCATGGGAATTAGGTCCAGGGTCACATGGACGGAATAGTACGTCTGATGGAATAAAGGGGTTAATGCCAAGAAGGTATTTCTGTTCCTGTTGCAAAGTAATGTAACCTAGGATACAAAGAGAATGAGCAAATACCCTGCAGTAAGTAAAGAAGTAGACAGTTATAGTAAATGTAAATAACTTAGGGTACTTAGCTTGCACTATTTAGATAAAAAAAAAGAGTAAAACCCCTCCTACCACAACAAGGTGTACCCAATCAGGACGGTTCATAATTCTACTATTTCACCTCTCTATATGCCAGAAGGCCTCACTAGATAGCTTTGCATGGGCAAGTTTTGAACCATCAGGCCGGGGTCCTGCTGGGTCTATTGAGTCCTGCTGTCACATAGAGAGGTGAAATACTGGAGATAGGACCATGTGGATTGGGCACAGTATGTCTAGTTGGGATGGTTTTTATGCTTTTTGATAAAAAATAGTGTTAAAGGGAATCTGTCACCACTTTTTTGGGATATCAGATAAAAATATCATTCTATTCAGTCTCTTCTATGCATTATACAAGTACTTTTGATACCCCTTGACTCCCCACCTATGATCCATAAATACCGTTTTTATTTCTCACGCGGTGTATGTAAATATGCTCAGTCCGATCCGGTGGGCGTGGCTTATTGTCTGTCTCTCCCCCCCTCCTGGCTTGCTCTACGCATTCTTTTCGGGGAATTTCTGTGTTCGCATATAGTTTTGGCGCATGCACATTCAAATGGCCTCTCGAGCGTGCGCAGACGCGATTGCGTTCTATGGCCTGAAAGTACATAAAAACCCCCTTGAACCACCTGGAAGACCCATTGCAGCAGCCAATGAAGGCTTATGTGAAACCATATGTAATGTCATAGAATACTTTTTGAATCCAATTGTAGCACAATTGCCTTCTTACATTTAAGATACCACGGCAGCCTTAGGTGTTGTGAATATGCTGGAGGCGGCTTCTGAGCTGGGGCTCCCTCCGGTGGTTGCTGAAGGTAATGAACTGAGTATTGAATGGCCTTCAGCTGGCGCTGAATGGTAGGATATAAGTGGCCTGAGTTCCCAGCAGCCTTGCCGGTTATCAATTGTTCCTTCTGGTCTTGCTTGAAGCACTGCTAGTTTCCTGCTCGCCTTCTGATAAGTGTTTGCTGTTTTTTTTTCCTCTGTTTGATTTTACCTGCTGGTTTGCTACTTGCAGTGGACTGCAGCCTGTCCCCTTTTGGGGGTCTGGCGCTGCAATTGTGCTCCATTTGTGTCTGCACTTTTGCTTGCTCTTTTGTTACTTTTTATTTGCTGAATAGCGTTTTGTTACACCAGAGATCTGATTTAGGTGGATGAGATCGTGTGATCTCAGGTTTTTTGGCAACCAGAAGTGTCTGTATTTTTGTTAGGGTTTTGTTGGATTGCAGTCAGAATTCTTTCCTGTACTTTTCTGTCTAGACAGATTGGGCCCCAGCGTTTGCTCATTCTATTTTCTGTCTGTGTCCGTGCTTTCTTCTTGTCTAACCGCCATTACATGTTTGGGGGCTTCCTATTTTCTTTGGGGATCTGCTCCGGGGCAGATAGCTTTCATCTTTCTGCCTTTAGGTGTAGTTATCTCTCAGGCAGTGACGAGGCGTCTAGGATCACCGTAGGAACGCTCCACGGCTACCTCTAGTTGTGTGGTTAGTTCAGGTTACTGCAATCCAATAGGTTCCAGCCTCTCTGGTATATTACCGCTTTTGCTATTTTTTGCTATTTCTCCTCAGTTACCGAAACATAACACTTAGGTCATTTAGAACATATACAATTGTCAAAAGATTTGATTCCTGTCACGGCTGAAGCCCTTTATTCATCCATTAGGCACACAGATGGACTGAAAGCAGTTTCAAGATATTTGCTACATAGAAACATTGATAAGGGAATTACAGAACTTATAATGGTCTTGTTGGAATTCATTTTCATACATAATGCCTTCACATTCAATGGTAAAATCTACCTTAAGGCCTCTTTCACACTTCAGTCGTTTGGCGTCAGTCAAAATCCGCCTTTTTCTTTGGCAGAATCCATTTTTTTCCCATAGAGTTGCATTAGCGACGGATGGTCGTCCGTTCCATCCGTCATTCGACAGATCCGTCAGAAATTCGGCATCTGCTGTTCTGAGTAGACGGACTTTGGAACGTTTTTTGTCTGCATCGAAATGGCGGATCGTGACGGATTCGTCACGTCCGCCTTTTTCTAGAATGGCCGCCTATGGGCGGCGGATCTGTCGTCATCTGTCATAAGAGGAATCTGACGACGGAATCCGTTTTTGTATACTGAGCATGCCCAGAACCCCTGCTGGCACAGAAATCTCTCTCTCGTTCTATTCTTTTCAATTTCCAAAAAATACCTGGTAAGACGGATCCGTCAAACAACGGATCCGGTTCATCAGTTTTTTCAAATCTGTGACCGATCCGTTTTTTTCACACTAGGACGGATTTTGATTGACGCCAAACGACTGAAGTGTGAAAGAGGCCTAAGCTATAAGGAACGGCAATGGGGGCGACATGTGCCTCCTCATATGCCAACCTTTATATGGGGGCATCGGAGTGGGCCATTTTTCAAGAAGAAATTATAGACATTGAACATGTGCAGAATTGGATTTGTTATATAGACGACTTTAAGGCTAAGTGCACACGTTCAGGATTATTTGCGTTTTTTTCGCGTTTTTTCACAGGAAAAAACGCGTCAAAAATGCATGAATTAAGCATCCTATCATTTAGAATGAATTCCGCAATTTTTGTGCACATGGTGCGTTTTTTTCCACGAAAAAAACACATTGCGGAAAATCTAGCAACATGTTCATTAATTTCGTGGAATTCTAGCATTTTTCACGCTATATTATTGACCTAGAAAGTTCAGGGAAAAATCGCGGTAAAAATGCGTCAAACCTGCGCAAAAAACGCACCAAAAACACGCAAAAAGTCCGGTTTTGCTCAGGAATATTCTGCAAACATTCCTGAACGTGTGCACTTAGCCTTAGACGACTTTGTTCATCTGGGAAGGCCCTGTTGAGAACTTGAAAGCACTAACGACTAAGTTGAATGATAATGATCAAAACATTAGATTGCCCTACAAATTTGGTAAAAGCAGTGAGTTTTTGGATCTGTTGATTACAGTGTCATCAAATGGCCTACTATCTACAACAGTATACTGCAAAGCCACAGCAACAAATTCACTACTCCACACCACTTCTTCACATTTAAGAGCCACCATTCAAGGCATAACCACTGGCCAATTTCTATGGATCAAAAGGATATGTTCAGAAGATCAATTTGAGGAACAATACAATTTTTTAAGAAAACGATTCCAAAAACGTGGTTACAGTCTAAGGATTATCCAGAGGGCTTATCAAAGGGCCAAAAAAAACCCCATGGATAACTTTTTAGATGAAAATCAACCTACTATATCTCCAACATCATGTGAAGATCAGATAAGATTTATTACCAACTACAGTAACAAATGGAATGATCTTAAAACTATTATTCAAAAACATTGTCAGATCTTATTCACTGACCCCATACTTAAGAACATATTGACTCTACAACCTTCTGTAGTGGCCAGACGTTCTCCCAATTTGCGTGACATTCTCACACATAGCTTGTATGACCCCAAAAGAAGTAACATTAATAACAAATCCATTGAGAGAAATGGCTTCTTTCCTAGCGGCATATGTAAAGGTTGTGTCAATATGAATAAAAGCAAAACCTTCAGTAATTACAACAGCAATAGGGTTTTTACATCAGGGCACACATCACGTGCTGTACTAAAGGGGTTATATGCTATGCGGAATTCCCTTGAAAAACATTTTTATTGGTCTGACAAGTCGGGAACTCAAAATCAGTGTACCTAAGCACTGATTGGACATCGACAAGGCCAAAAGTGTCAATGATGTCACTACATTGAAAACACTTCCTATGCATTTTAGAAAATTCCACCAATACAATTCAAGACTGCTCCAAATTAAGAGTATTGATTCTGTGGATTTGGGATTCAGAGGAGGGATGTGGGTAAAAGACTGGCAAAAAAGAAAGTCAGTGAATCTACAGGCTAGGTACTCTCACACCGCAGGGGCTAAATGAAAGTTTTGGGTTTGGAGCATTTTTGTAAATAACATGACTTCATCATGTACTGATTTGGAAGCATAGTGGCGGGGGTTTTAGTTATATTTGTTTTGTTTGTGTTGGTTTTACGATTTTAACTTTCTTCAACCATTCCCATTTATGATCTCTAGTTATAATCTACTCCATATACCCATCCGGCAGTACATTGGAAAATTGGTGGATGAATTCATGGTGGTCGGGACCTCATATGGATGGACCTGGTTGCTTCAAGGGGTGAATTTGGACAAGTAATCATCCTGACATCCGAGACCCCTGTCCTTTATCCCATCGCATTTATGGCTAAATATCATGCATATACCTGGATTCTGACAGTGGACAAGGTAGCAAATTCGTTTCGTCAGTACCAGAGTTGGATTACCCACTATGTACGTACCTGGATCTTTATGATGTAAAGGGTGCAGAAGATTTCTCATTGTCAGGACAGTGGTTAGACGATTTGAATTTCAGTATGCGCCGCCATCTTTCTGGAGGCCCCTGGCAGCCATCTTTGCTCCGCGTCTCGGCAACCTCCGTCTCTGCAACATAGCTGCGGGGGGCTTCCAGGCTATGACGAAATGCCGGCGGAGCCCCCCACGCAGCACGGAGCCCCCCATGCAGCACGGAGCTCCCCACGCAGCACAGAGCCCCCCACGCAGCACGGAGCCCCCCACGCAGTACAGAGGCCCGCTGCCATCACATCACAGAGCCCGGACACCACCGCACCACAGAGCATCTGGTCCGCCGCCTCCACCACCGGATTTTTAGGTATGTTGCGACCATAAGAGGCACCCCCATTTTCCCCCAAAATTTTTTGGGAAAAAAGTGCGTCTTATGGTCCGAAAAATATGGTAATTCCTGCCTAAGCTGTTCTCTCTAAACTTCTTTTCTTCCTTCTTTTGTCTGTTCCGAAAAGCAGTTTGAATTGAGTTACAACAGCCATCGATAAGCTCCAGCCAGGGGCGAAACTTCCGAGGTCGCAGGGGTCGCAGCTGCGATGGGGCCCGGAGTGCTTAGGGGCCCGCCAGGCGTATGGGGCCCAATGAGCAGAGGGTGCCCGCATTGGGCCCATCTCTTCTGCTCATCTGGTCCCAGCGGCAGGCTTCTGCCGGTACAGTAACTAAACCTGCGTCCGAGGCGCAGGTTCAATTAAACTCTATTGCCGTGCGAGCGCGCATGGCAATAGTTAAAAGCCTCCAGCCATTGGAGGCTGGCAGATGATGTCAGCACGCATGTCGCCGGCGTATGACGTCATTGTCATTCGCCGACAAGGGTGCGCTTGAACTGCATGGAGGGAGCATCGCCGCAGGAGCATGCCAGGTAAGGCGAAAGTTTTTTTTTATTTTGATTGAAAGTGGCACAGTGGCAGGATGGGAGACATGGTGGCAGGATGGGAGACATGGGACAGGATGGGAGACACATGGGCAGGATGGGAGACACGGGGGCAGGATGGGAGGTACGGGGCAGGATGGGAGACACAGGGGGCAGGAAGGGAGTCACAGGGGGCAGGAAGGGAGTCACAGGGGGCAGGATGGAGACATGGTGCAGGATTGAGACAGATGGTGCGGTCAGGTAAGGAGAAAGGCTTTTTTTATTTTTATTGAAAGTGGCAGGATGGGAGACACGGTGGCAGGATGGGAGACATGGTGGCAGGATGGGACACACGGTGGCAGGATGGAAGACACAGGGCAGGATTGGAGACATGGGGGCAGGATGGGAGACACGAGGGCAGGATGGGAGACACAGGGGCCGCATGGGAGACTTGGGGGCAGGATGAGAGACATGGGGCAGGATGGGACTCACAGTGGCAGGTTGGGAGACACGGTGGCAGGATGGGAGACACGGGGCAGGATGGGAGACATGAGGGCAGGATGGGAGACATGGTGGCAGGATGGGAGACACGGTGGCAGGATGGAAGACATGAGGCAGGATGGGAGATGCAGGGGCAGGATGGGAGACACGAGGGCATGATGGGAGGCACGGTGGCAAGATGGGAGACGTGAAGGCAGGATGGGAGACACGGGGGCCGCATGGGAGACACGGGGGCAGGATGGGAGACACGGGGGCAGGATGGGAGACACGGTAGAAGGATGGGAGACATGAGGGCAGGATTGAAGACACGGGACAGGATGGGAGAAACAGAGGAGCAGGATGGGAGTCACAGGGGCAGGATGGGAGACACAGGGGACAGAATGGAGACATGGTGCAGGATGGAGACAGATGGTACGGTCAGGTAAGGAGGAAGGTATTTTATTTTTATTGAAAGCGGCAAGCTGCAATATGTTTTGACGGCAGGAAGGAGACACATGGACCATGTGTCTCCATCCTGGCCGGGGCAGAATGGAGACATAGGGGGCAGGATGGAGACACAAGGGGCAGGATCATGGGGCAGGATGGAGACAGATGGACCACGATCATGGGGCAGGATGGAGACAGATGAGGCAGGATCATAGAGCAGGATGGAGACAGATGGGGCAGGATCATGGGGCAGGATAGAGACACATGGTGCAGGATCATGGGGCAGGATAGAGACATGGAGCAGAATGGAGACACATGGTGCAGGATCATGGGCAGGATGGATACAATGGAGACAGATGGGGCAGGATCACGGGACAGATGGGGCAGGATGGGACATCACATGGGGCAGAATGGATACTCATGAGGGTAGATTGGGAGAACATATGGGACCAGGATGGGAGAACATATGGCTGGAGCCAGGAATGAGACACACGGGGGCCAGGAGGGGGGATTTTATTACCATAAGGGCTAATTAAGGGATATGATTACTGCAGTGATGTATTTATTTTATTTTTTGAGGACACTGTTTTAAATGGGGGAGGCGGTCCTGTTACTGTGCAGAGCAACACTGTTGCCTTTTTTTTCATCTGGTGTAGTTTAGAAGTTGGGAAAAAATTAAGTAATGTGTTCTGCAAGCGGTGCTCTAGATAACTATGTTATTTCCTGCAGAGACAAGTCCTGGCTGGATGAAGATGAAAAGCAAAGATGAAGGACTTCACCTAGAGACGTTACTGGTGAGTCAGTGTGTTACCTGTACACTGACACTATACACTGTATACTATATACAGCGGTCCTGTGTACAATGTCACCAGTGATCACTGTATTACATTTACACTGACACTATATACAGAGCTCCTGTGTATAATGTCATTGATCACAGTATAATCTGTACAATATATACAGCACTTGTGTGTATAATGTCACTGTTGATCACTGTATTACCTGTACACTGATAATGTACTATAAAGAGCTCCTGTGCATAATGTCACCGGTAATCACTGTATTACCTGTAGCGGGACACTATATACTAAGTACAGATCTCCTATGTACTGTTTAATGGCACTTATAGAGATATTAGTATTGTTTTTTTTATTAACCCCTTTCTGCCATCTGACGTACTATTCCATCCATGTGCCTTGGGACTTAATTCCCAAGGACGGGATAGTAGGTCATATGTGATCAGCTGCGCCCATGGGGGGAGCGCAGCTGATCTCGGCAGGGTGTCAGCTGATTATCACAGCTGACACCTGGCACTAAGTGCCAGGAGCGGTCATGGACCATTCCCGGCAATTTAACCCCCGGTACACTGCGATCAAACATGATAGCAGCGTTCCGGTGGCATAGGGAAGCATCGCGCAGAGAGGGGGCTCCGTGTGCTTCCCTGAGACCCTCAGAGCAGCGCGATGTGATCGCGCCGTTCCGAGGGCCTCCTCCCTGCAGGACCCCGGATCCAAGATGGCAGCGGGTTCTTCCGGGTACTGCAGGAAGGTGGCTTCTTAGTGCCTGCTGAGAGCAGGCGCTGAGAAAGCCTCCTGCAGTGCCTGTCAGATAGCAGATCTGACACAGAGCTGTACACAGTGTCAGATCTGTGATCTGACACTATACAGTGATGTCCCTCCCTGGGACAAAGTAAAAAAGTAAAAAAAATAAAAATTAACATGTGTAAAACAAAAATTGCTAAATAATGAAAAAAAAAATGTTCCCCAATAAATTTATTTCTTTATGTAAATAAAAAAATAAAAAACAATAAAAGTACACATATTTAGTATCGCCGCGTCCATAACGACCCGCCCTATAAAACTGACCCACTAGATAACCCCTTTAGTGAACCCCTTAAAAAAAAACAAGACAAAAAAACAATGCTTTATCATCAACAAAAAGTGGAATAACACGCGATTGTAGCGTCGGCGTCCCGGCCCTCTGCCAGGCAGGGACGCCGTTCCCCTTACCAGCGCTCTGCGTCCTCAGCGCCCCCAGCGTCCTCAGCGCCCCCAGCGTCCTCGGCGTCCTCCTTCCACCCTGTTGGTCCCGCGCTCCTTCCCTGCTGCTGGACTTAGGGCGCGCGCCCGCACCCTCCCCCGCTCTTAAAGGAGCCGCGTGCATTTTCCAAATTAGTCTCCGGCCAATGCCGGAGGACTCCACCCTATATTAAGGGCTTCCTCCTTAATGGAGGTGCCCGAGCAATGTTGTTGTTGCACTGTATAACTCTGCTTCAGCCCTCAGCTCCTGTTTCCAGTTGCCTGCCTGTTACCTGTCTGCTTGCTGTCTGCCATCTGACTGCAGCCCTCCCCGGAGGTTCGGCCATCACCTGCAGTGATCCCCGGCTATTACAGAGACTCTTGCCTGCTCACTTGGGAGCGATCATCTGCCATCCGACTGCAGCTCTATCCGAAGGTTCGGACTTCATCAGCAGTGATCACCGGCTACTCCAGAGACTCTTGCCTGCTCACTTGGGAGCGATCATCTGCCATCCGACTGCAGCTTTATCCGAAGATTCGGACATCTCCAGCAGTGATCACCGGCTACTCCAGAGACTCCTGCCTGCTCACTTGGGAGCGATCATCTGCCATCGGACTGCAGCCTACCAGGAGGCTCCAACATCTCAGGTCGTATAAGCCTGTATATTCAGTAACTGTCCTGGTCACTTGCTGTGACAACCTGCCTGTCCAGAGACTGCCCTGGTCACTTTCTGTGACACCCTGCCTGCCCAGAGACTGCCCTAGTCACTTGCTGTGACAACCTGCCTGCCCAGAGACTGCCCTGGTCACTTGCCGTGACAACCTGCCTGCCCAGAGACTGCCCTAGTCACTTGCTGTGACAACCTGCCTGCCCAGAGACTGCCCTGGTCACTTGCCGTGACAACCTGCCTGCCCAGAGACTGCCCTGGTCACTTGCCGTGACAACCTGCCTACCCAGAGACTGCCCTGGTCACTTGCCGTGACAACCTGCCTACCCAGAGACTGCCCTGGTCACTTGCCGTGACAACCTGCCTACCCAGAGACTGCCCTGGTCACTTCCCGTGAATTCCTGTCCGTATTCCCCGGGCGCCACCTGCTCTCTTACAAGTATACTGTCTTGTATAATAAAGCTCAGTGGTTTCACCTACCAGACCCGTTACAGTTTGCTCGGGCCATGGAACCCGGTGGCACCCAAACCCCTTCACTTCCAGAACTGTGTCATGAGCTGTCTCGCCAGAGGTCTCAACAGGAGGCTATCCTGGGTCACCTGCGGAACGTCAATTCCCGCTTGGACACTTTGAATCCATCACCAGCAACTACCGCTGGAGCCATGACTCACAATCCGGCAGTCTCGCTGCTTCCCAATTCCGTGATTTCCATTCCCGGACCTCGTCTTTCAGCTCCTCCTAGGTTTGGAGGCGACCCTGTTCTGGCTCGTGGTTTCATTAACCAGTGCACCCTGCATTTCGAACTCCTGGCACACCAGTTTAACTCTGACCGGGCCAAAATTGCCTTCATCATGTCCCATCTCACCGGAGAGGCTCTGGCCTGGCTTAATCCTCTCTGGGAGAGAGAAGATCCTCTGGTATCTGACCTGCCTGCTTTTCTCTCAGCCTTCCGGAAGGTATTCGACGAACCTGGACGGAAGACCTCCTCTGCATCATCTCTGTTGCGTCTCCGTCAGGAGAGTCTCACCGTTGGTCAATATGCCATACGGTTCCGTACTCTAGCCTCTGAGTTGGCTTGGGACAATAACGCCCTGATTTCGGTCTTCTGGGAGGGTCTGTCCGGCCGTATTAAAGATGAACTTGCCGGTCGGGACATTCCAACCTCCCTTGATGATTTAATAAATCTTGCCAATCGAATTGATCTACGGTTCCAGGAACGTGCCAAAGAGGTCACCCGTGAGAGAGGGTTTCCTCGTCGTGCACCTCGTTTCAGAGACCTATAACCCCTTCCGTTTCTCCCCAGATGCACACTGCTGAGCCTATGCAGGTCGACCAGACCAAGATGGTCAAAGCCCGTCAGGACTCACGCCGTGCCGAGAGGAGTTGCTTCTACTGTGGCAGTAAGGAGCACTGGATCCGTACCTGTCCGGAGAGGTCGGGAAACGCCTGTGTCTAGGTTCGCTCGGAGAGGTCCACCTAGACCAGAATAAATCCTCTTCATCTCTGCTGCTGTCTGTCTCTATTCTCATCGGTAAGAACCGTTACTTCGAACTGGCCCAACTTGATTCTGGAGCAGCTGGGAATCTTGTTTCACAGGCTCTAGTAGAGAAGTATCGCATTCCCACCAAACCTCTGGTTGAACCAGTATCTGTTGCTGCTGTGGATGGGGGTCTCCTACCTCGTCCCATCCAACTTATCACCGAAGCCATAACCCTGCAGGTGGGAATGTTGCATTCTGAGAGCATCTCGTTTCATGTTTTACCTGGACTCTCTCATGCTTTCTTACTAGGTCTGCCTTGGCTCCAAAAACATGCACCCGTGCTCGACTGGCAGAATGGAGAGATTCTTCGCTGGGGACAGGACTGTCATAAAACGTGTCTGGTGCCTGTCCATCCCGTCCGTTCTTCTCCTACACCTGCTAATCTACCTGGACTCCCGATTCCATATTGGTCATTCGCTGATGTCTTTAATAAAAAGGAAGCAGAGACATTACCCCCGCATAGACCATATGATTGCCCGATCGACCTGCTACCCGGTACTACGCTTCCCCGTGGGCGTATTTACCCATTGTCCGCTGCAGAGACCAGGTCGATGTCAGAATATATCGAGGAGAATTTAGCGAAAGGATTCATCCGGAAATCTACCTCCCCCGCGGGAGCAGGTTTCTTTTTTGTAAAAAAGAAAGACGGATCTCTCCGTCCCTGTATTGACTACAGAGGCCTAAATTTGATCACGGTGAAGAATAAGTACCCTCTTCCGCTCATTCCGGAGTTGTTTGATCGTCTTAGAGGGGCTAGAATCTTCACTAAACTGGATCTTCGTGGAGCATACAACCTGGTTCGTATCCGTCGAGGAGATGAATGGAAGACGGCATTCAACACCCGGGATGGCCACTATGAGTATCTGGTTATGCCCTTTGGTCTCTGTAATGCTCCAGCAGTCTTTCAGGAGTTGGTCAATGACATCTTCCGGGACCTCCTCTACTCCTGCGTTGTGGTGTATCTTGACGACATCTTGGTCTTCTCTCCGGATCTCCAGTCTCACCGGAGGGATGTTCGTCAGGTTCTGCTCAGGCTCAGGCAGAATCACCTCTTCGCCAAATATGAGAAGTGCCTCTTTGAGCAGACCTCGCTTCCGTTTCTGGGCTACATTATCTCTCAGACTGGCCTACGAATGGATCCGGAGAAACTGTCTGCCATCGAGAAGTGGCCCCGACCAGAGGGGTTGAAGGCCATTCAGCGGTTCCTGGGATTCGCTAACTATTACCGTCTCTTCATACCGCACTTCTCTTCCAGGACTGCTCCTATCTCAGCGCTTACCCGCAAGGATGCTAACCCCAAACAGTGGACACCCGAAGCAGAGAAGGTCTTTCTTTCCTTGAAACAAGCCTTCTCTTCCGCTCCAGTGCTGCATCGCCCGGACGGCAACAAGCAGTTCTTCCTGGAGGTGGACGCTTCCTCTGCTGGAGCCGGAGCGGTACTTACTCAAAAATCTTCATCCGGGAAGATGGTTTCCTGTGGTTTCTTCTCCAAACTCTTCTCCTCCTCCGAGCGCAACTACTCCATAGGAGATCGAGAGTTATTGGCCATTAAGTTGGCATTGGAGGAGTGGCGTTACCTACTCGAGGGGGCTCTTCATCCGGTAATCATCTACACGGACCACAAAAATCTGTCTTACCTTCAGCATGCTCAGAGACTTAACCCTCGCCAAGCCCGGTGGTCCTTGTTTTTTGCCCGCTTTGATTTTCTTTTGCATTTTCGCCCGGCTGACAAAAACATCAAGGCGGATGCCTTGTCCCGGTCCTTCCTGGTGTCGGATCTCGAAGATGAGCCTAAACATATCATTGATCCCGCCAGAGTGATGCAAGTGGCTCCCTGAGTCTAAATCGTCTCCCTCCTGGTAAGACGTTCGTATCAGAGACTGATCGGAAGAGAATTCTACATTGGGGTCATTCGTCTAAACTCGCTGGCCACGCTGGTCAGAAAAAGACCCTCCAACTCATTACCCGGCATTATTGGTGGCCTACCCTGCACAAAGACGTGATAGACTTTGTTTCTGCCTGTGTCTCCTGTGCCCGCAACAAAGTTCCGAGACACCTGCCTGCCGGCCGTCTTCTTCCGCTTCCTGTACCCGCTGCTCCCTGGCAACATATAGCCATGGACTTCATTACGGATCTGCCCGTCTCTGCCGGTTGTACGGTCATTTGGGTGGTCGCTGACCGCTTTTCCAAGATGGCTCACTTCATTCCTCTGCCAGGTCTTCCGTCTGCACCCGAGTTGGCTAAAGACTTTATCCGCCACATCTTCCGTCTTCATGGTCTGCCTCGTCACATTGTGTCGGATCGTGGGGTACAGTTCACCTCACGTTTCTGGAGAGCTATTGTAAGTTACTAGACGTCACCTTGGATTTCTCCTCCGCTTACCATCCACAGTCCAATGGACAAGTTGAGCGAATAAATCAGAATCTGACCAGCTATCTCCGACACTTCGTTAATGCTCATCATTCTGATTGGGTGGAGCTCCTGCCTTGGGCCGAATTCTCTTATAATAATCACGAGAGCGAATCGTCCACCAAGTCTCCGTTTTTTATAGTCTTCGGTCAGCACCCTCGGATTCCTGTCCCCATTTCCATCTCTGTGGACAATCCAGCTGCGGAATCTCTGGTTAGAGAATTCTCCTCCATCTGGGAGAGTACCCGGTCCGCACTCATTCAGTCATCCGAGCGCATGAAAAGACATGCTGACAAGAAACGTCTGGATCCTCCTCAATTCCGTCCTGGGGACAAAGTCTGGCTTTCGTCCAAATATGTTCGGCTCAAAATTCCTTCCTACAAGTTAGGTCCTCGGTTTATCGGTCCTTTTGAGGTCATTAGGCAGATCAACCCAGTGTCCTATAAATTGAAACTCCTGGCCAATTTGCGAATTCCTAACTCTTTTCATGTGTCTCTCCTCAAACCTGTGGTACTTAACTCTTTTTTCAAGTCTACAGGTACACCTCCTGCTCCAGTGTCTGCTGATGATGAATTTGAGGTAGAGAACATTCTGGCCACAAAAAGGGTAGGAAGAAGGACTTATTTTTTGGTGGATTGGAAGGGGTTTGGTCCTGAGGAGAGAACCTGGGAGCCTCGGGAGAACATCCATGCCCCTCTCATCCTAGCTAAATTTCTTTCTGGCCTAAAGAAGGGGGGGCCTAGAGGGGGGGGTACTGTAGCGTCGGCGTCCCGGCCCTCTGCCAGGCAGGGACGCCGTTCCCCTTACCAGCGCTCTGCGTCCTCAGCGCCCCCAGCGTCCTCAGCGCCCCCAGCGTCCTCGGCGTCCTCCTTCCACCCTGTTGGTCCCGCGCGCTCCTTCCCTGCTGCTGGACTTAGGGCGCGCGCCCGCACCCTCCCCCGCTCTTAAAGGAGCCGCGCGCATTTTCCAAATTAGTCTCCGGCCAATGCCGGAGGACTCCACCCTATATTAAGGGCTTCCTCCTTAATGGAGGTGCCCGAGCAATGTTGTTGTTGCACTGTATAACTCTGCTTCAGCCCTCAGCTCCTGTTTCCAGTTGCCTGCCTGTTACCTGTCTGCTTGCTGTCTGCCATCTGACTGCAGCCCTCCCCGGAGGTTCGGACATCACCTGCAGTGATCCCCGGCTATTACAGAGACTCTTGCCTGCTCACTTGGGAGCGATCATCTGCCATCCGACTGCAGCTCTATCCGAAGGTTCGGACTTCATCAGCAGTGATCACCGGCTACTCCAGAGACTCTTGCCTGCTCACTTGGGAGCGATCATCTGCCATCCGACTGCAGCTTTATCCGAAGATTCGGACATCTCCAGCAGTGATCACCGGCTACTCCAGAGACTCCTGCCTGCTCACTTGGGAGCGATCATCTGCCATCGGACTGCAGCCTACCAGGAGGCTCCAACATCTCAGGTCGTATAAGCCTGTATATTCAGTAACTGTCCTGGTCACTTGCTGTGACAACCTGCCTGTCCAGAGACTGCCCTGGTCACTTTCTGTGACACCCTGCCTGCCCAGAGACTGCCCTAGTCACTTGCTGTGACAACCTGCCTGCCCAGAGACTGCCCTGGTCACTTGCCGTGACAACCTGCCTGCCCAGAGACTGCCCTAGTCACTTGCTGTGACAACCTGCCTGCCCAGAGACTGCCCTGGTCACTTGCCGTGACAACCTGCCTGCCCAGAGACTGCCCTGGTCACTTGCCGTGACAACCTGCCTACCCAGAGACTGCCCTGGTCACTTCCCGTGACAACCTGCCTACCCAGAGACTGCCCTGGTCACTTGCCGTGACAACCTGCCTACCCAGAGACTGCCCTGGTCACTTCCCGTGAATTCCTGTCCGTATTCCCCGGGCGCCACCTGCTCTCTTACAAGTATACTGTCTTGTATAATAAAGCTCAGTGGTTTCACCTACCAGACCCGTTACAGCGATCAAAAAGATGGATATAAATAAACATGGTACCGCTGAACACGTCATCTTGTCCCGCAAAAATGAGCTGCCATACAGCATCATCAGTAAAAAACTAAAAAAGTTATAGCTTGCAGAATAAAGCGATGCAAAAATAATTATTTTTTATATATATTTGTTTTTATTGTATAAAAGCGCCAAACAAAAAAATGATATAAATGAGGTATTGATGTAATCATACTAACCCGAAGAATAAAACTGCTTTATCAATTTTACCACATGTGAAACGATATAAACGCCCCCCAAAAGAAATTCATGAATTGCTGGTTTTTGTTCATTCTGCCTCCCAAAAATCGTAATACAAAATGATCAAAAAATGTCATGTGCCCAAAAATGGTACCAGTAAAAATGTCAACTCGTCCTGCAAAAACTAAGACCTCTCATAACTCTGTGGGCCAAAATATGCAAAAATTATAAATCTCAAAATGTAGTGATGCAAAAACTATTTTTTGCAATAAAAAGCTTCTTTTAGCGTGTGACAGCTGCCAAACATAAAAACCTGCTATAAATAGTAAATCAAACCCCCCTTTATCACCCCCTCAGTTAGGTAAAAATAATAAAATGTAAAAAATGTATTTATTTCCATTTTCCCATTAGGGTTAGGGTTAGGGTTTGGGCTAAAGTTAGGATTAGGTTGGGATTAGGGTTAGGGGTGTGTTAGAGTTAGGTTTGTGGTTAGGGTTATGGTTAGGGTTATTTTCATGGCTCTGCGTTTTAAACTTTAGTGAAACACTTAGGGGTTCAAAGTTCTCACCACATATCTATATAAGTTCCTTGAGGGTGTCTAGTTTCCAAAATGGGGTCATTTGTGAGGGTTCCTACTGTTTAGGCACATCAGTGGCTCTGCAAATGCAACATGACGCCCGCAGACCTTTCCATCAAAGTCTGCATTCCAAAACGTCACTACTTGCCTTCCGAGCCCCAATGTGTGCCTAAACAGTGGAAACCCCCCAATTCTAACTCCAACCCTAACCCTAACACACCCCTTACCCTAATCCCAACCCTAATCCTAACCCTAACTTTAGCCCCAACCCTATCTTTAGTCCTAACCCTAACCCTAACTTTAGCCCCAACCCTAACCCTAACTTTAGCCCCCACCCTAACCCTTACATTAGCCCCCACCTTAACCCTAACTTTAGCCCCAACTCTAACCCTAACTTTAGCCCAACTCACTTTAGGCCAACTCTAACCCTAATGGGAAAATGGAAATAAATACATTTTTTAATTTTATTATTTTTCCCTAACTAAGGGAGTGATGAAGGGGGGTTGATTTACTATTTTTTTTTTCATTTTGATCACTGTGATAGACCCTATCACAGTGATAAAAATGAACCAATAGGAAAAATCTCCCTATTGTTGCCGGCAGCCGGCCGGCATATCTCTGTAGGCGCATTTCGCATGCGCCCAAAATTTTCTTCCCGATAGAAGATGCGAGGAGACACAGGCGGATGAAGACAGACCCAGGCATACCAGGTGATACTAGAAGGTACCTGGGGGATAGGAGACCCTATTTCTCTTTCCTCTGATGTGCGATCACATCAGAGGTGAGAGAAATTAAATGGAAAAGCAGATTTTTTTGTGGTCGCCGTTTTACCGTTAATAACGCCGATCACAACACTGGGGTCGGTAAAACACGACCCGAATCATGTTCTCTGGGGTCTTGGCTACTGTCACGGGTGTGTCGCGGCGAAGATCGTCGCGATTGCACACCCTGACTTTGCACAGCTGAGTTTCTGGTGCTGGGTGTTTTTCAGCACTGAGGGAGTTAATTCTTTCTCTCTCGGTGCTGGACTGACCAGCCTCGCCCAGCTGCGATTGATGTTTTGTTAATTAGCTTCCTTCATATACCTGCTGGTCTGCTGGGGAAGTTGTCGGTGAAAGCATTCATTCAGACCAGCAGAGCGGATCGTTTCTGAGAAGACTTAAGCTAAGAGTGCCTGTTGTGGTTTTTCCTCTCCTCGCTTATTGTTTATCTCCTTAACCTTTTGTGTTCCTCTGTAGTGGAAGTTTTGTATGCAAGTGTCATGTGTGCATTGCCACGAAGATCGTCGCGGTTGCACATTTTGACTTCTCACAGCTGAGTTGCTGTTTCTTTGTGTTTGGCAGCTTGGGAGTTAATTCTGTCTGTGCTCGGTGCTGGGACTGGGTGCAGTTTCTCCCGGCTGCAATTGATTATTTGTTGATTGGTTTCCTTTAAATTCCTGGTTGTCTGCTTGGGGAGTTGCCAGTGAAATCCTTCATGCAGACCACAGATAGGAATGAATCTGTATAGACTTAAGTTGAGAGCTCCTTAGCTGTTTTAAGCTCAACTTGCTTAGAGTTTATTTCCCAGACCATTTATGTTCCTTCGGTGTTTGAGTGTGTATGCAAGTGAGTGCTATCCTGTCTGTCTTATATGTCTAATCTGTGTATTTAGCTGAGATCAGCCCATATCCCTTTGGTGGTAATCAGGATCCTTCTTAGGACTGATTACAGGGTTCAGGGTCTGACAGGAGACAGGGTTAGGCTGGAGACTTGGACCTCTGAACCATTATCAGTACCTCCAAGGTAAGGGATTAGTTAGGACCCCAGTGTAGGGTCAGGTTAGACCCCGGTCCTCCTCTTTCCTGTTACAGCTCATCAAGTCCTCAAGATTAACCCTGAGTTCAACTATATCGTTCCTGCACACCTAGTCCTCAAGATTAACCCTAAAGTTCTGCAGAGATTGTGTCAGGTAAATCTATTTTATACTTACATTCTGATGTTGCTAAACTATATGTTGTATAGAGTGTGGTTCCTTTATAAATAGTTTACTGACATTGTATTCATATCATTAGACAGCGTGACATTTTCACTGGCCATAAAAAAATTATCTCTAGTTACCATGGATCCAGTAGCCCAGCTGGCTCTGCAGTTGCAGGGATTATCCATGGAGCTGACGGACATTAAGTCCAAAGTTTTGTCTCCCCTGGAGCAAACCAGAGTTGAACCTAAAGTAGCTCTTCCAGATAGGTTCACTGGTGGGCGAGACAAATTTTTTACCTTCCGGGAGGCATGTAAATTGTATTTTCGGCTTCGGCCGCGATCATCAGGGAGTGATGAGCAGAGAGTGGGAATTGTTATCTCACTTCTTCAAGGGGACCCTCAATCCTGGGCATTTTCCCTTCCTCCGGGTTCCCCGGCTCTACAGTCTGTAGATCAATTTTTTACTGCTCTGGGATTGGTATATGATGACCCAGATCGGGTCTCTCTTGCTGAGACCAAATTACGTAAGTTACAGCAGGGAGATCGTCCGGCGGAGGAATTTGCTTCTGAGTTTCGTAGATGGGCCACGGATACTCAGTGGAATGACCCAGCTCTTAGGAGCCAGTTTTGTCATGGGCTTTCTGACAAATTAAAAGACGTTTTGGCCCAGTATGAGTCTCCTCCTTCTCTGGAGGCTGCTATGGCCCTAGCTATCCGTACTGATAGACGGCTTCGGGAGAGGGGTGAGGTAACTCCACTCCCTGTTGTTTCTCCACCTACTACTAAAGTCCCTTATGTTGAGGTTCCCCTTGTCTGTTTGGATGAGCCTATGCAGTTGGGAGGGACATCTTTTCGTAGTAGGGGATTGGCGGCACGCCGCAGGACTAGAGGGTGTTTTTTCTGCGGGAAAGAGGGACATTTTGTTGGAGAATGTCCATCCCGTGTCTTGTTAAGTAAAAAGTCGCCGGAAAACTGCTAATCCCAGGTTGTGTGGTGGACGACAACCTGGGAGTATGTATTTCATCCGCCGGTTCTTCTCAGTTCCTTGTACCAGTGGAGGTGGTGGTTGGTACTAGAGTGAAGAGATTGTCTGTTCTTCTGGATAGTGGTTCTGGGGCTAATCTGGTTGACGCTCAGTTTGCTCAGGCTCAAGGTATGCATCTGAGTGTATTGGTCAAACCGATCCCTATTTTCTCCATTGACGCCAGGCCTCTCGGCCAAGGTAGCTTTGTTCATGAGGTTCATAACATTGACCTTCGGGTAGGAGCAATACATAGGGAACAATTATCTTGTTATGTGTTGGAGGGTCTACCTACTCCCATTGTGTTGGGACTTCCTTGGCTGGTTAAACATAACCCTGTGATTAATTGGCAGTCCAGAGAGATAAGCCAATGGGGTGAGTTTTGCAAAAGCAACTGCATGAACACAGTCATCAGTGCGGTCGTGCCTAGTACATTGCCTCCTTTTTTGGAGGATTTTGGGGATGTTTTCTCTGAGGAGGGGTGTCAGGAGTTGCCTCCTCATCGCGTGTATGACTGCTCTATTAATCTCCTTCCTGATGCTAAGTTGCCTAAAGCTAGGTTGTATAATCTTTCTGGTCCTGAGAGGCAGGCTATGAAAGATTATATTTCTGAAAGTCTGGCCAAAGGGCATATTAGACCTTCATCTTCCCTGTGGCCGCGGGGTTCTTCTTTGTGAAGAAAAAAGATGGTGGCCTACGCCCTTGCTTGGATTTCTGCGAACTTAATCGGATTACTGTTCGAGATCCGTATCCACTACCTCTTATTCCTGGTCTCTTCAATCAAATTGTTGGCGCCAAATGGTTCTCTAAATTGGACCTCAGGGGGGCGTATAATCTGATTAGGATAAAAGAGGGAGATGAGTGGAAAACGGCGTTTAACACGCCGGAGGGACATTATGAAAACCTGGTCATGCCTTTTGGTCTGACTACTGCTCCAGCAGTATTCCAACATTTTGTTAATGACATTTTTCGTCACCTTGTGGGGGTGTTTGTGGTCGTATATTTGGATGACATTTTAATTTACTCGCCAGATCTTGTGTCTCACCAGGAGCATGTGAGACAGGTGTTGCAGATCTTGCGAGACAATAAACTATACGCCAAACTGGAGAAGTGTGTTTTTGCCGTACAGGAACTTCAGTTTTTGGGTTTTTTGGTGTCAGCCTCCGGTTTCCGGATGGACCCTGAAAAGGTGAGAGCAGTGCTTGAATGGGATCAGCCAGGGGATCTTAAGGCTCTGCAGCGTTTTTTGGGGTTTGCTAATTACTACCGGAAATTTATTTGTAATTTCTCGTCTGTCTTCAAACCTCTCACTGACATGACGAGAAAAAGGGACGGATTTTTCTAAGTGGTCGGACAAAGCTTGCCAAACCTTTTCCTCTTTAAAAAGATGTTTTGCTTCGGCACCCGTTCTCATCCAACCAGATGTATCTCAGCCGTTCATTGTGGAGGTGGACGCGTCTGACGTAGGAGTGGGTGCTATATTGTCCCAGGGTCCGTCCCCTGGTAAATGGCATCCGTGCGCTTTCTTTTCTAAGAAATTGTCGTCCGCCGAAAGGAATTATGATATCGGCAATAGGGAACTTTTGGCCATTAAATTGGCTTTTGAAGAATGGCGTCACTTTTTGGAGGGGGCAGTCCACCCGTCACCGTTATTACTGATCACAAGAACCTGCTGTATTTAGAATCCGCTAAGCGTCTGAATTCCAGACAAGCTCGATGGTCGTTGTTTTTTACCAGGTTTAATTTTGTCGTCACTTATCGTCCGGGGTCTAAGAATGTAAAGGCTGATGCCTTGTCTCGCAGTTTCCCAGGGGCCGGGAAAACGGACGACCCGATTCCTATCCTTCAGGAGGGGGTGGTAGTGTCGGCTGTATGTTCTGAGCTTGAGGAGGAGGTGTTAGAGGCTCAGGGGGACGCCCCTGCAGGACCTCCAGGGAGACTGTTTGTCCCGAATCAGTTGAGACAAAAGGTTATTGAGGCACATCATAATTCTGCTTTAGCAGGACATCCAGGGAGTAAGGCTACTTTAGATCTCCTTTCCCGCCGATTTTGGTGGCCTAACGCTAATAAAGATGTTATAACTTTTGTCGCGTCCTGTGGGGTTTGTGCTCGCTCTAAAACTCCTCATACCCGTCCGTCTGGGACCCTTTTACCCTTGAAACTTCCGGAGCGTCCATGGACTCATTTATCTATGGACTTCATTACGGACCTTCCTCCGTCGTCTGGGAATACTGTCATACTGGTGGTTGTTGACAGGTTCAGTAAGATGGCACATTTCGTTGCTCTTCCTGCACTCCCTAATGCTAAAACTCTGGCGCAGGTGTTCATTAGGGAGATCGTGAGACTTCATGGGTTGCCTTCTGATGTGGTGTCAGATAGGGGGTCTCAGTTTGTGTCCAAATTTTGGAGGGCATTTTGTTTACGTCGGGGGATGCAATTGTCGTTTTCCTCGGCTTTTCATCCACAGACCAATGGTCAGACAGAGTGTCTGAATCAGAGTTTAGAGACATATCTCCGGTGTTTTGTATCGGAGAACCAGGAGGACTGGTCTTCTTTCTTGCCTCTGGCAGAGTTCGCTCTTAACAACAGGCGGAGCGAGTCCACTGGTAAGTCCCCGTTTTTTGGGGCATATGGTTTTCATCCCCAGTTTTGTACTTTCAATGGGGGGGGTCCTTCTGGGGTTCCTGAGGAGGAGCGTTTCTCGTCGTCACTTGCTTCTGTGTGGCGAGGTGTATTTTATAATTTGAGTACGATGGGGAACCGTTACAAACGTATGGCTGATAGGAGGAGAGTTTCTGGTCCAGATCTGAATGTGAACGATCTGGTATGGTTGTCTACCAGGAATATAAAACTTAAAGTGCCCTCCTGGAAACTGGGTCCCAGATTCATCGGGCCGTACAGGATCAGTTCCATAATTAATCCTGTGGCATTTCGTCTGGAACTTCCTTCTACGTTTAAAATTCATAATGTGTTCCACAAGTCATTACTTAAAAGGTATGTGGCACCAGTCATACCGTCACCTCTACCTCCTCCTCCAGTGTTGGTCAATGGTAATTTGGAATTTCAAGTATCAAAAATCATTGACTCTCGTCTGAATCGCCGGTCCCTTCAGTACTTGGTGCATTGGAAGGGGTATGGTCCGGAGGAGAGGACGTGGGTCCCTGCGTCTGATGTTAACGCAGATCGTTTGGTTCGGACCTTCCACAGAACTCACCCGGGCAGGCCTGGCCCTGAGGGTCCGGAGGCCCCTCGTAGAAGGGGGGGTACTGTCATGTGTGCATTGCCACGAAGATCGTCGCGGTTGCACATTTTGACTTCTCACAGCTGAGTTGCTGTTTCTTTGTGTTTGGCAGCTTGGGAGTTAATTCTGTCTGTGCTCGGTGCTGGGACTGGGTGCAGTTTCTCCCGGCTGCAATTGATTATTTGTTGATTGGTTTCCTTTAAATTCCTGGTTGTCTGCTTTGGGAGTTGCCAGTGAAATCCTTCATGCAGATGTCATGTGTGCATTGCCACGAAGATCGTCGCGGTTGCACATTTTGACTTCTCACAGCTGAGCTGCTGTTTCTTTGTGTTTGGCAGCTAGGGAGTTAATTCTGTCTGTGCTCGGTGCTGGGACTGGGTGCAGTTTCTCCCGACTGCAATTGATTATTTGTTGATTGGTTTCCTTTAAATTCCTGGTTGTCTGCTTGGGGAGTTGCCAGTGAAACCTTCATGCAGACCACAGATAGGAATGAATCTGTATAGACTTTAGTTGTGAGCTCCTTAGTTGTTCTAAGCTCAACTTGGTTAGAGTTTATTTCCCAGACCATTTATGTTCCTTTGGTGTTTGAGTGTGTATGCAAGCGAGTGTTATCCTGTCTGTCTTATATGTCTAAATCTGTGTATTTAGCTAAGATCAGCCCATATCCCTTTGGTGGTAGTCAGGATCCTTCTTAGGACTGATTACAGGGTTCAGGGTCTGATAGGAGACAGGGTTAGGTTGGTGACTTGGACCTCTGAACCATTATCAGTACCTCCAAGGTGAGGGATTAGTTAGGACCCCAGTTTAGGGTCAGGTTAGATCCCGGTCCACCTCTTTCCTGTTTCAGCTCATCAAGTCCTCAAGATTAACCCTGAGTTCAGCAGATATCGTGTCAGGTAAATCTATTCTATACTTACATGCTGATGTTGCTATACTAGTTGTTGTATAGAGTGTTGTTCCTGTATTAATAGTTTACTGACATTGTATACATATCATTAGACAGCGTGACATTTTCACTGGCCATAAAAATTATCTCCAGTTACCATGGATCCAGTAGCCCAGCTGGCTCTGCAGTTGCAGGGATTATCCATGGAGCTGACGGACATTAAGTCCAAAGTTTTGTCTCCCCTGGAGCAAACCAGAGTTGAACCTAAGGTTGCTCTCCCGGACAGGTTCACTGGTGGGCGAGACAAATTTTTCACCTTCCGGGAGGCATGTAAATTGTATTTTCGGCTTCGGCCTCGATCATCAGGGAGTGAGGAGCAGAGAGTGGGAATTGTTATCTCACTTCTACAAGGGGACCCTCAATCCTGGGCATTTTCCCTTCCTCCGGGATCCCCGGCTCTACTGTCTGTAGATCAATTTTTTACTGCCCTGGGATTGGTATATGATGACCCAGATCGGGTCTCTCTTGCTGAGACAAAATTACGTAAGATACAGCAGGGAGATCGTCCGGCAGAGGAATTTGCTTCTGAGTTTCGTAGATGGGCCACAGATACTCAGTGGAATGACCCAGCTCTTAGGAGCCAGTTTTGTCATGGGCTTTCTGATAAATTAAAAGACGTTTTGGCTCAGTATGAGTCTCCTCCTTCTCTGGAGGCTGCTATGGCCTTAGCTATCCGTACTGATAGACGGCTTCGGGAGAGGGGTGAGGTAACCCCACTCCCTGTTGTTTCTCCACCTACCACTAAAGTCCCTTATGTTGAGGTTCCCCTTGTCTGTTCGGATGAGCCTATGCAGTTGGGAGGGACATCATTTCGTAGGAGGGGATTGGCGGTACGCCGCAGGACTAGAAGATGTTTTTTCTGCGGGAAAGAGGGACATTTTGTTGGAGAATGTCCATCCCGTGCCTTGTTGAGCCAAAAGTCGCCGGAAAACTGTTAATCCCAGGTTGTGTGGTGGACGACAACCTGGGAGTATGTATTTCATCCGCCAGTTCTTCTCAGTTCCTTGTACCAGTGGAGGTGGTAGTTGGTACGAGAGTGGAGAGATTGTCTGTTCTTCTTGATAGTGGTTCGGGGCTAATCTGGTTGACGCTCAGTTTGCTCAGGCTCAAGGTATGCATCTGAGTGTATTGGTCAAACCGATCCCTATATTCTCCATTGACGCCAGGCCTCTCGGCCAAGGTAGCTTTGTTCATGAGGTTCATAACATTGACCTTCGGGTAGGGGCAATACATAGGGAACAATTATCTTGTTATGTGTTGGAGGGTCTACCTACTCCCATTGTGTTGGGACTTCCTTGGTTGGTTAAACATAACCCTGTGATTAATTGGCAGTCCAGAGAAATAAGTAAATGGGGTGAGTTTTGCAAAAGCAACTGCATGAACACAGTCATCAGTGCGGTCGTGCCTAGTACATTGCCTCCTTTTTTGGAGGATTTTGGGGATGTTTTCTCTGAGGAGGGGTGTCAGGAGTTGCCTCCTCATCGCGTGTATGACTGCTCTATTAATCTCCTTCCTGATGCTAAGTTGCCTAAAGCTAGGTTGTATAATCTTTCTGGTCCTGAGAGGCAGGCTATGAAAGATTATATTTCTGAAAGTCTGGCCAAAGGGCATATTAGACCTTCATCTTCCCCAGTAGCCGCGGGGTTCTTCTTTGTGAAGAAGAAAGATGGAGGCCTACGCCCTTGCTTGGATTTCTGCGAACTTAATCGGATTACTGTTCGAGATCCGTATCCACTCCCTCTTATTCCTGATCTCTTCAATCAAATTGTTGGCGCCAAATGGTTTTCTAAATTGGATCTCAGGGGGGCGTATAATCTGATTAGGATAAAAGAGGGGGATGAGTGGAAAACGGCGTTTAACACGCCGGAGGGACATTATGAGAACCTAGTCATGCCTTTTGGTCTGACTACTGCACCAGCAGTATTCCAACATTTTGTTAATGACATTTTTCATCACCTTGTGGGGCTGTTTGTGGTTGTATATTTGGACGACATTTTAATTTACTCGCCAGATCTTGTGTCTCATCAGGAGCATGTGAGACAGGTGTTGCAGATCTTGCGAGACAATAAATTATACGCCAAACTGGAGAAGTGTGTATTTGCCGTACAGGAACTTCAGTTTTTGGGTTTTTTGGTGTCAGCCTCCGGTTTCCGTATGGACCCTGAAAAGGTGAGAGCAGTGCTTGAATGGGATCAGCCAGGGGATCTTAAGGCTCTGCAGCGTTTTTGGGGTTTGCTAACTACTACCGGAAATTTATTTGTAATTTCTCATCTGTCGTCAAACCTCTCACTGACATGACAAGAAAAGGGACGGATTTTTCTAAATGGTCGGACAAAGCTTGCCAAGCCTTTTCCTCTTTGAAGAAATGTTTTGCTTCGGCACCCGTTCTCATCCAACCAGATGCATCTCAGCCGTTCATTGTGGAGGTGGATGCGTCTGACGTAGGGGTGGGTGCTATATTGTCCCAGGGTCCGTCCCCTGGTAAATGGCATCCGTGCGCTTTCTTTTCTAAGAAATTGTCGTCCACCGAAAGGAATTATGATATCGGCAATAGGGAACTTTTGGCCATTAAGTTAGCTTTTGAAGAATGGCGTCACTTTTTGGAGGGGGCAGTCCACCCGGTTACCGTTATTACTGATCACAAGAACCTGTTGTATTTGGAATCCGCTAAGCGTCTGAATTCCAGACAAGCTCGATGGTCGTTGTTTTTTACCAGGTTTAATTTTGTCGTCACTTATCGCCCGGGGTCTAAGAATGTAAAGGCTGATGCCTTGTCTCGCAGTTTCCCAGGGGCCGGGAAAACAGATGACCCGAGTCCTATCCTTCAGGAGGGGGTGGTAGTGTCGGCTGTATTTTCTGAGCTTGAGGAGGAGGTGTTAGAGGCTCAGGGGGACGCCCCTGCAGGACCTCCAGGGAGACTGTTTGTCCCAAATCTGTTGAGACAAAAGGTTATTGAGGCACATCATAATTCTGCTCTAGCAGGACATCCAGGGAGTAAGGCTACTTTAGATCTCCTTTCTCGCCGGTTTTGGTGGCCTAATGCTAATAAAGATGTTATAACTTTTGTCGCGTCATGTGGGGTGTGTGCTCGCTCTAAAACCCCTATACCCGTCCGTCTGGGACCCTTTTACCCTTGAAACTTCCGGAGCGTCCATGGACTCATTTATCTATGGACTTCATTACGGACCTTCCTCCGTCGTCAGGGAATACTGTCATACTGGTGGTTGTTGACAGGTTCAGTAAGATGGCACATTTCGTTGCTCTTCCTGCACTCCCTAATGCTAAAACTCTGGCGCAGGTGTTCATTAGGGAGATCGTTAGACTTCATGGGTTGCCTTCTGATGTGGTGTCAGATAGGGGGTCTCAGTTTGTGTCCAAATTTTGGAGGGCATTTTGTTTACGTCGGGGGATGCAATTGTCATTTTCCTCGGCTTTTCATCCGCAGACCAATGGTCAGACAGAGCGTCTGAATCAGAGTTTAGAGACATATCTCCGGTGTTTTGTCTCAGAGAACCAAGAGGACTGGTCTTCTTTCTTGCCTCTGGCAGAGTTCGCTCTTAACAACAGGCGGAGCGAGTCCACTGGTAAGTCCCCGTTTTTTGGGGCATATGGTTTTCATCCCCAGTTTTGTACTTTCAATGGGGGGGGCCCTTCTGGGGTTCCTGAGGAGGAGCGTTTCTCGTCGTCACTTGCTTCTGTGTGGAGAGGTGTATTGAATAATCTGAGTGCGATGGGGAACCGTTACAAACGTATGGCTGATAGGAGGAGAGTTTCTGGTCCAGATCTGAATGTGAACGATCTGGTATGGTTGTCTACCAGGAATATAAAACTTAAAGTGCCCTCCTGGAAACTGGGTCCCAGATTCATCGGGCCGTACAGGATCAGTTCCATAATTAATCCTGTGGCATTTCGTCTGGACCTCCCTCCTACGTTTAAAATTCATAATGTGTTCCACAAGTCATTACTTAAAAGGTATGTGGCACCAGTCATACCGTCACCTCTACCTCCTCCTCCTGTGTTGGTCAATGGTAACTTGGAATTTCAAGTATCAAAGATCATTGACTCACGTCTGAATCGCCGGTCCCTCCAGTACTTGGTGCATTGGAAGGGGTATGGTCCAGAGGAGAGGACGTGGGTCCCTGCGTCTGATGTTAACGCAGATCGTTTGGTTCGGACCTTCCACAGAACTCACCCGGGCAGGCCTGGCCCTGAGGGTCCGGAGGCCCCTCGTAGAAGGGGGGGTACTGTCATGTGTGCATTGCCACGAAGATCGTCGCGGTTGCACATTTTGACTTCTCACAGCTGAGCTGCTGTTTCTTTGTGTTTGGCAGCTAGGGAGTTAATTCTGTCTGTGCTCGGTGCTGGGACTGGGTGCAGTTTCTCCCGGCTGCAATTGATTATTTGTTGATTGGTTTCCTTTAAATTCCTGGTTGTCTGCTTGGGGAGTTGCCAGTGAAACCTTCATGCAGACCACAGATAGGAATGAATCTGTATAGACTTTAGTTGTGAGCTCCTTAGTTGTTCTAAGCTCAACTTGGTTAGAGTTTATTTCCCAGACCATTTATGTTCCTTTGGTGTTTGAGTGTGTATGCAAGCGAGTGTTATCCTGTCTGTCTTATATGTCTAAATCTGTGTATTTAGCTAAGATCAGCCCATATCCCTTTGGTGGTAGTCAGGATCCTTCTTAGGACTTATTACAGGGTTCAGGGTCTGATAGGAGACAGGGTTAGGTTGGTGACTTGGACCTCTGAACCATTATCAGTACCTCCAAGGTGAGGGATTAGTTAGGACCCCAGTTTAGGGTCAGGTTAGATCCCGGTCCACCTCTTTCCTGTTTCAGCTCATCAAGTCCTCAAGATTAACCCTGAGTTCAGCAGATATCGTGTCAGGTAAATCTATTCTATACTTACATGCTTATGTTGCTATACTAGTTGTTGTATAGAGTGTTGTTCCTGTATTAATAGTTTACTGACATTGTATACATATCATTAGACAGCGTGACAGCAGACCACAGATAGGAATGAATCTGTATAGACTTAAGTTGAGAGCTCCTTAGCTGTTTTAAGCTCAACTTGCTTAGAGTTTATTTCCCAGACCATTTATGTTCCTTCGGTGTTTGAGTGTGTATGCAAGTGAGTGCTATCCTGTCTGTCTTATATGTCTAATCTGTGTATTTAGCTGAGATCAGCCCATATCCCTTTGGTGGTAATCAGGATCCTTCTTAGGACTGATTACAGGGTTCAGGGTCTGACAGGAGACAGGGTTAGGCTGGAGACTTGGACCTCTGAACCATTATCTATACCTCCAAGGTAAGGGATTAGTTAGGACCCCAGTGTAGGGTCAGGTTAGACCCCGGTCCTCCTCTTTCCTGTTACAGCTCATCAAGTCCTCAAGATTAACCCTGAGTTCAACTATATCGTTCCTGCACATCTAGTCCTCAAGATTAACCCTAAAGTTCTGCAGAGATTGTGTCAGGTAAATCTATTTTATACTTACATTCTGATGTTGCTAAACTATATGTTGTATAGAGTGTGGTTCCTTTATAAATAGTTTACTGACATTGTATTCATATCATTAGACAGCGTGACAGCAAGGCAGTGTTTTCTTTACCCCTTGTCTGTCTCGTTTGTCTTAGACTGTGTGTAAGCTGTGACCTGCCCATTCCTTGTGGTGGTAATCAGGGTCCTTCTCAGGACTAGATTACAGTGGTCAGGGATCTACAGGAGACAGGGTTACGCTGGCGGCCTGGACCTCTGTACCATTAACAGTACCTCCAGGTAGAGGGACTAGTCAGGACCCCAGTTCAGGGTCAGCATAGACCCCGGTCCACCTCTATCCTGAGACAGCGTGACACGTACACAGTATAGACCCACAATACATAGGATATTATGTCAGGTAATACATTGCTGGCAGATACTATGTATACATGTTGATATTTTCTACTATATGAAATATAGAATGTTGTCACATTAGATATATGTTACTATCATAGAATATATCTGTTATACGTCGTGACATTTTCACCGACCACACTAAAAGATTCTCCCCAGCTACCATGGATCCAGTAGCCCAGTTAGCTCAGCAGTTGCAGAGTTTGTCCATGGAGCTGACGGACGTTAAGTCCAAGGTTTGGTACCCCCGGGAGCAAACCAGATCTGAACCTAAAGTAGCTCTCCCGGACAGGTTCACTGGTGGGCGGGACAAATTTTTTACCTTCCGGGAGGCATGTAAATTATATTTTCGGCTACGGCCTCTGTCTTCGGGGAGTGAAGATCAGAGGGTGGGAATTGTCATCTCGCTCTTACAAGGGGACCCTCAATCCTGGGCGTTCTCTCTTCCTCCGGACTCCCCGACTCTCCAGTCAGTAGATCGATTTTTTACAGCCCTGGGTCTGGTATATGATGACCCGGATCGGGTCTCCCTTGCTGAAATGAAGTTACGTAAGATACAGCAGGGAGATCGTACCGGCGGAGGAATTTTCTTCTGAGTTCCGTAGATGGGCCACAGATACTCAGTGGAATGACCCAGCTCTTAGGAGCCAGTTTTGTCAAGCATTATCTGACAAATTAAATGATGTGTTGGCTCAGTATGATTCTCCCCCGTCACTGGAGGCCGCTATGGCCCTTGCTATTCGCATTGATAGACGGCTTCGGGAGAGGTGCGAGGTAACTCCGCCCCCTTGATGACTCCACCTTCTACTATAGTCCCTTATACTGAGGTTCCCCTGGTTTGTTCTGAGGAGCCTATGCAGTTAGGAGGGACATCGTTTCGAGGGAGGGGATCGGCGGTGCGCCACAAGACAGGAAAGTGTTACTTCTGCGGGAGAAAGGGACATTTTGTTGGGGGGTGTCCATCCCGTACTTTGCTGAGCAAGGAGTCGCCGGAAAACTGTTGATCCCAGGTTGTGTGGTGGACGACAATCTGGGAGTATGTATTTCGTCCCCAAGTCCGTCTCAGTTTCTCGTACCAGCGGAGGTGGTGGTAGGTACGAGAACTGAGAGGATTTCTGTTCTTCTGGATAGTGGGGCCGCGGCTAATCTGGTGGACGCTCGGTTTGCCCAGGTGCAAGGTATGCAACTGAGTGTATTGGCCAAACCTATCCCTATATTCTCTATTGACGCCAGGCCTCTCGGTCAAGGTAGCTTTGTGCAAGCCGTGCATAACATAGACCTTCGAGTGGGGGCAATACATAAAGAACTATTGTCTTGTTATGTGTTGGAGGGCCTTCCCACTCCTATTGTGTTGGGACTTCCTTGGTTAACTAAACATAACCCAGTTATTAATTGGCAATCCAGAGAGATAAGCCAGTGGGGTGAATTTTGCAATAGTAACTGCATGAACACGGTCCTCGGTGCAGTCGTGCCTAGAACCTTACCTCCTTTTCTGGAGGACTTTGAGGATGTGTTTTCAGAGGAAGGGTGTCAAGAATTACCTCCTCATCGCGCGTATGACTGTGCTATAAAATTGCTTCCTGATGCTAAGTTACCAAAATCTAGGTTATATAACCTTTCTGGTCCTGAGAGGCAAGCTATGAAGGATTATATTTCGGAAAGTCTGGCCAAGGGGCATATTAGACCTTCATCTTCCCCAGTGGCCGCGGGGTTCTTCTTTGTGAAGAAAAAAGATGGAGGCCTACGCCCTTGCCTGGATTTCCGTGAGCTTAATCGGATTACGGTCCGAGATCCGTATCCGCTCCCACTTATTCCTGATCTCTTCAATCAGATTGTGGGCGCCAAATGGTTCTCTAAGTTGGATCTCAGGGGGGCGTATAATCTGATTAGGATAAAGGAGGGGGATGAGTGGAAGACGGCGTTTAACACTCCGGAGGGACATTATGAGAACCTTGTCATGCCTTTCGGTCTGACTACTGCCCCGGCGGTGTTTCAACATTTTGTTAATGACATCTTTCGCCACCTAGTGGGACAGTTTGTTGTCATTTATCTAGATGACATCTTAATTTACTCGCCGGATCTTGTGTCTCATCAGTTACTATCATAGAATATATCTGTTATACGTCGTGACAGCTACTCCCAGCAGCCGAGACCCCAGAGAAATTCTGACTCTGGAGGGCGCTATACATTTTTTCCACAGTGCCATTAATTCACAGCTCTGTGGTTTAAGTACCCTTAACTGCCGCCGTTAAAAGGCATATCGGTGGTCGTTAAGGGGTTAAGGTCTAGCTCCTATTATAGGTAAAGCAGTAAACAGTATTTCAGCAGATGAGTATGCAGCAGTTGTCCATTACATCCACTATAAAATAAATACTAAGGCTGTGGTTCCACGGTCCGGAACCACAGCGCTTTGGACGGAGCGGAAATTCCGCTCCGTCTAAGCCCCGCCCCCTTTCTGACGCGCGCTCTTTCCGGAGGTGTTCAGGACACCTCCGGAACACCTCCGGAAAGAACGCAGGGCTACATAGCCCTGTGTGAAATTCTGTTGCGGCGACGCACCGTCGCCGCAACACGCGAGGACATGCTGCGGTCTGAAAAGACGCGCCACATGTCCGTTTACGCAGGTCTGCCACCTGCGTGTTGTTACGCATAGTGGAGACGGGATTTCTTGAAATCCCCTCCACTATGCTGTAACATCTGGACGCTGCGTGTTTGGCGCTGCGCCAGCGCACAGCGCCAAACACGCAGCGTTTACTGATCGTGGAAACTCACCCTAAGAATTACTATATGGGGGATAGAATACATAACTGTAACAAAAAGTAATACAAATTGATTCTTTAAAATCCACATTAAAGCTTGTGCTCAATGAAGACATTGGGGGGAGTTATAGCAATGTAGAGTCACTATGGGTAATAATAATAGGTAATATAATAATAATAGGGATGGCAATAATGGAAAGCTGCTAATTGGAGTTTGCTACAAGCATCCTACTATAGCTGAACAGGTAAAGGCTGAAATGCTGCAGCAAATTAAAAAGTCAGCAAACAGTATTAAGGTTCTTGTAATGGGGGATTTAACTATCCTGACAATCAATGGGACATAGAATCTTTAGGTTGTGCAAAAAGCTACAATTTCCTATCCACAGTTCAGGATAATTAATTCTCTCAGCTGGTTGATGAACCAACCAGGGGAGGTAATCTGTTGGATCTTAACATAGGCTTAACATAGTTATTAAGGTTGAAGGAAGACTTTAAGTCCATCTAGTTCAACCCATATCCTTTCCTAACCTGCCCTAACATGTTGATCCAGAGGAAGGCAAAAAAAACCCAAGTGGCAAACAGTAAGCTTCACATTGGGGAAAAAAATTCCTTCCCGACTCCACATGCGGCAATCAGACTAGCTCCCTGGATCAACGCAGTATCTAGGAAACTAGTGAATATAGCCTGTAATATTATACTTTTCAAGAAAGGCATCCAGTCCCTTCTTAAATTTTAGTAAGGAATCACTCATTACAACATTAGAAGGCAGAGTTCCATAGTCTCACTGCTCTTACAGTAAAGAATCTGCGTCTGTGATTATGGCTAAACCTTCTTTCCTCCAGACGTAGAGGATGCCCCCTTGTCCCTGTCACAGGTCTAAGAGTAAAAAGATCATTAGAAAGGTCTTTGTACTGTCCCCTTATATATTTATACATTGTAATGTCGGGGTCATAATGACTAACTACTCGTCCTCAGTCACTCCAGATTAGACTATGAGCATGGGTCGACCAAGAACGAATCAGACAATAAGCTGGTTCAGACTTCAGAACATGCTCCAGGAAACGGTGCTATTAGGCGACCATCTCCAGCAAGCACTGAACTTTTTATTCACGTACATAAGATTACATACACAGAATATTGGGGTGGAGTAAAGGTGGGATGAGGAGAAAGAGATATGCTGAACATATCCATATATGTACACGTCCAGCATCTGGTCATCCTAATTGGTCCTTAGATCTTCTTCTAAGTCCTCCTTTCATCATGTTGTCATCCTTAGTTTCATTTCTTGAGAAACAATTCTGTTCTTCTTGTGTATCAGGTGGTTCTTCAATTCCCCAAAGGTGGGGGGGACATTCCAGTAGATCCAGTTCAAGTTATTAGATAGTTAGTGTAATACAGTGATAGGACACAAGGTGGAGACAGACACCAGCAGATACTGACATTATCTTAAAATAAGTTTCAATCTGAATAATATCATTTAAGGGAAACTTCGTGGTTATCTTGACATATCAAAATATAAACATATAAATATAAAAATATAGAAGTAGAAAATTATATTTTACCTTGACAATCCCCCCTAAACACTAAGTTTTCCCTTAATATATGCGGCCTTCGAGACTGTCCATGTGTGGGGACAGGGGTAATGGATTTCTTCACTTGGTCATTTTAGAAGCTGGCCCCTTATGGACCGCCCCCAAACAACCAAGTCCCTAACAAACTTGCACATGGAGTTCTCCAACTGTCCCTAAACTAAATCTCTCATTTCCATCTGTACTTTGTCATTGGGGGCTTTATCCAGTTTATCATGTGAGGTATATTTCTCCATGTCACCATTGTCAGTGTCATCATATAGCAGGGACACAGCTTCCTGATGAAGGAAAGTACCTGAGGAAGCAGTTGCATTGGTCACAGCTTTCCTGTATAGAAGTATCACACAACATAGAATTGTCAATCCCAACACCAAAAGCCCTGCTACCATCAGACAGGCCTGTTGAAGAAATCCTTTGAGTCCTCCAAGCCATCCTGAGAATAAAGAGGTATCTACTCCTGCATTGGCCTTTATTTCCTGAGCCAGATTTTTAATCTTTGTAAGGGCTACTATAGTTTTACCATTGACTCCAGAATTCTGAGGAATATAAGTACAGCATTCTTCCCCTATCATCCCACAGACTTCACCTTTTTCAGCTAGAATCATGTCAATGGCCAGTCTATTTTGAAGAGTCATTCTTTTGTTTTGGGCCCAGTTTCTCAACTATACCCTGGAAAGCATCTTGACTAAAATTGATAAATCTTTGCTCGGTGTAGTATATATAATTTATCCAATCCACATTTCTATTGATCTGTATCATTGGGATAAGAGAGAGAAAACCTGCTGTGATTTGATTTTGGGCCTTGTAATTGTCAGGGACCCCCCTAAGAACACCTATGGGATCTATATAAACTTTGGGATCCTCAGCATAACCGGTGTGCAGCTGACCCAGACTCCTTCTCTTTCTGGATATCAGTGGAGCTATATTCTCGGATCCAGACTCTTTCTCACGTGTCTTTTAATGACTACCCAGTCTCCAGACTGCAGACTCCCAGGATCCAGGTTCGGATCTGGAAGAGAACTGAAAACATTATCATGTACTTTCTTGAGTCTTTTATGCAAATCCCTTACATATGAGCTTAATACATGGTTACTCATTTCCAGTGCTTGGGAAAAGAAACATCCTAAACTAGGCACTTTGCCAAATAGTACTTTATACGGGAAAGTCCAGTTTTTCTATTTGGAGTGTACTTTACTGAGTATAGGGCTAATGATAAACATTCAGGCCAAGATTTCCCTGTTTCAGCCATGGCCTTTTTAGATTTTTAACTTCAATGTCCTATTTAGTCCTTCTACTTTTCCACTACTTTGTGGATAATATGGGGTGTGGAAAACTTGTTAAATTCCCAGAGCTGTCAAGACTTCATTTATTATCTCACATATGAAATGTGTACCTCTGTCACTTTCGGTCACCTTTGGTACTCCATACCTGCACACCACCTCCGCAAGCAGCTTCTTTACGATTGCCGCAGCCGTAGCCTTGGCAATCGGAAAGCCTTCGGCCAACCTGAGAATAAATCAAAAACACACCAACACGTTCTCCCATGACCCTGATTTTGGCAGCCGAATATAATCAATCTGCAGTCTCTGGAAAGAATAGAAGGGCCGAGGGGCATGTTTGGGTGGTGTCTTGACTACCCTTCTCTTATTATGTGTAGCACATACCATGCATCCCTGGATCAAACCTCTATGCAGGTGGGAAAGCCTGGTGCCACCCAATGCTTCTGTATCACGCTCATTACAGCAGTTTCGGACTGGTGGGTTGGCCCATGTAACATCTGGGCGACCGCAGGGTACAACACCCTTGGAAGGCATCGACGCATCCCTCTTCCCCATACCCCATTTGCTTCATTCAGACATGCACCTTCTTTTTCCCACTTCTCTACTTCCTCCTGGCGCACCTGAGCCTGCATCTGGGATAAGGCATCCTCCGACACAAAGGGATTTTTGGGAGCGCTTACCTGGTGCATCGTTACCCCTTGGAGTGGTCTACTGGCTGCTGTTTTTGCTGCTGCATCGGCCATTGCGTTTCCTTTACTCACCTGATCAGTGCGTCTGGTATGTGCTTTAACTTTTATGACAGCTACCTCTTTTGGTAATTGTAATGCATCAATTAACTGCTGGACTGCGTCAGCATTTTTAATGGGATGTCCTGCTGCCGTCAGGAATCCTCTAGACTTCCAAATTGGACCCAAATCATGAGCTATACCGAATGCTTATCTAAAATCTGTGTAGGTGTTAACAATTCTACCTTCAGCTATCTTACAGGCCTCGGTCAGAGCCTTAAATTCAGCCTCCTGGGCCGACTGATGTGGGAGCATTGGTTCTGCTTTGATTACTGCATTCAGGGAGACGATGGCATACCTGGTGTGGAAGGTACCTGAGTCATCTTGGTGGCGAGTTCCATCTACAAAAAAAATTCAAAATCAACATTACGTCTTTCAGTTTTAAACACTGTGGGTAGGCCTGCTGATTCCTGTGCCATAAGCTGAACACAATCATAAGGAATCTCCTCTCTCGGATCTTCTTTGTACAATACCGTACCTGACCTCCCCCCTAGATCCGAGAGAGGCAACAATGTAGCAGAATTAAGTGTGGTACATCTCTGCAAAGAAACATTTGGAGGCATTAAAAGTGCACATTGCAATCGAAGGTGACGTGCAGCTGAAAGGTGTGCCGGTTGCACCTGGTTCAGTATGATATATATATATATACATCATGAGGTGTAAGTGCTGTCAGTGGATAATCAAGCACGATATCTGATGATTTGTGGAGCAATAGTCCTACAGCATGTACTGCCCGTATACAGGACGGGGCACATCTAGCCACTGCATCTAGTCTTCCACTGAAACAGGCCACTGGCCTTTGATTGTCACCATGTAACTGAGTCAATACCCCTGCTGCGTGTCCCTGCTGTTCATGGAGATACAGGGTGAATGGTAGTTCATAGTTGAGGGTTCCTAGCGCTGGAGCTGCCACAATCCTGTTTTTGAGAAAATAAAAACAGTCTATACCTTCAGGAGTTAGTTTAAAAAGCACAATGGTGATACAGTCATAGAGAGGCTGCATGAGGATTGACACAGCACGAATCCACTGCCTGCAGTAGGAAATCAGTCTAAGAAATGTCCTAAGAGCTGCAACATTAACAGGAATAGGAAAATTCTGTACAGCTTCTTTGTGAGCGCTGGTCAGATGTCGTTCCCCCCGGTATAATGCAATATTCCAAAAAGATAACTGAAGATTTACAAAATTGCAGTTTATCCTTTAACGCTTTACAACCAGCTTGGTATAGAAACAAATAAGTAATATTGTTGCAATACGACACTGTTTCCTGGAGGGGGCACAAATCAGTAAGTCATCAACATATTATAAAATAACATTGGCAAAATCAATAACTGTAAACTAAGCAGCATCCTGAGATATCTGGAACAAAAGTGTATATATATATATATTGTACCAGCCAATACATAGAGGGTTAAATCTCGTAGCCGAAGGGGAAGCTGAAGGTTGGAATTTGTACTGTCAAGGCCATTGATAAGGAACCTTACTCTTAGCTGCAGAGATGCCGAAGGTGGGGGCTAGGTTTTAACTAAAATATCCCTTGTTACCAGTAGACCACATCTGCTGAGCAATAGCCGTCTCTTGAGCTGAATTAAGAGGATACTGTCTTTGTTGGGCAGAATTGCACCTGGCTTTAATTTGACCATGACTGGCTGCACCCTTAATCTGCCCACATCTGTTTTATCTGAAGCCCAGAAATCATACGGTATCACACCTTCTAACATTGAAGGAAATTCATTTGTGTCCTCTGTACTAGCAACGTCTAGCAACATGATTTTACAAAGAGTGCTCGGCTTCAGTCCTGGTGTCATAGTGACAGTTCCATCAGGATGATACTCAATATGTGCTTGCAATTGTGACAACACATCACATCCTAAAAGATTACATTGACCCCGTGGTGATACCATTAACTGTGTGTGTACAGTGGTTCCTTGAATTTGCAGGGGAATCTTTTTAGTGACGGGGAGCTGGAGAGTTGTAAGGAGTTGCTATAACATGGTGGGAGAAATCACTTTTCCCAAATGGCCAGTCCTCTTCTGTAATTACTGAATTGTCTGCCCCCGTGTCCACTTGGAACTCAACCTCATGTCCCCCTGGTAGGTTCACCTGTACTGTGCAATTAGGAATGGGGGTAAGGAGACAAGGGGTTCATGTGCAAGCTACCATTATCCTATGGGAGCGCCTCTAATTGGTCTTGGGGGCCTCTTGCAGGCGAGTCATTTGCATATGGATTAGTTGGACAGGCTGGATATGGGTTAGTTCTGCAATCCCTCCTGAAATGTCCTGGTTTCTTCCATCGTAGCACAATTTCTGCCCATCTCCTGGCACACGTCTCCTCTCCCTGTTGTTTGCAGGACGAGTACCTACAGCATGTATCCTTGCTCCTCTTTTTGCCTGCGCTAAATCATGTTGTGCTCCCTGTGCTTTTCTGGCTAGATCCTCTGCTTTTACTGATCTCCAATCCGGTCTACTTACTTTCAGTTTTTCCTTGTCACTTCTTTTTTTTTTTTTTTTTTTTAACCCATTCATATAAAACTTGCTAGAACTCTCTCACTAGTCTTGTTTTCTTTGTCAAAACCCATTTCCACCCAAGTTTTTCTTAGAGTCCAGAAATAATCTTTTGGCTCTTTCCTGAACTCTGTCTTCTAGTGTAACTTCCTTTCTCTGCCTGTCTATTTGCTTCTCACATACTCTGACCTTCGATTCTTACGTACTGTGTCTATTCCAAAAACATATTCAACAAATTTGACTAAAAATCTGAAAACTGCTGCACTCTTTCCTGTGCATCCTCACGAATACCCGACGGGAGGGGCTGGTCAAACCACTGCGTAGTTTGTGTGTCCTCTCTCCCTCAGCCTGCAGTTTGCTTATCTGTAGAGTGACCTTGGTCTAAAGCAAAATGCCATCTCGCTGCTGCCAGCACTTATCTCTGCTTGCTGTCACTGACTTCTGCATTACCAGATCCGTTCCTACAAATATAACACTTGTATGTCTCATCTATCAATCTATTGTATCTAGCTTCATCTGCCAATTTTCCCTTTTTCTGTTTTCTATCCCACATCTGACCAATCATGACAGTTTTTATTCCCTGAGCGGGTGACACTGAGATAAAATATCCCTTTTCCCCTGAGTCTGGTGCGTTGATCCCTTGAAATCATTCCTATCACAGTTAAATATTTGATAGAAATCGAACTTAAAGATAACCACAGGGGTTGTAGTATTAACCCAGAAGGTGGGCATGCTGGCACTACTAGAGATCAGGATATAGCTCAAAAGGATATGTAACAGAAGGTTCATGACTGCTGGCTAATCTTGTCCTTCTTGCAGTGGGAGGCGTGAATCCAGGTGCTCTTGCCCTCGAGCTTTGGGCAGGACCACAGTGTAGGGACCCTCAAATCTGGGCTGGAGACAGTCTCTTTTCATAAATTTTTTATGTATACAAAGTCACCAGGCGAGAAATCGTGCACCGTGTCACCTGTAAATTCTGGGAGAGAAGCAGACACTGTAGAGTGGGTGTTAGTTAACTCTTTAGACAAAGCAATCAAAAATTTTACTACTTTATCATTAGTTTCAAATAGCTCCTGGTGCCTAATTTTTCCTCTCCTGGGAGGGGCACCCACTGGGAACAGAGGTAGTGCAGTAGCTTCCGGATTAGGAACAGAAGCAGGGGCCGAAGGACCAAGTCCTGGGACAGGGGTCTCAGCGACGGGAACTAAAACCTTTTCCGGCTGTCGGGGTGGTTGGTAGTAGGTGCCGGAAGGTGTCAGGAGGGGATATAGGGGGGGTATAGGCCTGACTGGGTGGTTCTGGGTGTCCCAAGATGGCCGCTGGGGAAAGTGGAACGGGTGTTGTCTGGGGGCGTCTCACTGTTGGGAATGGGAGGGGCATTGGGCTGGGCATTACACCAGGGGCGACCCGCCCCACAGACACGGCAGGTCTCCGCCCAGGGCGGATTCTGTTCATCACACACATGATAAGTCCAACCTCCCTTTGTTCTGAGATCGGTGCCATTATAGGGCGGTGGCTGGGGGCTTGCAGCCATTTTAGTTATATCAACAAGATCATATGCAGAGCATTTTACATATCCGAACAAAGGCTCAGCACCTTCTGAACCTCCTACATCATTTACTTCCTTTCAGTCCTGAACTTTCAAATCATTTGCTACTTTGAGATGTGCCTGAGCCTGATGCAGGAGTCCCTCATCACATAACTTTCCCTTCTTTTGTGCTACACAATCCTTCCACACTGAAGGCTGAAATCTGCCCATAGTAGGCAAATCCATCCTTCTTGCCCTCCGCGACCTTACTAACTCACAGACTCCCACAGCACCACCCTCTAACTTGTGGGGTTTTTCTAATTTAAACATGCGCATCATGATGTTAACAGAGTGTAATGATCTGTCGCGACTCAGACCACCGGCGTCACTTGCAGGTCACCACCCGTCAATACAGAGTCCCCGCTCCATGTGTTGACAAGACAAAGAGTCCCTGCTCAATTTGTCCCTTCCCTAACTGTGGATGGTGACTTTACAGCACAGTTCGCCGCGACACCCTTCACAGCACAGAGTCCCCGCTCCATGTGCCGACACCTGGGCTTCTCCTAATGAGACTTCCCAGGTTAGACAAAGAGTACTCCTCAATTTGTCACTTCTCAGACGAAAAGACCTCCTCAATTCGCCACTGATAAGACAGAGAGCCCTACTCAATCTGTCACTGATTAAGCTTATCATGTGCGTCTTTTACCCCACTCAACACTTCAAAAATCTAAAATTTGTCCCAACTTTGTTCTAACAGTCGCAGGAGGCAATTTATCTACATAAAGGTACAGTGACTGGAGGAGGAGGAACGTGGTGTTTTGACTCAAGCACGTGCAGACATGCAACGTCACTCGGTCTCACTTGCTGGTTCGTGGCGTGGGATTGCCCTCGGTCTCACCACTCAACCGGTCACCCACCCAGACCCAAAAAGACAATACAGCTTAAGCCAACAATGACTGATACACAGGCAAGTGGGACGCATATAAAGTATATGATCCCAACTTACCGTGTTCAACGGAGGCTGCAGTCCTCGCACTCAGTCACCGCGGGCACCACCGCAAAGTCCTCGGGACGGGTCCGGACGGGCGGCAATCCACTGCCCCACGTTGCTAGGCGCCAATTGTCGGGGTCATAATGACTAACTACTCGTCCTTAGTCACTCCAGATTAGACTATGAGCATGGGTCGACCAAGAACGAATCAGACAATAAGCTGGTTCAGACTTCATAGAATCATAGAATCATGAATGGTAGAGTTGGAAGGGACCTCCTGGGCCTTCTGGTCCAACCCCTGCTCAAAGCAGGATTCTCTAAATCATCCCAGACAGATGTCTATCCAGCCTCTGTTTGAAGACTTCCATTGAAGGAGAACTCACCACCTCTTGTGGCAGCCTGTTCCACTCATTGATCACCCTAACTGTCAAAAAGTTTTTTCTAATATCTAATCTGTGTCTCCTCCCATTCAGTTTCATCCCATTGCTTCTAGTCTTTCCTTGTGCAAATGAGAATAAAGATGATCCTTCTACAATGTGACAGCCCTTGAGATATTTGTAGACAGCTATTAAGTCTCCTCTCAGTCTTCTTTTTTGCAAGCTAAACATTCCCAAATCCTGCAACCGTTCCTCATAGGACATGGTTTGCAGACCGGTCACCATTCTGGTGGCTCTTCTCTGAACTTGCTCCAGTTTGTTGATGTCTTTTTTAAAATGTGGTGCCCAAAACTGGACACAGTATTCCAGATGAGGTCTGACCAAAGAGGAGTAGAGGGCAATAATGACCTCACGTGATCTAGACTGTATGCTTCTGTTGATACATCCTAGAATTGCATTTGCCTTTTTTGCTGCTGCATCACACTGTTGACTCATGTTAAGTCTGTGATCAATTAGTATACCCAAGTCTTTTTCACATGTGCTGTTACTTAGCCCTATTCCTCCCATTTTGTATATGCTTTTTTCATTTTTATTGCCCAGATGTAGTACTTTGCATTTTTCCCTGTTAAAATCCATTCTGTTAGTTGCTGCCCACTGCTCCAGTTTATGTATATCTTTTTGAATCCTCTCTCTCTCTTCTCTAGTATTAGCTACCCCTCCTAGCTTTGTGTCATCAGCAAATTTGATCAGTTTACCCTCAATTCCTTCATCTAAATCATTGATAAAGATGTTGAACAATACAGGGCCCAAAACAGAGCCTTGTGGTACCCCACTTGAGACATTCTTCCAACTGGATGTGCAGCCATTTACAACCACTCTTTGGGTCCGATCACTAAGCCAGTTATGAATCCACCTAACAGTTGCCTTGTCCATTCCATACTTAGTCATTTTTTCAATAAGGATTGTGTGAGATACTTTGTCAAATGCTTTGCTGAAGTCAAGATATACTATATCTACAGCATTTCCCTGATCCACCCAGTCAGTGATTCTGTCATAGAAGGAAATTAAGTTAGTCTGACATGACTTATTAGTTACAAACCCATGCTGACTCCGTTTAATCACTTCATTCTTATCCAGGTACTTGCATACATGTTCTTTAATAATTTGTTCAAAGATCTTTCCTGGTATAGAAGTCAGACTCACCGGCCTGTAGTTCCCTGGGTCCACCTTCTTCCCCTTTTTGAAGATAGGAACAACATTTGCTCTTCTCCAGTCTTCTGGGACTTCTCCTGTTCTCCAAGAATTTTCAAAGATTATGGACAGTGGTTCAAGAATTTCTTCTGCTAACTCCTTCAGTACCCTGGGGTGTAATTCATCTGGACCTGGAGACTTGAATTCATTTATGTTAGCTAAGTGTTTCCTCACTGTCTTTCTGTTTATAGATATCCTGGATTCTTCTATTCCTTTAATAGGACAGTGAAGATCAGTTGATGTTACATTTCCTTTCTGAGAGAAAACAGATGCAAAATAGGAATTTAAAAGTTCAGCCTTCTCAACATCCTGACTTACCATTTCATCATTTTCATCCTGTAAAAATCCTATAGCATCTTTGACTTTTCTTTTACTTTTGACGTATCCCCAAAATCCTTTTTTGTTGCTTTTGACGTCACTTGCAAGCCTTAATTCATTGTCAGCTTTAGATAATCTGATTTGTGCCCTGCAGGTTCTGCAGACGGCATTATATTCTTCTTTAGATATGCCTCCCTCTTTCCATTTGATAAACATTTCTTTCTTCCTTTTTAGCATGTGTTTAAGTTCTATGTTCATCCATCCTGGTTTCCTTAAATGCTTCCCATTCTTCCCTCTTTTCGGAATTGTTAACGATTGTGCTTTGAGAATCTCATTTTTCAAGATTTTCCATCCTTCCTGGACATTTTTGTCCTTAAGGATATCCAGCCATTGGATCCCTCCAATTCTCTTTCTGAGTTCCTTAAAATCTGCCTTTCTGAAATCTAACCTTGACGTCTGAGTCTTCACAGGTCTTCCTCCTCTTGTTATCCAAAATTCTAAAATAGCATGGTCACTACCTCCTAGAGTCCCAGCCACTCTTACCTCCTCCACCATTTCCTCCCTGTTTATGAGGATTAGATCCAAGGTAGCAGATCCCCTTGTTTTCTCCATTACCTTTTGGAAGATAAAGTTGTCAGCAAGAGAGGATAAGAATTTCCTGGACCTGTTAGTTTTGCCTGAGAGAGATTCCCAACAAATGTCTGGATAGTTGAAATCTCCCATGACCACTATGTCATATTTTTTGGAGAACTTGGCCATTTGATGCATAAAGAGTTCATCATATCTTCAGCTTGCACAGGCGGCCTGTAGTAAATGCCTACAATGGTGTCCTTTCCATTGTTCTGTCCTTGTATTCTTACCCAAACAGTTTCCACAGAACTCCCAGTCTCTGAAGCTTCAATCTCTGTGCAGATATACGCTTTTCTAACATACAATGCAACACCTCCTCCTCGTTTATCAAGTCTGTTTCTTGCAAATAAGTTGTATCCTTCTAGCCTTGTATTCCAATCATGTGTATCGTCCCACCAAGTCTCAGTGATTCCAATGACATCATATTTCTTCTCCTGCGTTAGTAGCTCCAGTTCTCCTTGTTTGTTGCCCATGCTTTGTGCATTCGTATAGAAACACTTTAGTTTGTGATTGGTTTCTCTTCCTTCAATATTTTTATTATGTAAATTTTTTTGTCTTTGTTCTTCCCCTTCACTTCTAATAGCAGAAATCTCAATAGTATTTGTCAAGTGTATGGCTTTTGCTGGCGTTTTGCTTCCCTTCCCACATTGTTCTAGTTTAAAGCTCTCCTGATGAGTGTAGCAAGGCGACTTCCAAATACATGTTTTCCAGTCTTCGTAAGGTGCACCCCATCTCTAGCAAGTAGTCCATCGTATAGGTAATTCACCCCGTGATCCAGAAATCCAAATCCTTGCTGACGGCACCATCGACGTAGCCAGTTGTTCACCTGCAGAATCTTATTCCACCTCCTTGTTCCATGGCCATCCACTGGGAGGATGGAAGAGAAGACCACCTGCGCTCCCAGTTCTTTCACTTTCTTACCTAAGTTTTCAAAGTCACTGCAGATGGTTTCCAGGTCGTTTCTAGCGGTGTCATTTGTCCCCACATGTATTAGCAGGAATGGGTAGTCATCTTTAGGTCTGAAGAGTCCTGATATCCTGTCAGACACATCTTTAATTTTTGCACCTGGAAGACAGCACATTTCTCTTGAGGTTATATCCGGTCTGCAGATAGCGGCCTCTGTTCCTCTCAACAGGGAATCGCCCATGACAACAACTCTCCGTTTCTTCTTCACAACAGTTTTCTTTCTCCATTCAGGAGGACTCTGAGGGCGTACAAGGTTGTTTGTGGGCAAAGTCTTATCCTGATGTATTTCTTCATCGTTCTCCTGTGTAAGAGCCTGGTATTGGTTCCTGAGCAGAATTGGTGCTGACTGCCTCCTGTTCCTCCTGCTTCTCTGGGTCACATGCTTCCATTCCTCTGTTTCTTCAGTTGCACTTCGAATTTCTTCTCTTTCTGTACCATGAAGAGATAATTCTGCTCTGTCTAAGAACTCTTCACCTTCCTTAATGGTCTTCAATGTAGATAACCTCTCTTCCAGATTTTGCAACTTTTCCTCCAACAGGGACACAAGCTTGCATTTCTGGCATGTGAAGTTTGGCTTTTCCACTGGTAAGTCTATGAACATGTAGCAAGAAATGCAGCTCACCACATGGCTCCTAGCCTCTTCCATGTTCTTATTGTTCATGAGATAATCAAGCGGTGAAATACAAGCCAAAGCCTAGCGGCGCGCGGTTTACTGATGTCCTCCTTTCAGCTGCAACAGCCAAAATCCAGTGTTCCTTGAGCTCGCGGAGACTCTTCACTTATCCCAGAAGGCACTGGGAATATGCAAATTATCTCCTCGGGACTCCTCCCCTGGTTTACTGATGTCCTCCTTTCAGCTGCAACAGCCAAAATCCAGTGTTCCTTGAGCTCGCGGAGACTCTTCACTTATCCCAGAAGGCACTGGGAATATGCAAATTATCTCCTCGGGACTCCTCCCCTGGTTTACTGATGTCCTCCTTTCAGCTGCAACAGCCAAAATCCAGTGTTCCTTGAGCTCGCGGAGACTCTTCACTTATCCCAGAAGGCACTGGGAATATGCAAATTATCTCCTCGGGACTCCTCCCCTGGTTTACTGATGTCCTCTTTCAGCTGCAACAGCCAAAATCCAGTGTTCCTTGAGCTCGCGGAGACTCTTCACTTATCCCAGAAGGCACTGGGAATATGCAAATTATCTCCTCGGGACTCCTCCCCTGGTTTACTGATGTCCTCCTTTCAGCTGCAACAGCCAAAATCCAGTGTTCCTTGAGCTCGCGGAGACTCTTCACTTATCCCAGAAGGCACCGGGAATATGCAAATTATCTCCTCGGGACTCCTCCCCTGGTTTACTGATGTCCTCCTTTCAGCTGCAACAGCCAAAATCCAGTGTTCCTTGAGCTCGCGGAGACTCTTCACTTATCCCAGAAGGCACCGGGAATATGCAAATTATCTCCTCGGGACTCCTCCCCTGGTTTACTGATGTCCTCCTTTCAGCTGCAACAGCCAAAATCCAGTGTTCCTTGAGCTCGCGGAGACTCTTCACTTATCCCAGAAGGCACCGGGAATATGCAAATTATCTCCTCGGGACTCCTCCCCTGGTTTACTGATGTCCTCCTTTCAGCTGCAACAGCCAAAATCCAGTGTTCCTTGAGCTCGCGGAGACTCTTCACTTATCCCAGAAGGCACTGGGAATATGCAAATTATCTCCTCGGGACTCCTCCCCTGGTTCAGAACATGCTCCAGGAAACGGTGCTATTAGGCGACCATCTCCAGCAAGCACTGAACTTTTTATTCACGTACATAAGATTACATACACAGAATATTGGGGTGGAGTAAAGGCGGGATGAGGAGAAAGAGATATGCTGAACATATCCATATATGTACACGTCCAGCATCTGGTCATCCTAATTGGTCCTTAGATCTTCTTCTAAGTCCTCCTTTCATCATGTTGTCATCCTTAGTTTCATTTCTTGAGAAACAATTCTGTTCTTCTTGTGTATCAGGTGGTTCTTCAATTCCCCAAAGGTGGGGGGGACATTCCAGTAGATCCAGTTCAAGTTATTAGATAGTTAGTGTAATACAGTGATAGGACACAAGGTGGAGACAGACACCAGCAGATACTGACATTATCTTAAAATAAGTTTCAATCTGAATAATATCATTTAAGGGAAACTTCGTGGTTATCTTGACATATCAAAATATAAACATATAAATATAAAAATATAGAAGTAGAAAATTATATTTTACCTTGACAGTAATAAGATCACCCCTAAGCCTTCGTTTTTCCAAACTAAATAACCCCAAGTGTAATAATCTGTCTTGGTATTGCAGACCCCCCAGTTCTCTAATAACCTTGGTCGCTCTTCTCTGCACCCGCTCCAGTTCAGCTATGTCTTTCTTATACACCGGAGACCAGAACTGCACACAGTATTCTAAGTGTGGTCGCACCAGTGACTTGTATAGAGGTAAAATTATGTTCTCCTCATGAGCATCTATGCCTCTTTTAATGCATCCCATTATTTTATTTGCCTTGGTAGCAGCTGCCTGACATTGGCCACTAAATGTGAGTTTGTCATCCACCCATACATCCAGGTCTTTTTCAGTGACAGTTTTGCCCAGTGTTTTACAATTAAGCACATAATTATACATCTTATTTGTTCTACCCAAGTGCATGACCTTACATTTATCCCCATTAAAGCTCATTTGCCATTTATCAGCCCAAGCTTCTAGTTTACATAAATCCTCCTGTAATATAAAATTATCCTCCTCTGTATTTATTACCCTGCAGAGTTTAGTGTCATCTGCAAATATTGAAATACTACTCTGTATGCCCCCTACAAGGTCATTAATAAATATGTTAAAGAGAAGCGGCGCCAATACTGACCCTGTGGTACCCCACTGCTAACCGTGACCCAGTCCGAGTGTGCTCCATTAATAACCACCCTTTGTTTTCTATCCATGAGCCAGTTCTTAATCCACTTACACATATTTTCCCCTATCCCCATTGTTCTCATTTTATGTATCAACCTTTTGTGTGGCACTGTATCAAAAGCTTTTGAGAAGTCCATGAACACCACGTCCACTGCATTCCCTTGGTCCAGTCCTGAACTTACCCCTTCATAAAAGCTTATCAGATTAGTCTGACAAGAACGGTCCCTCGTAAACCCATGCTGATACTGTGTCATGAGGTTATTCAGCCTCAGATACTCCAATATAGTATCCCTTAAAAAACTCTCCAGGATTTTACCCACAGTAGATGTTAAGCTCACTGGCCTATAATTTCCAAGTTCAGTTTTTGCCCCCTTTTTGAATATTGGCACCACATTTGCTATACGCCAGTCCTGTTGTACAGACCCCGTTATTATGGAATCTTTAAAGATTAAAAATAATGGTCTATCAATGACTGTACTTAATTCCTGCAGTACTCGGGGGTGTATCCCATCCGGGCCCGGGGATTTGTCAATTTTAGTGATTTTTAGACGCCGCCGTACTTCCTGCTGGGTTAAGCAGGTGACATTTAATGTAGAAATTTTTTTATCACTGATCATGTTATCTGTCATGGGATTTTCTTGTGTAAATACAGTTGAAAAAAAGTCATTTAGCATATTGGCTTTTTCCTCATCCTCATCCACCATTTCACCCAGACTATTTTTAAGGGGACTAACACAATCATTTTTTAGTTTCTTGCTATTTATGTAGTTAAAGAATATTTTGGGATTATTTTTACTTTCTCTGGCAATGAGTCTCTCTGCCTCAATCTTTGCTGACTTGATTTGCTTTTTACAGAATTTATTCAGTCTTCTGTATTTATTTAATGCCTCATCACTACCTACTTGCTTTAATTCCCTAAACGCTTTCTTTTTGTCCCTTATTGGGCCCTTACAGCTCTATTTAGCCATAGTGGTTTCCTCCTAATTCTAGCATGTTTATTCCCATAGGGTATATACTGTGCACAGGTCCTATTCAGGATACTAATAAACGTCTCCCATTTTCTTTGTGTATTTTTATGTCTCAGGATATCGTCCCAGTTTATTGCACTAAGATCATCTCTCATCCGTTGGAAATTTGCCTTCCTGAAGTTTAGTGTCCTTGTAACCCCTCGACTACACATCTTATTAAAGGATACATGAAAACTTATTATTTTGTAATCACTATTACCCAAATGACCCCAACCCTTATATTTGATATGCGGTCTGGCCTGTTGGATAATATTAGGTCTAGCAGTGCCCCCCCTCTTGTTGGGTCCTGAACTAGTTGTGAAAGGTAATTGTCTCTCATAGTTGCCAAAAACTTATTACCTTTGCTGGAACTACAGGTTTCTGTTCCCCAATGTATTTCAGGGTAGTTGAAGTCCCCCATAATAATGACTTCTCCTTGAGTTGCTGCTTCATCTATTTGCTTTACGAGGATATTCTCTGTTGCTTCCATTATTTTAGGAGACTTATAACAAACCCCTATCAGTAATTTATTATTTTTCCCCCTCCTCTAATCTCCACCCACAGAGACTCTACATCTTCATTAGATTCACAGATATCACGCAGGATGGGTTTTAAGGATGATTTTACATATAAACACACACCCCCACCTCGCTTATTTTTACGGTCATTCCTAAGCAGACTATAGCCCTGTAAATTAACTGTAAATTAAATTAATTGTATCTGGTTCTGTGAAATAGACCAGATACAATTTCAAATCTATGGTGAGGAAGCAGTGATCATAACATGGTAAGTTTCAATGTAATTTTCAATAAAACATTCAAAAGGGGAAATGCCAAAACCTGGAACTTTAAGAAAGCTAATTTCAACAAATTAATGGAAGAGCTTAATTGTATAGACTGGGACCACGTTATGGTAACTGGGGATACCGAACATAAATGGGCATTTTTAAGGAAATACCGCTTGAATCCTGCAGAAAACATATACCCTCTGGTAATAAAATGTCAAGGAATAAAATGAAACAATTATGGATAAATAAGAGAGTATAAAGTTTAATAAGACAAAAACAAAGCACAGTCAAAATCTTGAAAGCCGAGAATACTGAAATAGCATTTCAGAACTATACAGATCTAAATAAGAAATGTAAAAAAGAAATCAAGCTAGCAAAGTTATCTACAGAGAAACAAATCACCAACGACATTAAATAAATCCCAACATTTTTTATAAATACATCAATGCTGAAAGAAAAAAAACAAATTGTATCGGTCCTTAAAAGACGACAATATCAAGATGATTACGGAGGATAAAGAAAAGTTTGAGATATTAAGCAGGCACTTTTCATCCGTGTTCACCAATGAACTGTCTGTTAAAGGAATCAAGAATTAAAAATCACCACGTGATATAACTGGTTTAACACAATAAGAAGTACATCAACAGTAGGGGAAATAAGTATTTGATCAATTGCTGATTTTGTAAGTTTGCCCACTGACAAAGACATGAACAGTCTTTAATTTTAAGAGTAGGTTAATTTTATGGTTCAAATTGTTTTTATTATAGCATTTATGTAATACAAAAGGCAACAAACAAGTTGCGTAAACAGTTATAGTGCAGTGCCTCTCTCGGCAATGAAATAGAGCAAGTACATCTAGAACACAAGACAACCTCCAGCACCGAATTATACAGTAATGTTTAGAAACATAGCATTCAGTAGTATTCCGGGCTCTGGTAAACTCATAGGAACATTGTTCACAATACCCAGGCACTTTGCTTTAATAAACTTCAAGAACAGAATGAAAGAGGCAGCATCCACCATAAAAGGAAAATATAAGAAGAAACTGAAAAGAGTAAAGAAAAGCAAAAGCCAAAGAAAAGGAAAAAGAAGAGAAGAGGAAGAAAAGACAATAGAAGAACAAAGATAGAGAAAGGTCCGACTCTCGCCTGTCCACCCAGCCACTCATTGCCCATATCCATCAGAAAGTCTATTCACCGCCACCCACTTCTACCCCTGGAAGCCTCAACAGCCCCGAGAAAGCCAATCCCGAAACTCCGGAGAGCCCCTAAATGTCACCCACTCACTCCACATTCGCAGATAGGACTCAGACCTCCCTGCATCGGCTGCCCTAAGCTCCTCCATGTAACGTATGTCGTCCATGAGTTCCACCCATTGGATTCTCGAGGGTGGATGGATAGATCTCCAACACCTGGGGATCAATTGACGGACCGCCTGCAGAAAGAAATGCAGGAGCCCTTTTTTAATGAGCTGCACCCTTCCCGGGATCATTGATAGAAGGGCCATTTCTAATGTGATTGAGACGGATCTCCCACTATATTTAGAAAACAATAAAAAACAATAACCCCACCTCCCTCCAAATTGGGACTATCTTGGGGCATTCCCACCAAATGTGGACGAAGGAGCCATAGCCACTGCCGCAGCGCCAGCACTCATCAGTACAAGTGGAGTACATCTTCGCCAGTCTAGAAGGGGTTCTGTACCAGCGAGACAATAGTTTGTAATTCGCCTCCTGAGCACGGCCAGCTATCGTGCCCTTGTGAGTCATGTGGAAAGCTTTAAACCATAAGTCTGGCGAGAATGTTCTACCCAACTCCCGTTCCCAACCACTCACAAATGGTGGCAAAGAGTCCCCTGTCTCTCCCGCAACCAAGAGGCGATACACCAAAGAAACATCATGGACAGGAGCAGTCCCACCCGTACATAGCTGTTCAAAGTCTGTAAGTCGCAAACGTGGGCGGACCAGTGCCTCCAATGAGGAGGCATAACTACGCATCTGAAAGTATATCAACCACGCGCCTGCTGTACCAGCTCCCGTCCCCAGAATGTCACCAAGGCCAACGTAGCCTGATTGCGTGTAAAAATTGCGCAGGGAAAAAACCCAGGTGTCAAAAACCGGCAGAGCAGGTAGCCCCTCGTTAAAGATGGGCAGGCAGCATTACCAACAAGGGGCGTCAGGGGACCAGTAACCGACACTAAACCGACCCGGGCGCGAAGCCGTCCCATATAGTCAGCAGTGTCCTCAAGATCAGGGACAAGTCCCCATCGCGAAAGCGTGCCAATTTTGGCAGCCAAAATATGCCCTGTGCCGCTACTGGGCCGTTATGTCTCTCTATTTCTACCCATAGTTTTTCCTTCCCTCGGTAAGTCAGGTCTAGGACTTTCTTGCAAACAGTGGCTCTATAATACAACAGAAAGTCTGGTAATCCGACCCCCCCATTCAGTTTTGGGCGGATCAAAATAGAATGCCGTATGCGCGGACGGGAGGACCCCCACACGAACCTCGAAGCTGCGCGCCGTAATCTATCATAAAAGGGTCTAGGCACAACCAAAGGTATGGTCTGAAACAGGTAGAGAAGCCTGGGAAGGATATTCATCTTCAAAGCATTGACTCTGCCGAACCAAGACAATTGCAGTACTTTCCACTTCTTGAGATCCTCCTCAATCTGACGCAACAGAGCGCCATAATTAAGGTCAAATAATTTGGAAGCGTCCGATGCTATTTTCACCCCCAGATATGTGATGGCTAAAGGCTGCCACGCAAAAAACCCCACTGAGCCTTATCCTCTCCGCTTCCTCTCCCGACAGGGACACATTGAGCAGCTCCGATTTCTTATGGTTAACTTTAAAATTGCTAAGCTCGCCAAAGGTTTGGAAATGTTTCATCACCGTAGGAATCCCTATATGTGGCGAGGACATATATATGAGGAGATCATCAGCAAACAAGGACACTTTCTGATGAAAACCACCCCTACAGAACCCCTGGAGAGTGGCATCCTTGCATTAGCCAACGCCTCCATGACCAGCACATATAAGGTCGGTGACAGGGGGCACCCCTGGCGTGTTCCATTCCCGATACGAAAAGGCATGGAAAGCGACCATTGACTCTCACCCTAGCCGTAGGCGATCTATATAGAGCCAAAATCCAAGAGCGCATACAGGGACCCAGACCAATCCGTGAGAGAGTTGCTGCCAAAAAGCCCCAATGCACCCTGTCAAACGCCTTCTCAGCGTCAATGGAAAGGAGGCAGAGAGGTGACCCCAAAGCTCGTGCATGATCCATAAGAGCCAATGTCTTTAGGGTATTATCTCCCGCCTCCCTGCCCTGAACAAAGCCCACCTGATCCCTGTGTATGAGGCCAGGCAAGTGTGGGCGAAGCCGCCACGCCATGACCTTAGCGTAGACCTTCATGTCTACATTAATGAGCGAGATAGGGCGAAAGTTACCACAACTTGAAAGATCCTTCCCAGGCTTCGGCAACACCGTTATGACAGCTTGTAGGGTCTGTGAAGGAAACTGATCTCCCCTGGCCACAGCATTAAAAGCCCGAAGCATTACCGGCCCCAAAATGTCCCCAAATGTGCGATAGAATCTGGGTGTGAACCCGTCAGGTCCCGGGCTTTTGCCCACCATTAAGTCCTTGATGACTAGGGCCACCTCCTCCAACGTCATGTCACCCTCCAAAGCATTAATCGTCCCGGGGTCTAAGCGTCGCGGGGCAAAGGTCTCTAAGTAGTCCAAAATACGCTGTGATGGCAGAAACGGGTCCCCAGTCGGAGAGAGGTCAATATTGTACAAGGTCTCATAATATGACCGGAAGGCCTCCAAGATTTCTCCATTGGAATGAACTGTTCGGCCACGCTGATCATTAATGGAAAATAAATAAGAGTTGGGAGTCCTCGGATGCAAGGTTCTGGCGAGCAAAGTGCCTGCCTTGTTGCCATACTCATAATAATTCTTGCGCCATTTATCGCGGTAACACAGCGATTTTTGGTCTAGAATTTTCAAGATCTTATGACGAACATTTGAGAGTTCCGCCAGTCGTGCGTCCGAGGGTCTCCTTTTATTGGCCATCTCCAGAGCACCCAGATCTGCCAGCTCGTAACGTACTAACCCTATCCCTTTTCAGACGCGAACCATGGGAGATAAATATGCCCCGCAATACTCACTTAAGGGACTCCCATTGTATAGGGGAGCCCGTGTCATCCGACTCATGCACCTTGACAAAGTCCTCAACAGCCCTGCGCACATCCGCAACACACATAGCATCCTGCAATAAATTGTCATTTAGGCGCCAGGAAAACTCCCGTTCACACGCCGAGGACTGCCTACATGAGCCATAAACAGGTGCATGATCAGACCACAAGAACGCCCCATGGAACACGTGGGATTGTCATCCAATAGTGAGTGTGATACATGAAGAGTAGGTTAATTTTAACATTGAGAGACAGAATATCAAAAATAAAATCCAGAAAATCACATTGTATAAATTATATAAATTTATTTGCATTTTGCAGTGGTTAATAAGTATTTGATACCTCCGGCAAACAAGACTTAATACTTGGTGGCAAAACCCTTGTTGGCAAGCACAGCAGTCAGAGGTTTTTTGTAGTTGATGATGAGTTTTGCACACATGTCAGGAGGAATTTTGGTCCACTCTTCTTTTCAGATCATCTCTAAATCATTAAGATTTTGAAGCTGTCGTTTGGCAACTTGGAGCTTCAACTCCCTCCTTAAGTATTCTATGGGATTAAGGTCTGGAGACTGGCTAGGCCACTCCATGACCTTAACCCCTTCCCGACCTGTGACGCCACGTAGGCGTCATGAAAGTCAGTGCCAATCCGACCTGTGACGCCTATGTGGCATCATGAAAGGATCGCGTTCCTGTGTGTCGGGTGACCGGGGTCACTGAAAGGTCACCCGACCCGCAGGCACAGGACCCTTTGTGCTTCACCACAGGGGGGTTGGCTTAACCCCTCCGTGGCCACGATCGCTCTGATTGGCTGTTAAAAGTGAAACAGCCAATCAGAGCAATCTGTAATATTTCACCAATGAAATTGGTGAAATATTACAATCCAGCCATGGCCGATGCTACAATAGCATCAGCCATGGCTGGAGACCGAGAACCGACCCCCCCACACCATGTCAAGGCGGTAATCGGCCGCCGCCGTCACTAACAGCTCCCTCGTCCTGGCCTTCGCTGCCCCACCTTCCGATCCCCCCCTCACCTTCCGACCCCCATACTCACCTCTCCCGGTCCACCGATGTCCCTGGATCAGTCCCAGCGGCTGCCCGGGATTCTTCATGGGCGCCGCCATCTTGGAAAATGGCGGGCGCATGCGCAGTGCACCCTGAAGAGTTTAGAAATTTAATTTGATCACTGTGATAAACTGTCACAGTGATCAAAATAAAAAAAAAGTAAGTGAACCCCCCTGTCATAGGTAGGGACAAATAATAAAATAAAGATTTTTTTTTCCTATTAGGCCCTGTGCACACGTTGCGGATTTTGCTGCGGATCAGCAGCGGATTTTGCTGCGGATCCGCAGCGGATTTCGCGCTGCGGATCCACAACAGATCCAAAAACCATGTACAGTACAATGCAAATAAATGGTAAAAAAAAACCGTTGTGCACATGCTGCAGATTTTTCAGCGCGGATTTGCTGCGGTTTTAAATCCGCAGCATGTCAATTCTTTGTGCGGATTCCGCAGCGATTTTACACCTATTCCATTATAGGTGTAAAACCGCAGGGAAAAACCGCACCAAAACCATAGTAAATCGGCGCTAAATACGCAGGTAAAATGCAGGTAATTTTACCTGCGGATTTTAGAAAAATCCGCAAGTGAATCCGCAACGTGTGCACGGGGCCTCAGGGTTAGGCTTGGTTCATATTGCATTATGGCAGTCCGTTAGATGGACTGCGTTTCACCGCGGTGTATTGCAGTCCATTAACGCTGCCATTCACCCCATTTGTGTGCGCATCGCAACGCATGCCATGAAGCGGCATGCGTTCGCGACGTGTCGTCATTCAGTGACGGAGCCTTGGACGCAGGCTGCAGCGTCTGGGCTCCGTCACCGCTAGCACAGATGAATCATCGCTGATTCCTCTTCACTAGCGGGTATAGCATAACACGATCGCGTTATGCTATACCGTTACCAGCCCGTCAACGCTACGTGTTGAATGGGCTGGTAAAACGCAATATGAACCCAGCCTTAGGGTTAGAACTAGGGTTAGGGTTAGAACTAGGGTAAGGGTTGGAATTAGGGTTAGGGTTGGAATTAGGGTTAGGGTTGGGGTTAGGTTTGTGGTTAGGGTTAGAGTTAGGATAAGTGTTAGGGGTGTTTTGGGGTTAGGGTTGGGATTACGGTTAGGCTTGTGGTTAGGTTTATGGTTAGAGTTGGGATTAGGGTTAGGGGTGTGTTGGGGTTAGGGTTATGGTTTGTATTAGGGTTAGGGGTGTGTAGGGGTTAGGGTTGGGGTTAGGGGTGTGTTGGGGTTAGGGTTGGAGTTAGAATTGAGGGGTTTCCACTATTTACGCACATCAGGGGGTCTCCATACGCGACATGGCGCCACCATTGATTCCTGCAAATTTTGCGTTCAAAAAGTCAAACAGTGCTCCCTTTATTCCAAGCCACGACGTGCGCCCAAACAGTGGTTTACCCCCACATATGGGGTATCAGCGTACTCAGGAAAAATTGCACAACAACTTTGGGGGTCTAATTTCTCCTGTTGCTGTTGGGAAAAAAAAAATTGGGGACTAAAAAGTTATTTTTGTGAAAAAAAAATGATTTTTTATTTTCACGGCTCTGCGTTATTAACTTCTGTGAAGAACTTGGAGATTCAAAGTACTCACCACACATCTAGAGGAGTTCCTTGGGGGATGTAATTTCCAAAATGGGGTCACTTGGGGGGGTTTCTACTGTTTAGGCACATCATGGGCTCTGCAAATGTAACATGACACCCGCAGACCATTCCATCAAGTCGGCATTTCAAAACGTCACTACTTCCCTTTCGAGCCTCGACGTGTGCCCATACAGTAGTTTTCTCCCACATATGGGATATCAGCGTACTCAGGACAAATTTGACAACAACTTTTGGGGTCTAATTTCTCCTGTTACCCTTGGGAAAATAAAAAAATTGGGGACTAAAAGATCATGTTTGTGGAAAAAATATGATTTTTTTATTTTCATGCCCCGGCGTTATAAACTTCTGTGTAGCCCTTGGGGGTTCAAAGTGCTCACTACACATCTAGATAAGCTCCTTGGGGGGTCTAGTTTCCAAAATAGGGTCACTTGTGGGGGGTTTCTACTGTTTAGGCACATCAGGGGCTCTGCCCGCCCGCAGACCATTCCATCAAGTCGGCATTTCAAAGCGTCACTACATCCCTTCCGAGCCCTGACGTGTGCCCAAACAGTGGTTCCCCCCCACATGTGAGGTACTAGCGTACTTAGGACAAGTTGAACAACAACTTTTGGGGTCCAATTTCTCCTGTAACCATTGTGAAAATAAAAAATAGTGGGCTAAATAATCATTTTTGAGAAAAAAAATGATTTTTTATTTTCACGGCTCTGCGTTATAAACTTCTGTGAAGCACCTGGGGGTTCAAAGTGCTCACTGTGCATCTAGATAAGTTCTTTAGGGGGTCTAGTTTCTAAAATGGGGTGATTTGTGGGGGAGTTCCAAAGTTTAGGCATACAGGGGCTCTCCAAACATGACATGGTGTCCGCTAACGATTGGAGCTAATTTTCCATTCAAAAAGTCAAATGGCGCTCCTTCCCTTCTGAGCCCTGCCATGCGCCCAAACAGTGGTTCCCCTCCACATATGGGGCACCAGGGTACTCAGAAAAAACTGGACAACAACTTTTGGGGTCCAATTTATCCTGTTACCCTTGGGAAAATAAAAAATAGTGGGCTAAAAAATGATTTTTGAGAAACAAAAAAGATTTTTTTATTTTCACTGCTCTGCGTTTATAAACTCCTGTGAAGCACTTGGGGGTTCAAAGTGCTCACTACTCATCTAGATAAGCTCCTTGGGGGTCTAGTTTCCAAAATGGTGTCACATGTGTTTTTTTTTCACTGTTTAGGCACACAGGGGCTCTCCAAAGGCGTCATGGTGTCCGCTAAGGATTGGAGCCAATTTTCCATTCAAAAAGTCAAATGGCGCTCCTTCCCTTCTGTGCCCAGCCGTGCGCCCAAACAGTGGTTTATGACCACATATGAGGTATCGGTGTACTCAGGAGAAATTGCCCAACAAATTTTAGGATCCAATTTATACTGTTGCCCATGTGAAAATGAAAAAACTGAGGCTAAAAGAAAATTTTTGTGAAAAAAAAAGTACTTTCTTTTTTTTACGGATCAATTTGTGAAGGACCTGGGGTTTCAAATTGCTCACTATGCTTCTAGAGAAGTTCATTGGGGGGTCTAGTTTACAAAATGGGGTCAATTGTGGGGGAGCTCCAATGTTTAGGCACACAGGGACTCTCCAAATGCGACATGGCAACCGCTAAATATTCCAGCATATTTTCCATTCAAAAAGTCAAATGGCGCTCCTTTCCCCTTCTGAGCCCTGCAGTGCGCCCAAACAATGGTTTATGACCACATATGAGGTATCGGTGTACTCAGGATAAATTGTCCAACAAATTTTAGGATCCATTTTATCCTGTTGCCCATGTTAAAATGAAAAAACTGAGGCTAAAAGAAAATTTTTGTGAAAAAAAAGTACTTTCTTTTTTTTACGGATCAATTTGTGAAGCACCTGGGGGTTTCAAAGTGCTCACTCTGCATCTAGATAAGTTCCTTGGGGGTCTAGTTTCCAAAATGGGGTCACGTCTGGGGGAGCTCCAATGTTTAGGCACACAGGGACTCTCCAAATGCGACATGGCAACCACTAAATATTCCAGCATATTTTCCATTCAAAAAGTTAAATGGCGCTCCTTCCCTTCTGAGCCCTGCCGTGCGCCCAAACAGTGGTTTATGACCACATATGAGGTATCTGTGTACTCAGGATAAATTGCCCAACAAATTTTAGGATCCATTTTATCCTGTTGCCCATGCAAAAATGAAAAAATTGATGCTAAAAGAAAAATTTTGTTGGAAAAATTAAAATGTCCATTTTTTCCTTCCACATTGCTTTAGTTCCTGTGAAGCACCTGAAGGGTTAATAATCTTCTTGAATGTAGTTTTGAGTAGCTTGAGGGGTGCAGTTTTTATAATGGTGTTACTTTTGGGTATTTTCTGCCATATAGACCCCTCAAAGTGACTTCAAATGTGAGGTGGTCCCTAAAAAAAATGGTTTTGTAAATTTTGCTGTAAAAATGAGAAATTGCTGGTCAACTTTTAACCCTTATAACTTCCTAACAAAAAAAAATGTTGTTCCCAAAATTGTGCTGATGTAAAGAAGACATGTGGAAAATGTTATTTATTAACTATTTTGTGTCACATAACTCTCTGGTTTAACAGAATAAAAATTCAAAATTTGAAAATTGCAAAATGTTCAAAATTTTGGCCAAATTTCCACTTTTTTCACAAATAAACGCAAAAATTATCAACCTAAATTTACCACTAACATGAAGCCCAATATGTCACGAAAAAACATTCTCAGTATCGCTATGATCCGTTGAAGCGTTCCTGAGTTATTACCTCATAAAGGGACACTGGTCAGAATTGCAAAAAATGGCCAGGTCATTTAGGTCAAAATAGGCTGGGTCATGAAGGGGTTAATATGCTTCTTTTTGAGCCACTCCTTTGCTGCCTTGGCTGTATGTTTTGGGTCATTGTCTTGCTGGAAGACCCAGCCACGACCCATTTTTAATGTATTGCCTCCATCCATTGTCCGTATTTATGGTACATGGCTCCATCCATTGTCCCATTGATGCGGTGATGTAGTCCTGTGCCCTTAGCAGAAAAACACCCCCAAAACATAATGTTTCCACCTCCATGCTTGACAGTGGGGACGGTGTTCTTTGGGTCATAGACAGCATTTCTCTTCCTCCAAACACGGCGAGTTGAGTCAATGCCAAAGAGCTCAATTTTTGTCTCATCTGACCACAACACCTTCTCCCAATCACTCACAGAATCATCCATGTGGTCATTGGCAAACTTCAAATGGGCCTGCACATGTGTCTTCTTGAGCAGGGGGACCTTGCGGGCACTGCAGGATTTTAAACCTTTATGGCGTAATATGTTACCAATGGTTTTCTTGATGACTGTGGTCCCAACTGCCTTGAGATCATTAACAAGTTCCCCACTTGTAGTTTTAGGTTGATCTCTCACCTTCCTCAAGATCAAGGATACCCCACGAGGTGAGATTTTGCATGATGCCCCAGATCAATGTCAATTGACAGTCATTTTGTATTTCTTCCATTTTCTTACTGTTGCACCAACAGTTGTCTCCTTCTCACCCAGCATCTTACTTATGGTTTTGTAGCCCATTCCAGCTTTGTGCAGTTCTATAATCTTGTCCCTGACATCCTTACAAAGCTCTTTGGTCTTGCCCATGTTGTAGAGGTTAGAGTCTGACTGATTAATTGAGTCTGTGGACAGGAGTAGTGATGAGCGAGTATGCTCATTGTTTTCCCGAGCAGGCTCAGGTGGTCTCCGAGCATTTGGAAGTGCTCGGAGATTTAGTTTCTGTTGCCGCAGCTGCATGATTTGCAGCTACTTGACAGCCTGAATAAATGTGGGGATTGCCTGTTTGTTAGGGAATTCCCACATGTATTCAGGTTGTCAAATAGCCGCAAATCATGCAGCTATGTCAACAGAAACTAAATCTCCAAGCACTTCCAAATACTCGGAGACCACCCGAGCGTGCTCGGGGAAACCCGAGCAACGAGTATACTCGCTTATCACTAGACAGGAGTCTTTTATAAAGGTGACTATGTAAGACAGCTGTCTTTAATGTAGGTAATGAGTTGATTAGGAGCATCTAACTGGTCTGTAGGAGCCAGAATTCTTAATTGCTGGTAGGGGATCAAATACTTATTTCCCACTGCAAAATGCAAATAAATTTATATAATTTATACAATGTGATTTTCTGGATTTTATTTTTTTATAGAAAATTAAAATTATAGACTGTTAATATCTTTGTCAGTGTTCAAACTTACAAAATCAGCAAGGGATCAAATACTTATTTCCTCCACTGTTTGTCTGAGCAATTTAAACATTGACAAATCCCCAGTCCAGATGGTATTCATCCCGGATACTGAGAGAATTGAGCTCAATAATTGACAAACCACTGTATCTCATATTCTTAGACTCTCTTGTAACAGGGGTGGTGCCACGGGTTTGGAGGATGGCTCACGTGGTACCAATATTTAAGAAATGTAAAATGATGGATCCAGGCAACTATGGTCTGGCCTGACATCAGTAGTGTGCAAAATTTTTGAGGGCATTATAAGAGATGACTTGCAGAAATATGTTGCAGAGAATAATATACCGTATATACTCATGTATAAGCCGACCCCCTAATTTTGCCACAAAAAACTGGGAAAACGTATTGACTCGCGTATAAGCCTAGGGTGAAAAATGATTATGCCCCCATATGCTCCACAGATTATGCCCAATATGCTCCACAGATTATGCCCCCATATGCTCCAGATTATGCCCCCATATATTCCACAGATTATGCCCCTGTATGATCCACAGAATATGCCCCCATATGCTCCAGATTATGCCCCATATGTTCCACAGATTATGCCCCCTTATGCTCCAGATTATGCTCCCATATGCTCCATATTATGCCCCCATATGTTCCACAGATTATGCCCCCATATGCTCCAGATTATGCCCCATATGTTCCACAGCTTATGCCCCCATATGCTCCATATTATGCCCCATATGTTCCACAGCTTATGCCCCCATATGCTCCATATTATGCCCCCATATGCTCCAGATTATGCCCCATATGTTCCACATGTTATGCCCCATATGCTCCATATTATGCCCCCATATGCTCCAGATTATGCCTCATATGTTCCACAGCTTATGCCCCCATATGCTCCATATTATGCCCCCATATGCTCCATATTATGCCCCATATGTTCCACAGTTTATGCCCCCATATGCTCCAGATTATGCCCACATATGCTGCACAATTATGCCCCATAGTATAGGCCTCATATGCTGCTGCTGCAAAAAAAATTACATACTCACCTCTCGTCGCTGGGGGCCAGGTGCCGGTGTCCTGAGCAGGCGGTGACACTGGCGCGCTATGGGAGACAGGTGCCGGTGTCACCGCTCGCTCAGGACCCCGGCACTTGTGATATTTACCTGTCCTCTCTGCACCGCAGCGCTGCTCCCTCGTCCGACTCCTCTGGCTGTGAATGACCTGGCAGGGGGCGCGGCGCGCACTAACGCCTGAACATTCACAGCCAGAGGAGAGTCAGACCGAGGGAGCAGCGCTGCGGTGGACCGAGGGACAGGTAAATATCACTATAGTCACCCCTCCGCCGCGCGTCTCTGCAGCCTCTCCTCTTCTCCCGGCGCTCTCCGCAGCGCTTCAGCGGTCACGTGGTACCGCTCATTAACCCCTTCATGACCCAGCCTATTTTGACCTAAATGACCTGGCCATTTTTTGCAATTCTGACCAGTGTCCCTTTATGAGGTAATAACTCAGGAACACTTCAACGGATCCTAGCGATTCTGAGATTGTTTTTTCGTGACATATTGGGCTTCATGTTAGTGGTAAATTTAGGTCGATAATTTTTGCGTTTATTTGTGAAAAAAATGGAACTTTGGCCAAAATTTAGAAAATTTCGCAATTTTCAAATTTTGAATTTTTATTCTGTTAAACCAGAGAGTTATGTGACACAAAATAGTTAATAAATAACATTTCCCACATGTCTACTTTACATCAGCACAATTTTGGGAACAACATTTTTTTTTGTTAGGAAGTTATAAGGGTTAAAAGTTGACCAGCGATTTCTCATTTTTACAGCAAAATTTACAAAACCATTTTTTTAGGGACCACCTCACATTTGAAGTCACTTTGAGGGGTCTATATGGCAGAAAATACCCAAAAGTGACACCATTATAAAAACTGCACCCCTCAAGCTACTTAAAACTACATTCAAGAAGATTATTGACCCTTCAGGTGCTTCACAGGAACTAAAGCAACGTGGAAGGAAAAAATGGACATTTTAATTTTTCCAACAAAATTTTTCTTTTAGCATCAATTTTTTCATTTTTGCATGGGCAACAGGATAAAATGGATCCTAAAATTTGTTGGGCAATTTCTCCTGAGTACACAGATACCTCATATGTGGTCATAAATCACTGTTTGGGCGCACGGCAGGGCTCAGAAGGGAAGGAGCGCCATTTGACTTTTTGAATGGAAAATATGCTGGAATATTTAGCGGTTGCCATGTAGCATTTGGAGAGTCCCTGTGTGCCTAAACATTGGAGCTCCCCCACAAGTGACCCCATTTTGGAAACTAGACCCCCAAGGAACTTATCTAGATGCAGAGTGAGCACTTTGAACCCCAGGTGCTTCACAAATTGATCCGTAAAAAAAAGAAAGTACTTTTTTTTCACAAAAAAATTATTTTAGCCTCAGTTTTTTCATTTTCACATGGGCAACAGGATAAAATGGATCCTAAAATTTGTTGGGAAATTTTTCCTGAGTACACCGATACCTCATATGTGGTCATAAACAACCGTTTGGGCGCACGGCAGGGCTCACAAGAGAAGGAGCGCCATTTGACTTTTTGAATGGAAAATATGCTGGAATATTTAGCGGTTGCCATGTCGCATTTGGAGAGTCCCTGTGTGCCTAAACATTGGAGCTCCCCACAAGTGACCCCATTTTGGAAACTAGACCCCCCAAGGAACTTATCTAGATGCAGAGTGAGCACTTTGAACCCCCAGGTGCTTCACAAATTGATCCGTAAAAAAAAGAAAGTACTTTTTTTTCACAAAAAATTTCTTTTAGCCTCAGTTTTTTCATTTTCACATGGGCAACATGATAAAATGGATCCTAAAATTTGTTGGGCAATTTCTCCTGAGTACACAGATACCTCATATGTGGTCATAAACCACTGTTTTGGCGCACGGCAGGGCTCAGAAGGGAAGGAGCGCCATTTGACTTTTTGAATGGAAAATTAGCTCCAATCGTTAGCGGACACCATGTCATGTTTGGAGAGCCCCTGTATGCCTAAACTTTGGAACTCCCCCACAAATGACCCCATTTTGGAAACTAGACCCCCTAAGGAACTTATGTAGATGCACAGTGAGCACTTTGAACCCCCAGGTGCTTCACAAAAGTTTATAACGCAGAGCCGTGAAAATAAAAAATCATTTTTTTTTCTCAAAAAATGATTATTTAGCCCACTATTTTTTATTTTCACAATGGTCACAGGAGAAATTGGACCCCAAAAGTTGTTGTTAATTTGTCCTAATTACGCTAGTACCTCACATGTGGGGGGGAACCACTGTTTGGGCACACGTCAGGGCTTGGAAGGGATGTAGTGACGCTTTGAAATGCCGACTTGATGGAATGGTCTGCGGGCGGGCAGAGCCCTGATGTGCCTAAACAGTAGAAACCCCCCCACAAGTGACCACATTTTGTAAACTAGACCCCTCAAGGAACTTATCTAGATATGTGGTGAGTACCTTGAACCCCCAGTTCTTCACAGAAGTTTGTAATGCAAAGCTGTGAAAATAAAAAATCATTTTTTTCCTCAAAAACTGATTTTTTTAACCCGCAATTTTTTATTTTCACAAGGGTAACAGGAGAAATTGGACCACAAAAGTTGTTGTACAGTTTGTCCTGAGTACACTGGTACCCCATATGTGGGGGGGAACCACTGTTTTGGCGCATGGGAGAGCACAGAAGGGAAGGAGCGCCATTGTGGAATGCAGACTTGATGGAGTGTTCTGTGGGCATCAGGTCGCGTTTGCAGAGCCCCTGATGTGCCTAAACAGTAGAAACCCCCCACAATTGACCCCATTTTGGAAACTAGACCCCCCAAGGAGCTTATCTAGATGTGTAGTGAGCACTTTGAACCCCCAAGGGCTACACAGAAGTTTATAACGCCGGGGCATAAAAATAAAAAAATCATATTTTTTCCACAAACATGATCTTTTAGTCCCAAATTTTTTTATTTTCCCAAGGGTAACAGGAGAAATTAGACCTCAAAAGTTGTTGTCCAATTTGTCCTGAGTACGCTGATATCCCATATGTGGGAGAAAACTACTGTATGGGCACACTTCGGGGCTCGGAAGGGAAGTAGTGACGTTTTGAAATGCCGACTTGATGGAATGGTCTGCGGGTGTCATGTTACGTTTGCAGAGCCCATGATGTGCCTAAACAGTAGAAACCCCCCCAAGTGACCGCATTTTGGAAACTAGATCCCCCAAGGAACTCCTCTAGATGTGTGGTAAGCACTTTGAATCTCCAAGTTCTTCACAGAAGTTTATAACGCAGAGCCGTGAAAATAAAAAATCATTTTTTTTCCACAAACATGGTCTTTTAGTCCCCAATTTTTTTTCTCAACAGTAACAGGAGAAATTAGACCCCCAAAGTTGTTGTGCAATTTTTCCCGAGTACGCTGATACCCCATATGTGGGGGTAAACCACTGTTTGGGCACACGTCGGGGCTTAGAATAAAAGGAGCACTGTTTGACTTTTTGAACGCAAAATTTGCAGGAATCAATGGTGGCGCCATGTCGTGTATGGAGACCCCCTGATGTGCGTAAATAGTGGAAACCCCTCAATTCTAACTCCAACCCTAACCCCTACACACCCCTAACCCTAATACAAACCCTAACCATAACCCTAACCCCAACACACCCTAACCCTAATCCCAACTCTAACCATAAACCTAACCACAAGCCTAACCCTAATCCCAACCCTAACCCCAAAACACCCCTAACATTTATCCTAACTCTAACCCTAACCACAAACCTAACCCTAATCCCAACCCTAACCCTAATTCCAACCCTAACCCTAATTCCAACCCTTACCTAATGCTAACCCTAACCCTAGTTCTAACCCTAAGGCTGGGTTCATATTGCGTTTTACCAGCCCGTTCAACACGTAGCGTTGACGGGCTGGTAATGGTATAGCATAACGCGATCGTGTTATGCTATACCCGCTAGTGAAGAGGAATCAGCGATGATTCATCTGTGCTAGCGGTGACGGAGTCCAGACGCTGCAGGCCACGTCCAAGGCTCCGTTACTGAATGACGACACGTCGCGAACGCATGCCGCTTCACGGCATGCGTTGCGATGCGCACACAAATGGGGTGAATGGCAGCGTTAACGGACTGCGTTACACCACGTTATACCGCGGTGAAACGCAGTCCATCTAACGGACTGCCATAATGCAATATGAACCCAGCCTAACCCTAACCCTGAGGCCCCGTGCACACGTTGCGGATTCACTTGCGGATTTTTCTAAAATCCGCATGTAAAATGACCTGCCTTTTACCTGCGTATTTAGCGCGGATTTGCTGCTGGTTTTTCTCTGCGGTTTTACGCCTATAATGGAATAGGTGTAAAATCGCTGCGGAATCCGCACAAAGAATTGACATGCTGCGGATTTAAAACCGCAGCAAATCCGCGTTGAAAAATCTGCAGCACGTGCACAGCGTTTTTTTTTTACCATTTATTTGCATTGTACTGTACATGGTTTCTGGATCTGCTGTGGATCCGCAGCGCGAAATCCGCTGCGGATCCGTAACAAAATCCGCTGCGGATCCGTAACAAAATCTGCTGCTGATCCGCAGCAAAATTCCGCTGCGTATCCCAGCAAAATTCCGCTGCTTATCCTCAGCAAAATTCAGCTGCGGATCCTCAGCAAAATCCGCTGCGGATCCGCAGCAAAATCCGCTGCTGATCCGCAGCAAAATCCGCTGCTGATCCGCAGCAAAAATCCGCTGTGGATCCGCAGCAAAATCCGCAACGTGTGCACAGGGCCTAATAGGAAAAAAAAAAAATTTTTTTATTATTTTCCCTACCTATGACAGGGGGGGTTCACTTACTTTTTTTTATTTTGATCACTGTGACAGTATATCACAGTGATCAAAATAAATTTTTTTACTCTGCAGGGCGCGCTGCGTATGCGCCGGCCGGCGGGCGCACTGCGCATGCGCCCGCCATTTTCCAAGATGGCGGCGCCCATGAAGAATCCCGGGCAGCCGCCGGGAAGGATCGAGGGACATCGGTGGATCGGGAGAGGTGAGTATGGGGGTCGAAAGTGAGGGGGGGGAGATCGGAAGGTGGGGGCAGCGGAGGCCATGGCGAAGGGGAGCTGTTAGTGACGGCGGTGACCGACCGCTTCCATTTTTCGGTGGCGGCGGCCGATTGCCGCCGTGACTACGTGTGGGGGGGGTCAGGGCTCGGTGTCCAGCCATGGCAGATGCTATTGGATTGTAATATTTCACCAATTACATTGGTGAAATATTACAGATTGCTCTGATTGGCTGTTTCACTTTTAACAGCCAATCAGAGCGATCGTGGCCACGGGGGGGTTAAGCCAACCCCCCTGTGGTGAAGCACAAAGGGTCCTGTGCCTGCGGGTGGGGTGACCTTTCAGTGACCCCGGTCACCCGACCCGCAGGGACGCGATCCTTTCATGATGCCACATAGGCGTCATGGGTCGGATTGGCACTGATTTTCATGACGCCTACGTGGCGTCACAGGTCGGGAAGGGGTTAAAGTCATGAATATGTGCATATTCATGACTTTAATGAGCGGTGCCATGTGACCGCTGCAGGAAGGAGCCGGAGATCGTGGGAGAAGCAGGGGGGCTGCAGAGACCGCGCCGGCGGAGGTGTGAGTATGATCCGACACCCCCGCTCCCCCTCCCCTCCGACCCCCGTATATGACCTGCGTTATAAGCCGGGAGGGGGACTTTCAGCCCTAAAAAATGGGCTGAAAATCTCGGCTTACACACGAGTATATACGGTAATAACTGACAACCAGCATGGATTCATGAAGAATAAGTCGTGTCTAACTAACATGTTGGGTTTCTATGAGGAAGTAAGTACAAAATCTGGATGTTGGTAATGCAGCTGATGTGATTTATCTGGACTTTGCAAAGGCATTTGATACTGTTCCACATAACAACCTTATACTGAAGCTACAGAAGCAAGGACTGGGGGAAACTATATGAAGATGAGAAAAGAATTGGATAAATGACCGGAAACAGAGTCGTCATAACTGGTACGTTCTCTAAATGGGATATAGTCAGCAGTGGGGATCTGTGCTAGGACCGATTATTTTTAACCTCTTTATTAATGATTTTGTGAATGGGATTGAGAGTAAAGTGTCAGTCTTTGCTGATTACACCAAACTATGTAGGATATTAAAATCTGACCTTGACATTACACTATTGCAAAATAATCTGAATAAAATAACTGAATGGTCAAACACTGGCAAATGAGATTTAATGTAGATACATGTAAAGTAATGCACCTAGGACAGATTAATCCCATTGCTGCATATACAATAAATGGGAGTATACTCGGGACTACAGAACAGGAGAAGGACTTGAGTATTCTCATTACAAGTAAGCTGAGCAGCAGTACTCAATGTCAAGCAGCAGCCAAAAAGCAAACGAGATTTTAGGGTGTATAAAAGGAGAGATAAAATACTGCGATCCCAATGTTTTATTGTCCTTTTATAAATCACTGGTGAGGCCACATCTAGACTACAGGATCCAGTTTTTGGCTCCACAATTTAACCCCCTAACGACCGCCGATACGCCTTCTAACGGTGACAGTTAAGGGTACTTATTTCTCAGCGCCGCTTTTTAACGGCGCTGGGAAATAAGGTTATAGCGCCCCCTAGCTTCAGAAAATCTTCGGGGCCTCTGCTATCGGGGGTGGCTGAGACCCTGGAGAACATGATTCTGGTCGGTTTATACTGTCACTGGTGTTGCAAAAAAAAAAAAAGTCAGATTTCCCATTTGTTTCTCCTCTGATATGATCAATCACATCACAGGAAAAGAAATAGGGTCCCCTGAATACCACGGTACCTCCGGTGTCCCCCGATCCCTATGGCTCTGCCCCCAGCCCTCAGCATCTTCTTCCAGGAAGAAAATGGCAGGCGCATACTCAGCAATAATAATAATAATAATCTTTGTTTTTATATAGCGCTAACATATTCCGCAGCGCTTTACAGTTTTCACACATTATTGTCACTGTCCCTGATGGGGCTCACAATCTAGATTCCCTATCAGTATGTTTTTGGAGTGTGGGAGGAAACCGGAGTACCCGGAGGAAACCCATGCAAACACGGTGAGAAAATACAGACTCCTTGCAGATGTTGTCCTTGGTGGGATTTGAACCCAGGACTCCAGAGCTGCAAGGCTGCAGTGCTATCCACTGAGCCACTGTGCTCCTATTGGTTCATTTTGATCACTGTAATATACCCTAGTGTGAGCAGGTTGGCAGATGCAGTGACAGTCAGGAGGCAGATCAAGGGTTAACAAGTTTTTACTTAACAGGGTATTACTCCACACAGGGAGATAAGGAAAACGTGAGGTAAAATGCAGGCAGTATAGGGAATACAGGGGATTGGCTGGGGAAAAATCAACACAGGAATAACAAATAAAGTCGTTCTCAAAGAAGTCACTTATCAATCGGACGTCTTCCTGACAGAAAAGGTCCAGGAGTAGATGATGGCGTCAACAGCTATCGGCATGACGTGGTTCCGGTGTGGCACTGAAGGAGGCGACGGTACGTGCCCGATCAGCAACGTTGAGTCTTTGAAGCATCCTGTGGAGTCCTCAATCCACTGCCCCAGGTCATGCTTAGCCGCGCCCCTGTCAACAAGCGTAAAGATCGCTCCAGGTTGCTTCCGGACCCGGCACAAGAAAGGCACCCAACCCGATTTCTCTTCTTACACTATCCCTGTTATCAAAATAAAAAATAGTAAATCAAACCCCACCTGTATCAAACCTCTTAGTTAGGTAAAATAATTAAAAAAAAGTATTTATTTTCATTTTTCCATTATTGTTAGCATTAGGGTTGTGGTTAAAGCTAGGGTCAGGGCTTGGGATGGGGTTAGAGCTAGGGTTAGGTTGGGGCTAAGGTTAGGGTTGAGGCTAGGGTTAGGGTTGGAGCTAGGGTTAGGGCTGTGTTGGGGTTACGGTTGGGGTTATGGTTGTGGTGTTGGGGTTACGGTTGTGGCGTGGGGGTGTTACAGTTGGGGTTAGGTTTGCA